>CM059579.1:39683046-40283046 GCA_030386875.1 Morinoia aosen | reverse complement strand
GCCCTTTTACATTGACGGTGTCTTCGCGCTCCACACCGTCGCTCCATCCCGCGAGTCAAATAAGCTCCGCCCACAGCAGAGTAAAATGACCCTTATTGCCACGCTCACGGTGAGGAGCGGCGACATTCTGCATGCTAAATATTGGCGGTGTGCACTGCCAGTCGACAGCGTTCAGTTTCTCCTGAGACCATAGAGAGCATGTGTAGTAATGGCTTACATATTATGGAGCAAAGAAGAAATTGAAACTATTATCGAAAAATGTAAAGAATTTCCATGTTTATGGAACATTAAGCTCGCGGAGAAATTGCCAATTATTCTGCCAGTATTGCAAGAGCAATACTGACGAACAGGGCTCCCACTGAAAATGTTCAGTTAAACCTAGATTGACCATGAAAAAAATCCAGATTCGTTAAAAATAAACGTAGAAGTGTAGTTTTAATAGGAAAAAAGTAAAAATTAACATTCGTCAGTAGAAACAATGACGGTAATGCTGATTTTATTCCTGTATTTCCTCCTAACTCTCTTCTGCAGCCCAAATTTCAATATTAAGTCGACTTTTCTGTTGTCCAAGGCGTTTTTCATTACGCTGGTGACATACTCTGTTGATGACATCTCGTACCAATTTCGGTTTAAGCTTCCAACCGTGACAGGTTTTTCATAACTTCCATTAACCATTCTTCTTTGAAAAACTGCGTATACCTCTTTTTAGACATCGTTTTTGGAGGGCTAGACATTTTGAATACTAGTGTGGCAATAATATGAAAATTTGAATGTCTGAAAAAATTAATTTTTAGGCATTCATTTAAAGGAATGCACGACCAGCTTAACTATCAAAATGAGTGTCATCTCACTGTAACGTGCCAAGCAAATCAAAGTAACACAAGTGGAGTGCCGGCTATCCCTGGCTTGGCCGGGCTTGCAAGTTCGTAAGATACTCGTTCGTTACGCGTTTTTAAGGTCGAGAAACAGATTGAACACGTTCTACCCCATCCGATAGGCGTGGTTTTAAATCAGATATTCATTTGCAAACGGTGTTGAAACAATAATTCTTAACTGCATCATCAAATTTACTTCAGTTAATGATGAATTTACTGTCTCGACTTGATTAAAAAATATATTTAGCAATAGATCAAAAATTAAACCTAGCGACCCAGGAGGGATCGAAAAAAACAAGATCTCGGTGGACAAACCCAGGAGGGGGAGCCCTGCGTGACGATTGCTTTCTCTCGGGAAGGAGCGTTGTATTGAGCGGCAATGTAAAAGCAAGTCGGTGTGCACTGACGCTCAATCCTCTCGTGGGCGGAGCTATTGCAAGTTCACTGTCGCTCCACACCGTCGCTCCACACCGCTAGTGTAAAATGAGCTTTAGGCTGCATGTCTGCAGTCGGAGACGTGTGAAGATAACTTGGTTGTAGCGGGAAAGATTAGTGGGGATTGATGAACCTAAGTGTATCTTAAATTGGGTAATGAGAGGAGGCTGTGATATCCAGTTTCTTTGCCAAAGTTGGCCATAGTGCATTTTGAATTTAGTTTTCAGCTCAAGTTTGCTAGGATAAAGATTAATATGGTTAGCCGGACTTAATGACTCATGCGCAAGTTTGTCTGCTGTGTCACGTCGTACAAGACGTGAGGAAATTTGAAGAATTTCGATCAATTTATTTCGGCAACATTCTGCGGATCCGCGCTTCGTCCGCAAGAATGACGCCAACGTTTTATTTGTTTGAAGTGCGTGGGAGGAACAGGTTCCCGGATAATTTTAAGTTCTGCGTTGTTTAGGAAGTGAACTTGAGTGAGAAACTCATTCGATTTACGTGTTACCTCGCTAGCTATATTTTTCGGGTGTTTTCACACGGTGTAGCCAGTAAGCTGCAGTGTAATGCTGGGAATTAGTCAGGTTCTGGTTTAACGGTATTTTAGCTGAACACTGTGATTTTACTAATGAACTTTCCTATCTCTGTTTCACTGCTCTAAGTGATTTGTGTTAATGTCCAAACCTTTTGCTCAGCAATATTTGCATAATAGCCAAGCCATGTAAGCTATGTTGTCATATATAATATTGTAAACAGTGTCATGGGCACTAAATGCAACATGGAGAGACTGACATTTCAATGCCTTTTAGTCTACACAGAGGATTACTTGAAGTTTATTGCATTTCATAGATTAACACATGATAGCACAATTTTATATTTATTTGATAATACAAACCAACCACTGCTTCACTATTGAAAGATTTGTGTACTGAAAATAAAAACTATGGTGATTCTTCCATGGATTAGACATCAGTTGTTGATATTGAAAAATTCATAGCACGTCGTGCCAGATTTGTACCAACTTGGGAACACGATTTTTCTTGTCTTTGTATTATTTATAACATTCATTAATAGAAAGATGTGAACCAAGCAAAATAAATTTAGTCGATTGGCTTCTTACCTATGAGCTGTGCTGGGCAAGTTGCGCCAGTCAGCAAGGTGGAAGCCTAAAGTTACGGCATTCAGTAGACTGAGAATAGGCGCAGAAATTTGAGACCACTAGCTCATATGATTTGTGTTTTCAAAGCGACGTTGACAAACGTGCACTTGCCTCTCTCATTTTGTTTATAGTAGAATTTATTGATAATGGTGATTTGATGACCTGAGTGACTTGCCCCTGCTTGCCCCTGAGACCTAATTTTGCTGTCTCTTTTCCACAGATAGGGTAAAGAAAGCCAGAGTAGGCACTTATTTTGCAGACTAAAATAAGCTGTCACAGGTCTAAACTGAGGGAACTTTCCTCATCGTCTGTAAGTATTTTAGAGTATCCTCTTTCAACTTGTGATGTTACCTAACTCGTCATCCCTTTATAGTGTGAAGCGTTCATGTGAAAACTATAAACTTGTTGTGTGCTGCCTTCGCAGCAATTTAGGAAATTTCTATTTTTCAAACAGCGGTAGAAAATTTGTGCCTTCGAATATCGAGGGAACCAGTCCGCACGTTCACTCGTTTTCCGGAAACGCTCTCTTCCGGTACATTAGGTATTTAAACTCTGCGAGCTGAGTAGAGGCCGCCAGTTGTGTTGAAGTAGTGTGTAGACTCCAGAGAAGGAAATGTAAGTAAAGAGTGTTAAATATTAAGTGCATTGGGTCCCTATAGATGTCTGTTTTGTGTCTCCTACTAGACAGTGAATTCTTAGGTCCTAGAAAAGCTAAAAGATTTCAGGGGATGTTAGAATGTGTGCTGTCACAGTTTTTCTGTTTGGGCTTTTACAATTCTAGATACTGATTCTTCAGTCGCGGTGCCAGTATAATGTAATGCTGTGTTTACCTATTTGTACCTGGCTCAAATTGTCTAGTGGTTTGCCCTGTGTTGGACAGGGTTGTGAGACTTTCTTGCAAACACTCAGTCATGTTTTAATTATATTGTTGAGCCTGATTTGTTCTGTGCTTGTCAATGCTACTTAATTTATTTGCTGGAATTCACAGCTGGATTCATTGTGCTCAGTTGTTGATTTGATCTAAGCACATTGCATTATATAGATCCTTGTTATCATTCACGATTACTGTTAGTGGATTTAAACTCTGGTATTAGGACTCTAGAATTGTGTAATTCCTCACTCAAGTTGCTATTTTACCAGTCTGTAGAGTGTGGTGGTTTTTGCCTATTTTTATTTGTGTGATTTTTACCAGTCTGTAGAGTGTGGTGGTTTTTGCCTATTTTTATTTGTGTGATTTTTACCAGTCTGTAGAGTGTGGTGGTTTTTGCCTATTTTTATTTGTGTGATTTTTACTGTGCTGCGGATATTTATATTGCCTGGTTGATGACGTGTTCATGCCTGTTAGGTAACTATTTACTGGTTCAGAGGTGTCTAAGTGTGCCCCCTTGTTCACTTATTAACCACCTTTGTAGATGGGTGTGTTTTAACTATGCCCAGGTGGTACTATAGATTGATAGACTTTTGTGACTAGTCATGTGAGTCAGAAACAACTCAAGTTGTCAGGCACTGTTTACGTAGGAATAGCTGTGTAACTTTAGTTCAGCGTCTACCGGGTTGGACATGCATTTTTATATGGGAATAGCCGTGTAACTTCAATTCAGCACCTACCTGGTTGGACATTAGTGTGTAGAGCCTACTGCCTGACCTTAGTATTTAATGAGGGCCTCATTAGGTTGACTGGTTATATCTGATTGTGCCATTGGGATGCTCGTATGAAAATTGTACTAAGTCTCGCCAATGATTTGAGTGTTGAATGAGCCGCTGAAGTATTACCCGTGTTCTCTGAGTTAGATTTTCTTGTGCCAGTGATGCAGTTCTGCCCCAATTTTTGCGTCCTTATTTTCTGGTTTGCCCTCTGAATCACTTTTAGATATGCAATCTCTAAAAACTGTATATTTTTTGTATTACTTTTGTGCTAACTAGACCTTTCTATTTCAGGAAAATTTATGTACTATAAATGGCTGCTTAAGACAAGTTTTGCATCATCCGTGGACTTTTCTGAACCTTCCCCTCGTCGATAAAAATTGTTGAGGCAGTCACAATAAATTTTCAACAACATCTCTGCAATGTCTCAAATGGCCAAAAGAAGCTCAAAGAAAACCCTTAAACTAGCTGAAGTTGAAGCCGTAAAGACCTATGACGATCTTTATGAAGTTCTGTCCAGGGAGAGTCCAGGAGAGGATGAGACGTCGGCCATCTTATCCTTCATAGCTGAACTTAAGGTCAAGCGCGATCAGTTCATCACTTCAAGCAGAGCCTTTGAAGGTTCCTTGGAACGAGCAGGACATAAGCAGCGGTACCATGAGCAATTTTTGAAGAGACGTGTGATGCTGGAAGACTGCTTTGGTCGCATCGCGACGCTCAACAAACAGATGGAGAGGATTGGAGGGGACATGGTTTCCAACCTTGATCCCAAAGACCTGTCTTCTCTGCGTAGTGAGAGAATGAGTAAACTTACCTCCGTAAGAAGAGAAAAAGTTGGACCTTTTTCCACACCACTGTCGGTAGCCTCTGAGGTTTCTACTATCTCAGAAGGAGAGGAGGAAGAATATCAAGAGCAGGAAAGCAACCTAGATGATCTGGCAGGGCTGATGGAACACGCTTCCGTGAGCTCTCGCAGGCCGATTCTAGAGCCTAGAGTAGAGGCAAACCATCGACTGAGAGCTCCTAGGCAGGGAAGCACTCTAGATGCAGCTTCTGTTCACCTTATCCGGGGCGAGCTGTTGAAGACCCCTGCCAACCCCTTCAAAGGAGACATCGGATTGTACCATTGCTGGGAATCTGATCTGAAGAATCGACTGCAGGGACTAGCTTTGGGCCCCATCGAAGAGCTACAAGTTTTGGCGGCCAATACCGCGGGTAAACCCAAGGAGTACGTTCAGAGAACTATGAGGTCAGTCATCGGAAACAATGCAGAGGCAGTGTTGCAGGTGGTATGGAACACCCTTCGTGAGCGTTATGGTTCGGACTGGTTGCTAGCAGAACACACGGCAGACCAACTTCGGAACTTCCCAAACATCCCTCCTGGGGATCTTACCGCTCTCCAGGATTTCTTAGATTCTACGAGTACCGCACTTACCAACGCAGCAAGATCGGACGAGCTGGAGGAGTTCTGCACTACCAGAGGCATGAGGCTCTTGGCACTCAAACTCCCGCCAGATCTGCAACGCAGATGGCATAGGAAAGCATCTGACCTACGAGCCAAGAGTGGGCAGCGCCCAACGTTCTCCTTCTTCAACCAGTTCCTAAGAGACGAAGAAAGAGCGATGAGGGATCCATTTTTCAACCCAGCACTGTCAGGCGGAAGACCCAAGCCCGTTCGGGTCCTGCACACAAGCGCTGACCAGAATACCAAGAAAGAGTCTAGTGAAGGTGATCAGTCCATGGTGGCCTACAACAAACCTGAGTCAAGATATGAGGCGCAAGGACCTCACAACAAAAAACCTCCGGAAACGGACCATAGAATCAACAAATGTATTTTCCACAAGGTCGACGCCCATGGAACCTGGGAGTGCCGGTCCTTTGGAAGACTACCCATCGACCAGAAGAAGAAGCTCATCACCGAGGCGAAGGTATGCTTCCGATGCCTTGGTCCCCATTACATCAGGAACTGCGACAAACAAGTGAAGTGTTCTCACTGTCAAGGCTCACACTTGACGGTCATGCACCGGGCAAGCACTAAACCGGTGACCCCTGGTGAGGTCGCCACCTGCACCAGAACGGGATGCCTCGGTCTCGAGACCAGGGAATTTTCCAAGACGCTGTTAGTAGATGTCACCTCGACGTCCACCCAGAGAAAAGTGCGTTGTTACGCCATCATTGACGAGCAAAGCTCAAGATGCTTTGCGGACCCTTCTCTGATAGAACAGCTCGATCTTAAGGCCACTCCCTGGAAGTACGCCCTCAGAACACTGAGTGGTCTGTCGTCTGAGGTGGAAGGACACGCCATCACCGGGCTCAAGATAAGGGGTGTGGGTGAGAACCGATGGCATCAGCTACCCACTACATGGACCAACGAATATATCCCGGACACGACTGACGAAGTAGCCACTCCCGACGTTGTGAAGAAGCTCAGCCACGTTGCACACCTGGTCAAGCACTTCAATGAGCATGATCCTTTGGCTCGGTCACTGATACTCATCGGAAGAAATGCCGTGTCGCTCATGGCATCTAGACACTATGGAGTACGAGGTCCTCTTGCCTGCAAGACCGCCCTGGGCTGGGCACTGTTGGGACCATTGAACGGAGGAGCGAGAACCCAGCAGACCACTGCCCTGCGGACGTCATTCGTGAACCACGAGGATCATCACTTCTCGATCAAGATACGTGGGCCCAACCCTGGGAGGCAGACGCTCGACGTCTTTGAGGAGCGAGTCGACGACGAGCTCCAGGGTCTGAGTGTGTTAGACAATAAATTTGTAAGTATTTTGAGAGCTGGTATCGAAGTGAAAGACGATAGGATTGTTGCGCCCTTACCCTTTACTAGAGATCCACCAAATTTGTGTAATAATTACGTGTCTGTATTGGGAAGAACGAACACGACGTTGGGAAAACTGCGTCGAGATCCCTCAAGTGCTACACTAAGTCTCGAGAAAATGCAATCGTACATTGACAATGATCACGTTGAGGAAGTAGTCGCAGGGGAACTTCCTGAGAAAGGCGTGGGATGGTACTTGCCTATCTTCCCGGTAAGGCAAGCCCAAGAAGGGAAAGTTAGGTTGGTGTTCGATGGTTCAGCAAAGCACAAGGGACACTGCCTCAACGATGAGTTGTTGACGGGCCCCGATTTGAACAACAGCCTTCGGGGAATATTGCAGAGATTCCGACTCCACCAGGTAGCCTTTACAATTGATATAAAAAATATGTTCCACAATTTTCGAGTCAAGATTGGAGACAGGGACTATCTGCGTTTCTTTTGGTTCAAAGATAATCGGGTTACTAACGAGATTGTCCCCTACAGAGCTAAGGTCCATGTCTTCGGGTTGCGGAGCTCTCCGGCCGTCGCTGCGTTCGCCCTTCGCCATATCGCCGACCTGGGCGATGCATCCGGACGCCCGAGCCGGGCCACTGACTTTCTCCGTCATGCGACGTACGTTGATGATGGGTCTGCTAGTTTGGACTCCCCAGACGAGGCCAGGGAGCTGCTTGGCGAGGTGCGGTCTCTGTTGCACAAGTATGGGTTGAACATTCACAAAGTTGCCACGTCTGACACTCGGGTAACGGTGGGTCTGCCAGACGAGGAACTAGCCGCACCAAAGACTGTCACTTGGGACGGATCCGTTATCCAACGAACATTGGGGATCCATTGGAACGTCTCCGAAGATCTGTTAATATTCAAGGTCAATATCCCGGACAGACCCTTCACTAGGAGGGGTGTGCTGTCTACTGTGAACTCCTTCTTTGACCCCCTCGGACTAGCTGCGCCTCTTATTTTGGGTGGCAGACTTCTACAAAGAAAGGCGCTGTCTGATAGCACTGCCGAAACTAACCAAAGCTCCACTCTGTGGGACGAACCTCTACCTAAGAAACTGGAAGAGCATTGGGAATCGTGGAAAGACGGACTGAGAAGATCAAAGGAAATACGCCTCAGTCGGTGCGTGAAGCCGCGCGACTTTGGGGAGGTTTCACGGCACTCGCTTCACGTTTTTTGTGACGCCTCTCAGGAGGCCATTGGCTATGCGATTTATTTGCGGCTGACCAGTACCCGAGAGCAGAAACATTCCACCTTGATCAACGCCAGTTCGAGGGTGGCACCTAGGGCAGCTACCACCATACCACGGTTGGAACTGTGCGCCGCAGTCGAAGCAGTACTGGCAGCAAGAGAGACCCTCAACGACCTCAAGGTGAATGTGCAAGAAGTCAGATACTACACGGACAGTCAAATTGTTCTTGGATACCTGAAAAATGAGGATAAACGCTTCACCAGATATGTGACCCGGAGAATAGAGTTGATTAATAAGCATTGCTCTCCGACTCAGTGGTACTTCGTAGACACGAAAGAGAACCCCGCAGACATGGCTACTCGTCCCACGGATGTAGAGCAGCTCGTACACAGCCATTGGTTCACCGGCCCTGCCTGGATATTAGAAGATTGCGTCGTCGACGCTCAGCCCCCTTTTGAGGAAGCGCAACTAACAGAATCGTTGCCGGAGACCAAAGCCTTCACGACCTTGACCGGTTCGCCACCTCCTTTTCGTACGGTGATGGACCGACTGAGTAGGTGGACCAGGCTTCTCGGGGTTACCCGCACCGTGCACAACCTGGCACATAAGTGGCTGATGCGAGCGAGATCTAACCTCAACACTTCTTCGGAACCGACACTACGTATACTTCAGAACGACCAGGAAGCTGAAATGTACCTCGTTAAGGCCGTCCAACAAGAATCTTACAGCGAAATACTACCCAAGACGGGGAAACCAGGTCCAATGCAGCTACCGGAAGGACATCAACTGACACCACTGGCCCCCTTTGTGGATGAAGAGGGTCTGATCCGTGTAGGAGGCCGCCTAAAGCACAGTGACTTACCAGTGGATCAAAAACACCCTTTGATCCTACCCAGGAACCATCCCTTCACTCAGATAATTATAAGACGGGCACACCAGCTGGTGGCTCACCAGGGCCGTCTCCTCACCCTTGGTAAGGTGCGATCTCTGGGCTTCTTCATCCCGCAAGGTAGAAAGCAAATAGAACGACTCCTGAGGAGCTGTGTGATTTGTAGGAGGCTGAGAGCTCCCTTTGAGCAACAGATGATGGCCGACCTCCCGGAAGATCGTCTCATCCCCACCCCACCTTTCACCCGGGTGGGCTTAGATGTCTTCGGGCCGTTCACTGTACATGACGGACAGAGCACCCGAATCACAAAGGCCACGAAGAAAATGTATGGCCTACTGGTGACCTGCCTTGTGTCCAGGGCAGTTCACGTTGAACCTCTCTGTGGGATGGATACTCCTTCCTTTATGAACGCATTGCGTAGATTCATCTCTGTACGAGGCACCCCCCAGCTGATAAGAAGCGATCGAGGCACCAACTTTACAGGTGCGGTGTCTCAATCTTGCGATTTGAACAAAGTATCAAAGGACATGGAGACTAGGGGATGCGAGTGGAAATTTAATCTCCCTGGAGCGAGTCATCATGGAGGTGTGTGGGAGAGAAAAATTGGAGCGATCAGAAAGGTACTCGACCTGACCTTGGGGAGGTCAGGAAAGGTGACACTCAACCGTGATGATATGCACACCCTCCTGATAGAAGCCGCGGCCATTGTAAATTCTACGCCCCTGTACGCCCCTTCCGAAGACCCCAATGATGTGTTCCCTATCAGTCCCTCCACTTTGCTAACCATGAGGGACGCCTCTCGCACACAGTCGTCAGACTCGTTCACAGATCGCGACCTCCTCGCTTATGGTCCACGAAGATGGCGGCGAGTGCAGCTGTTGGCGGACCAATTCTGGCAACTATGGAGACAATTCTACCTTCAAGAAATCAGTCGTCGCAGAAAATGGACGACACCAAGGCGTCCCTTGTCCCAGGGGGACATCGTACTGGTACGAGACTCGCAGTCTCCAAGATGTCAGTGGCCCCTGGCTCGGGTAGAGTCGGTGCATCGCTCGGGATCGGACGGACGCGTGCGTGGGGCGACGCTGCGGCGGACGGACAATTCCGGAGGTACCAAAAGTTGTGAGCGATCGATTAAAGATATTGTAGTAATCTTACCTAGCACTGTTGAGAGAGAGGAGTGTGCTGCCTTCGCAGCAATTTAGGAAATTTCTATTTTTCAAACAGCGGTAGAAAATTTGTGCCTTCGAATATCGAGGGAACCAGTCCGCACGTTCACTCGTTTTCCGGAAACGCTCTCTTCCGGTACATTAGGTATTTAAACTCTGCGAGCTGAGTAGAGGCCGCCAGTTGTGTTGAAGTAGTGTGTAGACTCCAGAGAAGGAAATGTAAGTAAAGAGTGTTAAATATTAAGTGCATTGGGTCCCTATAGATGTCTGTTTTGTGTCTCCTACTAGACAGTGAATTCTTAGGTCCTAGAAAAGCTAAAAGATTTCAGGGGATGTTAGAATGTGTGCTGTCACAGTTTTTCTGTTTGGGCTTTTACAATTCTAGATACTGATTCTTCAGTCGCGGTGCCAGTATAATGTAATGCTGTGTTTACCTATTTGTACCTGGCTCAAATTGTCTAGTGGTTTGCCCTGTGTTGGACAGGGTTGTGAGACTTTCTTGCAAACACTCAGTCATGTTTTAATTATATTGTTGAGCCTGATTTGTTCTGTGCTTGTCAATGCTACTTAATTTATTTGCTGGAATTCACAGCTGGATTCATTGTGCTCAGTTGTTGATTTGATCTAAGCACATTGCATTATATAGATCCTTGTTATCATTCACGATTACTGTTAGTGGATTTAAACTCTGGTATTAGGACTCTAGAATTGTGTAATTCCTCACTCAAGTTGCTATTTTACCAGTCTGTAGAGTGTGGTGGTTTTTGCCTATTTTTATTTGTGTGATTTTTACTGTGCTGCGGATATTTATATTGCCTGGTTGATGACGTGTTCATGCCTGTTAGGTAACTATTTACTGGTTCAGAGGTGTCTAAGTGTGCCCCCTTGTTCACTTATTAACCACCTTTGTAGATGGGTGTGTTTTAACTATGCCCAGGTGGTACTATAGATTGATAGACTTTTGTGACTAGTCATGTGAGTCAGAAACAACTCAAGTTGTCAGGCACTGTTTACGTAGGAATAGCTGTGTAACTTTAGTTCAGCGTCTACCGGGTTGGACATGCATTTTTATATGGGAATAGCCGTGTAACTTCAATTCAGCACCTACCTGGTTGGACATTAGTGTGTAGAGCCTACTGCCTGACCTTAGTATTTAATGAGGGCCTCATTAGGTTGACTGGTTATATCTGATTGTGCCATTGGGATGCTCGTATGAAAATTGTACTAAGTCTCGCCAATGATTTGAGTGTTGAATGAGCCGCTGAAGTATTACCCGTGTTCTCTGAGTTAGATTTTCTTGTGCCAGTGATGCAGTTCTGCCCCAATTTTTGCGTCCTTATTTTCTGGTTTGCCCTCTGAATCACTTTTAGATATGCAATCTCTAAAAACTGTATATTTTTTGTATTACTTTTGTGCTAACTAGACCTTTCTATTTCAGGAAAATTTATGTACTATAAATGGCTGCTTAAGACAAGTTTTGCATCATCCGTGGACTTTTCTGAACCTTCCCCTCGTCGATAAAAATTGTTGAGGCAGTCACATGTTGTGCGATCGTCCACCTTTGTTCAAATAAAGTGCTTATTGACTAATGACCGCTGTGTTAGGATTGTTGGATACGGATGTACATTCATGTATGTAACTTTGTGCTTCCTTAAAAGGACACTTTGAACATTGGCCGAAACAAGCGATTCATGTATTATTGCCTGGCGTCAGGGATTACGAAGTTCATGCCATGTACATATAAACTATCAAAAGCGTTCTCACCTCACAATGGAAATGCATCGTCCATGAAATTGCGCTGTCTCTTATAGCTGTCATTACACGTATTATCGAATGTAGGTCGGGCAAGATTAGGAGTACATTGCCCTCAATCATTCCCTTCGACTAGTGACACGAGTTTACAATATTCGTGTGTGTATATCATAAATGTGTTCTTTCTAAATGTGTAACTCGACTAGAGATTTATTTTTCTTCCCAGTCGATGCAACGGAAACCTTTCTTGTTTGTGAACTTATTTCCCAGCCTACTGTTCCTGTGCACCCTGTGCGTAGATTCCGCGTTCCCCCAACTACACGCTAGATGGTGCCTTCCTCTTTCCTCTCTTGGGACACCTTTGTCGCGGTCAGGGGAGGCTAAAACTTTCTTATATGATAATACTAGTAATGGTAATGCGAATTGTTGTTGTGCTACGTCGTTAGCAGGGCGGTGAATTCTCTTTTTATGTGCTACTATTCTATGGCCTCTTATGTCCCACTCAGCTATTTCTCGTGTACCCTTGAGGTGTGAGTTACTTTCTTGTTGTGCGGTGCTATATGCATCAGTTAATCATTCGACCATGATCTTGAATTAGGCTTCTCATGTCATGCAATTCGTGGTCCGACTCTGAATCATACCTTTCTGGGCAGATTCACGGAGTCGCTCGGATAAGAAATAAAACCGAATAAACATCGAAATTCTTTTGGAACCCTTGCGCCTACCGTTCTATGTCGTGCCGAAGCGAAGATAGAGAAGATAGAAAGTCCGCTAGCGCACGACATAACAGTGAATAGACGCCAGCGGAAGGTGCCCTCCCACGAAGAAGCCCTCCAAAGAGGAGGCCCACAGCAGATTCTCAGCCGCCCGCGGCGAATATCCGAGACCACAGAAATGACCTCTCTCGGAAGTAAGAGCAAGCTTAGACTTCCACAGCTGGAAGAACAATTCCATACGGAGCTAGCAGCCTTGAACAGTCTCCTGAATGGTGCAGTACCACGAGATCTCAAGACTCCCAGCGAGGTGGATCAAGTCCACGCTGGAATCCGAGCAAAGGCTAAGACCGTCAAGCGAATCGGAGACCAGCTGGTCCTAGCTCTCGAGGGTTCAGGAGCCACCGCGGAAGCGACGGTAATCCGAGGCTCATTGACAAGCGCTAGAGCTCGCAGGAAAGCACTAGCGGACTCAATGGACCACAGAAACGAAGAGCTCGGTGCGAGCTCTTCACGGAGTGTGACAACGGAACCTTCCCAGCGCAAGAGCTCGAGGTCGAGGAGCACCTCGTCCAAGAACCAGCAGCAAGGCGCTGCCCATCAGAACAAGCCCCCAAAATCATCATTGGCTGAGAACAGGAACGGACACCGTTCCAACCGTCGGGGCAGAGACCAGGCCAGCCCCAGCCATCGTCGTCAGAGTCACCAAGGTTCGAGCTATTACAGCCAGAGTCAAAAAAGTGAGAGCGATCATAGCCAGAGCCTTCCCAGTGCCGGCTCTCGTCACAAAGACGGCGAATCCGAGCGCCGCGAGCCCCCTAGCCAAGGCAATAAGCAGATGCTTATTGACATCACTGAAGAGCCAACGGTACTGTTGGCGCAAATCGCCATCGAGAGGTCGAAATTGAAGAACAGGAACCGAACGGAGAATGATCAGCACTTCGGTGAGCAGAATACCGAGTGCAAAGAGGACCGCACAGGAGCATGGGTCGACCAAGCCTTCCAGCATCACGTCATTGAACCCGCAGGGGGCACAACGGCGGTTGCGAATGCTTCGCCCCGTGACACCAATCTCGCACCTCCGATGAATCCCTCCGCACCAGCATTCCAGCCCCGGGCTTCCACCGGCTCACCTGCCGTGGTCTTTGAAACGAAGCCACCAGTGATCGACGGAGCTATGAGGCTCTCAATGATCGAAGATCTAAAAAAGGCGCCAAGCCAACCCTACGCGGGAGAGGCTCACCTGTTCCACAGATGGTTCGATGCCATCAAGAGAAGGATGGAGAGGCTCGCCGTGCAGCCCATCGACGCCATCGAGATCCTCACGAACCACACCTGCGGCGAGCCAAGGAGCCTCATTGACGACACCCTGGCAGCTACCTACCTGGACACAGCGGCGCTGCTCACCCTCATCGTCGAACAATTGAAGACTCGCTTCGCCTCTGACGACAGGGTAGCCGATAGCCTGCTCGAACGCCTCGCGCAAACGTCAGACATACGGGGAACAAAGGGCGACCGCACGGTCGGTCTCAAGCTGCGGAAGTTCAGCGACGCCTGTCTAGCGATTCATCACACAATGCAGCACAACAACGGCCTCGCCTTCCTGAACACCGACGTAGGGCTGTCTCCCATCGTTGAGAGGCTACCCTTCTTCGTTCTGGACGCCTGGAGAAGCGAACGAACTAGGCACAGAAGATTATTTGGATCGCTACCTGATTTCGCCAGGTTCTGCGAGTTCATCAAAACGCTGTCAGACACCCAGTGTGATAGTTTAGGGGCATCGAACCTCAACTGGGTGAGCAATCGACTCGACACGGCCGCCCCCGCTCGCCTCAATCCAAGAACCTCGCGAGTTCTCTACACGTCCTCGGAGAATCAAACCGGCAGCTGCGTTCTCCACCAGAGTGCACAGCACGCGACAAACTCGTGCCAAACGGTAAGAAAGATGGAATCTCGGAAGAAGAAGGACTTCATACGCGAGCATAAGTTATGTTACCGTTGTCTAGGCCCTCACTGGGCAAAGCACTGCAATGAAATTGTGAAGTGCGATGACTGCGGAGCCAGCAGTCACAGCACGGCCGCCCACATCAACTGGCGAGCAGCTGGAAATTCGAGTGAAACCACTCGTCAGGAGAGACCCAGTCGAGAATCGAGCGACGACAGAGCTCAGAGCGAACTCGGGGAGAGATTGAGAGCTGTGGCCCTGGCCTCTCGCGTACCCACAGCCGAGGAGGGTGCATACAGCAAAGTTGTTCTGGCAGACGTTATCGACGAGAACACGGGTCGGTCGTGCCGCGCCTACGTAATCTTAGATGAGCAAAGTACCATGTCCTTCTGCTCTCCTAAGCTGTTGAACGCCCTCCGCATGACAACCCCCAAGTCTCACTACGAGCTGGAAACGCTGACCGATCAATCCGCCGCTCGATACGGCAGACGCGTGTCAGGGTTGAAAATAAAGGGAGTGTCCGAAGACCAAACCTTCGAGCTCCCACCGATGTTGGAATGCAACTCCATCCCAGACAGAAAGAAAGCAGTCGCGACCTACGAACGCGTCGCAAGAACCCCGGAGATATCGCACCTCGCTCAGCATTTCTTGCCCCTGGACAAACACGCATAAGTCGCAGTGCTCCTGGGGACGGACTGCGGAGACCTACTCTACAGTCACTCTGACAAACAACGCCGCAAGGCTCCGTTCGTCCACCACACTGCCTTAGGCTGGGCAGTGGTCGGCAAGGTGAACGACGACGTCCGCCCCGAAGGAGAGCACTCTTACACGGTCGCAAGGATCGTAGCCGAAGCCGCTCTCAAAACCTGTGGCCCGGAGACGTGCCTTGAACCGCTCTCAGGAGAAGACGCTATCGCCCAGCAGCACAGCGATGAAAACCCTCATCCGCGGCCCCCCGACGGTCGCGGAGACCCTGAAAAGGTGAAAAACACAAGGGCAGGGGAAGGCAATCAAGCGGAAGCCCCGCCAACGACGAGATTTAGCAACCAGTCAGCAACAAACGATGAAATGGACGCTCAGCGCGATCCAGACAGCGCATCACCGAAGTCCAAGAAGAAACGGAAATGGGAGCTTCCGTACCCTGGTGATCTGAAGAGAAAGTACGACGCGCACCATGCTGAGCGCACATCCGTTGACAAGAGAGCTCGACAGAACGGGCCAAGCAAAGGGGGAGGCGGCCACGCGGCTCCCGACCCTCCAGGAAACGCCGGGCACCCACCTCCATCTTCCCTTTACCAGCCTCTCAGTACCGCCTACGCGACAAGCTGCCGTCGGAATCCGAAGCATCGGGACAAGCATGACGCACTCGCCGACGCACGAGGAATGCCGGGCAGCGTCGAGAAAGACCAGGAGACAAAACCCGGACCCCTCCAGAGGTCCACCACCCGCCAGCGACGGAAAGTTCGACGTTGGTCGGGGAAGCAGAGAGGACTCCTCTATGAGTCACGCCCGCGCAGCAGGTGGAAGGCCGCCCACACGTCGCTGAAGACAACACCGACGCGTCCCGCGGGGCGAGACGACTGCGATGAGCACGTAGTGGGTGGCGCCCCGCCACTGAACCAGCCCTTAACCAGCGCTCCCCCCCCCCCCCCGAAGGCAGTTATTGGTGGCCAGAGCCACCAAGGGGGGGGGGGGGGGGAGTGTCACGTCGTACAAGACGTGAGGAAATTTGAAGAATTTCAATAAATTTATTTCGGCAACATTCTGCGGATCCGCGCTTCGTCCGCAAGAATGACGCCAACGTTTTATTTGTTTGAAGTGCGTGGGAGGAACAGGTTCCCGGATAATTTTAAGTTCTGCGTTGTTTAGGAAGTGAACTTGAGTGAGAAACTCATTCGATTTACGTGTTACCTCGCTAGCTATATTTTTCCGGTGTTTTCACACGGTGTAGCCAGTAAGCTGCAGTGTAATGCTGGGAATTAGTCAGGTTCTGGTTTAACGGTATTTTAGCTGAACACTGTGATTTTACTAATGAACTTTCCTATCTCTGTTTCACTGCTCTAAGTGATTTGTGTTAATGTCCAAACCTTTTGCTCAGCAATATTTGCATAATAGCCAAGCCATGTAAGCTATGTTGTCATATATAATATTGTAAACAGTGTCATGGGCACTAAATGCAACATGGAGAGACTGACATTTCAATGCCTTTTAGTCTACACAGAGGATTACTTGAAGTTTATTGCATTTCATAGATTAACACAAGATAGCACAATTTTATATTTATTTGATAATACAAACCAACCACTGCTTCACTATTGAAAGATTTGTGTACTGAAAATAAAAACTATGGTGATTCTTCCATGGATTAGACATCAGTTGTTGATATTGAAAAATTCATAGCACGTCGTGCCAGACTTGTACCAACTTGGGAAAACGATTTTTCTTGTCTATGTATTATCTCTTGTCGTTGTATTATTTATAACATTCATTAATAGAAAGATGTGAACCAAGCAAAATAAATTTAGTCGATTGGCTTCTTACCTATGAGCTGAGCTGGGCAAGTTGCACCAGTCAGCAAGGTGGAAGCCTAAAGTTACGGCATTCAGTAGACTGAGAATAGGCGCAGAAATTTGAGACCACTAGCTCATATGATTTGTGTTTTCAAAGCGACGTTGACAAACGTGCACTTGCCTCTCTCATTTTGTTTATAGTAGAATTTATTGATAATGGTGATTTGATGACCTGAGTGACTTGCCCCTGCTTGCCCCTGAGACCTAATTTTGCTGTCTCTTTTCCACAGATAGGGTAAAGAAAGCCAGAGTAGGCACTTATTTTGCAGACTAAAATAAGCTGTCACAGGTCTAAACTGAGGGACCTTTCCTCATCGTCTGTAAGTATTTTAGAGTATCCTCTTTCAACTTGTGATGTTACCTAACTCGTCATCCCTTTATAGTGTGAAGCGTTCATGTGAAAACTATAAACTTGTTGTGCGATCGTCCACCTTTGTTCAAATAAAGTGCTTATTGACTAATGACCGCTGTGTTAGGATTGTTGGATACGGATGTACATTCATGTATGTAACTTTGTGCTTCCTTAAAAGGACACTTTGAACATTGGCCGAAACAAGCGATTCATGTATTATTGCCTGGCGTCAGGGATTACGAAGTTCATGCCATGTACATATAAACTATCAAAAGCGTTCTCACCTCACAATGGAAATGCATCGTCCATGAAATTGCGCTGTCTCTTATAGCTGTCATTACACGTATTATCGAATGTAGATCGGGCAAGATTAGGAGTACATTGCCCTCAATCATTCCCTTCGACTAGTGACACGAGTTTACAATATTCGTGTGTGTATATCATAAATGTGTTCTTTCTAAATGTGTAACTCGACTAGAGACTTATTTTTTTCCCCGTCGATGCAACGGAAACCTTTCTTGTTTGTGAACTTATTTCCCAGCCTACTGTTCCTGTGCACCCTATGCGTAGATTCCGCGTTCCCCCAACTACACGCTAGATGGTGCCTTCCTCTTTCCTCTCTTGAGACACCTTTGTCGCGGTCAGGGGAGGCTAAAACTTTCTTATATGATAATACTAGTAATGGTAATGCGAATTGTTGTTGTGCTACGTCGTTAGCAGGGCGGTGAATTCTCTTTTTATGTGCTACTATTCTATGGCCTCTTATGTCCCACTCAGCTATTTCTCGTGTACCCTTGAGGTGTGAGTTCCTTTCTTGTTGTGCGGTGCTATATGCATCAGTTAATCATTCGACTATGATCTTGAATTAGGCTTCTCATGTCATGCAATTCGTGGTCCGACTCTGAATCATACCTTTCTGGGCAGATTCACGGAGTCGCTCGGATAAGAAATAAAACCGAAGAAACCTCGAAATTCTTTTGGAACCCTTGCGCCTACCGTTCTATGTCGTGCCGAAGCGAAGATAGAGAAGATAGAAAGTCCGCTAGCGCATGACATAAAATGCTGCTTCATTGCCTTTTATACCCACATGACTGGGAAGCCACTCTATTATAATTTTGTCTCTGCTGAGGGAGGAAACAATGTTGGCTATCCAGGTGATAAAGTAATGGGTGGGAGGGTTAATCGAGTTTAATGCTGAAATGCAGCCAAGGGAATCCGAAAAGATTATGAAGTTGCCAGGAAGCACTGATAGGAATTCGCAGGCTACATATATAGCAAAGAGTTCAGCAGTATAAATTGTAGAGTGTGAGGGGAGTTTGACTTTGATGCTAAACTCAGAGGAATAGACCCCACAGGCAGTGCAGTTGCCATTAGTGGAACCATCTGTAAATACTTGGATTCTGTTGGGGTATGAGCTTGTAGTCAAGTCCTTGAAGGCCTGCTGCCAATGAGAGTCACTCAGAGCAGATTTAGGAAAGGAGGATAAGGAAGAATGAGCAGCAATTCTTGGAGGGAGATATCGAGCAGACATGGGGATAGTAGGCATTGGATTATTTTGAAGATTTATACCTAGGTTGTTGAATTCACATAGTGCACGTCCAGCAAATGGGAGAGGAAAAGGCAGGGTATCATAGAGGGCAAAGGGGAAATAGTTTAAGAGGAGATTGCGCACTGGGTGGCCAGGAATAGTGAGCACTCTAGAGCAGTAGGAAACCAGTAGGAGCTTACGGCGAATGAAAAGAGGGCATAAGTCAGATTCTGCTTCAAGTTTGGCTGTAGGTATGCAGCGGAGGGCACCTAGCGTTATGCGGGCTCCTGCAAACTGTATGCGGTCCAGCTCAAGCAGGTGTGATGGGGAAGCAGTTGAGAAGAGGAAGGAGGCATAGTCCAGTTTTGATCGAATGAGTGAAATTTATAGAAGGCGTAGAGTAGTGTAGTCCGCACCCCATCTACGGGAAGCTACTACAGTCATTAGACGGAGGTCTGACTGGCAGCGAGTTACCAAGTTAGAAATGTGCTGTTGCCATGTGAGGTGCTTGTCAAAGACTAGTCCAAGAAAACGGACTGAGTTAGAAAAGTTGATTGGTATGTTATGGAGTGTCAATGGGTCTATGTTTTTTGGTCTTTGCCTAGTGAATATTACAGATGAAGTTTTGTTTGCAAAGATTTGTAGTCCCCATTTGTGGCCCCAGTTTTCTATTTGAGTAAGAGAATTTTGCATAATATTTAATGCTTCCGTAAGGTTTTTGTGTTTAATCCAGAGGGCTGCATCATCAGCATAGAGGGAGTGATGCATGTTAGTTGGGAGGGAAGAGAGTAAGTCATTGATGAGAATAGTGAATAGTGTTGGACTGATAACTGATCCATGGGGGACACCTGAGTACATGTAGAAAGATCTTGAGTGGGTGTTGTTGAGCCTAACTTTTATTGTTCTGAGGCTGATAAAGTTTGATATAAAGGAGGAAATGTTTCCTTGGAGGCCTATTTTTTGTAATTTGAGAAAGACACCATGGTGCCAGACTGTGTCAAAAGCTTTATTTATGTCTAAGAAGAGCGCAATGCAGAAACCGTTGCTAAAGTATGATTCTCGGATGGTGTTCTCAAGTCTGCTTAAGGCATCAAAGGTGCTATGGGAGTTTATGAAGCCGCTTTGGGATGGGTCAAAGAAGCTGCAGTATGGCTTGCAGTCTATAGTTAATCATTTTTTCCAGTATTTTGCATAGAAAACTTGTGAGGGCTATTGGGCGATATGAGTTAGTGTCTGTTGAAGGAAGTGTTGGGCTTGAGAATAGGTATTATGATAGATTCTCTCCACTGATGGGGAAAGCCATTAGAGTAAAGGAAGTTGAAGAAGCTCAATAGAGTTGACAGTTGCTTGTCTGTAAAGTGTTGTGGAAAAGCAAATGGGATAGTATCTGCTCCTGGGGAGCGTGATGTAGAGGTTTTCAAGGCACGCTTGAGTTCATGGATCTCAAAGGGTTGGTTGTACCATGGAGTATTGCTGTGAATAAATTGTGGGGGATTTTTGGCAACTTTTTTTATGGTTAGAAAATATTGCATCATTTGTTGAGAGGTTACCTTGCTTTGTGAAGTGGTGGGCTAATTCATTAGCCACTTTGTGTTGATCTGTAATCATTGTATTATTTTGTATTAGTACTATGTTTTTGCATGTGTGGTGAGAGGAGATGGCTCTGACTTTCTGCCAAATAGTTGAGTTGTTTGCTGTAGAGTTCATGCTGGATAGAAAGGCTTCCCAACTTGTCTTGCGTGCTTCAATAACAGCGTGTTTGAATTTGGCTTGAGCTTTTTTATACTTAATCCATAGATCCATATTTCCCCTGTGATTTTTGTAATGAGACAAGGCTCTATTTTTCTCCCTGTGGGTTTTTGCACATGTCTGGTTCCACCAGCAAGAAGATCGATTGGTAGATTTGAGTTTGGTTTTGGGTGTGTGTTGGTTGGCTGATTCTAATATGGCAAGAGTAACTTCCCCACAGGCTTGTGTTGGTGAAAGAAAAGTAGATGGTAGCCTTAAACAGGCTTGAAAGGCAGACCAGTCCACAGCCTGCAGGTGCCACCGTTGTATGGGCTCATTATTGCTGGGTTGAGAGGTAGTTACTAATAGAGGAAAGTGATCACTAGTGTAGGTGTTGGGTAAAGGTTGCCAGGAGAATAGCGGAGCTACATTTGAGGATATGATAGTCAGGTCAATATGAGTGTATGATCCTCTGGAGGACAGGAAGGTAGGCTCAGAGGTATTTAGTATGAACAGGTCATTATGCATTACCCACTGTTGAAGCAGGGTTCCACGACTATCTTCTGTTGGGGATCCCCATGCTGGGTGATGGGCATTAGAGTCTAAGCAAATTATGAAAGGAGTTGGGAGTTGAGAAAGAAGTAGAGGTAGTTCAGAGATCAGTACAGAGTTAGGAAGATTAGGAGGGACATACAATGAACAGACTGATATTGTAAGTTGAGGCAAAAATATTCTACTAGCACAGGCTTCAAGAGAACATGTTATAGAAAAAGAAAGAAAAGAAAAACATTTTATTTTCAATAAAGTACAAACATGAAATGTCGATACATTGGTTTTTAAAACACCTTAACATTAACATCCTTAAATGATTATAACACATTGGTATCGTAATACCCGTGTAAAATGTTGAAACGAAATGATTGATAGAAAAGTACAACAAAATTGAGTTCCTTTCCTAGCTTGCCTAATCTGATTTTGAAACTAGGAGAGCACAATCCTCGCGACGTTCATTTGAAAAACACTCTCATTAGTACGCATAAGTATTGAAAAGTGAAAGCGAAAAATGCATTCAAATACCTTAGCATAGAAACCCTTAATTGCTATTTATACATGGTTATCGTAATATCCATGTTAAGTGTTGGAACATATGATTTAGATCCTTAATTGCTATTCATACATGGTTATCGTAATACCCATGATGGTTGTCGACACAGGATTTAGGGAGAAGCACAAGTTAATAAAAAATAAACAATAATATGTATAAGAGGATCGTTTGCATTTGGAGGGCGGCACTAAGTTTCAGTTTCTGTGTTTCAATTTCTAAGTTTCAATTTCTGAAATTTTTGCTGGGGATTGAAAATTTATCTTGTTTTACGTTCGTTAAGTCATTTTAATATAGATCTTGCTTACTCCGGTCGAACAAAATGAGCATCACAACTGTTGGTTCCACGCAGCGGAATGAGGTTGCTTTCCACAATTACCATACAGTACTTCATCTGTGGTGCCCGGAAATAGAAATGGAGCGTATTATCTTTCTAATAAATTATCAACTCCAAAATCCAGGAATTCCTTTCGCCCATCCGACAACACTTCACTCCCTCTTCCGGTGATGCCCCGCATCCGGTCATGCCTCTACACTTGGTTACGCTTTCATTTGTTTATATCTCACATCCGGTGAAAGCCCACATCCGATCTTTCATCCCCATGCAAGGCGTCCCAACGATTATATTCGCTATAACAGAACACAAAATGGTTATGATATTTCTTACTTGCGCAAATAGTACTTTCGCAAAGAGTACATCGGGGTTAAAGATATGAAAAGTATTGTTTTACATCGCTAGATGTAATATTTTCAACATAGGTGGAACCGTGCAAAAGTTAACTATTTAAAATTAGTGTTGTCATAGTGTATTCACGAGAATAAAAAGGTAAGAAGAGTTTACCACACAAAGCTTACGACAGCAATTCGAGACCAGAATAAGAAAATTAAAATGATGATTTTCAAAGTTATGACATTCGTCAGATCCGAGGCCTTTTTAAATGTTTCAACGAGATCGAAGTAGAGAAAGTATGTACTAAAATGCCCTCACATTTGACATCCGCTCTCTCTCTTTGCGGTAATTAATTTGGGTTTGGAAATGCAAGATGAAAGTGAGTCACTAAGAACACAAAATCCCTGTGGCACATAGCTGAAAATACTCGTGTTAGGGTGCGTGTTATTGGATCACGAGCCCGTAATATTTGCTACACAGCTGGAACACCAATATACACAAAAAAAATTGCTAATGAACTCCGTCGCATGTTCAAAAAGCTTCAATATGAGCGAAAAGTACTTACGAGTATCTTAAAGTTAAGACCATGACTTGAGATCGAATACATGAGGAACGTAATATTTATATTGATTGATTTTGAAACAAATGGTTGGGAGAAAAGTACAAAAAAAATGCATTTCTTCCATTGTGTTGATATCAAATACATGAGGATCGTAATATTTCTATCGGTTAAGTTTTGGAACAAATAATTAGGAGAAAAGTACGTAGATAAATGCATTCTCTCCGTTTTGTTGGTCTGATTTTAACACTGGATTTTATTTCAAGGGGTCAGGAAAACATTGCACATGTGATGCGTTGTTAAGAACACTCCAGTTGGTGCATTTCCATATTGAAATTTGAGCTTGCGAACGTTGGAACTAGTGAAATGAGGGATTAAAGGTTGAGGGTACAACGGGTAGATCCAGAATTAATTTGCATCTTTGACTGCTAGGTTGATGTTATAGGCAGTTTTACATTGTTTTGTATCAAAGCTAAAATACCTGGTATGGATGGAATGAACGATTTTACAATAACGGAAAAATTTTGATTTCGTATACTACAAGCTTTGGCACAGAAAAATTTACCGGATTTAAAATTGATGATAGGGACCGATGTACAATGCCAACCGTAACATTATCAAGATTGCTGGGGCAAAACGAGAAAGTCAAAACAACCTCAAATGGTGTGGCCGAAAGCACACTGGAAGAGTGTAAAGGACGACACTGCGTCACAACAGGATCAACATGAGCATTTTAAAAGGGAATACGTTCTAAACATACAGACACGCACATACGTACACCGATATCCATACGCATATACGCACACACGTACTGCATGTACGCACTCCTCCAGCACGTGCTGCAGTTCACACTTATTGTGTTGACGCAAGATAGAGAGCCATTTTAGTTTTGAATTCTCTCAGTGTTTGAGGGGTTTTGAAGCTCTGGGGGAGTCTGTTCCATAGTAAGGCGCCTGATACTGACAGAGCCTTCTGCCCGATGTTAGATGAACGGTATTTGATTGAGACATCACGTCTCCTGTTCGGCCTTTGGTTCGTGACGGTAGGGGAGTGGAATTCCACTATTTCAGCACTGCTATGAGGAAGATATAAAGAGGAGAAAACGTATTTGGCTTTGTGCGCCTGGAACCTTTCCCAAATCGGAGCCCAGCCAAGTTTATGCAGGAGAGTTGTTACGTGGTCATGCTTTTTGAATTTACCGTTGCATACAACCTTGGCTGCAAAGTTCATGCATTTTTGTAGGTCTTTCTGAAGATCTTTCGATATACCTCCCCAGACCAGGCTACAGTAGTCAATACGTAATAAGACCAAAGAATGAACGGCCAACAATCTAGATTCTTCGTCAAGCATATTTTTTATACGATTGAAAAACAGTAAGGTCCCGTGAATTGCGTTGCAGGTTTTATCAACGTGGGTATAATGGATTCTAGATTAAGTAAGACGAGACACTTGGAGTTTGTATAATCAGTACTGTGACTGCCTCAACAATTTCTATCGACGAGGGGAAGGTTCAGAAAAGTCCACGGATGATGCAAAACTTGTCTTAAGCAGCCATTTATTTGTACATAAATTTTCCTGAAATAGAAAGGTCTACGAGTAGTTAGCACAAAAGTAATACAAAAAATATACAGTTTTTAGAGATTGCATATCTAAAAGTGATTCAGAGGGCAAACCAGAAAATAAGGACGCAAAAATTGGGGCAGAACTGCATCACTGGCACAAGAAAATCTAATTCAGAGAACACGGGTAATACTTCAGCGGCTCATTCAACACCCAAATCATTGGCGAGACTTAGTACAATTTTCATACGAGCATCCCAATGGCACAATCAGATATAACCAGTCAACCTAATGAGGCCCTCATTAAATACTAAGGTCAGGCAGTAGGCTCTACACACTAATGTCCAACCAGGTAGATGCTGAATTGAAGTTACACGGCTATTCCCATATAAAAATGCATGTCCAACCCGGTAGACGCTGAACTAAAGTTACACAGCTATTCCTACGTAAACAGTGCCTGACAACTTGAGTTGTTTCTGACTCACATGACTAGTCACAAAAGTCTATCAATCTATAGTACCACCTGGGCATAGTTAAAACACACCCATCTATAAAGGTGGTTAATAAGTGAACAAGGGGGCACACTTAGACACCTCTGAACAAGTAAATAGTTACCTAACAGGCATGAACACATCATCAACCAGGCAATATAAAATATCTGCAGCACAGTAAAAATCACACAAATAAAAATAGGCAAAAACCACCACACTCTACAGACTGGCAAAATAGCAACTTGAGTGAGGAATTACACAATTCTAGAGTCCAAATACCAGAGTTTAAATCCACTAACATTAATCGTGAATGATAACAAGGATCTATATAATGCAATGTGCTTAGATCAAATCAACAACTGAGCACAATGAATCCAGCTGTGAATTCCAGCAAATAAATTAAGTAGCACTGACAAGCACAGAACAAATCAGGCTCAACAATATAATCAAAACATGACTGAGTGTTTGCAAGAAAGTCTCACAACCCTGTACAACACAGGGCAATACCACTAGACAATTTGAGCCAGGTACAAATAGGTAAACACAGCATTATATTACATTGGCAACGCGAATGAAGAATCAGTATCTAGAATTGTAAAAGCACAAACAGAAAAACTGTGACAGCACACATTCTAACATCCCCTGAAATCTTTTAGCTTTTCTAGGACCTAAGAATTCACTGTCTAGTAGGAGACACAAAACAGACATCTATAGGGACCCAATGCACTTAATATTTAGCACTCTTTACTTACATTTCCTTCTCTGGAGTCTACACACTACTTCAACACAACTGGCGGCCTCTACTCAGCTCGCAGAGTTTAAATACCTAATGTACCGGAAGAGAGCGTTTCCGGAAAACGAGTGAACGTGCGGACTGGTTCCCTCGATATTCGAAGGCACAAATTTTCTACCGCTGTTTGAAAATAGAAATTTCCTAAATTGCTGCGAAGGCAGCACACTCCTCTCTCTCAACAGTGCCAGGTAAGATTACTACAATATCTTTAATCGATCGCTCACAACTTTTGGTACCTCCGGAATTGTCCGTCCGCCGCAGCGTCGCCCCACGCACGCGTCCGTCCGATCCCGAGCGATGCACCGACTCTACCCGAGCCAGGGGCCACTGACATCTTGGAGACTGCGAGTCTCGTACCAGTACGATGTCCCCCTGGGACAAGGGACGCCTTGGTGTCGTCCATTTTCTGCGACGACTGATTTCTTGAAGGTAGAATTGTCTCCATAGTTGCCAGAATTGGTCCGCCAACAGCTGCACTCGCCGCCATCTTCGTGGACCATAAGCGAGGAGGTCGTTGAGGGTCTCTCTTGCTGCCAGTACTGCTTCGA
This sequence comes from Morinoia aosen, assembly GCA_030386875.1. NCBI lineage: Eukaryota > Metazoa > Arthropoda > Malacostraca > Amphipoda > Talitridae > Morinoia > Morinoia aosen. The sequence continues at coordinate 40,256,546 of CM059579.1, read as the reverse complement.
CTGCGGCGCACAGTTCCAACCGTGGTATGGTGGTAGCTGCCCTAGGTGCCACCCTCGAACTGGCGTTGATCAAGGTGGAATGTTTCTGCTCTCGGGTACTGGTCAGCCGCAAATAAATCGCATAGCCAATGGCCTCCTGAGAGGCGTCACAAAAAACGAGAAGCGAGTGCCGTGAAACCTCCCCAAAGTCGCGCGGCTTCACGCACCGACTGAGGCGTATTTCCTTTGATCTTCTCAGTCCGTCTTTCCACGATTCCCAATGCTCTTCCAGTTTCTTAGGTAGAGGTTTGTCCCACAGAGTGGAGCTTTGGTTAGTTTCGGCAGTGCTATCAGACAGCGCCTTTCTTTGTAGAAGTCTGCCACTCAAAATAAGAGGCGCAGCTAGTCCGAGGGGGTCAAAGAAGGAGTTCACAGTAGACAGCACACCCCTCCTAGTGAAGGGTCTGTCCGGGATATTGACCTTGAATATTAACAGATCTTCGGAGACGTTCCAATGGATCCCCAATGTTCGTTGGATAACGGATCCGTCCCAAGTGACAGTCTTTGGTGCGGCTAGTTCCTCGTCTGGCAGACCCACCGTTACTCGAGTGTCAGACGTGGCAACTTTGTGAATGTTCAACCCATACTTGTGCAACAGAGACCGCACCTCGCCAAGCAGCTCCCTGGCCTCGTCTGGGGAGTCCAAACTAGCAGACCCATCATCAACGTACGTCGCATGACGGAGAAAGTCAGTGGCCCGGCTCGGGCGTCCGGATGCATCGCCCAGGTCGGCGATATGGCGAAGGGCGAACGCAGCGACGGCCGGAGAGCTCCGCAACCCGAAGACATGGACCTTAGCTCTGTAGGGGACAATCTCGTTAGTAACCCGATTATCTTTGAACCAAAAGAAACGCAGATAGTCCCTGTCTTCAATCTTGACTCGAAAATTGTAGAACATATTTTTTATATCAATTGTAAAGGCTACCTGGTGGAGTCGGAATCTCTGCAATATTCCCCGAAGGCTGTTGTTCAAATCGGGGCCCGTCAACAACTCACCATTGAGGCAGTGTCCCTTGTGCTTTGCTGAACCATCGAACACCAACCTAACTTTCCCTTCTTGGGCTTGCCTTACCGGGAAGATAGGCAAGTACCATCCCACGCCTTTCTCAGGAAGTTCCCCTGCGACTACTTCCTCAACGTGATCATTGTCAATGTACGATTGCATTTTCTCGAGACTTAGTGTAGCACTTGAGGGATCTCGACGCAGTTTTCCCAACGTCGTGTTCGTTATTCCCAATACAGACACGTAATTATTACACAAATTTGGTGGATCTCTAGTAAAGGGTAAGGGCGCAACAATCCTATCGTCTTTCACTTCGATACCAGCTCTCAAAATACTTACAAATTTATTGTCTAACACACTCAGACCCTGGAGCTCGTCGTCGACTCGCTCCTCAAAGACGTCGAGCGTCTGCCTCCCAGGGTTGGGCCCACGTATCTTGATCGAGAAGTGATGATCCTCGTGGTTCACGAATGACGTCCGCAGGGCAGTGGTCTGCTGGGTTCTCGCTCCTCCGTTCAATGGTCCCAACAGTGCCCAGCCCAGGGCGGTCCTGCAGGCAAGAGGACCTCGTACTCCATAGTGTCTAGATGCCATGAGCGACACGACATCTCTTCCGATGAGTATCAGTGACCGAGCCAAAGGATCATGCTCATTGAAGTGCTTGACCAGGTGCGCAACGTGGCTGAGCTTCTTCACAACGTCGGGAGTGGCTACTTCGTCAGTCGTGTCCGGGATATATTCGTTGGTCCATGTAGTGGGTAGCTGATGCCATCGGTTCTCACCCACACCCCTTATCTTGAGCCCGGTGATGGCGTGTCCTTCCACCTCAGACGACAGACCACTCAGTGTTCTGAGGGCGTACTTCCAGGGAGTGGCCTTAAGATCGAGCTGTTCTATCAGAGAAGGGTCCGCAAAGCATCTTGAGCTTTGCTCGTCAATGATGGCGTAACAACGCACTTTTCTCTGGGTGGACGTCGAGGTGACATCTACTAACAGCGTCTTGGAAAATTCCCTGGACTCGAGACCGAGGCATCCCGTTCTGGTGCAGGTGGCGACCTCACCAGGGGTCACCGGTTTAGTGCTTGCCCGGTGCATGACCGTCAAGTGTGAGCCTTGACAGTGAGAACACTTCACTTGTTTGTCGCAGTTCCTGATGTAATGGGGACCAAGGCATCGGAAGCATACCTTCGCCTTGGTGATGAGCTTCTTCTTCTGGTCGATGGGTAGTCTTCCAAAGGACCGGCACTCCCAGGTTCCATGGGCGTCGACCTTGTGGAAAATACATTTGTTGATTCTATGGTCCGTTTCCGGAGGTTTTTTGTTGTGAGGTCCTTGCGCCTCATATCTTGACTCAGGTTTGTTGTAGGCCACCATGGACTGATCACCTTCACTAGACTTTTTCTTGGTATTCTGGTCAGCGCTTGTGTGCAGGACCCGAACGGGCTTGGGTCTTCCGCCTGACAGTGCTGGGTTGAAAAATGGATCCCTCATCGCCCTTTCTTCGTCTCTTAGGAACTGGTTGAAGAAGGAGAACGTTGGGCGCTGCCCATTCTTGGCTCGTAGGTCAGATGCTTTCCTATGCCATCTGCGTTGCAGATCTGGCGGGAGTTTGAGTGCCAAGAGCCTCATGCCTCTGGTAGTGCAAAACTCCTCCAGCTCGTCCGATCTTGCTGCGTTGGTAAGTGCGGTACTCGTAAAATCTAAGAAATCCTGGAGAGCGGTAAGATCCCCAGGAGGGATGTTTGGGAAGTTCCGAAGTTGGTCTGCCGTGTGTTCTGCTAGCAACCAGTCCGAACCATAACGCTCACGAAGGGTGTTCCATACCACCTGCAACACTGCCTCTGCATTGTTTCCGATGACTGACCTCATAGTTCTCTGAACGTACTCCTTGGGTTTACCCGCGGTATTGGCCGCCAAAACTTGTAGCTCTTCGATGGGGCCCAAAGCTAGTCCCTGCAGTCGATTCTTCAGATCAGATTCCCAGCAATGGTACAATCCGATGTCTCCTTTGAAGGGGTTGGCAGGGGTCTTCAACAGCTCGGCCCGGATAAGGTGAACAGAAGCTGCATCTAGAGTGCTTCCCTGCCTAGGAGCTCTCAGTCGATGGTTTGCCTCTACTCTAGGCTCTAGAATCGACCTGCGAGAGCTCACGGAAGCGTGTTCCATCAGCCCTGCCGGATCATCTAGGCTGCTTTCCTGCTCTTGATATTCTTCATCCTCTCCTTCTGAGATAGTAGAAACCTCAGAGGCTACCGACAGTGGTGTGGAAAAAGGTCCAACTTTTTCTCTTCTTACGGAGGTAAGTTTACTCATTCTCTCACTACGCAGAGAAGACAGGTCTTTGGGATCAAGGTTGGAAACCATGTCCCCTCCAAGCCTCTCCATCTGTTTGTTGAGCGTCGCGATGCGACCAAAGCAGTCTTCCAGCATCACACGTCTCTTCAAAAATTGCTCGTGGTACCGCTGCTTATGTCCTGCTCGTTCCAAGGAACCTTCAAAGGCTCTGCTTGAAGTGATGAACTGATCGCGCTTGACCTTAAGTTCAGCTATGAAGGATAAGATGGCCGACGTCTCATCCTCTCCTGGACTCTCCCTGGACAGGGCTTCATAAAGATCGTCATAGGTCTTTACGGCTTCAACTTCAGCTAGTTTAAGGGTTTTCTTTGAGCTTCTTTTGGCCATTTGAGACATTGCAGAGATGTTGATGAAAATTTATTGTGACTGCCTCAACAATTTCTATCGACGAGGGGAAGGTTCAGAAAAGTCCACGGATGATGCAAAACTTGTCTTAAGCAGCCATTTATTTGTACATAAATTTTCATGAAATAGAAGGTCTAGTTAGCACAAAAGTAATACAAAAAATATACAGTTTTTAGAGATTGCATATCTAAAAGTGATTCAGAGGGCAAACCAGAAAATAAGGACGCAAAAATTGGGGCAGAACTGCATCACTGGCACAAGAAAATCTAATTCAGAGAACACGGGTAATACTTCAGCGGCTCATTCAACACCCAAATCATTGGCGAGACTTAGTACAATTTTCATACGAGCATCCCAATGGCACAATCAGATATAACCAGTCAACCTAATGAGGCCCTCATTAAATACTAAGGTCAGGCAGTAGGCTCTACACACTAATGTCCAACCAGGTAGATGCTGAATTGAAGTTACACGGCTATTCCCATATAAAAATGCATGTCCAACCCGGTAGACGCTGAACTAAAGTTACACAGCTATTCCTACGTAAACAGTGCCTGACAACTTGAGTTGTTTCTGACTCACATGACTAGTCACAAAAGTCTATCAATCTATAGTACCACCTGGGCATAGTTAAAACACACCCATCTATAAAGGTGGTTAATAAGTGAACAAGGGGGCACACTTAGACACCTCTGAACAAGTAAATAGTTACCTAACAGGCATGAACACATCATCAACCAGGCAATATAAAATATCTGCAGCACAGTAAAAATCACACAAATAAAAATAGGCAAAAACCACCACACTCTACAGACTGGCAAAATAGCAACTTGAGTGAGGAATTACACAATTCTAGAGTCCAAATACCAGAGTTTAAATCCACTAACATTAATCGTGAATGATAACAAGGATCTATATAATGCAATGTGCTTAGATCAAATCAACAACTGAGCACAATGAATCCAGCTGTGAATTCCAGCAAATAAATTAAGTAGCACTGACAAGCACAGAACAAATCAGGCTCAACAATATAATCAAAACATGACTGAGTGTTTGCAAGAAAGTCTCACAACCCTGTACAACACAGGGCAATACCACTAGACAATTTGAGCCAGGTACAAATAGGTAAACACAGCATTACATTACATTGGCAACGCGAATGAAGAATCAGTATCTAGAATTGTAAAAGCACAAACAGAAAAACTGTGACAGCACACATTCTAACATCCCCTGAAATCTTTTAGCTTTTCTAGGACCTAAGAATTCACTGTCTAGTAGGAGACACAAAACAGACATCTATAGGGACCCAATGCACTTAATATTTAGCACTCTTTACTTACATTTCCTTCTCTGGAGTCTACACACTACTTCAACACAACTGGCGGCCTCTACTCAGCTCGCAGAGTTTAAATACCTAATGTACCGGAAGAGAGCGTTTCCGGAAAACGAGTGAACGTGCGGACTGGTTCCCTCGATATTCGAAGGCACAAATTTTATACCGCTGTTTGAAAATAGAAATTTCCTAAATTGCTGCGAAGGCAGCACAAGTACACACAGCAGGACACAAGTTTACATCACGAAGGGTAGTGGTGGAGTGGCTCCAGCCAAGCCCGAGAACCATGAGCTCAGTTCCACAAGAACCATGAGCTCAGTTCTCAACGCAGAGTACTGTCTAAACACATTCTTACACAGGAGCACTGCAACATTATCAGTATTATACACATATACATTCAAGGTGCTACAATAAAGGTTTCAACACTCCTTCTCACATTGAATGTGTGTCAGATGAGACCATTCCTAACTTCGTTCTCAGTCTAGAGAACTTTTCTATGGGCAGGTTTTTGGTAAATATGTCGGCGAGCATTTGGTCGGTAGGGCAATACACTACGTCTATGTCTTTGTTACCTACAAGATCCCGTACATAGTGAAACTTAATATCGATGTGCTTGCTCCTCCCATGATATTTGGGATTGTTGGCAAGACAGATGGCTGACTGGTTGTCTTCGTTTATAACCATTGGTTCCATAGTACCAAAATTTAGATCACTGAGTAAGTGCTTCAACCAGACAGCCTCTTGAGCCGCACCGGCAAGAGCAACGTATTCGGCTTCAGCCGTTGAAAGGGCTACACAAGTTTGTTTGTTAGATCTCCACGTAATTACCGAATTACTGAGGGTGAAACAGTAACCAGAGGTAGACTTGCGGTCATTGTTATCACCAGCCCAGTCAGCATCTGAATAACCAATGCAAGTATCAGAACATTTGCTATACAAGAGACCTAGTTTAGAGGTGCCTCTCAGGTACCTGAATATTCTCTTAACACACATCCAATGCTGTTCAAGAGGTTTGGAGCTGTATTTAGCAACATTATTCAATGCGAATGCAATGTCAGGTCGAGTTCTGGTTGATAAATACAAAAGGCTACCTACAGCACTTTGATAAGTGGCAGGGTCAAATTCGACATCATTTGGGGAACATATCGGATTTACATTTACGTCAGCGGGAGTTGCAACAGGTTTACAATTATCAAAGCCAAATTTTGACAACAAAGCCTCAGTGTACGCAGTTTGATTAAGAACAACATTGTTTTTAGATTGTACAACACTTACACCTAGGAAGTAACTCAGCACACCAAGATCTTTCATTTGGTATTGGGAAGAAAGACTCATCTTTATTTGATTTATTTCGTCACCAGACTCAGAAGCAATTATTAGATCGTCTACATACACCGCCACAATGCACAGTTTCTTCTCTTGAACACGAGTGTATATACAAGCATCACTCTTAGATTGTACAAAACCCAATTTCTTCAAATAGCTATCTAGTGTAGTATTCCAACACTTAGGAGCTTGTTTTAGTCCGTAGAGCGATTTTTGTAGTTTACACACAAGATTTTCTTTGCCTTTGACAATAAAACCGTCAGGTTGAACCAAGTCAAGTTCTTCCATCAGTTCTCCATTAAGAAAGGCTGTTGCAACGTCCATGTGATGGACTTGCATGTTGCATTTGGCAGCCAAAGCTAGTACTGTCCTGACAGACTCAAATCGAACCACGGGACTGAAGGTCTCGTCGTAGTCAATGCATATTTTTGTGAGAAGTCCTGAGCCACAAGGCGAGCTTTGTACGAGCAAATGCTCCCGTCGGGTCCGGTTTTTCTTTTAAAGATCCACTTTGATTTGATAGGTTTTTTGTCATTAGGACACTCTACAAGAGACCATACTTTGTTTTGATTTATAGACTCCATCTCATTCTCCATAGCTGTTTCCCATAGTTTTGCTTCTGGTCCACTGAGTGCTTCTTGAACACAAGATGGTATATCAAGCTCATTTTTCATTAAATACACCCATTCACCAAACCTATCAGGAGCCCGTCGATACCTGGCTGATTGTCTAGGCTCCACTCCCTCCATCCCAGCATCTGACTGTCTATGCTCCACCACTCCCTCCGAGTCTTCTGGTTCTGGATCCTGAGGAAGAAGAGTAAAATTACCATCATTTACTTCTGAAGGCTCCTTCTCAATTGGCATCTGCTGAGATTCATTGAACATAACGTCTCTACTCAAAAATATCCTTCTGCTGCTTATGTCATACAGACGATATCCCTTGGATCCACTTCCATATCCTACAAGAACACACGGTTTAGATTTTGGATCAAGTTTTTCCCTCTCATCTTTGGGGACATGAGCGTACGCACTGTAGCCAAAGGTTTTGAGGTGCTGTACATTGGGCTTGTGTCCATTAAGGGCCTGATAAGGGGTCATATCATTCAATGCACTAGCAGGGTTCCTATTTTTGACACACACGGCAGTTGATATAGCTTCACCCCAGAATGATTTTGGTAACTTTGAACCAGACAGCATAGCTCTTACAGAGTCAAGAAGAGTTCTATTCATTCTTTCTGCAACTCCATTTTGTTCAGGCGTCTTAGGCACAGTTTTTTCATGGATAATTCCTTCCCTTTTTAGGAATTGTCCAAAGTTATTTGAGATGTATTCCCCACCGTTATCGGAGCGCAGGATTTTAATTTTGTGATCATAGTGATTTTCTACCAAAGATTTGAACTCCTGAAACACTTTAAAAACATCACTCTTATGTTTGATAATGTACACCCAAGTATACCTGGAGTGGTCGTCTATGAAGGTTACAAAGTACCTTCCACTCCCAAGTGATATGGGATTAAGCTTGCTCCACACATCACTGTGGATAAGTTCTAAGGGTTGGCGTTCCCTTTTGTGATTTTTTTTGGGGAACGGAAGCCTATGATTTTTACCATCACAACAGTTTTCACAAAAAATGTTATCTCCACTCACAGAGCAATCAAAACCTTTAACAAGATTCTAAGTGGCTAATTTCTTAAGATTATTGAATCCTAGATGACAGAATCGTTTATGCCACAGAATTTCATCAGAGGAAACGTCCAAACATTTAGCAGCTGAATTAAGGGTGCAATTAAGTTTATACAATTTTCCTACTTTACTGCCTAAGGCAATCAATTTGTTGTCTTTATTTACAATCTTACATGAGCTTTCGTCAAAGCAAACTAAGTTTCCACTTTCTGTAATCTGAGGCACAGATAGTAAATTGTAGGCTAAACCAGGTACATATAAAACATTCTTAACAACACAGGTATCTACAAGACCTTTAGGCAACAACACCATAACTTCAACATCACCTACACCAACACCTTGCAAGTTTCTACTATCACCAACTTCAATGTTAATTGGACTAGATAGCTCATTCATACAAGAAAAATCATTCCTATTATTACACATGTGTGCTGTTGCACCGGAATCAATTACCCAACAGTTATTGATATTTATCACAGACAATGCACTAATATAATTGGTTTTACCTGCTACAAAATTTTTCTGGTCTTCTGTGAGGTTCCCATCTTCTTTCTTCAACTTTTCTTGATAGATCCAGCACTTGGCGCGTAGGTGTCCCGTTTTTCCACATTCGTAACATCTTGAGTTTTTCAATTTGGAGGTCACAAGGGATTTTTCACTGAAGTCTGAAGCACTTTGGTTTTTCAGTTTTGCTTCTTCATTCAGAAGACGCTCTGTCACAATGTCCCATGACGGTAGTTTTTCATGAGCTTTCAGTGCAGTCACAAGTGTGGAGAAGTGGTCGGGAAGTGACGACAGCAAGATTATTACACGACTTTCTTCATCAACAGCGTCATCAATCACACTCAAGGACTCAAATATTTCGACAAATGCTTTGAGATGAGTTTGTAAGTCTTGGTCTTCTTTTAGTTTCATGTTGTAGAGTCTTTTGCGTAGTCTGAACTTGTTAGACCAAGTTTTCTTTTGGAATGTATCTTCAATTTTGTGCCACAGTTGCACAGGGTCAATAGGATCACCCAGTAAATACAGTTGACTCGTTTCTACACCAAGCACAATTGTTGCAAGTGCACTGTCACGTCTTTCTTCAAATTTTCTTCGAGCAGTCTCGTCCGTAGTCTGTGGCATGGTTTCCGTTCCTCGAACCAAGTTCCAGAGCTTTTCCTTCATTAAGAGCATCTTCATTTGCAGCTTCCACGTAGGATAATTTTTATCATTAAGAGCCGTGAGGCTGTTCTTTGCACTTTCACTTACGGAGCCTGCCATGTTTCTTTCTCTTTCACCGTTTCTGTCTCACACAGCACTAACAAATCACCAACGTCTGTTCTCGCTGTCCCGGGCTGTTTTTCGCTTCGGGACTTAGGATAACCTCACTTGATATTGCTTCATCGGAAGGTTTTCTGGGCCCATAACCTAATGGATTTTAGGTTAAGTAAGACGAGACACTTGGAGTTTGTATAATCAGTACACACAGCAGGACACAAGTTTACATCACGAAGGGTAGTGGTGGAGTGGCTCCAGCCAAGCCCGAGAACCATGAGCTGAGTTCCACAAGAACCATGAGCTCAGTTCTCAACGCAGAGTACGGCCTAAACACATTCTAACACAAGAGCACTGCAACATTATCAGTATTATACACATATACATTCAAGGTGCTACAATAAAGGTTTCAACAAAAATAATGTGGGGAATAGTATTGTGAACTATAACTGCTGCTCTTCCACCACTCCCACAGACTCTCTCATAACTAGCTGCTGGCTGGGTGAAATTTTTTGAACAGATTGCATTTGCTTTGGTCATAGTTCCACTGAATGATATTAAAATCTAACATGAATTTGAGATAGATGAGAGACCTAGGTTATTAAGGGAGTCATTAACTAGAGTATCTGCTTAGAGTACTTGCCCTAGTTCTGTAATGCATTGGATTTTATCTGACAAATTAGTTGTCATGAAGAGTTTTATAATGATTGGTAATATCTTCATTATAAGTTGAGTTAATTCTGATGAGAATGAGACATGAGGTGATTTGCAAGAAGGTTGATGAAGATTGATTAATGAGTTTTGGGTTTCATCAGCACAAGAATTAGGTTGATAAGAAGGGATAGTACTTTGAGATGAATGATCAAATGAATTAATAGAGTTTACCTGTGAAGATGTTGGATTACTATGTGGGTTGCGGGGTGAGTGCTGGGGTTGGGCTGGCGTTATCCAGGATGAGAGGGATTCAGCATGTGATGGATTAGGAGGCAAGGAAGAACTTCCTTCTTGCTCTCTTGTAAGTTGGGTAAGAGATGGGAATGCACTGGTAGATGTGATGTCATAGGTGTGGTGGCTTTGGTTGTATCCCTTAGGAGATTGGTTACTGTAATATAGCGAGTAGTGTAAGTTCTAGTTAGACAGACCTAAAGTTGGCAACGCTCGTGAGAGTAACACTCACAGCCAGTTTCCGATTGGTCGTAGCCAGCTAAACAGTTCATGCTGACTGCCACTGTTGACATAGAATATTTAGGACGGCTAAGTACTATCTCTAAGTGCTTCTCTAACTACCTACTACTAACTCTATTCTAATCTATCCTGATATTTCAATCTATCTCCGCTCTACTCTCACTAGCCACAACTCACAAGTTTGGTAATTGAGTAGCTTAGTTTTAAGGTATCTAAGATGTGAGTGATTTATGTACCTAATGTGATGTGTCATTGCATCTGTCTATTGATATGTTATTTGTGTCTTGATGGGGTGTACTAATATAATATCTCCGTCTATGATCTATATCACAAAGTGGCGACGAGAATTTGGTAGAACTGCTGGAAGTGGCTCAGTGGTAGTGACTAGTGAGGGAACATAGAATTTGCCTAGTGAATTTTTTTTGTGGTTGTTCTGCTCACTGGTGTTGCTAGACTGGCTAGACTAGGGAAGAAACTCAGAATTGATCTAGTGATTGTACTATTTGTGCTGTGATTTTTTTTTCTTTACTTTTCACAGTGTGTTTGACTAACTAAAAATTCAATATGCCATTGATAGGTTCAGTGGGAGAATTTAATCCTTTTGAGGAATAATTTGGAGACTATGAAACTAGATTACACTGCTATTTTTTAATAAACAAAATAGGGGAAAAAGAAAAATCCCCTACACTAATTTCACTAGTGGGTCCAAAAATTGCTAGGCTTATAAAAGACCTAGTGTCTCCTAAAAGAACCCTTGATGCTACTTATGACGAGATTGTGGAAGCGTTGAGACGGCATTTTAAACCAACAAGAAATCAGATCTTTGAGAGGTTTAGGTTCCATAAGCGGAACCAGAGACAAGGGGAAAGCATTGCTGATTTTGTGGCTAGCTTGAAAGCCCTTTCTCATACCTGTAATTTCAAACAGGAAGTGCTAGAAGAAACCTTACTGGTCAGTTTCATTTTGGGTGTGTCCAGTAATGAAATTCAAAATTGCTTGCTGAATGAAGCTGGCCTGAAATGGCAAAAGGCCATGGATCTAGCTACTGCTAAAGAAACCACACTGAGAGAAACAGTGGGGTTGAGGCAATCAAATTCAATTCCAAGCTAGCCCCAAATCAGCATGCAGCGGCTGTGGTGGTTTGCACTGGCGTAGAGATTGCCCCTATAAGGACAGTGATTGTCATGGTTGTGGCCAAAAAGGTCATCTAAAAAAATGTTGTTTCAAACTAAAAGGGCAGAAATCTGCTAAAGGCAACAAAAATAATTTTGTGCATGCTATGCATGAAAAAAGGGGGAGGGAACACCACCCTAACCCTAATGGAACTAGCAATGGAACCAGTGCAGACTACCCAGCCCCCAATCATGGGTGTTACGGGGAAATATTTTCTTTAGCCGAGGAAATGAAACCCCCAATCAAAATAAAATTGTTACTAAATGGTGTGCCATTAGAGATAGAGGTAGATACAGGTGCTGCCAGGTCTATCCTTTCAATGGCCACCTACTCTAAAATACCCGCTAAGTCAAGACCCGAGCTGAGACCTTCTGATGTTAAGCTTAGGACTTATGGGGGAGCCCCACTGGTGGTTTGTGGGGAGATTAGGGCTAACATCCAGCGTGAATCTAGTGGTATGGTTCCTCAGCTAGCAACTATTGTGGTTGTAGACAGGGAGGGGCCAGCCTTGCTGGGTAGGGACCTGATTAACTCCCTAGGATTAACTATAGTTGCTAATAGGGTACATAAATTAGTTACCCCGGCAGAGGGGCTGGTAGAAAAATTTCCCTCCCCTTTCAAACCAGGTCTAGGTTGCTTTAAGGGCAGGAAGTTTAGAATCGAGATTGATCCCACTATAGTACCTAAGTTTTGCAGAGCCAGGAATGTGCCTTACTCACTCAGACCTAAGGTGGAGGCAGAACTAGATAGACTGGTGCAGGAAGGTATCCTCAGCCCTGTACAATACTCTAGGTGGGCAGCGGCTATCGTTCCTGTGCTCAAGGCTGATCAAAGCATCCGTACTGTGGGGACTACAAATTAACAGTCAACAGAGCCACTAGGCTTGATACCTACCCCATACCCAGAGTGGAAGGTTTATTTAGCGGGTTAGCCGGAGGAGTTATATACTCCAAGTGTATTGTTGTGCGCTAGCGGAATTTCTATCTTCGCTTCGGCACACAATAGAACGGAAGGCGCAAGGATTCCAACAGAATACGAGGTTTCTTCGGTTTTATTTCTTATCCAGACGACTCCGTAAATCTGTCCAGACAGGTATGGTTCAGACTCGGACCAGGAATTGCATGACAAGGAAATCCTTATTTAAGATCATGGTCGAACGATAAATTAATGTATGTAGTGCTGCATAACGAGAAAGGAATCTCCTACTTCTTGAGCAAGACACAGAGAACGGCTAAATAATGTTAGAACTAGGTGTGATATTCTAGTGACGGAATTCGTAGCACAATATTCACTATTACTTAAGAAAGTTTTAGCCTCCCTTAACCACGACAAGGATGTTCCAAGAGAGGGAGGAGGAAGGAACCATTTATATAGCACCGTACAACGAGAGAGTAAATTCATGCCTCGAAGGTACACGAGAAATAGCTGAGTGAGACATAAGAGGCCATAGAATAGTAACACATAAAAAAGGGAATTCGCCGCCCTGCTAACGACGTAGCACAACAACAACTCTCAATACTATTGTTATTATTATTATATAAGAAAGTTTTAGCCTCCCTCAACCACGACTAAGGTGTCCCAAGAGAGGAAAGAGGAAGGCACCGTCTAGCATGGAGTTGGGGGAACGCGGAATCTACGCATTAGGTACACAGAAACAGTAAGCTAGGAAATAAGTTCACAAAACAAGAAATGTTTCTGTTGCATTGACAGGGAAGAGAACAAGTCTCCACCTACGGAGCACATTGCTAGGAACACATTTCTAAAGACACATTTGCAATACCACTGGTTACGACCTTTATATAACAACCCGACAATACTTCTTAGGATACTTACAGACGGTGGGGGAAGGTCCCTCACGCTAGAAATCTCGTAAGCCTATTTAAATCTACAAGAAAACCGGCTACTTATTTTTCTTTGCTCTACCTGTGGGAGGGGAAATGATTAAGGTTAGGTCTCTGATGCAGAGATAAACTACTTAGGTTACAGCAGATCTTATCGTTAAGGATAATAACGGATATCTCATTGGCTAGCCTAATACTGAAAAGTCTGACTTGCCTCGCCAGTTTTTATTTTTATTTTTTAGTACACAAATCTTTCAATAGTGAAGCAGTGGTTGATTTGTATTCTTAATTAAATGTAAAATCGTGTTAGTTTTGTGTTAAACTATGAATGTAATAAACTTAAAATAAAATCATCTGTGTCAATTCAAATGCATTGAGATGTCAGTTTTTCCATGTTACATTTACTGCCTATGACACTGTTTACATAGCTTGACTATTATGCAAATATAGCTGAGCAAAAAAAAAAAATTTAGACGTTAATACAGAATCACTTTGAACAATGAAAGAAAAATAGGAATCGGCAAATCTGTGAAAACCACACACTCACTGAACCTGTCTGACACTCCAGCGTTCCCCATGCTGAGTTGTTAAAACTCAGCATGAGAATGCACATATTAAACCTAACCTCAGAGTTAAATTATTTAACAGGCAATCTGTGAAAACCACACGCTCACTGAACCTGTCTGATACTCCAGCTTTCTCCATCTTGGGTTGTTAAACTTGACATGAGAATTCACACATTAAACCTAACCTCAGAGTTAAACTATTTAACAGGCAATTCTGTGAAAACCACACACTCGCTGAACCTGTCTGAAACTCCAGCTTTCCCCATGCTGAGTTGTTAAGACTCAGCATGAGAATGCACCTATTAAACCTAACCTCAGAGTTGAATTATTTAACAGGCAAATCTGTAAAATCACAGTGTTCAGCTAAAATACCGTTAACCCAGAATCTGATTAATTTCCAGCATCACACTGCAGCTGCAGAGCGCACCAGATTCCCTACATTACAACGGCTAGTCTGACTCAATGTGGGTGACTCACCGAGTCACCGGCCGCCAGAAGCATCCTCGAATGCTCTAGAAACCGGCCGTTCCCCGCTATCAACACGAGATTTGTAAAGCAATCGACAAATATAGCTAGTAATGGAACACTTTCAAGTTAAAATAAATTTCTAACACGAATTCACTTTTAAAAGACACAGAAACTTAAGATTATCCGGGAACCTGTTTCTCCCACGAGCACTTCAATTCAAATAACACGCTGCGTCACTCTTGCGGACCAGCGCGGATCCGCAACATGTTGCCGAAATAACATTGTCAAAATTCTTTAATTTTTCGTGTCTTGTAAGACGCGACACTCCCCCCCCTTGGTGGCTCTGGCCACCAATAACTGCCTTCGGGGGGGGGGGGGGGGGGGAGCGCTGGGTAAGGGCTGGTTCAGTGGCGGGGCGGCACATTCTACGGGCTCATCGCAGTCGTCTCGCCCCGCGGGACGCGTCGGTGTTGTCTTCAGCGACGGGTGGGTGGCCTTCCACCTGCCGCGCGGGCGTGGCTCGTAGAGGAGTCCTCTCTGCTTCCCCGACCAACGTCGAACTTTCCGTCGCTGGCGGGTGGTGGACCTCTGAGGGGGTCCCGGTGTCGTCTCCTGGTTTTTGTCGACGCTGCCCGGCATTCCTCGTGCGTCGGCGAGTGCGTCATGCTCGTCCCGATGCTTCGGATTCCGACGGCAGCTTGTCGCGTAGGCGGTACTGAGAGGCTGGTAAAGGGAAGATGGAGGTGGGTGCCCGGCGTTTCCTGGAGGTTCGGGAGCCGCGGGGCAGCCTTCCCCTTTGCTTGGCCCGTTCTGTCGAGCTCTCTTATCAACAGATGTGCGCTCAGCATGGTGCGCGTCGTACTTTCTCTTCAGATCACCAGGGTACGGAAGCTCCCGTTTCCGTTTCTTCTTGGACTTCGGTGATGCGCTGTCTGGATCGCACCGAGCGTCCATTTCATCGTTTGTTGCTGACTGGTTTATAAATCTCGTCACTGGCGGGGCTTCCGCTCGATTGTCTTCCTCTGCCCTGGTGTTTTTCATCTTTTCAGGGTCTCCGCGATCGTCGGGGGGCCGCGGATGGGAGATTTCATCGCTGTGCTGCTGGGTAATAGCGTCTTCTCCTGAGAACGGTTCAAGGCCCGTCTCCGGGCCACAGGTTTTGAGAGCGGCTTCGGCTACGATTCTTGCGACCGTGTAAGAGTGTTCTCCTTCGGGGCTGACGTCGTCGTTCACCTTGCCGACCACTGCCCAGCCTAAGGCAGTGTGGTGGACGAACGGAGCCTTACGGCGTTGTTTGTCGGAGTGGCTGTAGAGTAGGTCTCCACAGTCCGTCCCCAAGAGCACCGCGAATTCTGCGTGTTTGTCCAAGGGCAAGAAATGGTGAGCGAAGTGCGATATCTCCGGGGTTCTTGCGACGCGTTCGTAGGTCGCGACTGCTTTCTTTCTATCGGGGATGGAGTTGCATTCCAACATGGGTGGGAGCTCGAAAGTTTGGTCTTCGGACACTCCCTTTATTTTCAGCCCTGACACGCGTCTGCCGTATCGAACGGCGGATTGATCGGTCAGCGTCTCTAGCGTGAAGTGAGTATCGAAGGTTGTCACGCGAAGGGCGTTCAACAACTTGGGAGAGCAAAAGGAGGTTGTACTCATCTCGTCCAGGATTACATAGGCGCGGCACGACCGACCCGTGTTCTCGTCGATGACGTCTGCCAGAACGACTTTGCTGCATGCACCCTTCACGGCTGTGGGCACGCGAGAGGCCAGGGCCACGGCTCTCAAACTCTCACCGAGTTCGCTCTGAGCCCTGTCGTCGCTCGGTTCTCGGCTGGGCCTCTCCTGACGAGTGGTTTCACTCGAATTTTCTGCTGCTCGCCTGTTGATGTGAGCAGCCGTGCTGTGACTGCTGGCTCCGCAGTCATCGCACTTCACAACTTCTTTGCAGTGCTTTGCCCAGTGATTGCCTAAACAGCGGTAGCACAGCTCGTGCTCACGTATGAAGTCCTTCTTCTTCTGAGATTCCATCTTTCTTACTGCTTGGCACGAGTTCGTCGCATGTTGTGCACTCTGGTGGAGAACGCAGCTGTCGGGTCGATTCTCCGAGGATGTGTAGAGAACTCGTGGGGCTCTTGGACTAGGGCGAGCGGGGGCCGCGGTGTCGCGTCGATTACTCACCCAGTTGAGGTTCGATGCCCCAAAATTGTCGCACTGGGTGTCTGACAGCGTTTTGATGAACTCGAAGAACCTGGCGAAATTAGGTAGCGATCCAAATAATCTTCTGTGCCTACTTCTTTCGTTTCTCCAGGCATCCAGAACGAAGAAGGGCAGTCTCTCTACGATGGGATATAGCCCTACGTCGGTGTTCAGGAAGGAGAGGCCGTGGTTGTGTTGCATTGTGTGATGAATCGCTAGACAGGCGTCGCTGAACTTCCGCAGCTTGAGACCGACCGTGCGGTCGCCTTTAGATCCTTTGATGTCCGAGGCTTGCGCGAGGCGTTCGAGCAGGGTGTCGGCTACCCTGTCGTCAGAGCCGAAGCGAGCCTTCAATTGTTCGACGATGTGGGTGAGCAGGGCCGCTGTGTCCAAGTATGTGGCAGCAAGTATGTCGTTGATCAGGCTCCTCGGCTCTCCGCAGGTGTGGTTTGTGAGAATCTCAATAGCGTCGATGGGCTCTACGGCGAGTCTTTCCATCCTCCTCTTGAGAGCATCGAACCATCTGTGGAACAGATGGGCCTCTCCCGCATAAGGTTGGCAAGACCCTTTTTTCAGGTCTTCGATCATCGAGATCCTCATGGCTCCGTCGATCACTGGTGGACTTGTTTCGAAGACCACGGCAGGCGAGCTGGTGGAAGCGCTAGGCTGGAATGCTGGAGCGGAGGGATTCATCAGAGGTGCGAGGGTGGTGTCACGGGGTAGAGTGTTCACGACTGCCGTCGCACCCCCTACGGGGTCCACGACGTGGCGTTGGAAAGCTTGGTCGACCCAGGCACCTGTCCGAGCGTTTTTGCTCTCGATGTTCTCTTCACCGAAGGGCTGATCATTCTCCGTTCGGTTCCCGTTCCTCAGTTTCGACCTCTCGATGGTGATTTGTGCCAACAGCACCGATGGATCTTCCGTGATGTCGATAAGCATCTGCTTATTGCCTCGGCCAGGGGGCTCGCAGCGCTCGGACTCGCCGTCCTTGTGACGAGAGCTGGCGCTGGGAAAACTCTGGCTATGATCGCTCTCACTGGCTTGACTCTGGCTGTAATAGCTCAAGCTTTGGTGACTGACGACGATGACTGGGACTTGCCTGGTCTTCGCCCCGACGGTTGGAACGGTGTCCGTTCCTGCTCTCAGCCAATAGTGAATTTGAGGGCTCATTCTGGTATGCAGCGCCTTGCCGCTGGTTCTTGGATGAGGTCTTCATCGACCTCGGGTTCTTGCGCTGGGAGGGTTCCTTTGCCACACTCTGTGACGAGCTCGCGCAGAGCTCCTCGTTTCTGTGATCCATTGAGTCCGCTAGTGCTTTCCTGCGAGCTCTAGCGCTTGTCAATGAGCCTCGGATTACCGTCGCTTCTACAGTGGCTCCTGAATTCTCGAGAGCCAGGACTAGCTGGTCTCCGAGCAGCTTGACGGTCTTAGCCTTTGTTCGGATCCCAGAGTGGACTTGGTCCACCTCGCTGAGAGTCTTGAGATCTCGTGGTACTGCACCATTCAGGAGACTGTTCAAGGCTGCTAACTCAGTATTGAATTGTTCTTCCAGCTGTGGAAGCCTAGGCTTGCTCTTTCTTCCGAGAGAGGTCATTTTTGTGGTCTTGGATATTCGCCGCGGGCTGCTGAGAATCTGCTGTGGGCCTCCTCTTTGGAGGGCTTCTTCGTGGGAGGGCACCTTCCGCTGACGTCTATTTACTGTATTGTTGTGCGCTAGCGAAATTTCTATCTTCGCTCCGGCACACAATAGAACGGAAGGCGCAAGGATTCCAAAAGAATGCGAAGTTTCTTCGGTTTTATTTCTTATCCAGACGACTCCGTAAATCTGCCCAGACAGGTATGGTTCAGACTCGGACCAGGAATTGCATGACAAGGAAATCCTTATTTAAGATCATGGTCGAACGATAAATTAATGTATGTAGTGCTGCATAACGAGAAAGGAATCTCCTACTTCTTGAGCAGGACACAGAGAACGGCTAAATAATGTTAGAACTAGGTATGATATTCTAGTGACGGAATTCGTAGCACAATATTCACTATTACGTAAGAAAGTTTTAGCCTCCCTTAACCACGACAAGGATGTTCCAAGAGAGGGAGGAGGAAGGCACCATTTATATAGCACCGTACAACGAGAGAGTAAATTCATGCCTCGAAGGTACACGAGAAATAGCTGAGTGAGACATAAGAGGCCATAGAATAGTAACACATAAAAAAGGGAATTCGCCGCCCTGCTAACGACGTAGCACAAAAACAACTCCCAATACTATTGTTATTATTATTATATAAGAAAGTTTTAGCCTTCCTCAACCACGACAAAGGTGTCCCAAGAGAGGAAAGAGGAAGGCACCGTCTAGCATGGAGTTGGGGGAACGCGGAATCTACGCACAAGGTACACAGGAACAGTAAGCTAGGAAATAAGTTCACAAAACAAGAAAGGTTTCTGTTGCATTGACAGGGAAGAGAACAAGACTCCACCTACGGAGCGCATTGCTAGGAACACATTTCTAAAGACACATTTGCAATACCACTGGTTACGACCTTGATATAACAACCCGACAATACTTCTTAGGATACTTACAGACGGTGGGGAAAGGTCCCTCACGCTACAAATCTCGTAAGCCTATTTATATCTACAAGAAAAGCGGCTACTTATTTTTCTTTGCTCTACCTGTGGGAGGGGAAATGATTAAGATTAGGTCTCTGATGCAGGGATAAACTACTTAGGTTAAAGCAGATCTTATCGTTAAGGATAATAACGGATATCTCATTGGCTAGCCTAATACTGAAAAGTCTGACACGCCTCGCCAGTTTGTTTTTTTATTTTTAGTACACAAATCTTTCAATAGTGAAGCAGTGGTTGATTTATATTCTTAATTAAATGTAAAATCGTGTTAGTTTTGTGTTAAACTATGAATGTAATAAACTTAAAATAAAATCATCTGTGTCAATTCAAATGCATTGAGATGTCAGTTTTTCCATGTTACATTTACTGCCTATGACACTGTTTACATAGCTTGACTATTATGCAAATATAGCTGAGCAAAAAAAACATTTAGACGTTAATACAGAATCACTTTGAACAATGAAAGAAAAATATGAATCGGAAAATCTGTGAAAACCACACACTCACTGAACCTGTCTGACACTCCAGCTTTCCCCATGCTGAGTTGTTGAAACTCAGCATGAGAATGCACATATTAAACCTAACCTCAGAGTTAAATTATTTAACAGGCAATCTGTGAAAACCACACACTCACTGAACCTGTCTGAAACTCCAGCTTTCTCCATCTTGGGTTGTTAAACTTAACATGAGAATTCACACATTAAACCTAACCTCAGAGTTAAACTATTTAACAGGCAATTCTGTGAAAAACACACACTCGCTGAACCTGTCTGACACTCCAGCTTTCCCCATGCTGAGTTGTTAAGACTCAGCATGAGAACGCACCTATTAAACCTAACCTCAGAGTTAAATTATTTAACAGGCAAATCTGTAAAATCACAGTGTTCAGCTAAAATACCGTTAAGGCGAGCGTCCCCCATACGGACTTTTTTCTTTATTATTGAACCTAGAACAATGAAATTTGGTATACTGATAGGAAATTAAATTTAGAACCGTTTTTGCTTAGAGCAAAAGTTCAATTTTCTTGAAAAGAAAATGGGAAATCAAAGAAAACGAAGTTCAAGGGGGGGGGGGGGGGTTTCAAAAATCTTCTCCTCCTACAGTTTTTAAGCTACAGTGATGATTTTGGTATCATTGGATGTGGAAAAACACGGACTTTAAAGGAAACTAAAATTCATTTCAAAATTATTTATTGCTTATGAGTTATGACGTCATAAAATTATACATTACCGAAAAAGTACATTTTTTTCCTATTTTTACACATTTTCATGTTGAAAATAGAAATTTGAGGAAACAAATTTTAGGTACTTTAAAAGCCCGTGTCTTCCCGCATCCAATGATACCAAAATCATTACTGTAGCTTGAAAACTATAGGAGAAGAAGTTGTTTGAAACCCCAAAAACCATTGTTTACATTATAAGCAAAACAAAGAAACAAACAATTCAAATCAAAAATTTTGTAAAACTTTTGGTTCAAGTTAGACCCCTGAAATCATTATAGAGTAATCCAGAGCCATAGGAGATGACATAGCAACTTTGCGCCGTGAAGAAAATGCCATTGGAGAGGTGTAACATGATAAAATACCACTTCCCCCTCCCCTCCCTCCCATTCTTTAAGCCCCCGTAGCGGGCGAATGAGTGAACGTACGAGTCTCATTTTTTCACAGGATGTATCTGACCTCTTACACTTCTTTTAGAAGCAAAAATCCCAGTTTCTCAAGAAATCTCAAAAGCATGGATTCATAAGGGGGACGCTCTCCTTAACCCAGAATCTGATTAATTTCCAGTATCACACTGCAGTTGCAGAGCGCACAAGATTCCCTACATTACAACGGCTAGTCTGACTCAATGTGGGCGACTCACCGGCCGCCTGAAGCATCCTCGAATGCTCTAGAAACCGGCCGTTCCCCGCTATCAACACGAGATTTGTAAAGCAATCGCCAAATATAGCTAGTAATGGAACACGTTCAAGTTAAAATAAATCTCTAACACGAATTCACTTTTAGAAGACACAGAAACTTAAGATTATCCGGGAACCTGTTCCTCCCACGAGCACTTCAATTCAAATAACACGCTGCGTCACTCTTGCGGACCAGCGCGGATCTGCAAAATGTTGCCGAAATAACATTGTCAAAATTCTTTAATTTTTCGTGTCCTGTAAGACGCGACACCAAGCTAGACATGTCTCAAGCGTACGCCCAACTTCCGTTGGATGATGAATCCAAGGAGCTCACCGTGATCAACACCCATATAGGTCTGTTTGCTTATAATAGGCTAAGCTTTGGCATAGCCTCGGCACCTGGAATATTTCAGCGTGCCATGGAAGGACTATTGCAGGGCCTCCCAGGAGTGTTCTGCTACCTGGATGACGTCCTGGTGAGTGCCACTAATGAGCAAGAGCACAACAAGCGTCTCCATCAAGTCTTATCTAAACTACAGGATGCAGGGCTAAAACTGAAAATGGATAAATGCCAAATTGGAGTGCCGCAGGTATCCTACCTTGGATACCGAATCGACAAGGATGGATTGTACCCCACTGCAGAGAAGGTAGCAGCAATCCAGAATGCACCAGCTCCTACTAATGTAACTCAACTGAGAGCCTTCCTTGGGCTGCTAAATTTCTATAGGAAATTTCTAAAATCATCTGCAACTATGCTGGAGCCCCTAAATACCTTACTGAGGGACAAAACCCCTTGGAAATGGGATGCAAGTCAGGAGAGGGCATTCCAGAAGTCTAAACAAGCCCTCCTGGACTCCCAGACCCTAGTCCACTTCGACCCTCTGAAACCCATAGTGGTAGTGGCTGACAGTAGTGCGTATGGTGTGAGAGCGGTGCTGTGCCACCTTATTGATGGAATTGAACGCCCCGCTTATTTTGCCTCCCGAACTCTAACAGCAACAGAACGCAACTACTCCCAGACTGAGAAAGAAGCTCTGGCTATGGTGTTTGCACTCAGAAAATTCCATTGCTACTTGTGGGGACAGGAATTCACTGTGGTTACGGACCACAAACCTTTGTTAGGACTATTTGATCCGGGTAGAAGCATTCCTCCGATGGCATCCGGGCGCATTCAAAGGTGGGCTCTTCTGCTGCAATCCTACAAGTTCACCTTGCGTCACCGGTCTGGCGTGCTGTTGGGTACGGCTGATGCTCTCAGTCATCCACCCTTGACAACTCCCGAGGAAGCCACACCCATTCCGGCGGAATGGACGGCCTTAGTAAACTTCCTCGAGTCAGCTCCAGTCACCAGCACCCACATTCGCGACGGCACCCTAAGGGACCCAGTTCTTTCAAAGGTATACAAATACTGCCAAGTAGGCTGGCCTTCGACGGTAATTGGTGACCCTGATCTCGCTCCGTATACTAGGAGGCGAGACGAATTGTCCACACAAAATGGCTGTGTGCTCTGGGGAGCAAGAATTATTGTACCCCAAGCTCTCAGACAAGCCATTGTGGATGAACTTCACTCTGGCCATGCAGGATCATCCAGGATGAAGGAATTAGCCCGCAGCTACGTGTGGTGGCCCCTTCTGGATAAAGATCTAGAAGAAACAACTAAGTCATGCAGCGAGTGCCTGAGCACTCGAGCCACACCGACGAAAGCTGAACTCCATCCGTGGGAATGGCCGGCGAAGCCTTGGCATCGCATACACATCGACTACGCGGGCCCAATGGATGGAAAATACTATCTAGTGATCGTGGGCGCACACTCTAATTGGGTTGAAATTTTTCCCACAACTACTACAACCTCTAGCGAAACGATCTCGTGCCTGAAAGACACTTTTGCAACATTTGGATTTCCGGTTACAATGGTTTCGGACAATGCAACGTGTTTCACATCGTCGGAATTCCAAGAATTCGTAAAGGCATGCGGTATGTGGCATATTACAAGCGCACCATATCATCCTTCAACAAATGGACAAGCAGAGCGTATGGTACAAACGTTAAAGAAGAATATACGGAAGTCAACGGAACCCCTACGCCTAGCACTAGACAGGTTTCTGTTCAACTATCGGCTGACACCCCACTCGACAACAGGTGTTACGCCGGCCGAGCTGATGCTAGGCAGGAAAGTTCGCTCCCGTCTTGGTATACTTTGGCCATCAGAAGCAATCGCGTCCAAGGTCGCTCAACGCCAGGACGCTCAGAAAAGATACCACCCAGGGTCTCGCGCGGTCGACATTCCACCTGAGGCACCTGTGATGGTCCGTCAATACACACCGGGTTCCCCAAAATGAACCCCTGCTACCACCATTGAGAAAACGGGCCCGGTATCCTACAAGTGCCAACTGAAGGGGGGAGAGGTCGTTCGTCGACACCAGGACCAAGTCATTACCTGCTCGAACACCATCCCTGAACCCTCGGAACAACCTACGGAGGAAACCGTTGTGTTTCCACAACCTGCCCAAAATCCATACCCTCCACCTTCGACTAGTGAACCTGACCCAGAATTACCTGGCTACTCGATTCCCACCCAGGAGGCCATGTTGTACGAGTCTCCAAGTGCTAGCATCTCACGCAGGTCTAACCGGGCTCGGAAGCCTGTGGTGAGATTGGACCTTTAGGATCGACTAGGTACAACAAGGGGGTAGGGTTTACAAAAAGGGGGGATTCTAATTAAGGAGGGAGGGGTGTAATATAGCGAGTAGTGTAAGTTCTAGTTAGACAGACCTAAAGTTGGCAACGCTCGTGAGAGCAACACTCACAGCCAGTTTCCGATTGGTGGTAGCCAGCTAAACAGTTCATGATGACTGCCAGTGTTAATATAGAATATTTAGGACGGCTAAGTACTATCTCTAAGTGCTTCTCTAACTACCTACTACTAACTCTATTCTAATCTATCCTGATATTTCAATCTATCTCCGCTCTACTCTCACTAGCCACAACTCACAAGTTTGGTAATTGAGTAGCTTAGTTTTAAGGTATCTAAGAGGTGAGTGACTTATGTACCTAATGTGATGTGTCATTGCATTTGTCTATTGAAATGTTATTTGTGTCTTGATGGGGTGTACTAATATCATATCTCCGTCTATGATCTATAACAGTTACAAGGAGACTTATTTTGAAGATGGGTTTGGGAATGCTGCTTGCCTATAGAGACATTAAGTTGAGTTGTTTTTGAGTTTGCAGAAAGTTTGACTCTAGCTTTCTCTCTGGCTTCTGCAAAAGTGAGATCCTCATCAGCAGTGAGGCGGCAGGCTTGTTTTTCAAAAATGTAGGCTATGCAGTCCCGTGATGTTGCAGGATGATTGCCCTTGCAGTTGATGCAGATTGGTGGAGATTCAGATGATGGGCAGGATTCAGAGAGGTGCCCACTTACAGAACAATGGCTGCAGATGGGCAGCTTATGACTGCATCTGCTGCGGGTATGGCCATATCGGTGTGCCGTCGCGGTTGCGCACTTTCTCTGTACATATGTTCGTATGTATGCTAGTGCAACGCCTGGGTGCGGTTTACCGCAGTGCGCTAGCTGAGTCAGCAAAACATTAGAGCTATATAAAGACGTGCGCGGCTTGCAAAGTCGCATTTGGTCTGTGTTCTACCCCCTTGCAACATCGTTACCAGTAAACGTCGCACAGTTACCAGCGTTGTCACTAACCTTCGGACTTCACACCTACTTTTGCCTTCACACTGGTGGCCATATCAGTGACGGACCCACGAATTCGCGAAGATATTTTGAGAAGAAAAGAAGATACAGTATTCGACGAGCAACCTAAATAAGTTTGAGAAGAAGGTCGAGTGACTTCAGCAAATCAAGACGACGGAGATAACTACAGAGAATTCGAGAGAACTCCAGGAAGATCGTCTGGTGACGAGAAGAAATATACTTTCTACGAAGATTATCTGCAGAGACTGCAGAGCAACGAGATATCGACTATAAGGACAGCATCTACAGACAGAGAGGTTCAGAGTTCTACGGAGAGGGCGACTACGGAGCTGAAACCTTCAACTACGAGGTGATTCAGCCGACTACAGTTACGTCAACTTCGTGCTACGGGCGGAGCAGTGACGGTGCATCGCCTACAACGATGGCAGAGATCACCACATCGTGCGACAACTCTAACTACAATTTAAGATAAGTAAAGCAGCAGTTAATTGTGATAATTGTAACAGTGCCGTTGCAGCTAACTATTCATTGCGAGTGAGGCAGGCGGCGTGCAGCGTGCGCGTCAGCCAGTACGTGCGGGCGTCAAGGTCAAACTAGCTGGGCTGTACTTGCAGTTGCAGAGAGCAGGCTGTGTGTTCAATGACCCCTAGACATGAGCTGTTTTCAAGGTGTTACGAGTCCTATTTTATAAAGTGAGTGGCGCTATTTTCTCGAGGTGTTGCTATAACTGCTTCAAGTACTTTTGTATTGTTTTAGTTGTGTAAATTTAATCTTGAGCAACGTTAAACTCATTTGAGCAGTGATGTTATTTGTGTAATACGTAGAGACCAAACTCGTAACGTAATTATGCCTGAAATTTCAGTATCGAGTGATTTTCGAAATAGTAGAATGCCTACCACAGTTTTTTTTCTGATGTGGATATATTGGCGACAGAGAGATAAGTATACTTAAATGCCTTCTGTGGTCTGTACAACATGTAGGTCATGTGAGATTTATTTTTTTGCTGGTTGCGTCTGGTAGGATGATGGAGGGGGGAACTGCATTCCAATTTGCCCAAAGGTGATGCTGAAGACCTTTGTAAAAATCAACTTTCTAGCGTTAGAGTATAGTAAAATTAGAACAGGAATTGAAAGATAGTTTTCGACTAGTACAGAGCAGGCTGAGGATTAAGCCTAGCGAGAAATAATGATGAAATATGACGTAATGATGAGAAAATAATGATGAAATATTTTGTGGCTTTTAATGTGCTGAGAAGTGTTATGTGACTTCGAGAATTAAGGATAAATATAAGTAGGAAGGAGTAAAGATACTCTTCCGAGTAAGGTAAAATATCGTGGATGATATTCTGATGATACCTGATGTGCACGGATAGCACGGTTAAAGTAAGAATCAAGTATTTTTGAATACCGTAAATAATGCAGAGTGTCTGATGACAGACGTGGTTGCCCAGAGGAGGCGTAAAGAGTAATATTTGCTACGGTAGAGAGAGCCTCGAAAATGGCGGTGCTGTGGGGCAGCGAATAACCCCGAGACAGAAATGCTGTGGAGCTATCTGGGAAAAGGCAAATTAGTACCAGGTAATTCTATCAGCGAGGTCAAAGTATTGAAGTAGAAATGAATTCGCGCAGACAATTAAGTGAGTAAGCTGTAGAGAAGCGAATGTTTGCAATGTTCACGGTGATGCGGATCTACCCAAAGTCGACAGTGTTGTGGTGGAAGTTTCAATGCCATCTCTGGTAAAGACGTTGGGATGATATCTGCTAAACCGGGGCATTGTTGTAACGATATTCGTGTTGACGAACTAGGAATTAATGCCAGTGATACCATGATGATCAGAGTAGCATTGTAGATTGCGGTTGTCATTGTGCTGGCGAACAGAGGTAACATACAAGAGAAGTAATGAGAGGCGTTAGACGCCCATTAATTAACCACGCGTGGTGGTGAGGTATTAAGTTAAGAGTAACTAGTAATAGAGTGTACAGAGTGTAGAGTGTGCAGAGCTGCACGCAGCTGCACCGAGACATTGAACTCGGAGAAAAAAGAGCACTAGACGACATGCAAACGCTGACTCATACGTCAGACAGTGAGGCGCCGTATTTCCGGTGTCTGTGTTCAGCAACAGTTGCCAGGCAAGCTACGACGGCGTGGCATGAACATGACTGGTGAAGTCATTTTGCAAGCCTACCCGAATTTCATACTCAGTAAAGTTTTATGTTGTGTAATTTATTATTCAAAAGTAACAGAATGTAAAATTTATCATCAAGTCTCCTAAAAGTTTTCACGGGATAATTTACAACGGATTGAACGATTAAAATTTAGAATATTTAACGTCAATATTGATCTATTGCATTTATATCTTTTTGTGTACGTACTGTAAAAAGTATGTCCTTACGTGTTCAATCATTTTTTTTGTTGTATTTGCTTATGCTTCAGTTTAACCTCGTGTATGCTTTAGTGTTTACCCTTTTTTGATTAAGGCATTAACGGAACGCGATATGTGAAACGTAAAATGGCAGTTCACAGTGTAACAGTTCAACAAGTACAGTATAATAATACGTAATTTTCTTGTGTAAAAGACGCACATGATTGTGGAGAATTTTTTGATTTTTGTTTTGTTTGCACGTTTTGCAAGAGTTGACGACTTTGCAGATATTTAATCTTTTTGCCCGTGCATAGTCTGGGAACGTTTCAAGAACGCACTCTCATGTCTCGATGAGAATTAATGTGCTGAATTCACACTTTAAATACAGATTAGAAAATTCTCACGACATCCGGCTGCTGATGCCGAGATTTTAACGTGGAGACAGTGTTTTCAATCTCTCAGCAAATTAAATGTCTATTCGAAATTCAGTTGATCTTTATTGATTCAGAATTCGTTTTCTGAGAAAACTTAAATGAAGTAAGAGATTTGTTTTTGTTGGACATTTAAATCATTGACTTGAAAGGATTTTTTTAAAAAGTTCATTATCAAGCCGCAGTTCACTTTACGTAAACCTTTATGCTTGTGTTTTAAATTGGTATGGCTTTTAGAATTGTTTAAATTGTGTTCATTTTTCTTTCTAATTGGTCATGCTAATCGTTTTTGTATTGATTTCCAATTTCAGTTCGAGCGTGTGCGAGCGGTGACACGACATCTGTAACACGATTCACGCTGCTGTGCCAGCAACGAAGCACAGCGAGTACGAGCGAGTCACGTAGAAAGCACATGACGGGGTACGCAGTATGCAGTGCGGAGTCCGGTCCGACAGACTGGCGCCCAGCAAGCTGTCAACAAACATCGATGGCCTTGGCGGCAGCAGAGCTTTGCACGCAGCAAAGAGACTAATGAAATTTACCTTCGCGCGCCGTCAAGAGATTACTGAAAGAGATTACCTTCGCGCGCAGTGATTTGAAGAGAGTAACTCACTTTAAAGGTTTAATGTGGTGTTAATACTTTATACTTTACCATGGACATAGTGTTGAAAACGTGGTTTAATAAATTTAGTAACTTAAAATGTGGTAATTATAAATTCAGAGTAGTTCAAGAATTTTGGACTTTGTTCACATGTTATTACTATTGGATTACGATAAATTGAAATTGTTTAGTGATTTTCCTTTTATTTTTGCAGAGTGCGAAACCGATTTTCATATTCATATTCGATGTTCTAAACTAGTGTGTCTTCGATTTTGTTACGTATTATCTTATATCTTAATCCACGTGCTATACCATTATGTTACCGATAGAATTAAGTTTTACGAGTCAACGGTACTCTGTTTATTTCGATTATTGTTTTAACTAATAGTGGAAAAGTTCTGTTCTAATTTGTGCGATGTTTGGCTATAACACTAACTTCTATTTTTAAGTCTACGGTAACGCAGACGATATTTTGAATGTTTCTTTTTGGTGAAAACTTTAATGATGCTTTATTTAATATCAACTCAACTTTTCTGTATCATTTTTCATTACCTACGAGGCAATAGTTTTGATTCTTATAAAATTTTCCGAAATTGCCTTTGCCGAAGAACTCGTGTTTTGCTCGGTGTTACTCTTTCACCAGAGATGTAAGCGGATGTTTTTATATTTACTCATGAATTAATATTAAGTTGGTATTTCCAAGCTTGTGTTTTCCGTATTTCATTTAAACCATGTTCGCGAAAATGCTCGAATCGATGCAGTGTTCCGGTATATAATTATGATTTGTTTCATTTTTGTTTTTCGATAACTCAATTTATGCGAATATTTTGTTGATTTAAATTTTAAAGGCATTGCGTTATTATTTTTCATGCGTGTGTACTATTATCTTTAACGAGATATTGTTTTTATTTAAATTTTATGGCGAGTGTCGATGCAAATGTACGAGGTATCTGCGTGCCCTATTTCTTATTTGTGTTTGATTAAAAACTTTTTAGTTGTTGTTTCAACGATGCGATTTTCTTTTTCATTTTTACTGCGTTAGCATTTGAACTGTTTAACACAAGACAATGTTAGAGTTAATTGTGTTTTTCATGGCTGGTGTTCATGTTAGCGGATTTTTGTTTTTTTAGTACGACACGTGCCGAGGTGCATTGTTTTAAGGTTTTCTGTTGCCAGAATATTTTTTATGTTGCAATGTTCGTGTGCCAAAAATTTTTTTTTGCGTTCTATACGTGTCTTGAGCAGCGCCTCTTCCCATGTTTTTTTGGTGATGGGGGTGTTTGCGTTTTTCTTTGCGATGCTTTTTGTTGAATTTAACTGGACGCGTTTGTTTTTCCTGTTACTGGCAGTTGTTTTTGCCACGAAAGGATTATTTTTATTTTTTTGGTTTTTCTAACCAGGATGCCTTTAGCTTACTGTGTTGATTTTTAATTTACGATTCTTCCCTTTGATTCGTTTATTTTGTAATAAATCAGGCATGGGGGAAGGTGTGTGCCGTCGCGGTTGCGCACTTTCTCTGTACATATGTTCGTATGTATGCTAGTGCAACGCCTGGGTGCGGTTTACCGCAGTGCGCTAGCTGAGTCAGCAAAACATTAGAGCTATATAAAGACGTGCGCGGCTTGCAAAGTCGCATTTGGTCTGTGTTCTACCCCCTTGCAACATCGTTACCAGTAAACGTCGCACAGTTACCAGCGTTGTCACTAACCTTCGGACTTCACACCTACTTTTGCCTTCACATCGGCAGCACTGGCTGCAGCGCAAGGGACTAGGATAATATTAGTCAACATTGTAATATACGTAGCCAACGCGGATTTTGGGGGGGAGGGTAGGACTGAGGAAGGTGAGTACATACAAAAGAATATGTGCTTTCAAGGGGTCAGAGAAAAGTTTTCTGATTCCAACAACCTTGCTGGCCTTCAGAATTTCTAAGAGAAAGTCTAGAGACTCTTCTTTAAGTTCAGGAGCAAAGATTGTGCCGTATGTAAACTGGGTGCTCCAAGCAACAGAGACACTGACAGGTATGTTTTCACTATCGAGTTTTAGTTCTTTAGTTGATAAAAGTTTTTCCACTTGATTGAAATTTTTGGTTGTGATGAGCAGTGATCCAGCGCGCTGATGTTCGACAGATTCGATGGGATCACATATTAAATCCATAGCAAGCCCAATACGGAATGTTTTTTTTGCTAGTTGGATTCTGGTGTTGGTGCTGGTCATTATCACTTGTCTAGTAGTTTCAGGGATGTTTTCAATGTTCTCGTCCGCGTTCAAGTCAATCCTTGCACTAGACTTAGTAGGCTGTACAGGACTGGCCGGAGTGTTAACTTCACTCAAGCTATCACGAGCACTGTCGAGTAAATTAGTCTTAGGTAGGTATGAAGGAGTAGGGGGGATGCTTTCCGCGTTCAGGCTGGTGCAAGAGCCCGAAATTATCCCACTTACGTCAGAGTCACAGTCAGAAAGGGCAGGTTACTGATGTTCGGTGGCTTTTTAGGACGCACAGCACTTGTTGGAGGAGAGAAATTTCTTCGTTTGATCCCCGAAGTTTTTGGAGCAGGTTTAGCTTTTTTCTCACTCAACTTGTCGGGCGGTTTTCTAGGAGGCAAGTTTGCCGCACACTCGCGATTAAGCTTAGTCATGGCCAAAAAAAGAGGAACACAAACACATAAGCTGTGTATCACTCAAATGCCGGCTCTGAACTGGAGGCCGCTATGGCAGGGTTGCCAGATGGTCTAACCTAAATTTCCCTGTTTTAGTCTCAAAATTTCCCTTTTTTGACCAGAAATTTCCCTGTTTTGTAAATTCTTTAAACATACATACGTAGATACATAGAATCATATTCCTTTTATAGAGTATACCTGTTTCAGTAAATAGCTCTTTTATTTTTCCATGCAAACATGTTGTAGCACTAATGAGTGGAATGATAGTCGAAAATGGATCTTTAACAACATCTTTTTCAACAACCCTTGCCCCTGTAGCATTAGCGAAAAGATGTATAAATTCAGTGAATATCTCATTAACATTTAAATAGCATAATTATTGGCATTAAAAATCTTACTATAATATTAATAATTTTCTACTTATAATTAGTAATCTTAGAAGTTTTTGTGCAAAAGCACAAAAATGATAATACCATCGACAGTGTTCGAGTTTCAAGTCGTTGTGATGGCAACATCGCACCCGACGTCTTTGTCGGACTGTCACTTCTTACTCGCGTGTTAGCTTGTGTGTTTCAGCGTCTCGTAAGTGAAAATAAGTGTGTAATTTAGAGCAAATCTTGCTTAGAAGATATTGTGTTTTTCTTCTCTCATCGGTTTAAGTTACAAGTGATTTTTACCAGTGCTGTGTTGCTTAAAGATGTAAAAATAGTTCGTAGATATTTCGTGCGAATTGCATGGCATATTCTGAATTAATCTCAAAGATGGCGTAGCGTGAATGGTGTGTGTCAGGTTCATTTTTATGTTCAATATTACACTATATATAGTCAAATATTTCCTTTTCACTGCAAGTATATACTTACAGTGTTTTCAGTATAATTGGCATGTGGACAGTGTAGGACTGCCTGTTGGTTTTTCGTACGGGAATATTATAAATTACGGTAGTCATTAATAGTCATTCGTATTATTATTGATCGTGTGCTTAAGATCGTGCGCTTAAATCACATGTAGTTTTTATAATGTGAATAACAATTATGACCTTATCAAAATTCTTCTAAACGTCATGCTTATATTTTTAAGGGTACCGTCTGGGTAAAAAAAAAGTCTGTTATTTATGGATGGATTTCTCTGAAATTGTCACAGTAGGTGTGAAATGATGCATAGATCATTTGTTTTTTCGACAAAATTTCTGTAGCTGCACTTTTTTTTTTTTTTGAAAAATATGATAAAATAAGGGGGTTATGTAAAATCAATCTCCTTCTACAATTTTGAAGTTACAGAACCAGTATTTCGTTTTTAGATTGCTTATATGTCTATATAACCATACGCAATAGGGAATTTTGATAACTTCTTTTTGTGGATTTTGGGAATTGAAAAAAAAAATTATGTATTTTTCATTTTTTTTTCATGTGGTGTAATTTTTAAAACAATAAATGTATCAAAAAACGCTATTGCATATGGATACACCTTGCTAAGCCCTATCGAATGGTATATAAACCATTCTTGTAGCTCTAAAATTGTGGAAGGAGATAGATTTGAGAAAACCAATATCAAGTTTCCAGAAAAACGTGTTTTTTCACAAAAAAAAAATTATTCTTTTTATCTTTTGAACTACAGGGTTTTCTACAATGAACTCTTGAGCGTTTGTAGCTCTTTTCAAGCCCCTTTGATTGATATAATTTACATTGCTGTAGCTCTGTAACTCTGGAAAAAATAAACAACAAAAGGGAATGGGTGTAATTTTTGACAAAAAAAAAAATTTTTAATTTTTAACTTTTTTTCCATCAAAATACGTTTTTTTGTCTATTCAACTCCTTTGTTTTATAGCTCTTTTCAAGCCCTTTGGATTGGTGTGCTCACCACTGCTGTAGCTATGATACTGCAGCTGTCATCGAGCTATGAAGGAAAGCTGCGGTATCATAGATACGGCAGAACAGCTAAATTCTGAAATTGTCAAAATTTCATTAAAAATATTTATTCAGCCTTAGAATTTTTCGTTTGAATAATGGAACCACTTTGAGTAGCCCATGAACGAACTATAATGCCATTCCCGCAGAGAAACGCTCAATTGACTCCCAATAATGAGGGGGGGGAGGGTTCAAGGTCACTCCACTCCCATTGCTTTCCCCCCCTCTGGTGGGCGCACTATTCGGAGTAGACGTAAACGGATAGTACCAATGGAAGCGCAAGAAAATCCTCTATAAGATGCATATAAAAACAGAAAATCAACACATATCCTGATTTCTACCCAGACGGTCTCCTTAAATCAAGAGCAGTAGAAAAGAGCTATTGCCAGCTTGTAAAATCTATCCTTATTCTTCATGAGCTTAACAAAAAGAGCAATAAATAGCTCGATTTAAACATGTAGGAAGACTTAGGGTTTCTCCGTGATGGGAATTTACCGTTGCAATGCTAGGGATGACAGTTGTGTGGATTTCCTTGGTGCCTCTCCGGGAATGTATCATTCAGCGTCTTCGATTATTCCAGATCCTTCGACGTCAACAAACGCCACAACACATTATCCCTGGGCCTTGAGCTTTACTTGAGCTTTACTTGAGCTTTACTTGAGTTTTACTCGAGCCTTACATTCAACTGAGCCTTAAGTCACCTTGAGCTATACTTTTAAACTCAGCCTTGAGTTTCACCATTTACTTTGCCCACTAGTGCTGACGTAAGCCGGATTTTACCTGGGCTTTATTTACCTTGCATTCACCTCGGTTTCGAGCTGTTTTCAGCCTGGTATATTCTCTAATTACTGGCTAAATATTGAACTGCTCCAACCACGGACATTTGTCTTCAGCGTGTAATGATCTTAAAGTCCAAAACCAATTAAGATCGATTCACCAACATCAATCACGGCTCAAATTGATTTTCATTCACCTGCTCAAAATTAAACAGATTTGGAGCTTATCCTGAAATTCCACTGATTTCTCGGGCTTGTTAATTTGCCCGCACTCGGAAAGTGACCTCCACAAACACACTCACGCACACCCTGCCGACGTCATCACTCGCCGGAGCCTTCGCCTGCACGGACTGCACCACCTCAGTCAAGTTCTTCAGTTAATCAAGAACGCTTCGGTCCTCTCGGCTTCCTCCAATAAAGATCTATGAGCTGAGTCCACTATTGTTGTCATTCCCCTCTCGTTATCGTGATCTTAAACATACTTCTCGAGGTTATTTACATTTTGGTGGTTGGGCATTATCGTAAAGTCTACCCCGATCATCGAAACATAAAAGTGGTTACCTTACCAGAGTGACCTTTATATTGGGTAACTCCCAAGTTTAGAAACAATTCAACTCGAGAAGTGTTCGAGAAAACGTGAGAGAGGAGAATGTTGGCATATCATTGTAGTGATGAGTTCCCATTGTCATAGTTTCCTTGAGAATTTTTCTGTGGACTTATAGTGCTAATGTTTCTCTGAGCAGCTCTAAAATTTTTTTTCTTTCATGCTGTTTCCTGTCTTTTGTTTCATGTGCCACAGTCGGTAGAAAAAAAAATTTCCCCTATTTCCGTGCTTTACGCTTAATTCTGACGACCGTAAAAATTTTTTTTCCTTTCCTTGCTCGTTTCATGTCTGTTTAGGGAATAACTGAGTAGGTGTACGTAAACACAAACCCTTTGACACTTTAATACCGTAGTTATTAGGTGTTGATTACGTAAATTCCGTGCCGTTATAGAGTAATTTTGTTCTTTTCTTTTTACACTCAAGTACGAAAAGTGCCAGTATGTCAGACACAGAGAATGTTGTAAATCCAGTACAGACTAAGCCTATACAGCTTCCGCCTGTCACACCCGCAGAAAGCACGACATGGTTCACTCAGGTCGAGGCTATATGCATTTATAATAATATAACAAACCAGAGGGACAAGTTTTATGTATTAATAGCTGCTGTGCCCACGCAAATGCTATCTGATTCTAACGAAATCATAAACAACCCGCCTGCTATAGACCCGTATTCAATCTTGAAGGACAAATTAATAGCGAAATTGCAAATGTCCGATGCGGACAAGTTTAGGTCCCTTGTTGACGCATCAGCTATCCCAGGCATCTCCAATGCTTTCCCTCCAACATCGTTAGTAAAGGAACTTAAGAAACTTGCTGCCGGTGTTGGCATAGCCGAAAGATTCCTCAAAGAATTGTATATGACAAAAGTGCTCTCTACAGTGAGGCCTTTCTTATCATTGATAGGTCCGAACGAAAGCCTTGAGTCATTGGCTCAGGCCACAGAAACAGTGATGCGGAACCTTAACATGTTCCAAACGTCTCATGTAACTTCTTTGAACGCATCAGCTGCTAGTTTTAGCCCGTCAAATACTTCCAAAAACCCACCTCCTGCTTCAATGGAATCAATGCAACGCGAGATCGCAGAGTTGAAACAAGCTTTCCGGAATTGTCAGTTAGGTCGTAGTGTAGCTCATATTCAGCCAGGCTCAGGGAATTTCTCACGCTACCATGCCTATGACTACCCTCCTCCTCAACGTTTTGGTAGAGGTAGATCTTACGATAGGTCAGCTCAAAACCACCGCTTTAGGTCGCGCTCTCGCGATGCTAACAGTAACTTATGTTGGTACCACGAGAAGTTCGGTGACCAAGCAAGAAAGTGCGGTTCACGATTCTGTCCTCGTTATGCCGAATTGACTTCGAGAAACGCGAACAGCGACGCACAGTAGCGAGTACTGCGTTGCCTAACTCCCAGACTACTCGCCTACTGATATTGTTCGATCCCATTACCAAGTATCGATTCTTGATAGACACAGGTTCATCCGTGTCAATTATCCCAGCCACGGCGAAAGACAAAAATAATAATTTGTTGGCGACACTACGTGCCGCAAATGGCACGCCAATAGCATGTTATGGAGAGAGAGTACTCACTTGCAGTCTGGGGTTAAGGCGAAATTTCACGTTTAACTTCCTAATTGCGGAAGTAAACGAGCCCATTATTAGGGCTGATTTCTTGGCAAAATTCGGCATCATTGTCGATCTAAAGAATAGAGTTATTAGGGACGAGGAGACACAGATTTCAATTCCCGCTTGTGGCATGACTAGAGCTAATGTCTTGCATTCCTTCGCTATCGAATTCAATAAAGAGTGCATGTTTGAGCAGGTTCTCGCAGAATACCCTGCAGTAACGAACTCTAACTTAGCTTCTAAAGATATGCAGACTAGCACGAAACATCATATCGTGACAACTGGACCTCCAGTCTACTCTAAAGCTAGACGTTTACCGCCTGATCGATTGGCTTTAGCCAAGAAAGAATTTGCTAGGATGTTAGACAGTGGCATCATCCGCAGTTCCAAAAGCCCTTGGGCTAGCCCTCTCTTGCTAGTGCCCAAAGCTAACGGTGAATTCAGATCGTGCGGAGATTTCCGCAGGTTAAATGCTGTTACACAACCTGACCGTTTCCCTATCCCCTACCTGCACGATTTTAGTGCAAATTTAGAGGGAGCACAAATTTTCTCAAAAATAAACCTCCAACACGCCTTTCATCAAATTCCACTTGAGGAAAGTGCTATACCTATGACCGCGGTAATCACTCCGTTTGGTCTCTTTGAATTCTTGAAGATGCCGTATGGACTTAGAAATGCACCTCAAACTTTCCAGAGACACATGTCTGAGATTTTCTCGGATCTCACCTTTGCCTATGTGTATCTTGATGACATTTTGGTAGCATCCGCAACCCCGGAGCTACATAAAGACCATCTGAGGGTCGTGTTTGTGAGACTGTCTGATAACGGACTCCTGGTCAACCTTGCAAAATGTGAGCTCGGGAAGCCATCACTAATTTACTTAGGTCACGAAATCTCTAGCCTAGGTCTAAAACCTTTGCCTTCCAAGGTAGAGGTAATCAAAAACTTCCCTCTTCCACAGACCCAGAAGGAACTGAGAAGGTTCCTAGGTTCTGTTAATTTTTACCATAGCTTTATCCGAAACTGTGCTCAAACTTTAGCCCCGTTGTCAGATTTGCTGGAACCAAAGAGAAAAGGTAAATCTACCGACGTCAAATGGACGGAGGCAGCACGTAAAGCTTTTGATGATATTAATGATTAACTAGCTACCGCGACTGAATTATCCAACCCAATCGCCAACGCTGACTTCAGCTTGGTGGTTGATGCCTCCAGTACTGCCGTAGGTGCTGTGCTGCAACAAAAAGTAGGGACTAATATCTCTCCTCTTGCCTTCTTTTCCAGAAAGCTATCGCCCACTGAGCGTGCCTACAGCGCGTTCGGTAGGGAACTCCTTGCTATCTACTTGTCTGTGAGACACTTTCGTTATGCTCTAGAGGCAAGGGAGTTCGTGATCTACACAGACCAAAAACCCTTGACCTCAGCGATCAAAATGCCATCTGAGCGTCACTCACCAAGAGAGGCTCGACATCTGTCTTTCATTAGTCAGTTCACCACGGATATACGGTATATAAAAGGTCTTGAAAATACAGTGGCAGATTGTCTTTCCAGGATTAACTCTATCAACCCCGGTGGTGAAATCACCTTCGGCAATATATCAAATGCACAGAAGAAGGATCCTGAACTCCAGGACCTTCTCAAACCTACTAACACTACCTCTTTGAAATTAACCTTGGTTGGCGGCGTGTACCGTGATGCTGAGCGACTTTCTCGTTTGTATCTGCCTGCGACTCTCCGCAGAGTAGCTATTCTTCACTATCACTCACTCTCTCATCCTGGTATTAACCGTACATTGCGTTTGATTTCCGATCGTTTCGTCTGCCCAGCGATGCGTAAGGAGGTTAAGCAAATTGTGCAAAACTGCCATGCATGTCAGAACAGCAAAATTGTAAAACATAACCGTGCAGCGTTACAGAGTTGTGCATTTGCAGGATAAAAATTCGATGCTGTACACCTAGATTTGGTGGGTCCTTTGCCTTTAAACAATTTAAACAATTTAAACAATTTATTTACCACAGGAGATACAGAGGTAGAATATTTCTTAAGTCTAATACAATGGTCAGAGTTGAGTATAGCTACCTGTGGGCCCGAATAAGTTCAGCGACTTCTAGGGCATCCTACCATTACATTATTCTAGGGCGTACAATAATGTTTAACCTAATTCACTTAGCCTAGTTTCGCATTAGACTGATCAACAGGATAATGAACTCGATATTGATGTTTAATTTTACAATATAGGTCATATGGACAATATTTAACAATATATTCGATAACGATTTGGGAGCAGACAGAAAATCGGCGATATTACTCATGGCAAATTGCATTATTAGGACCAGACATGTAGGAGGCAGGATTTGACTTGGTGATCTTACACGACTAGTATTCTGATAAGAAGTGAGACTCAAGATTTCTTTTAAATACCTTGTAAGAATTACTTTCACGGATCTCCGCAGATATTGAGTTCCAGGTTTTAGTTCCAACGAATAGTATACTATGTTGCGAGCGGGCCTTTGAATAATAAGGAAGCATGAATTTACTTTTATTTCGTGTTAAATAGTCGTGATGACCAGTTTGCGCAGTTAATAACTGTTGAAGGCTATTGTCGCCATCATTAGCTAATGTTTTGTAGGTGAAATTGCAGATGGAGATTTTGTAGAGATCCAAGAGTTTAAGTATTTGTAAATTTTTGAATGAATCATTTGTGTGAGCATTATATTCTAGGTTCTTTACCGCTCTGATGGCTCTTTTTTTGCAGAGTAAAAATTATATTGGTTTTATTTTTATCAGTTCCATGCCATGCTTCTATTCCGTATTGCAAGTATGGTGAAATGAGCGTTCGATAAAGCATTAGTAAGGCTGTTCCAGGCAGGAAATTTTTAACTTTATTCAGGATTCCGATGGATTTTGATAATTTAGAACTAATATGAGTGATGTGCTCTTTGAAGGTCAGATGTTTATCTATTATGATGCCCAGAAATTTACATGAGTTGGTTTCTTTGATTTCACCTTCGCCAATTTTAATGGATGGTAGAGATATATTTTTCTTGTATGAGAACGTAATATAATTTGTTTTATCGATATTGAGGCTTATTTTATTAGCTTTAAGCCACAGTGAAACCTTATGGAGTTCATTATTTATACTCTCCGCAATCGTAGTGGGATTTTCGTTCGGAAGGACCGTAGAAAGCGTACTGTCATCGGCAAAAAGTATGAATTTAAAAAATGATGTAGATTTAATAATATCATTGATAAAAATCAGAAAAAGGAGAGGCCCAAGAACAGATCCTTGTGGAACTCCATGGCTAATTTTCTGTGGGTCCGATTTTGCGTCGTCAATGACAACGTATTGCTTCCGATTTGTTAGGTATGATCTGAACCAATCATGGGCAACCCCACGAATGCCATAACAATGAAGTTTCGAGAGTAATATGTTATGGTCCACACAATCGAATGCTTTTCGAAAGTCAAGAAATACAGAGAAGACACTCTTTCCGTTATCTATATTAGAATAAAGGAATTGTAAATGATTTAATATTGCCTGTGTTGTTGATTTTTTACAGCGAAAGCCGTATTGTTTATCATAGAGAAATGATTTTTGTTCAAAATAAGAGGACACTTTCTTATACACAATTATCTCGAATACCTTGCTAATAATTGGTAACATGGAGATAGGTCGATAATTGTTTACACAGGTTTTTTCACCATTTTTAAAGATAGGGGTTACTCTAGCAACTTTGAGGGAGTTCGGGAAAGGGCCTAGTAAGAGAGACTGGTTAACAATATTGGATATCAGCGGGGCCACAATATCAGCAATTATTTTAAGTATTTTAGTTGGAAACGTTTGTAACCCCCTCGATTTATTTTTCATGTTGTTTATGCACGCAATTACATCGGAGGAGTTTGTAGGCGTAAAGAAAAAGGAGTTGTGTTCTCGAATATGATCCATAAATTTCAGGTGATCAGTAGGTTCACTTGGAATACCATTGGCTATAGTTTTCCCTACGTTTACAAAGAAGTTGTTGAAGAGATTAGCAATTTCATTCTTCTCATGGTATTTTACATTATCTTGAGTGATATATCAAGATAATGTAAAATACCATTATCTCGATATATTTTTATCGCGTGGTCATTCCTATTTGTTAACTATCATTTATAGGTTCTCTCGATGGGTTAAGGCCGTGCCTTTGACTGATACCCAAACAGATACTGTAGCTCGTACATTTGTGAGTAATTGGATTTCCAGATTTGGGGTTCCCCTAAGTGTCACTCATGACCGGGGATCACAATTTACCTCCAAATTATGGAGTGAGCTTAGCACCGCCTTAGGTTGTGCAAATATCAACACCACCGCTTATCACCCGCAGCCGAATGGACTTATTGAGAGAGTCCACAGTGATTTAAAGAGTGCATTGCGTTGCCTTAAGGACACCGTCTACGTAGAAATCAGGATATGTGTTGGTTTTCTGCTTTTATATGCATCTCATAGAGGAGTTTCTTGCGCTTCCATTGGTACTTTCCGTTCATGTCTACTCTGGATAGTGCGCCCACCAGAGGGGGAAAAGCGATAGGGGTGGAGTGACCTTGAACCCTCCCCCCCCTCATTATTGGGGGTCAATTGAGCGGGTTTCTCTGCGGGAGTGGCATTATAGTTCGTTAATGGGCTACTCAAAGTGCTTCCATTATTCAAACGAAACATTCTAACGCTGAGTAAATATTTTTTTTATAATTTTTGACAATTTCAGAATTTAGCTGTTCTGCGGTATCTATGATACCGCAGCTTTCATTCATAGCTCGATGACAGCTGCAGTATCATAGCTATATCTATGGCGAGCACACCAATCCAAAGGGCTTGAAAAGAGCTATAAAACAAAGGAATTGACTTGACAAAAAAAAAACGAATTATGGTAAAAAAATTAAAAATTAAAAAAATTGGTTGATTTCAGGAATAACACCTATTCTTTTTTGTTGTATATTTTTTCCCAGAGTTAAAGAGCTACAGCAATGTAAATTACACCAATCGAAAGGGCTTGAAAAGAGCTACGACCGCTCAAGAGTTCATTGTAGAAAACCCTGTAGTTCAAAAGATAAAAAAGAAAATTTTTTTTTGTGAAAAAACACGTTTTTCTGGAACTTGATAATTGGTTTCTCAAATGCTACTTCTTCCACAATTTTAGAGCTGCGAGAATGGTTTATATACCATTCGATAGGGCTTAGCAAGGTGTATCCACGCGCAATACCATTTTCGGATTCATTAATTATTTCCAAAATTACCCGACATGAAAAAACAAAAAATGGAAAGAAGTAATATTTTTTTCAATTCCCAAAATCCACGAAAAGAAGTTATCAAAATTCCTTATTGCGCATGGTTATATAGACATATAAGCAATCTAAAAACGAAATACTGGTTCCCTAACTTCAAAATTGTAGAAGAAGTAGGTTTTAAAAATAAACCCTATTTTATCATATTTTTCGAAAATAAAAAAAAAATCTAGTGCAGGTACAAAAATTTTGTCGAACTAACAAATGATCTTTGCATCATTTCACACCTACTGTGTAAATTTCAGAGAATTCCATCCATAAATAACAGACTTTTTTTTTGGGTAGACGGTCCCCTTAATTGCAGTCACGACTGGACCGACAGACTTCCAGTAGTATTATTGAGCATTCGAAATTTGTATAGGCAAGACCAACAGTGCACAGCAGCAGAAATGTTGTATGGGAAGACACTTCGCCTCCCTAGCGACATTGTTGACCCAAAACCGTTGCCTGAATTTTCATCTGCTGATCAGTCCGCATATGTAACCTGTCTCAACGATTGCATGCGTCAGATCAAGTATGTAGCTCCACGAATGCCTCACTCAAAAGATAAATTAGATCCGGCTTTGCAACATTGCATACATGTGTACGTACAGATAGATGCTATCAAGCCAACCCTCACCCGCCCTTACGATGGCCCATTCAAGGTATTGAAGCGGACAGGTTGAAAGATCTGGTTCACTTGAAAGATTTGGTTCATTGTTCTTGAAAGATTGTTCTTTGTTCTTGAAAGATCTGGTTCACCCGACTCTGTGAGCATAGACCGATTAAAGGTCGCTCACACCTCTGATAATAGTGTGATTTCTAACTCTTTATTCTCTCCCCAGAACCTTCTTTCCACTGAGACTCGATCATATCGTCCACCTCAGTTTCCTCACTTGGCTGCATTGTTGCCTAGTCAACTTGAGTGTAACCCTTTCTTTTTGCCTGTATCTTCAAACCCCATCGTAGATTCTAATTATAGCTCTCCTAGTGAAACAGCGACAAGGCTGGATAAACCAGACGAGACCGCTGCAGTAACTTCTGTTCCTCGAACTCTTTCTGACCTAAATTTGCAGACCCGTTTGGTCAAGCTTCCCCGCTCAGTAACATTTTCCGACCTCCAGACCATGGTCGTGTAGTTCGGACTCCTTCCCGCTACAAATGGTTGTAGCGGGTGGACCTTTCGGTCTGCGCCTTGGGGGGTAATGTAGCATTACCTACAAAATGTATAAATTCAGTGAATTTCTCATTAAAATTTAAAAAGCATGATTATTGGCATTAAAAATCTTACTTTAAATTATTATTAATAATTTTCTACTTATAATTAGTAATCTTAGAAGTTTTTGTGCAAAAGCACAAAAATGATAATACCATCAACAGTGTTCGAGTTTTAAGTCGTTGTGATGGCAACATCGCACCCAACATCTTTGTCGGACTGTGACTTCTTACTCGCGTGTTAGCTTGTGTGTTTCAGCGTCTCGTAAGTGAAAATAAGTGTGTAATTTAGAGCAAATCTTGCTTAGAAGATATTGTGTTTTTCTTCTCTCATCGGTTTAAGTTACAAGTGATTTTTACCAGTGCTGTGTTGTTTAAAGATGTAAAAATAGTTCGTAGATATTTCGTGCGAATTGCATGGCATATTCTGAATTGATCTCAAAGATGGCGTAGCGTGAATGGTGTATGTCAGTTTCATTTTTATGTTCAATATTACACTATATATTGTCAAATACTTCCTTTTCACTGCAAGTATATACTTACAGTGTTCTCAGAATAATTGGCATGTGGACGGTGTAGGACTGCCTGTTGGTTTTTCGTACGGGAATATTATAAATTACGGTAGTCATTAATAGTCATTCGTGTTATTATTGATCGTGTGCTTAAATTGGATCGCCGATCGTGCGCTTAAATCACATGTAGTTTTTATAATGTGAATAAAAATTATGACCTTATCAAAATTCTTGTAAACGTCATGCTTATATTTTTAAATCAAGAGTAGTAGAAAAGAGCTATTGCCAGCTTGTTAAATCTATCCTTATTCTTCATGAGCTTAACGAAAAGAGCAATAAA
The DNA here is from genome assembly GCA_030386875.1 of Morinoia aosen. Lineage (NCBI taxonomy): Eukaryota > Metazoa > Arthropoda > Malacostraca > Amphipoda > Talitridae > Morinoia > Morinoia aosen. The sequence goes on along the minus strand of CM059579.1, from coordinate 40,213,227 downwards.
TAGCTCGAGTTAAATCTGTAGGAAGACTTAGGGTTTCTCCGTGATGGGAATTTACCGTTGCAATGCTAGGGATGACAGTTGTGTGGATTTCCTTGGTGCCTCTCCGGGAATGTATCATTCAGCGTCTTCGATTATTCCAGATCCTTCGACGTCAACAAACGCCACAACACATTATCCCTGGGCCTTGAGATTTACTTGAGCTTTACTTGAGCTTTACTTGAACTTTACTTGAGCTTTACTCGAGCCTTACATTCAACTGAGCCTTAAGTCACCTTGAGCTATACTTTTAAACTAAACCTTGAGTTTCACCATTTACTTTGCCCACTAGTGATGACGTAAGCCGGATTTTACCTGGGCTTTATTTACCTTGCATTCACCTCGGTTTCGAGCTGTTTTCAGCCTGGTATATTCTCTAATTACTGGCTAAATATTGAACTGCTCCAACCACGGACATTTGTCTTCAGCGTGTAATGGTCTTAAAGTCAAAAACCAATTAAGATCGATTCACCAACATCAATCACGGCTCAAATTGATTTTCATTCACCTGCTCAAAATTAAACAGATTTGGAGCTTATCCTGAAATTCCACTGATTTCTCGGGCTTGCTAATTTGCCCGCACTCTGAAAGTGACCTCCACAAACACACTCACGCACACCCTGCCGACGTCATCACTCGCCGGAGTCTTCGCCTGCACGGACTGCACCACCTCAGTCAAGTTCTTCAGTTAATCAAGAACGCGTCGGTCCTCCCGGCTTCCTCCAATAAAGATCTATAAGCTGAGTCCACTATTGTTGTCATTCCCCTCTCGATATTGTGATCTTAAACATACTTCTCGAGGTTATTTACGTTTTGGTGGTTGGGCATTATCGTAAAGTCTACCCCGACCATCGAAACATAAAACCCCCAATGCCAAATACTTTGTACTTCGTTTCTATGTTTATTCATCCGTTATCAGAGAAAAATAATGATTCTTCAAGAGCTCGCAAATGTTATCACTCACTTCGCCTCTTAAAACATTCTTCATAATTGCAATACACTTAGTCCCACCACATTTGATGCCTTTTGCTATCTCCGAATCAGGACAAGCTGCTTTCACAACTGGGACTAAATGTTCAACAATAGAATGCTGAAGATTATGCTCATATAAAAATGTAACAATTCTAATTTCACCTTCTTCTACTTGTGTATTTTTTCTTAGTTTATTGCCGTTCTACGTATCCAAAGAACTTCTTGTTGTTTTTTCTAATTTCTACATTTTTTGTATTTGTCATTTCCGCATGGTTTTCAATCTCTGATCTGCCAGCTTTTCCATCTATTTACATCACATAATATACATTGAAAATATTCTGCTCCTTTTTAATTTTTACTGAGCCACCCTTTGAATTTCATTTCAGTTTGCCACAACTCTAGGTACTTTTGAGTATGCATTAAACGTTAACGTCTTACTTTTCATTGCGGGGTTTCGTTCCACTGCTTTACATATTACGTTAATTCACTTCAAAAATTTCAGTAATGCTGAAGAGCGTCTCTTCAATTTCCTATCGCTACAATCATTACAATGACTAATGCAACTGTGATGATTAGGATCTGTGACTCTGTGAAGCGTGAACCGCGTGAAGTTGAACTGGCGCTGAGCGGTTGCGATGCATTGGCGCCTCTGATTGCTCCTAGTCAGTACGCGCGTACAATACGTGTATCAAAGTTCGAACATGTTCGACAAGTGTTGAAAACTATAAATACTAAGTAGCTTAGCACAAAATGCAAAGTAGCTAATCACTTACATATAATTTTACATGAAAATGAAACCGCATAGCAAAATTTCCCTGTTTTCATACGGTTTTCGAAGTTTTTCCCTTTTTCCCTTTGGGACCCAAAATTTCCCTAAAGCAGGGAAATTTCCCTGCATCTGGCAACCCTGCGCTATGGTCGTGCGGCGCACTGTCGGTCGGGAATCAGGATGCAACCGGATGCTCAGTCGTAGTCTGCTGCCGTCCTCTAATGTCTATGCTTACAGTGGTGGAGTAAAATTATAATTTTTCTCCTTTTTCAGACGCTTGCGATCATTCACTTGAACAGTATACTCTATTTAGTGTGTTGGCAATTATGCCGAAAACTGCCTAGGCCTAGACAACTTCTCAAAGAATCCAGAGATACGCACAGGAATTTAAAAATGTTACTGACATTGGTGGTCAATTATTCTGCATGTATTGCACTATAAAGGTTAAGTCTAAGTTTGTATAAAATTGTTTATATGGTGTTAAAGGTCCCATAAACGTAATAATTTTGATTCTTTCATATCATAGAGCATGCTAGATATGATGTATGTTGCATTTGATAGATTATGTTGTGTGCGGCGCAGCAACGCTCGCCCAGCCTGAAGGTTAGGTTAGGTTAAAGGTTAACATCGGCATCTTTGGGATGCTTTATTTCCAATCAAGCCTGATGCATATGATCTTAGCATTGGTTTTTCAAATGTCTTATGACTAACCCTATATAGAGGGCACCATGACGGTTCCCCCGTAAAGCCGGTACCCATTTCCGACACATGGGTTGAGTGGGGTATTGTGCTTGAGCTTTCCCTAATACCCAACGGGGAAAATCTCCGCGCCAGCGCCGGGATACGAACCCGCGACTCCAACATACGAGCCCGATCCCTTAACCACTGTACCAGGGAGAGAACCAAGGGTTGAAGAACCAAGGGTTGTAAGCGAATGATAGCTACTCTTTTCACCAGCCACCTCTGCGAGGGGACACGGCTTTGGTAGCCATATGATGATGATAGAGTGAAAGTTGCTGACAGTTTTGGTGATATTCTTGTTGTTTCTACGTCGCATTTTGACGACGAAATATATTATTAAAGATCAGTCCCGCGAATATCCAACCCTCCTTCGAATTAGACAGTAAGAAAGTAAACGTGCAAAATTGAATTTATTATATATTTATTTACGGAAAAGAAAGCTGAACAACTATTGGAACATTGATATTTGACCTTAGATCTATATTTTTAAACGGAGATCTTGATAACAATGATATTGAGTTTAGGAGGCCTTTAAGGTGACTGGTGAGTACAGCATAATTCTTAATTGAACTCTTCTCTCAGATATCAACTCAGCGACGATCACAAGTGACCCAACATTTAGGGACCGCGCGCCACAGAAAAAAAAAACAAGCTGCGGTTAGCCTGCTGCCCAAAGAGTCTGGAAACCCTTAAAGTGTCGACATCAACCCTGAAGAATTTGAGAATCAAAACTCTGGCCACATTGCTAAAAAAATTAAAAAATGACCTATGTGAAGCATTTTTAGCAGCAGACATCCCTTTCAACAAATTGAGCAATGTTATTGTGGTGTTTGTCGTCAGTAGAGGGCGCTGTAACGGTGTGCGCTCCGCAACCGAGAGCTGGAGATCTTGCCGCCGCTGCCTGACGGCTGCGGGCGACCGGTGGTAGTGCGTTATTGACAGTTAATTGTGGAGTGCAGACGTAAACTTCTTACCTGATTCTCGCGTTGCGCCGCTGCTCAGTATCGTGAGCCAGTGACTGAGCTGGTTAGTTTCGGCGGAGAAACTAGTGTTATTGCAGTAGAGAAAACTGTGCAGTTGTTCCTGGGTGAGAGCACCCGGCAACTGGAAGGAGTGATCATCTTGCTCCGGGAGGGGTGGCGGCAACCCTCTGAGCAGTCGTACCTTGTGGCCCGGCCAACTTGGAGCAAGGACGACCGCTGTGGAAGGTGAGTCCGAGTGTTGGTAGGCGCGCTACCGCATCACTCGCGACTTTATTTTCCTGTTAAAGACCACAAGCTTTCTAGGCCTTTAGCGGTGGCAGCCATCTTTGTTGCTAGCAAGATGGCGGCGGCTGGGAAGCCTGCGTCGGCTGAGGCAACTGAGGCGGCTGATGGGGCGGCCGGGGCTGGCGATACGGGATTGCCAGTGCCGCCGGCGGGGAGCACGCCGGGAGGCACAGACGCCAATGTTGCCAGATTTGGACGCCACCCACCCCTCTTCCTCCACTTCCGTGTTGCTACAGAAATGTTAGGTTAAGGTAATTTTGGTTAAGTTAAGTTAACTTCAGTTAGTTGAGTAGGTTAGGTTGAGTTAGGATGGGTTGGGTTAGGTTAGGCCAAGTTCAGTTAGTTTAAGGTTAAGTTAAAAAAGTTTGAAAATCCTTTTTCTTGAGTGCCGAGATGGAGGGACGAATGGCCAGACACCAGCGGTTGTTGTCATTACTTATTATAATGATGTAATGCAGGTTAACTTTGGTATTCCGCTGTATTATCCACTGACTAAGTACTTGTAGTGTTTATAATGCAGTGATTAATAATAATTGTATAACGAACAGATAGGTTAATAAACCTCAGTAGTACTTCATAGTTCAATAATTGGCGCAAATGGCAACTTGATGTAGCAACACGGAGGTAGAGGGAGAGGGGTGGGCGGCGTCCAAATCTGGCGACATTGGCGTCTGTGCCGCCGGGAGTGCTCGTGGATGTTAGCATGTTGGCCAACATCCTGACTCAGGCGCGTGGTCCAATCCTTGATCGGGTAGCTAGGCAGTTGCCTAAGTTGACCGGCGATGGATCGATCGATGCGCTTGAGTGACTGGAGAATTTGGAGAGGCTCTGCCAGATGGAGCGCGTGGCGCCGACCGACGTCATTGGGTTTATGCTTGACGGCAATGCCGCGCGGGTGTTTCGCTCCATGACTGTCGGTGATACTGCTCAGTGGCAGGTAGTTAGGTCTTCGCTAGCCGCGCTATTCGCGTTGCCTTTGCAGGAGGCTTATAAGTGGTACACCGTACGTCGGCTTGGAGCTGGAGAGTCGGTGGACGTATACCTGGATGACTTGGCGCGTCTGGGTGGGAGAGTGGAACTGACCAAGGGAGATTTGATCTTTAGGCTCAAATTTTACGAAGGTCTCACCACCACTCTGTACACGTGGGCAGTTGCGCGCGAGGACGCGTATACTGCGCTGTTCGACGCAAGTGCAGGAAGAAAGTGCAGGATAGAATGGCCACACAGAGGGCTGTGGCCGGGCGAGGTTAGGGGACCAAGCTTGGGGCAGACCTTGCTGCTTCTTGGAAGCAGGGCAGTGGTGGCAAGGGTGCTTGCTACCGCTGTGGCGGTGCGCACCGCGTGAGGGTGTGTGGTGGTTCCATCTAGCTGTGCGCGTTCACCACCACGCAAGCTCAAAAGCGCTACCTCACAGCCTCGAAGTGATCCTACTAAACGACCAATCAGCGCTAAAATCTGGCGCTGGGGTGGCGGACCGAGCCTCTACAAGCCGCGCGCACCGAGCAGCCAGGCGTCACCTCGGAACACTCACGTACGCTTAGCTCAGCCTCAACTGCTTCAAAAGCGCCACCCCGAGCCGGCTAACTAGATGCTAGCTCGGTTCAGTGCGGCCGCCACCAAGCCTATATAAAGAGCTGCGCGCTAAGCGCAGTTCAGTTCGCACAGTTCACACAGTGCACTAGCAGGAACCATGATATGCACATTGCACACAAGTCTTCTTCCTGCCAGCCTCGTCACTGCAACGGCTCACACAAGCCTTCCAGCGAGCCTCCTCTCAGCAGCAGCTCACATAAGTCTTCCAGCGAGCCTCCTCACAGCAGCAGCTCACACAAGTCTTCCAACGAGCCTCCTCACAGTAGCGGCTCACACAAGTCTTCTCCCTGCGACTCTCCGCGCAGCGACTCCGACATTCACTAGTCTCGGCTTCTCAGCACGCAGTAGCCTCACGGCCTCCATCGTCCCCTTGACGGCGCACCGCTACGCCACGGCACGCACGACGCGAGGTACCGACTGCCGTCGGTCCTCCAAGTCGTCCTCGAGTATTATACTACCTGCCTGTAATTATTTACCTCATGTGCCATACTGTCGGCGATCTTCACAATAATACGGCATTCACTCCAGTTGTGTTTTCCTTCCCCTGTCGGGTTCGTTTGTTCCTCAGGCACTCGCTTCGGGCATAGATATCCAAAGTCTTTAGATATTCACAGTCTGTCCGGAGTGTAAAGCAGCCTGAGGGAGAACACACACTACAGGTGTGCCCGCAGAAGCAAGGTAATGCGGCGCCTGCTGGCAGGGGAGCCGCGAAGGCTCCCGCCAAACGGAATTCCGCATGCTTTGCGTACGGAGAGATCGGGCATTTTGCCTGCGACTGTCCCACGGTAGCTCCGTCTAGGATGGTAGCTGGGCCCACGGTTGGTGGGTCGGGTTTCTCTGAGAGAGGGATCTTGAGAGGCACAAGTGTGTCGCTGAGGCGGGGCGATCTAGAATCGCTCGGAGCGACTGGTGTTACGACTAGGAGTCGTTTGCCAGTCGTTCGTGCCACTTTGAATGGGCATTGTTTTTGGTGTCTGGTAGACTCCGGGAGCAAGCGGACGGTGGTTTGTCCGCGGGTGGTGGTGGGCCAACGCCTCCAACCGGGGCGGCCGTTGCTAACGGCGGACAGCAGAACTTCCTGTGAGGGGAAGCACTGACGTGTGGTAGTCGGGTTGCAGGGGCATTGTTTTGGTGTCACTGCGCTCGTTAAGCCGGAGTTGGGGAATCTTGGCGTTGACTGTCTCCTAGGGAGTGATGTCATTGATTACATGGGGGCGTCACCGTCAGGAGAAGCCCTGACTCGAAGTATGCAGTTGACTGGGGGAGATCCTGGGCAGCTGGATAATGTAGGAAGTCCAGCAATGGATTGGCCTGTGCCAAGCTGGGAGCCGGCCTGGTAGCCGGGGCGGGGTCGGTGGGTCCGAGAGGTACGCCAGCGCCGATCGAGATTGTCGACCCTTACTTTGTTGCTAGGTTCGCTGACGGTCGGTGGACTGTCAGTTAGCGATAGTCCGAGAAGTCGCCCGAGGGGTTGCAGACTCGGATCGTTGAGTACGGATGTACTCGGGCGCCTCACGTGCATGAGCGCTATGACGCGGAGATTCAGAGTTGGATCTCGAAAGGTTGGTTGAGGCGGTGGCATGGCCCCATTCAGGGCGTCATTCCGTTGCTGGCTGTCTTGCAACCAACGAAGGACAACGTCCGTCCGGTCATAGATTATCGTGAGTTGAACGGCTTTGTTGAGTGTCATACTGGTGATGGCATGGTCGCTGTGTGTGGCGACAAGATTCAGAAATGGCGGCAGCTGCGGGGCGAGATGAAGGTCGTCGACCTTAAGTCTGCGTACCTGCAGATCCACGTTTAAGAGGATCTGTGGCGATACCAGATCGTGAAGTTTAAGGGTGTGCCTTACGATTTGACGCGATTAGGCTTCGGCCTCTCGTGTGTGCCTCGAATCATGACGATGATTCTCGGCAAGGTTCTGTCGTTGGACGACCGAGTTCGTCAAGGGACAGAGCACTATATCGATGATATAGTGGTTTGTGAGTCCGTTCTCAGCGCTCAGGAGCTCCGGGAGCATCTGGCGAGGTACGGACTTGTGACGAACAAACAAAACAAACAAACAAACATCGGCATCTTTGGGATGCTTTATTTCCAATCAAGCCTGATACATATGATCTTAAGCATTGGTTTTTCAAATGTCTTATAACTAACCCTATATATAGGACACCATGAGGGTTCCCCCGTAAAGCCGGTACCCATTTCCGACATCTGGGTTGAGTGGGGTGTTGTGCTTGAGCTTTCCCTTATACCCAACGGGGAAAATCTCCGCGCTAGTGCCGGGATACGAACCCTCGTCTCCAACATACAAGGCTGATCCCTTAAACACTGTGCCACGGAGAGCACAAGGAAGGAACATGAGAGCCTGGATGGAGGCCGGTTATTGGGAATTTCTTTGCGGAAAGATTCCAATGGACATCTTCGGATGTCGAGGGGGACTGCTCTCTCCGAGTTCGGTTCGGTAAATGCCGGCCTAACGATGAGAGGGCTGTTTTCCTTGTGTGGTCGATTGGTTGGCCATTACCCCGTGGTGGAGTGCCTGCGTCCATGTTGCAGTTTCTTGAAATGGCTGGGATGCAACGGCTTTTGGGACGACTCGGTTGACAAGTTCTTTCAGCTTGTTGGCTGGGGAGCTGTTGGTGCGAGCTCGTCGGGAGGACCCTGTTGGGGGCGTTTGGGGTGTCGATCCGCATGGTACGGTTACCGTGTGGGCTGATGCCAGTTCCCTCGGAGTCGGTGTGGCCTTTGAGGTCGATGGCCGCATTGTTGAAGATGCGTCTTGGCTCCGAAAAGAGTCAGACCACCTTCATATCAATGTGGCCGAGTTGGAGGCGGTTGCGCGGTGTATCAACTTGGCGATTGCGTGACCTTCAACCTTCACGGTCGCCAGTGATTCCCGGGAAGTCGTCACATGGATAAGACAGCACTGTCGATGGCCGCAATCGTGTTCGCACGAAGGGCGCGATGGAGATGATCGTGAAGCGACGTCCTGGAGTGATTCGTGAGACGATCGCTGAGCATGGTCTGGTCGTGTCTGTTCGCTCCGTTTCGACGATCGAGAAAAAAGCCGATCAGATGACCAGGGTACCTAAGAGGTGGCTTAGTTACCGCGACGCTGGTGAAGCCGTCGCCGAGGTGTCTGCTGTGCTTGCCACTGGAGAGAGTCTCGAGGATTCTATTTCGGCGGCTCATCAGCCGCATCATTTGGGAATCGATCGGACGTTTTACTTGGCTCGTCAGATCCATAGTGATCTGTCGAGAGAGCAGGTGAAGCGTGAGCTGGCTGGATGCGAGGCCTGTCAGCGGATCGATCGCTGCGGGAGGAAAATCTCGGAGGGCGAGGAGATCTTTCTGTGGAGGAGAGCTGGCGCCGGGTTGCGGTTGACGTAACCCATTATGGGGACAATCTCTACCTGTCTATGGTTGACTGTGGACCCTCGCGGTTCGCCATCTGGTGACGGTTACTGAATGAGTCAGCAGCGAGCATTGTCGCTCATTTGCGTGATGTCGTAATTGAGCGAGGGCCGTGTGATGAATTGTTGTTGGACAATTCGACGGCGTTTCGATCAGCGACTGTTGAGCAGTTCGCTGATGCGTGGGGGATTTCTCTGCGATTCCGTGCAGCCTACGCCCCGAGTGGCAACGGGATCGTTGAAAGAAATTTAAACAATTTAAACAATTTATTTACCACAGGAGATACAGAGGTAGAATGTTTCTCAAGTCTAGTACAATGGTCAAATTTAAATAGAGCTGCCTGTGGGCCCGAATAAGTTCAGCGACTTCTGGGGCATCCTACCATCACCTTATTCTAAGGTGTACAATATTGTTTAACCTAAATCACTTAACCTAGTTTCGCATTAGACTGATCAGTGAAATAATTTACTCGATATTAGATATTTCATTTTACAATATAGGTCATATGGACTATATTTAACAGTACATTCGATAAATGATTTAACAGTAGACTGAATATCGGCGATATTACCCATGGCATATTACATTAATGGAAACAGTCATGTAGGAGACAAGATTTGACTTGGTGATCTTACACGACTAATATTTCGATAGGAAGTGAGACTCAAGATTTCTTTTGGATACCTTGTAAGAATTACTATCACGGATCTCTGCAGGTATTGAGTTCCAACGAAGAGGATACTGTGTTGCGACCGGGCCTTAGAATAATAAGGAAGCATGAAGAATTTACTTCTGTTTCGGGTTAAATGGTCGTGATGACCAGTTTTCGTAGTTAATAATTGTTTTAGGCTATTGTCGCCATCAATTGATAATGTTTTGTAAATGAAATTGCAAATGGAGATTTTGTAGAGATCCGAAAGTTTAAGTATTTGTAAATTTTTGAATGAATCATTTGTGTGAGCATTATATTCTAGATTCTTTACCACTTTGATGGCTTTTTTTTGCAGAGTGAAAATTACATTGGTTTTATTTTTTTCAGTTCCGGGCCATGCTTCTATTCCGTATCGCAAGTATGGTGAAATGAGCGTTCGGTAGAGCATTCGTAAAGCTGTTTCAGGCAGGTAATTTTCAACTTTATTCAGGATTCCGATGGATTTTGATAACTTAGAACTAATATGAGCGATTTGCTCGTTAAAGGTCAGATGTTTATCTATTATGATGCCCAGAAACTTGCATGAGTTGGTTTCTTCGATTTCACCTTCGCCAATTTTTATGCGTGGGAGAGATATATTTTTCTTGTATGAGAATGTAATATATTTCGTTTTATCGGTGTTGAGGCTTATTTTAGTAGCTTTAAGCCACAATGAAACCTTATGGAGTTCATTATTTATACTTTCCGCAATCATAGCGGGATTTTGTTTCGGAAGGTCCGCAGAAAGCGTGCTGTCATCGGCAAAAAGTATGAAATTGAAAAATGATGTAGGTTTGATAATATCATTAATAAATATCAGAAATAGGAGAAGCCCAAGGACAGATCTTTGTGGAACTCCATGGCTAATTGTCTGTGGGTCTGATTTTGCGTCGTCAATGACAACGTATTGTTTCCGATTTGTTAGGTATGATTTGAAACAATCATGGGCGATTCCTCGAATGCCATAGCAGTGTAGTTTCGAGAGTAATATGTTATGGTCCACACAGTCGAATGCTTTTCGAAAGTCAAGAAACACGGAGAAAACAAGCTTCCTTTCATCTATATTAGAGTAAAGGTACTGTAAATGATTTAATATAGCTTGTGTCGTTGATTTATTCGAACGAAAACCGTATTGTTTGTCGTAGAGAAAAGATTTTTGTTCAAAATACGAATTCATTTTTTATACACAATTTTTTCAAATATTTTGCTAATAATTGGCAATACAGAGATTGGTCTATAATTATTAATGTAATTTTTATCACCATTCTTAAAAATAGAGGTCACTCTGGCAGTTTTGAGAGAGTTGGGAAAGATACCTTGAGAAAGTGAATGGTTGATAATATTAGATATACACGGTGCTATTATATCAGCTACAGCCTTAACTTTAGCTAAGAATGTATTTAATCCATTTGATTTGTTTTTCAAGTGGTTTATGCACGTAATTACACCGGAGGGATTACATGGCATGAAAAAGAAAGAGTTATGTTCACGGACATGCTCCATGTATTGCAGGTGGTCTGTAGGTTCACTGACACAATCGGCGATATATTTCCTTATATTTATAAAAAAGTTGTTAAACACTGTTGCAATATCTTGTTTGTCGTGATATTTTACATTTTCGTGAATGATGGATTCAATTGTTTTTGTAGCATTATTATTCGGTCTATAGCACGAATTTAGCAGGTGCCAAGTTCTTTTAATATCAGTTTTGTATTCAGTAAAATTGCGCGTAAAGTAGTTTTGTGTCGATGTTCGTATTTGATTTGTCACATGATTCCTGAATCTGTTATATTTTACTCTAGATATTCGTCCTTCGTATAGTAAGGCTAAGTATGCTTGACGTTTCTTTATATTGATCACGATATCTTCAGTAATCCAAGGCTTTTGTCTATTTTTCGGCGTAATTGTGCTGGTGATTATTGGACAACACTGGTTGTATGCGGTCGTTATAATTTCAGTTAGATTTAGTATTGCTTGATCAATGTTAATTGCATTATTATCCAGTTCATAGGTGTCCAATGATGGCATTAATTCTTCTAGAACAGTTCGCATTGTTCCCAAGTTTAAACAATTTAAATAATTTAAACAATTTATTTACCACAGGTGATACAGAGGTAGAATGTTTCTTAAGTCTAGTACAATGGTCAAATTTGAGTATAGCTACCTGTGGGCCCGAACAAGTTCAGCGACTTCTAGGGCATCTTATCATCACGTTATTCTAAGGTGTACAATAATGTTTAACCTAGTTCACTTATCCTAGTTTCGCATTAGGCTGATCATTGAGATAATTAACTCGATGTTTTATGCTGTATTTTGTAATATAGGTCAAATCGGCTATATTTAACAGTATGTTCGATAAAACGATTCAAGAGCACACTAAAGATCGGTTATGTTACCCAAAGCAAGTTACATTATTACATTATCATTAGTTACGTGTAGGAGGCAAGATTTGAAATGGTGATCTTACACGACTAGTATTCTGATAGCAAGAAAAAAAAACAGTATATTTTCAATATAGATGGTACAAAAGTACCATCATTGGTTTTTAAAATCTCTTAAAATTAATACACTTAGATGATACACACACACGAGTATTGTAAAACTCGTGTCACTAGTCGAAAATAAATGATTGAGGGCAATGTACTCCTAATCTTGCTTAATCTACATTTGATAATACATGTAATGATAATTATAATAGACAACACAATTTCATGGACGATGCATTTTCATTGTGAGGTGAAAACACTTTTGACAGTTTACATGTACATGACATAAAACTTCGCAATTCTTGATGCCAGGAAATAATACATGAACCGCTTGTTTCGGCCAATGTTCAAAAGTGTCATTTTGAGGAAGCATGAAAAAATATATATATATATATAAATATACATCCGTATACATATACACACACATATATATATTCATACATATATATCCATGTACATATACACACATACATATACATGTATACACGTACACATAAGCATGAGGACCAAGAAGATAATAAGTTTTGTATTTCTAATCCAACAATTTTAACATAGCGGTCATTAGTTGATAAGCATTTTATTTAAACAAAAAGTGGGTGATCGCACAACAAATGTATAGTTTTTACATGAATGCTTTACAATAATAAAGAGATGACGAGTTAGGTAATGTTACAAGTTGAGAGTGAACAGAAAAAAGACCATTATCCCGCGCACTGTAACTGGTCGCCTCATTTACCAGGCTCACTGGTTGCCAGACGTAAGGCATAACCCCAAGTTGTTATACACCAAAATGATCGTCTCAGCGAGTGCTACACAGCTGGAGCCAGAAACCCCCACATTGTGGGGGTTAAGGCAGAGCTCCAACCACTTGGAAGTTGGGAGGGGTAAGCACAGTCAGTGTGGTAAATGAGGCGACCGTGAGAGGGTGTGCGTGCGAACAGTCAGTGGCAGCCTCAGTTACCAGCGAAACTACTCAGGGCCTTATTTCGCCTTATTTCGTAAAAATGGCAAATAAGACAAATCTGAAGTCAGTAGCGTGTAGAGCAGTATTTTATTCATATTGTGTGAAAATTAAAAGTTTCGAAACACTATACTTACAGTAATATAACCAGACATGCAAACATGCATTTATGTAGGAACTAAAACGAAGAATGGATAACACCTAGTAGACATAAATGGTCATAACTTTTTTTCTAATTGTTGTAGAGGAAAAATAAAAACATCAGCAGGTTTGGAAGGATTTTCTGCATAAAATAGCAGTGAAAAACATTACATTGTTCCCAAAACACAAAAATGGCCATTGATCTCTTTGAAGCAATGTTGTGCAAAAATCTACGGAGTTTGACTCCATATTACAAAGAAACGGTTCAAGTTATCAAAAATTTGACAACATCAAAGTGTAAAGCAACATTTTTTACTCATTACTTCATATTTTTACATCTCTGCCTATTACGGTAAGTGAACAGGGAACGGCAGAGTAACGCGGGTAAATTGACTACTTTTCTGAGGGATGCGCGACCGTGCGCGGGTTATCTCTAGTAAAATGCTAGTTGTCAGTCTAGTACACACATGTGTGCACATATACACGCAAATGTATACATATACACATGCACGCACATAATTACACCAAACTCGTAAGGATACACAAATGCATTTCTATGCATCGAGGCAATACATACGCATTCTATTTAGTGTCATACGCACAGCGTGCACACGTACAGATATCTACAAGTAAGCATGTGCGCGAATATCAGCGTAAACCAGTCAGTATAAACCAGAAATTCCAATCGAGGGAAACGGAGAAAATATCTTTTATTATCGCATGAATTTTATAAAATTTCGTACTAAAAATAGTGGCACAAAACAGTCTACCTAAGTCTGAAACATGAAAACGATTGTGGGACGTGAATAAGAAAGAAAACATTAATGTCCTATAAAGGTTTCATATTGGAAGAAAAAAAAATATCACATTATCTTTGAAATATGGCGCAAATTGTCGGCAATTGATAAACAGACATAGGTATCACATTATTATAAGCATATAACTATAAGCGTAATACTGCAGTATAAATGGGTGATCACACAAGGAATTTCTTGCTTTTTTTACATGGTTGCTTTACAATTTCATATTAGAAAGAAAATCACATTATCTTTGTAATATGGTGCAGAATGTCTGCAATTGATAAACACACACACACACGTAGGTACCATGACGGTCTAGTTTGATGCTTGCACAGAAATGGAGAGGAATGACATAAAATGCAACCTTCGACTGGTTTATCTACTCTAGTGCACACAGGTGTACGTGCACATATGCACACCCATATGCCCACATACACCTATATACGTACACCCATATTCAAGTAAGCATGTTTGCAAACGGCAGCGTATAGGCGATCAAATCACACTACCTACGCATACTCTAAAACTGTTTTGTGATATCTTGTATTATAAAACAATAAGCGAGGGAGGTTATTGAGCAATGGAGATACCAGGCAAATGAGATTCGACAGTACTTATTTTGTGTGTTCTGTAACTAAGAATTATTCTTGCAATTCTTGGAAGTGAGACTCAAGATGTCTTTTGAATACTTTGTACGAATTACATTTACGGATCTACGCAGGTATAGAGTTCCAGGTTTTGGTTCCAACGAAGAGTATATTGTGTTGCGACCGGGCCTTTGAATGATAAGGAAGCATGAATTTACTTCTATTTCGGGTTTAATGGTTGTGATGACCAGTTTGCGCAGTCAATAATTGTCTAGGCTATTGTCACCATCATTTCTAAATGTTTTGTAAATGAAATTACAGATGGAGATTTTGTGGAGATCCGAAAGTTCAAGTATTTGTAAATTTTTGAAAGAATCATTTGTGTGAGCATTATATTCTAGGTTTTTTACCGCTCTGACAGGTCTATTCTGCAGAGTAAAAATTTTGTTGGTTTTATTTTTATCAGTTCCGTGCCATGCTTCTATTCCGTATTGCAAGAATGGAGAAATGAGCGTTCGGTAGAGCATTTGTAAAGCTGTTTCAGGCAGAAAATTTTTAACTTTATTTAGGATTCCGATGAATTTTGATAATTTAGAACTAATATGAGTGATGTGCTTTTTGAAGGTCAGATGTTTATCTATTATGATGCCCAGAAACTTACATGAGTTGGTTTCTTTGATTTCACCTTCGCCAATTTTAATGTGTGGGAGAGAGACATCTTTCTTGTATGAGAATGTAATATAATTTGTTTTATCAGTATTAAGGCTTATTTTATTAGCTTTGAGCCACGATGAAACCTTATGAAGTTCATTATTTATACTCTCCACAATCATAGCAGGATTTTGGTTCGGAAGGATCGCAGAAAGCGTACTGTCATCGGCAAAAAGTATGAATTTGAAGAATGATGTAGATTTTACAATATCATTGATAAAAACTTATAGTTATATTCGTTTACACAACGATATGAAAAAGTCTCAGCCTGTGGGCTGTTACAGGGACTATAGACATTTTTCTTGATGAGAAACACCGGAAAATGGTCAGATAAGTCAGAAATTATTATTCCTGGAAGAAAATCCGTCGGATCTAACATAAAATGTTATCGAGCAACGTAGCAGATTCAGATGTAACACGCGTAGGTTTCGTGATGATTGAAAGGAAGGAGTTAGACTGAAAAACATTTATGAAGTTTGAGATTTGTTCACAGCTTTCATATTGTAGAAGATCGTAGTTGAAATCCCCGCAATCATTATGTCATTGTATTGAGATTTGTTGAACTGAGATATTATGCTTTGAAGCTCGTTCAGGAAAGAAACGTTACAAGCTGTTGGGGGCCTATATACAGTCCCAAGTATAATCCGTTTACCATTTTTCGTTAGTTCTATAAATAGAGTCTCAATATGTTCACGATTCATAGTTGCACTTAGAATGATTTTCGATGATTTGCGTTTAGATATGTACGTACTGATGCCACCGCCACGTTTGTTATTTCGGAGTGAATGATGGATATTATAGTTCTGAATTTGAATTAGGTCTTTGGTTGAGTCATCTAGCCAACTTTCGGTGAAACTGAGAACAGTGATCACTGGATCACTGTTCACTGTAATCACTGGATCGATCACTGGAAATCACTGGACGATCAAGAGGATCGCCGCTCGGGGAGGCATCTCTCCTGAGGAGGCCACATTTTGGTACAATGTGACGCCTCGAAAGGAAACAGAGGCTGGCTCGGTCCCGTCGAGCGGTATTTTCAAGTATCGCTGGCGAGTGCCGTTTGATTTCAATCTTCGGGTGATTGATAGCTGCGAGAACAACAGCTTTGCTGTTGGTGATGAGGTGGGGGTGAAACCCCCACTGCCCTCATGCATGAGGCAGTGGACGTCAGGTGAGGTCACCAGCGTCGTGTCTAAGCACGTAGTGCGCATAGACGGCATGCCTAGGCATGTGCGCGACGTTAGGAAACGGAAACGTCGGTTTGGTGGTGAGTGGGGCAGGGTTCCTGAGAACCATGGTGGTGTCGCTGGTGCCACGGAGCCTGAAACAATGGTCTTCGGTGGAGGGGGCGGCTGCGGTGCAACTCCCTTTGCATTGCCAGAGGGAGTTGTTGACGCCTTAAACAAGGCGCTCACTGAGCCGGCGGCAGATCGCGAGTCGACTGATGAGTCCCGGGAAGAAGAGGGCGACGAGCGAGACGCTGTTGGCAGTGATGAGGAAGAGCAGCGGAGGGAGCCTGAACCGTTGAGGCGGTCACGCTTTGAGCGACGGCGTCCCACATACTTGAATGAGTACGAGTGCTAGGCACTAAGCAGCGCGAGTTTCGTGAGAAACTGGGGGAGATGTGGTGTTGTGGTATTTGTCGTCGCAAGAGGGCGCTGTACCGGTGTGCGCTCCGCCACCGAGAGCTGGAGACCTTGCCGCCGCTGCCTGGCGGCTGCGGGCGACCGGCGGCAGTGCGTTATTGACAGTAGTGGAGTGCAGACGTAAACTTCGTACCCGATTCTCGCGTTGCACCGCTGCTCAGCATCGTGAGCCAGTGACTGAGCTGGTTAGTTTCTGCGGAGAAACGAGTGTTATTGCAGTAGAGAAAACTGTGCTGTTGTTCCCGGGTGAGAGCACCCGGCAACTGGAAGGAGTGATCATCTTGCTTCGGGAAGGGTAACGGCATTCATCTGAGCAGTCGTACCTTGAAAAGGCACTACTCTGCGGAACTATTTCAAGAAAAACTCCTCAATAGGTCCACCGAAGTCCAGAATATGATGCAATCTGAAGATGTTGACATTCAAGTGTCCATCTTCAACGAGAACTTTACAGCAGCTCTTGACGAATGCGCACCTTACGTCACCAAAAAAACCAAGTCAAAACGCACTGTTTGGATTACTGACGAAATTAAAGAGATGAGCAGAATAAAGAAAGCTAACTGGCGAGAGTACAAAAACAATAGATCAGACAGTACCTTATACAAAAGATATAAAGAACATAAAAAATTCTTCGAAAGAAAATCACTGAAGCGAAACAAACTCACTTCCACCAGGAACTGATAACGGCTAAAAATAGCCCGAAACGAACTTGGGAAATCATTAGTGATGTAGCCCCATATAAAACTTTAGACCGTATAAGTAATTTTGAAAATTCCTTGGCAACTGCCACGGACTTCAACACATTCTTTTCAAAAGTAGGGGCTCAAGTTTTCAGTGAGGTGTGTACCAGTCCAGATGAAGCGACAATTGAAAATTCATGCCCCACTGCAACCTCGAGGACTGGTGTCAAGTGGAGACCACGTCCTGTCGATTTACCGGAGTTAAGAACTATCTTATACTCGCTAAAAACAAAAAAGCAGTCGGACATGATGGTATCAGTCATCAATATATCAAAGACAGTTTCCCTGTCACGTCACCATGGATTCGTCTGATAATTAATACACCAATAGTTACTAACACGTTCCCAAACCTATGGAAACACTCCATTTTTAGACCGCTGCATATAAGTGGTGACCTAAATACAGCATCAAACTACAGGCCCATCAGTCTTTTGCCTGTCATGTCCAAAATATTGGAGAAAGTGGTAACAAATTAACTGTCATCTCGCCTGGACGAGTCAAATCTACTCCACCGAAATCAATACGCCTATAGAAGAAATACTATCACTCCAGACGCTCTGCTCAATATCTCTGAAAAAATATACAGTGACATCAATCAAAAGAATGTAACACTCTAGTTGCTACTCGATCTCTCTAAGGCGTTCGATAGCGTCGAACATGATAGACTTCTACGTAAAATACTGAACTTGGGAATAGACACGCAATGGTTTGAAAGTTACTTGTCAAATCGATCTCATGCAGTCCGCATAGAAAACAAATTGTCCTCATTCAGTCAAAACAATTTTGGTGTTCCCCAAGGATCCATTCATAGTCCGCTACTGTTTCTATTTTCATTAATGATTTCCCTCCAATGCCTTCTAACACAAGGATATCAATATATGCAGTTGATGTTCAAATTGCAATAACAAGTTCTGTATCGGAAATACCACAGACCCAAATTAAAGCCGAAGCTATCCTGACTAGCCTGAAATATTATTGCTCGCCATAGCCGTGGGGCTAGAGGTTTCTGCTGCCGTGCGGCAGACCCGGGATCGAATCTCGGTGCTGGCGGTGGCGATTTTCTCTGTTGGGTATAGGAGAAAAATTCCAAGCACAATACCCCACTCTACCCAGGCGTCTGAAATGGGTACCGATCTTGACCGGGGGAAAACGTCATGGCGTCCTGACGTTAGATATAAGGCATTTGAAAATCAAATGTACAAGGTGATGTTTATCAGGCTTGAGATTGGAAATAAAGCATCCGTAGATGCCTTCATTATTATAAAATATGGAACGACCGAAATTGTCTCAAATTAAATGCTAATAAAACACAATGCATCATTTTTGAATCCAAAGCTGCAATTAAAAAACCTTAGATCTCTCTCTTACAGTCGGAAATGACAAAATTAATACATCAAAAAAAGTTAAAAATCTAGGTATCTGGTTCGATAGAAACATGTCCTTCAAATCTCATGTTGAGAATACTTACAACAAAATTTACGGAACTTTAATGTATTTTCATCGCATAAAGAATATGCTAGACGAAAAAACCAGGTTATTAGCCATTCAATCCCTGGTGTTATCGCGCATTGACTACTGCAACTTAGTATGGGGAGACTTACCTCAATACCTTCAAAGGGACTTACAAAGGTGCATGAACTTTGCAGCCAAGGTTGTATGCAACGGTAATTTCAAAAGAAGTGATCACGTAACCTCTCTCCTTAATAAACTCGGCTGGATTCCTATCCAAGAAAGGCTCCTCATGCAGAGGGCCCAATACGTATTCTCCTCGTTGTATCTTCCGCAGAACAATGCTGAGATAGTGCGTTTCCATCCACCCACTGTAATCAATCAAAAGCCGAACAAAAAACAGAAAAGAAAGAAAAAAAAGAAAAAATGTTTATTTCCAAGTTGTCACATGAGATACATGCCAACATATTGGCTTTTAAAAGTTTCTTAAATATAGGGCATCCTAAAACAAATGTTCCATACGAGGATCCGAGTACTTATTGACAAACCATCCGGGGTGTACAAGTAGATAAGCCATACGAGGCATAATAATAGACAAACTATACGAGGTGTACTAATAGACAAACAATTCGTGGTGTGCTAGTAGTCTAACAAAAGTTCTGTACTAGGAGTACTAATTGACAAACCATCCGAGGTGTACAAATAGATAAGCCATACGAGGCATAATAATAATAGGCAAACTATACGAGGTGTACTAATAGACAAGCTATCAGAGCTGTACAAAATAGATAGACCATACGAGGCATATTAATAGACAAAATATACGAGGCGTACTAATAGACAAAAACCATACGTGGCTTGCCAATAGTCTATCTCTGTCAAGGGTAGTTGAATGAGAAATGAAAAATATGCCCTAAAAATATGCAAAGCCCTATCACCACCAAAAACATATTTCATATCTTCTCGATATTCACCACATCATGCGGACATGGGTACATGGGATAAATTAGAGATACAGTGTAAGCCGGTTTTCACTCATGATTGACAAATATCTACAAAATATTGGTAGAAATGGGTAAACAAACATATATTCAATATCAAAATTCATAGCTTGTACAACATACGGACAGAAAGATAATTTTACTACGATTCATATGCTCAAATTACACTTTATTTCATTAATTATATATGACATTAATCCGATTCACAGAAACGCCCTCTGGAGAAGTGATAGATCTATTTTTGAATCATTTCGCTATTGCAATAAAATTTATTAACCGAATGGTTTTTGCGTAAAGAAATGAAATAGAAATATGTATATCTATTTATGTAGATACATATATATATATATACCTACACACTTACACACACATATTAATATATGTACTTATTGAAAATGAAATATTAGAAAAAAATACATATATAAGATAAAAGATAGAAGCAACCTACCATCTACTACGCAGAAAATGACAGCTGAGCTCACTGTAATCCTAAGAAATTTTTCGCAAAAAAAAAATCCTAAAAGGAATAATGTCTTAGTCAACTATCGTTCATCTCACTTAGGACAGAAGGCTCTGTCCATATCAGGCGCCTTACTGTGGAACAAACTTCCCCTGAGTATTAAAATCCCTGAAAGACCGAGAGAATTTAAAGCCAAAATAACTCGTCATCTTGCGTCTCAACGATAATTTTTAGTTACACAACATACTGAATAAGTATTGACGAATCTCAATTGCCTGGTATCTCCACTGCTGAACAATCTCCCTTGCTCATTGTTTCATGATTCAAAACATCATACAACAGTTTTTAGGTATGGGTAGGTTTTCTGATTTGATCCCTTATACGCTGCCATTTGCAAACATGCTAACTTATATGTGTGTACGTATATGGGTGTACATGCGCATATGGGTGTGCATACGTGCACTTACACCTGTGTGCACTGGACTAGATAAACCAGCCGAAGGATGCATTTTAGGTCGTTCCTACCTATGTGTGTGCTTGTTTAGCAATTGTAGACATTCTGCACCATATTACCAAACTAATGAGATTTTTTTCTAATATGAAACCCTTATAGGGCATTCATGTCTTCTTTCTTATTTCACGTCCAAAAATGCTATTGTTAAGCTAGTGTAGTGCATATTATCATACCATCTCTTACGCTCTAGAGTATATTACAACAACCTCACCTAAGATTTTCTGTAGATGGGAACCGTTGTAGAACAATCGTTTTCATGTTTCTGACTCACGTAGACTGTGTTTGTGCCACTACTTTTAGTACGGAAATTTCATAAAATTCATGCAATGACAAAAGATATTTTCTCCGAATCTCTTGATTGGAATGCTAGTTTATTCTTACTAGTTTACGCTGATATTTTCGCAGATGCTTACCTGCATATATGTGTACGTATGCACGCTATGCGTGCGTAGATGGGTGAATGTGTCACTACGTAATACTTAATTTCGCTTCATTATTGTAAAGCATTTATAAAAAATATGTGTACATATTTGTTGCGCGATCAAACACATATGATAAATAAGACGCTTATCAACCAATGATCTTTTCAGTACAATATTTAATTTAAACGTCGGTACAATATTTCATTAGAAATTGTAAGCAGCAACACACACTGAAAAGGTTGTTACGAACTTCCTCTGTTCATTATCCTATATTTCAGAACATCGCACAGCATTTTTATAGAATGCGTAAGTATTGTAATTGCCTCGATGCATAGAAATGCATTTGTGTGTGCTTACGAGTTTGGTGTAAGTATGTGCGTGGGTATATGTGTGCATGTGTATGTGCATATATTAACAAGTATATATGCACATATGTGTGTACTAGACCGACAACTAGCATTTTAAATAGAGATAATGGTCTTTTTTCTGTTCACTCTCAACTCGTAACATTACCTAACTCGTCATCTCTTTATTATTGTAAAGCATTCATGTAAAAACTATACATTTGTTGTGCGATCATCCATTTGTATTTAAATTAAATACTTATCAACTAATGACCGTTATGCTAAAATTGTTTAATTAGAAATACAAAACTCATAATCTTCGTCGTCCTCATGCTTATGTGTACATATATTTTTCATGCTTCCTTAGAATGAAATTTTTGAACATTGGCCGAAACAAGCGATTCACATATTATTTCCTGGCGTCAAGAATTACGAAGTTTTATGTCATGTACATGTAAACTGTCAAAAATGTTTTCACCCCATAATTAAAATGCATCGTCCATGGAATTGTGTTATCTCTTATAATTATCAGTACATGTATTATCAAATGTAGATTAAGCAAGATTAGGAGTACATTGCCCTGAATCATTTCTTTTCGACTAGTGACACGAGTATTACAATACTCGTGCGTGTGTATCATCTAAGTGTAATAATTTTAAGATATTTTAAAAACCAATGATGGTACTTTTGTACCATCTATATTGGAAATTAACTGTTTTTCTTTTCTTTCTTGTGGCCCGGCCAGCTTGGAGCAAGGACGGTCAGCCGCTGTGAAAGGTGAGTCCGAGTGTTGGTAGGCGTGCTACCGCATCACTCGCGACTTTATTTTCCTGCTAAAGACCACAGTAATACTGAAGGAATTTTTAAAAAACTACACAGGATAGGTTATCCCAGACCAGTCAACCATCCGGAAGTATTATGTGCAGCGCGTGTATGATGGTAAAATGAAAGCGTTAAGGAAGAAGGCAAAAGGTTTCTTTTGATGTTTTTATAACAATAAAATGACTAAAAAACATGGATATTAATATATTTTAGGTGTCAAAAGAAAAACCCAGACATATACTTAACAAAATTTAGGTGTGCAAAATAAACAAAAAAAACACAAAAACGCATAAAAAACGCGTTTTTTTGCAAAAAAAAACCGCAGTCAAATAAAACCGTTTTTTTTTGCATCACTAGTGCTGGTCAACAACATGTTCAAGAAACAGGCCTCTAATGGCGTTAGCTGGCAACGAAAGCTTCTTGGGCAGCCGACACCCAGTGCAGAAAGTCTCTATTGGTAGTCGCCAGGTTGGGGTGCTATCAGGAATACAGGGGCACACTCGCATACCATCCAGCTGCATGGTCTGAACCAGCACATGATAGCTCATGGATGAAGGAAGTATGGAAAGCGCAGATATCGTCCCAAAGGTGCGTGTACGCTCATCCAAGTTGGGGATTGAGGGAGCTGCTCCAGTCTGGCCAGGTACTGCAGGCTCAGGGTAAGCCGCCGTGCCCAGAGAGGGGGCTCGCCACTCTCCACACACAAACTAGCCAATGGTGAAGTGCGAAAAGCACCAGTGCACAGTCGGAGGGCGGTATGATGCAGAGGATCTAGTTTTGCCAGGTTAGTTTCCCTGGCATTTTGGTAGACAACACATCCATAACCCATCTTACTTCTAATAAACGCCCTGTATAGCCTGAGCAGCGTAGCCCTGTCTGCCCCCCATGACAAACCAGATAGACATTTCAGTATATTCATTTGCCGGGTGCACTCAAGCTTGAGAGAATTCAAATGAGGTTTCCATGACAGCTTATCGTCCACAATCATTCCCAAGAATTTGGCACTATGAACAAAGCTTACTATCCTTCCTTGTAGTACCAGCCACGGAGGGTTGCAGCGCTTACGCCCCTGGAAGTGCAGGCCAACAGTCTTATCCGGGGAAAAAACAAAACCATGTTCTGTAGCCCAGTTGTTTACACGGCTGATAGTCATTTGCATCCTGCGGCTCAAGGCTGGCAGGTGTGCAGATGAAGAGTAAAGCATGAAATCATCCACATATAGAGACGCCAACACGTCGGGAGGCAAAGCAGATGTAATCTCGTTAAGGCCCACGATGAAGAGTGTGCAGCTCATTACACTGCCCTGTGGTAGGCCCTCGTGTTGCACTTGCAGCGAGGACAACGTTGTGCCAACTCTGACGCGAAAGGTTCTTTCTCTTAGAAATTCCTGCACATACATGGCCAAATTACCGCGGAGTCCGTATCCGTGCAAAGTTCTTAGAATTCCGTATCTCCACGCAGTGTCATAGGCCTTGTGCAGATCAAAGAAGACACACAGAGTCTGGCGGCGCTCGGCGAGATTGGCCACCAGGTAGTTCTGGAGACGAACCAGAGCGTCTGTTGTCCCTCGGTGCGGTCGAAAACCAAACTGAACAGGATTTATCAATTCTTCAGACTCCAACCATCTCATGAGCCGGATGTTGACGATTCTCTCCATCAATTTGCCAATACAGCTGGTTAAAGCAATAGGGCGGTAACTATTTGGGTTAGAAAGGGGTTTATTTGGTTTTGCAAAGGCCAGGACTGTTGCAATGCGCCACTGGCTTGGGTACATATGCACGTTCCATACTTTGTTATAAATATATAAGAGGTGACAGACTGCTGTAGAGTGCATTCTCATCAACATCTGGTAGTGGATGCCATCAGGGCCAGGTGCAGTATTTTTTGACTTCTTTAAGGCATAGTATAGTTCAGTAATAGTGAGGGGGTCATTGTAAGACAGCATGGCATTCGTAGAGAAGTCAAGTGCCTGCCGCTCTTGCTGGCGCTGAAGCGCTAGGAAAGCAGGAGGATATGAGCGACCGTTGCTCACACGAGAGAAGTTCCGGGCCAGGGCATCCGCTACACGTCCTGGATCTGCAGTGAGAATGCCGTCAATCTCCAAGCACGGTTTCCTGGAGCCATACCTTCCTTTCATCTTATTAACGCGCTGCCACACCTTCGCCATGGGGGTGTCTGTATTCAAGGTTGATACATATCTCTTCCAGGATATCTTCCGAGCATCATCTTTCACATTTTGGGCTTTGGCCCTTGCTCGATTGTACGTAATCTTATCCGCTACTTCTCCCGTCCGCTGGTATTTTTGCAGGGCTTGCTTCCGTATAGCGTTTGCTGCTGCACACTCACCATTCCACCAAGGTATACAATGTCTTGGTGGCCCTCCTCTTGATTGAGGGATAGCAACATTAGCAGCAGCATGCAGGGTTCTTTCCAACTGATCCACCAAGGCATCCATGTTTAGGGTCTCATTGGGTTCCTCCATCAGCGACAATGCCTCGAAAGTTCTCCAATCTGCCCGCCTCAGTATATAGCGCGGTTCCGTGGAGATGGGGTGGCGTTGCTGCATGTTTATCACAATGGGATAATGGTCACTGCCATACGTGTCTTCGGGGACGGTCCATTGGGCATCTGGGTAGACCTCTGGCGAGCACAGACTAAGGTCTATGGCAGATGAGGTGTTGCTTTGGACATGGAAGTGTGTCGGTGCTCCGCTGTTCAGCAAGCAAAAGTCAGTGGAAGAAAGGAACTCCTCCACCGCCCTGCCATGTCGGTCAGTAGTCTCGTTACCCCAGTACACGTGTTTGACGTTGAGGTCTCCGAGTATAAATGCCGGCCTATCTAGTTGACTGCTAATATGAGTGATGTCCTGCGAGTTGAGGTCTCCAGGTGGAACGTATACATTGCATACAGACACCATACGTCGTCCGATGCACATGTGAAGGGCTAGAGCCTGCAGCCTAGTGTTCAGGGTCACCCTACTATACCCAACGTCCCCTCGAACCAAAACCGCCAGTCCCATTCCTGGCACTGGGTCGGGTATTGGCGAGAAAAACTCAACATTGTAGTTTGACGGAGGGGCGAGTTGAAGGCTTCCAACAATGGTCTCCTGTAGACAGACACAGATAGGCTGATGCATTTCAATGAGCACTCTGAGGTCACCGTAGTTACGGCGGTATCCTCGTATGTTCCACTGGATAAATGTATTCATGGTTTGCTTACTTTGGTTTTACACGGGTATGATTTCCCTTCAAGTTCTTGCTGTGAGGTACATCCCGTATTGGATGATGAAGGGTCGTCAGGTCTGTCGTCTCACGAGTGTATATGCACTGTAGGAGGAGGTTTGGTTGGAAGGTTTGGCGGGGTGGGGAATTTTCTTAACAAGTGGGATGCAACATCCTCTGGGACGGTCATAACGCGTTCCAGAGATCGCACGCGTTGCGATACCACATGAGGCAAGAGCTCAGTCTCGCTGTCCCCTAACCCGTGGGCACTCGATCAAGGAGCTGAAAGGTCACGTCTGTTTCCCACCTCCACCACACTCGGGCGACCGGGCTCCCGCACAGCAGGGCGGGGCTTCCTAGTCACGACAGGCGGCGGCTCAGGGGCTATCTTGCGGATGCCTGTAGACTTCCGCGCTGGTTCGCGTCTATCATGGGTGGCCCGACTCAGGGGGACTCCTGCCTTTGGCTGGGTAATTTCAGTGATTTTAAGGATCTTAGTTACAGTACTATTTTGAGGTGGTGAGGCGCTGCTTTGCATACGTTTCCGGGAGGTTACAATAGAAGAAATTGCCCTCAATGGTTCTTCCTGCTCACCCGGAGATGGTTCTAGTGCAGCTGTGGGAGCACTTGTCTGGCTGCTCCTGGATTCTCTGAGTGGCCGTGGCTCTTCTACGTCTATAATTCTCGTAGGGCCTTCCTGTCCCAGCTCCTGTCTCACAGGATCAACACTCCCGCGTCCACCGAGAAGGGCAGGAATGGGGTTTAGCGGTCTTTCTTGGGTTGTTCGCACCGCTCCAGCATATGTTACAAGGGGGCGTACAAACCTGCTGCTGACAGTCCGCTTGGCTTCGCCGTAGCTAATCTTTTCTTTTGTTTGTACTGCCAGAATCTCTTCTTCCAACTTATAGTAATAACAGTTTCGGGAGCTAGAAGGGTGCTGCTCACCACAATTTGCACACCTCGGAGAGCCAGTGCAAGGCATTTCGTGTTGCTGTTCAGCACAGTTGGCACACACGCCAGGACTTTGCTCCGTGTCCAAAGGCCTGACACTTAAAGCAGCGGCGAGGCTTCGGTACATATTGACGCACCAAGCATCGCGTCCATCCAATGTCTACAGACTGGGGCAGGTTACATTGGTCGAAGGTGAGGATGTATATCAAGGAAGGGACCAACGCACCATATTCCATCCTTCGTATCCGGTAAATCGCCTTCACCTCAAACTGCTTCAGCTCTTCCAAAAGCTGCTCATCGCTGTATTGTGGGTAGTTAGCATACCATATGGTGCCCTTGCACTCATTCAGGCTCTCATGTGGGGTGACCTGAATGTCGGTTCCCGCGAGGGTCCGAATGCCTGCGATAGACGCTCTCTGGTGCTGGTTTCGGACCTCTATGAGGAGGCTACCATTTCGAGCCTCCGTCACCTTTGCTGGTCTGCCACCCAGCCTTCGGCACAGATCACGATTTGCTGCGATTACGTCCACGTGGCTCATCGGTGGTCCATTCTTAGCTTTAAGAGTAAAAAATCTTTTGTATTCCGTTGGTAAAGTCTGATTTTGATTTTCATTTGTGGACACAGGTTTGGCAAGGTGGTGTAGTCGTCGGTTACGGCGATTTTGGCGGCGAGGCTGGCCTCCACCATACAAATCCCTCACCCTCAGAGGGGGCTCATAGGGTTCTACTGTCAGGCTTAGGTTCTCAAGCGGCCTAGTTTCCGCCTCACTGACAGTAGTTTGCGACAGTCGCTGTATCAGTTGTGGATTCTTTGAAGTCTCACTATCCACAGCTGCTTCACCTCCACTCGCAGAGTTCTGCGATGTTGGTGGCACCTGTGTCACTCTCGGGGGGTTCCCTTGAGGTTGAGAGGCGGTCGGATGAAAGTCCTGTGGTTGAATCAGGGTCGTTGCCGGGGAAGGGACAGTAATAAAAGTTTCCTTGGAAGCAAGCACATTGTTTAAGGTCCCCTTTGTCAGAAGGATTGCTCTTCCCTATCCAGGCTGGCTCAGGCCGGAAAGGGGACCCCCGGGCGGTCAATTGCACAATTGGTGTGTCTCCACACTTAAGGCGGGCGCACATTCACCAGTAGAGATAAATATCTCTCCCACCGTCGGCCCCCGCGTGTGGCAGTCCCCACGCATGCCCGGGATAACCGGGGACTTTATAACCCTTAACTGCGGGGGCCCGGTTTTATTTACATGGGGGGCCTTCCCATGGCCCCCCATTTTGTCTGGCTGCTCCGAGTGAGCCTGTCTGCCGCGGTTGCACCCACCAGGACCGAGGTCCTGACAGCATAGCCTCACTCCTCCTCACAACACACAAACCCTCCCACCACAATAAGGTAAGGGGGCGTTGGGAGGGTCGTCCAAAAGAAATCAAGGTTTAATATAAGCAGGGCGGATTAGACTCTCCACGAGTAAAAGGGGAAATACAATATGTCCTTGCCAACCCTCAGCAGCCAAACAATGGCGTCGAATTCTGCGAGCTTACGGCGTATACAACGCGCCGGTCAAGATCTAGAACTGTTGAAGCGCACTGGATAAAAGAACTAGTGTCTGATGGTCGAGATATTTTATATACTAGTAATCAAGAGTCCGACACAGACCGAAGTCAATCAATAATTTGTTGTGAATTACTTTTTCTTAGCTGAGCTAGACGATGAATAGGTCTCGTCATAATCACTAACAAAATATGGCTTATAGTTCCAAGCAATGGTGTTAAGGGAAATGTTTCAGTTCTCCACTCAGCATAGGCAATTAGTTGATTCTCCCATTCTGAATATGGATGAAAAAACACAGAAATTATTTAGATCAGAGCAGCAGTGGTACACATATGTACCAATAGTAGGTAAGTGGTACAATAAGTGGTACACATATGTACCAATACGTAACAAACGTATTAGGATAAATAAATGAGCAGATCTTGAAAACGAGGGATTGAACACACACAAAGGCATTACCAGACCAGGAAACACTTCACAATTAATTTTGTGCATCCGAGCACGAAAATAACAGACAAGAAAATTTTGCAGAACGCGTAAAAAATGACGATCAGTAGCAGATGAAAAACAGCCCAAAAAATTTGCCCCTGAAATCAACGACGAGCGTTGATGTTGAAAGTCACAGGAGAGACGTCAATTTATGAAGAGATATTCAATTTCTAATAGAAATCGGGCTTTTAGAACAAACACCGAATTTCTTCCATGTACTTAGCCGTTTAACAAAGCTTTAAAGAACCTTCTAAACAGAAACATCAGCATTAGCTATGACTGGTGAAGATTAATGTCTAATTAGTAGCCTACAGGTATATTAATTCCGATACCAACACTAATATGAGCTTTAGTATATACAAAGACATACGTACCGACAAGGTAGAGCAATGCTACATTCGACTACAATGAAGTAGACGAAAGGAATGGGTGTTAGAACAAGCGTACGATCACCCAGTGGATAAACTGAAAATATTACCATGTACGGATGGTATACTATTATAATGACATAGCATTGCAGATACCTAATTTGAAAAATATCATACGTAACAGAACTATAAAAGCGGATCGTTGTATGTTGTTACGTAAAATAGAACGCGAAAATAAAAAGTTCCTGATGGTTTTCAATTAATTGGAAGTAAAATGGCATGAATTCTATATGCAAAGGTACAAATACTTTTCACTATACGGATTCCGTGAGATTTTCTTAGCTTCCACCCAATGGCCTGATTGAGGCTGAAACACATCAGGTGTTTGGCGAGGTACGCTCTCAGCAACGCAGACATTGTGAGGTCCAAGCTGCATACTTTAGTCGGGCACAGACCAGAAGACGACATAGCACCAGCAGTTTGACTTATGTTGAAGCTTCTTATTAGATTTATTCTTTGATTTTGTGTACCATTAGAAATGTTTTCAGATATGTGAACGCAGATTTTCTCTGCCGCACCTAATTACAACGAAGATGGCACGGTTCAAGTGTGAACAATATCCTGTTGGATTACTCAGAGTCGCCTACACTGACCGCTGCGAATCATTTACAAGCGCCAAGCAAGCAACAACACCGAGCTGACGACGCCATCAGTAGCAGGGAGAGGCGTCACGCTCCGTCCGCGCCTCAGGGGCGGGCGCGGGGGCAGGAGAACAGCGACGCCGGCGGGGCCGCAGCTGGTACTCCTCTCCCGAGCCCTGCGTGCGGTCCACCTGACGGAGGTGCACCACGCACGCCATTAAACCGGACACCAGCAATATACTCAAATAAAATATAATGAACTCGATATCTTTGCCCTCATAAATGCCTATTCAAATTTGGACCTAGGAATGGTTAACAATAGCAATCACATTGTAGGAATGTCCCTTAGAATTAGAAAATGAAATCTGCTATATGTTGAGTACATAAAATGGGTCAAAAAGTACCGGTTACGTTTCAAAAACTTACATTTTTCCTCATTAAATACACTTACTACGCATTATTGAGATTTAAAATTTTTTCCAAACGAACGAATAGGCACATTGACTTATTATACATGTTTAACCCTCCCAAAACACCACGAAAATGTTCCAAATAGAGAAAGGATGAGAGTTCCATTAGGTGTGGAGTTACAGAAACGAATAATCCATGCACAAGGTGTGTTCTAACATAAAATTCTCTACACACAAGAGCAGTAAGTTAGAAAGCAAGTTCGTAAAACAAGATAAAAGTTGAAAGTAGAAGGTGCAGAAATACACGACAGCAGTGAACCTAAAACAGAAAGGCTGTAACAAAACAAAAGCCTTTTCTATATCAACAAAAAGAGAGCGTACCAAATTTTCAATTACGGACCTAACATCTTTCTCACGAGAATTCTAATTCCTAAATTACAATCACTGTACTTCCTGTGGATACTGAAAAAACATGTTACTGCGCGACTGGGATTTGCTCATTCGAGAAGATGATCATTTAGACCGCATTGTGTGATCAGATACAACCAAACTTGGCACGTTAGGAAGCAACAATAAATACTGTTTGACGACGGCCGAACACTTCCATGCAACCAAATAACACCCCACAGTGGAGCTAGGTGGTGGAAGCATCATGTTATGGGCGTTTTTTCACATGCAGGCCTTGGCCAATTTCATGTGGAAAAAAGAATGACGAAATTTTGACTGTCCATCCTTCTCCTTCCGTTCACAGATTAGATTATTAGTTTATTAGTTAGTTTAAGGGGTCCTCCTGTCAAAACTGAGTTTTGATCCGATTGGTCTGAAATTTGGCCCCTATATGTATTTTTGCAATAAAAACATATTGCCCTCCTGTAACTTTTTTGATTTAGGCCTTAGTTTTTTTTACTCGTTTTTTGGTTCATTTTTGGGATGTTTTCAAAAGAATAGAAGTCAATGAATTTTTATGCTAGAACAAATACAAAGACAGTTTTGGAATCCTAGAAACATTGCAAACAAACTGATAGTCCTGAATTTTTTATTTGAAACTTCATTTTTTATAGATATGCGATATTTGATCAATACCTAAAATATACCAAATTTTTAGGTTTTGAACTAGCATAAAAAAAACAACGTACAAATTGGAAACGTGAGGACTATCAGTTTGTTGGAATTGTTCCAAGGATTCTAAAACTCTTTTTTTTTTCTTCCTAGCATAAAAACTCAATGACTTCTATTCTTTTGAATTTTGATAATAAGTAACTTTACGGTATAGGCCAAAAACAAATATTTTTGTTGAAGTATACTATAATGGAAAATTTATGTAATTGAATGCTGTTTTCATTTTCATTTTGATAATCTCCATGCATAACATCATATTCACACTGTAAATTGTAATTTACAATAAAAAAAAGTAGAATTTTTTTTACTTATTTCATAAAAATTATGAAATTTTTGTTTTCAGTCTGATTCTTATGAAATTTGATTATTATATGTAACTTTTGAAAACAAACACAATTTCCTCTATACATTTTTTTGATTCAGGCCTTAGTTTTTGAATAAATTTGACATATTGGTTTTTAGTCCACTGGTATTGATATTTCAAAAGAATAGAACTCATTGAGTTTTTGTGCTAGATAAAAAAAAGACAGTTTTAGAATCATTGGAACATACGAGTATCTAACAAAAGTACATTCGCAAATTTTCCATTTCTCCTTTTGTTTTCTTTTTATATGGGGTCGAAATGTGCTCAAAAATTCAAGATTTTGGTCCCCTTACCCCCCCTGTGGGGGGGGGGGGGGGATCTATTGTCCGTAGCGCCATAAAATTTTAGGACCGAATAGTCCACCACCTAAGGGTTCTTTTCCAACAATAACATGAAAAATACCCATCGGAGAGAAAAGGGGCCTTGGAGGACCCTTTTAAGCCTCCCTATCCTCAACAAATGAGATCCAAAGAGAGGAAGGAAGAAGGCACCATTTAGTATGGAGTTAAGGGAATGCGGAATCTATGCAGAAAGGGCATAGAAACAGTAAGATAAGAAAGAAGTTCATGAAACAAGATCAAAGTTGAAGAAGAAAGTGGTAGGTGCTGAAAAAACAGGACAGCATGAACCAAAAAAAGATGGTCCATAACAAAACAAAAACCTGTTATTTTAACAAAAAGAAAGCCTACCTAACCTTTAGCTCGGGCCCTCACATTGTCCCCTGGGAGCGCTAATTCCCATAGATACAATAATTGTATCCCCCTGAGGGGCCTTCCGTTCACAACCTTAGGTTGAAAATGACTAAATGATTACTTCGGTAAGATTATCACAGCAAACACGCATCGAAATACACTTCAGATTGGCTATGCGGCTAAAGAATCACAATTTTAAACTGGCTTTTACAATCTGAGAACCTAAATCGAATTGAAATTGTCTAGAAACGGTTGGTAATTCAAGTTGTAATATATAACTATCTAATCTGGCCGAATTAGAAAAAGTGTCTTGAAGAATGAGATAAATCTCTTGGGACTTACGCAAGACTTTATTATCTCTTCCTACGAATATTGACTGGAGAACAGGTGCAGTTAAAAAGGGCTATGCGACCTATTATTATTAATGTACTTTTATTTCATGTAACGAATATCTTTTTGCCCTACCGTTTCTTGCGTTTTGCTCTAAATTGCACAATATACAATAATGTCTGATTTCCATGTATTTTCCACTGAATGATTTTGTCCTTTCATTAGTAAACACTTCAAATATCACAGATGTACAGGAATAACACAATTTAAAAAATTAACATGGGAAAATACAATTATTTAATACGTCACGAATACTTTTTTGACACTTTAGAATCAAATTGAAAATATAGGCGTAAAAAATTTTTCAATTAGCGTGATTTTTCCGAAAATCCATGAGCACTATTTGACCACGCGAGAGAAGCCAACGAGCATCAGAGTTTACTAGGACACAGAACAGCACGGGTAGCAGTACCGTGACGGTGGCCAGGTGGCGCTGCAGGCGGCGGGCGAGCTTTGCGTCCTCGGCCTCCTGGCGCAGCCGCGCCTCCAGCATCCGTTGCTCCGCCACCATCGCCGTGTAACCGCCCTGCACAGCACACCCTTCATCACATGTACGCACTCAGTGAGCACCTGCATCTGCCTCTTCTTCCCGAGATTTTCTTCCTAAGTTCAGCTGTCTGAACAGCTTTTCCTACTATGTTAATTTAATATCCCACCTTATCATTTTAGCGGGCACGCGGAGCAGAACTCTTCATTCTACTTTACATCACTCAAGACAATATTATACAAATATGCACATGCAAACACATTATGTACGGAATATGCAACGTAAGAAATTGCATTGAACACACGCATACGTTTACACTGAAATTATATCATAGCTTATTTTATTACAATTCATTTAAGAAATGAATCAGATAAAACTACAGCTTCCCTCTTACACAGAAACATTGATCTCAATTTAATGAGATGAGTATCATACACTTGAGTCGGAGCAAAAGTTTCGAAATTCGCTCGTATGAAGCACGCCTACAACTACCAGGAAGGGAAGGAGAGGAAAACATGACGTGATAGCCAAGCCCTAAACTGACACCTGTAGCAAGTATTGATAACAAAGCTAGGATTATATTTGAGCAGTATTTTTAACAATAGATAAGTTAATTTAATCCTCCCTATTCGCAACAAAGGCATTTCAAAGAAAGAAAGGATAAAGGCACCATTAAGTACGGAGTCAAGGGAATGCGTAATCCAAGCACAAGTTGTGCCTCCACACAAGATCTCCTGCGCATAGAAACAGTAAGTTGAGAGGGAAGGCTACGAAACAAGATAGAAGTTAAAGATGGAAACTAAAGGTGCTGAAAAAGAGAACAAAAGTGAACCAAAAAGAGATAGACCTTTAACAAAAAAAATTTTTGGTAAAAAAAACCAAGCGTGCCTAACTCTCAGCTCATTTCGTAATACATTTCCCCCCTGGGAGCTATAATCCCCATAAATACAACAGTTGTATCCTCCTGAGAGGGTGTGTCCGGCACAGACATAACAAGAAAAAAAAAGATAAATATGAAGCACAGGGAGCGACAGCAGCATCATCACCACAGAAACAAATGACTGGTAATCGACCTGGCTGATCATCTAGCTGAAGTTTACTTTAGTGCGAGTTATAGCGGCCATAATTTAAGGATCAGAAACGACAGCACTTATAGTTCATTACTCAAACAATATTAAAAAAGGTATGAAGAAACTTTTGAAAAATGTAGATAAAAATATCAGTTAACCACATGCACAGCTACACGATTTACAAAAACTTTGATATATTTTCGTTAAAAAGAATCGGCGAGTTACCCCATTGCAAAAAAATGAGGAACTGTTTGAAGAGATCTATTTATTGTAATATTTTGAGAATTATTTCAATACTTTGGAAACATCCCTTTACTTTCTATCACTTCACTGCATCGTCGTCCACATGACATAATTGGTTTCTTGCAAAATTTGCTTGCTAATCTGTGAGATTTTTCTTCCAGCAAATTCCATGAATGACATTTTGAGGATATCACTTTCAAATCCTCTTTTCAATGATCTTTCACACATTGATAGGGTTCAGGGCAAGACTTAAAGCCTGCCAGTCCATCAAGGTAATCCATTTCTGTTCACGAAAGACCATAAATTTCCTATAGCCGTATTACACGGTGCATTGTTAAGCATGAAATTGACGGGTAGACAAGAACTCGGGTCCAATTTCGACACATGTAGCTTAAGTTGTTCATAAACTTCTGCATTAATTCTTCCAGTAAAAACATTATGGTGCCCACTCCTGCTGACTAAATCATACCCCACACTATCAAACTCTCTCCTATAAACCTGATCGTTTTTTCAACTCATCGTGGGGCTGATGTTTCACACATTCTGCACCGTAAATAAATTTTACTGTCAGAACCGAACATGTTGAACTTCGATTCTTCACTGAAGTGAACTATAACTCTTAGTGTATCAGGTCCAAAAAACCTGCACTGTCGCAAAATCAAGACGGGTTTTCCTGTGGAATAAGAATCTTGCCGGCTGGCATCCGAGTATGCAATCCTCCACTCTTCGAACAGCAAGAAACTGTTTTCCTTGAAGTATTTCCTCTATCTTCACTGATGAAGCTGGCGCAAAATTGTTTGTTTTAAGCATTATACCAGTCTTTTAATTATCTCGTGCAGATATATTTGGGGGTCTAACGGACTATGGTTTGCATCTCGCATTTAAAATATTTAATACTTCTCACACAATGAGCACTTTTCGACCCACACACAATACCAAGAATTTTAATAATCGACTTTTTGCTCTATAATTTACCAAAGTAATTTCCTGCTTTTACAGGAGACAAGAGTTTTACGCATTAACGTCACCCTTTAGCTTATTAATAGTTCCAATAATTAACGTCTCGACTCCGAAGGCGTATTTAGGGTCTTAGAAAAATTTATGAAAGGAGAATTTTGTAATTTTTAACAATTCCCCAACTTTTATTCAAGAGATAAACTCACCAACATATTCTTTAATCAAAATATTTCATGAAAACTATTATAAGCCATGTACCTATGATATAGTACATAAATGTTAAATTGCTACATACTCGTATTTCTTAAAAGTTCCCCACACGTACCGTTTATAATGATGTTTAAGTAATGAACTAGTGAATACTGGAGTTACTTCCGTCCCTCATATTATGGCTGGTACAGTTAAACTTCAGGCGTAGCTAGTCTTTCATACATTTGCTCCACTATGCGTTACACTCGTTAACTTTTTGAAGCCATGTAAATTGTGCTCTCTTCCCCAGAGTATTTTCTGTCGTTCATTTCAGTAGCAAAATGTGGTAGCGGAAAATTTTCAATTTTATTTACAATCTGTTATCTTGTTGTAAATGTACGGATGTTGCCATATTAGCAATAAAGGTTTCACCGTGATTTATTTATGTTTACCATACGAATTGCTATTTTTGTTTACTCACAACAGTTTTTCTATTAACTTCAGTACAATATCTCAAAACCAGCTCGTCACTTTTCACAAGATACTACTATAAGCGCACAATTTCGGAGTTCCTTATAATTATCATAGTACATCAAACCACGAAACAATCTTAGAGCTCAAAAAACGATCAAAACCAAACATGATTTTTTACAATTCTTACATGTGTTTACTTTTTCATGAAATAACCATATATCTAATAATAAATTAGTTCAATTAGATGCTCGTTAAAGCCTCCTCTTTATCAGCAACAACAGAGTTCCAAAGAAAAGAAGGCCCCATTTACTATGTAGTTAAGGGAACGCAGAATCAATGCACAAGTTGCATAGAAACGGTTATCCAAGAAAAAAGTTTAGGAAACAGATAAAAGGTTATTGAAAAAAGTAGGTGTTTAAAAACAGGACAGCAGTGAACCAAAACAGATGGTCCGCAACAAAAGAAAAAACTTACTTTACTTCAACAAAAGGAAGGCTTACCTGACCTTGAGAGCTCGGGATCTCGCATATTTCTACTGGAAGCGTTAATGTCATAAATACAATAGTTGTATCCCCCTGAGGGGAGATAATTGGCTTTAAATCAAGCTACTATGTTTAGGTTTGTGAAGTACATTAAGTCATTTAAACCAGACAACGAAAGTAAAAACATGAATCATGAAGCCAACTGTAGGATCCTATACAACCCAAGGAAAATACGCCCATTTCCAGTATCTTGCATCTAAATCTATCAAGTACCTTTATTGATAAGTAGAGGGATTTCAACCTCAACTTATCCATGGAAGTTTGAGGAAGTGACAAGATAATTACCGTATCTGCACACCCGTCCAGAAGCAGAATGAAGGCGTCATCCTGGAGTTGGTCGTGCTCTCTCTCAGCTGAAGTACTCGCACCACCAGCAGCAGCGAGATTATTTGTTAAGACTGATGATGTATCGACAGTGGCGCTGCTTTTCTTCTTCTTAGATCGTGAACTTGAATTGCGTTTTTGTGCGTGGCAACCAGCACCTTTGGCATTTTGGTGATTACATTTAGGTTTGTGTATTTCCTTGGATGCTTCATCCTTCTCTGAACTCGAGTGTAGAAACGGCAGAATATCATCTGGGATAACGTTGGTCTCAGCTTGAACCTCGGAGCATGACGAACCCCCCGAGGATGTGACCTGTATCTTTTTTATACAGCGTATGTTGGAATTCTTATTTGATTCATCTACAATAACTACATCATCACTGGACTCGACATAGGAAACAGATAAGTCAGCCGTGCCTGAAACTTTAGGACGCTTACGGCAACCAGGGAACTCATTCGTCGGCGCAGAGTACGTCTTCGTACGAGGAGCAGCGCCATTTTCTTTCCCTGGAGACTTCTTGCGCTTCCTAGTTTGAGGTCCCTGTTTTTTACCCACATTCCCTGCAAAAAATTAGTTAAAATTATAATGAGGTTATTTTCATAAATAAATCAGGGAGGCATGCATTAGCAGAGAGTTCTCTAAGACAGGAATTCAGAGTAAAAACCCTCACTGAAAGGCAGATCACGTCATTTAGTCCCCAATCCTTGGTCAAAATTGGTAGAATATTCCGAGCGATGTTGACACCAATAGACCAAATTTTTTCATTTCCCAATAATTCCTAAAAACAATCCAATACTTCTTCTTATATATATTTCAACACAATTTTTAGAAGTTAAATTAGTTAAAAAATAAACAATGTTAAAATATTGAAAATAGCTTATTGAAAATTATTATTATTATATAAGAAATTCCTCCCTTAGCCACAACAAAGATGTTCTAAGAGAGAAAAGAGGAAAGCACCATTTAGTATCATTTAGTATGGAGTTGAGGGAACGCGGAATCGATTCACAAGGTGCATAGAAACAGCAAGCTGAGAAAAAAGTTCATGAAACGAGATAAAAGCTTGAGAAGAAACTAGCAGGTGCTGAAAAACAGGGCAGCAGTGAACTAAAAAAAGACCGGCTGTAACACAAAAAAACGTATTTTACTTTAACAAAAGAAAAGCCCACCCAACATATAGCACGGGAACTCACATATTCCCCCTGGAAGTGCTAAATTTTTGTGATATCCGCTGAACAGTTGATTTCTCTTATAATTCACTATTGTTTCTTACGTGAACATTTCTCTTAAAAATTACCCACATACCTACGATGGGCTTCAAATCAGGATTCTTGCCTGGTCATGGTAAAACACTGACATTGCTACTTTATTGCCATTCTCCTCAAAAGATATGGCATCGTGTTATTATCATTATCGCGTTAAAACGATTCACTGAGACCGTACATCCTGGGTTTCAGTCGATCATTTCACATTTACATCGGGAAATTAGATGTAATAATAACATTTCACAATGCAATCAATGTTAATAAGATTCCTAAACTATTGACAGAAAAGCAGCTCCAAAACCTCAAGTTACCACCAGCATGTGTCTCAATCAATTAATTTGCATAAATTTTCAAACTAAAAACAGTGTCTCAAAGTTTGCAAGCTCCACCTTTTTTTGCCCAAAAACATCTTTGTGTCCAAAAGGTCCAATTTTGTCTCGTCTGAACGAAGGACGAATGACCAATACGGTTTCTTAATCTAAGTGAGCCCAGACAAATGAAAAATGAGCCACATGGTATGTATTTTCTGTAATAAAGGCATCTTATTTGGTTTGCAGCCTTGTCATCGTTCAAAATATTGGATTAGAAATTTCTGTCCCTGTGTGGTTCCAATAACTATATCTCATCATAAAGTTCCAGGAATGTACCTGGCACGGTCGTTACACGTGACTGCGCATCCAGCGCGCCAGCATCCGATTACGCAGCATCTATCGAGTCAGTGAGCTGAATTTCGTTGCATAGTGAGGTTGTATTCGGTTAAAGTTCATTGCTAATTCTATCAAGACTGAAATTCGAGCAAAAAGCTAAGTTCAAGTTTTATTCTTAAACTTTGTCAATCGCTTACTGAAACTTATACGATGATTCGAAGTATTACTGAAGTTTGAAAGATTAAGTAAATGTGTGAAGAAAAAGCCTACACTGTGAAAAAAGTAACTGGCTGTGGCACTCAACAATGCACCTGCTCAAGCTCCAATGAAAATAAGAATTCTGGATCTGAAACAACATGGTCATCCCCTTACACCCTTCATTTTCACTAGATTTAGCATGTGACTTTGCATGTTCCCAAAAATGAGAGATGAAAGATCACTGTTTCGACACTGCATAATCATTCAGAAGAAAGTGAAGGTGCTTTAGAGCCTACAGCCATAGGATTTTTCGACACGTTCTAGGCATCAGAAAAATCATGATTCGTTTTATCGATCGTCAGAGTGATTACTTAGGAGATGAAAATAATTAGTGGACTAGACCCAATCGGAGAATTTAGAGATAGCACCTCACATTCAGTAATTATTTGTTGTTACTTTTCGGGTTCAAACTTTGAGCACTGTGTTTCTTAATTGATGAAAGATTTTTTTGGCTCTCAACACCTTCTTTAGCGGTTTTCAATCGCAGGAATCTTTATATTTTTCTTTCCTAAACTGTAAGCAGTAGTTACAGGAACAACAAAAAGTTTTGTTTTTGTATTTTAACCCTTAATTTTCCTAAATTCATCAACAATTCAAGACCATGATCGTAAATGCGCTTCACCTTCTCCAAAACACCAACTTAATGACAACCAAACGTTAAATGACACAAATTAATGCTATTGCTCTTAAAGCCAACAACTAAGAATTAACCAGGGAAATCTCAATCAGTATTTCAGTACAATAATAAAATATCACAAGAACCAATTACTAGCAATAGGTTTTCAATAAACTATAAAAACGGGTGAGAGAGTAACGTGTCGCTTTCCCCCAATTTAACCCAATATTTCATGAAAAATTTTTCCCCAGATCACTTTAACGTTGTTCAGTGCTGAAATACTATGATAATTTATAAAATAATTCCGAAATATTTGAGGATTTGGCGATACATTGAAATGACACTAAAAAATTAAAGAAGTACGAATAATTTCGGGCGTAACGGTAAAGTTTCAACACACTGAAGTGAGCCCGTGAACTATTTGAAAATTTTTCTTTTATTTAGCATGAAAAATTTTGAACACCAGTGCTAAAAATGTCAGTCTTCAAGTCCAGGTACATACCAGCATGCGTCACGAAGCACACTTTTGAAAATTCTTCATAAGTACGACACTAAATTATTTAGATGTATAGTTCCCAAATAATAGTTCACAATTCCCTTATCTCAGAGCTTTCTTCACTTATCCCTTATCTCAGAGCTATACCAAACAGAAAGTATAACTATCAATGGATATCACAATTTTTCACCATGAGCTTGACCAAACAGGAACCTACGAATTGAATGAAGCTCAGTAGATCGTAAATTATCCGCGCTATCGATGATCAATATCTATACAATATTAGCTAGCAAAACCATTGGATTAAATGCATTTCTAGAGCTAATATACAGCACTATTTCGATGAGAGTTTAAAGAATAAATATCTAAAGAAGGTAAAATTTGGAGAAAGCAGCAAAGTACCGAAGACTCCAGTCAGTACTTCGGTTACACAGAATGGTAACATTTCTTGACAGGAATACACATTACATTATTAGTATCATTATTATTCCAGTTCAAGACTCTAGCCACAACAAATACAATCTCAAGAGAGTGAAAGGAAGGCACCATTTAATATGGACTTTAAAAAATGGGGAATCTATGCACAAGATGTGTTTGCATGCAGGATACTTTGCATGTAGAAACAGCAGGTTATGATAGAAAAGAAAATATAGAGACAACGAAGAAGGCATGAAAACTGATGGATGCAGTGTGGGCACAAAAGATAGTCCCGAATCTCTATCTACAGGGTGTCTAAAAAAAAATTGCCCTCACACTTTAACTGTCGCCAAAATGCTGTTTTTTGAGTTGCAGTGGTATTCAATTCATCACAGCATGCCACGAAATCAACTTGGCTTGGACGAGAGGTTTGTCCCGAAATATTATTGGAAAATCGAAACGCAACTGAAGTGCATAGACGATTCAGAACTGAATTCGTAAAACCACCATCAACGGGCCGAACCATTGCTTGCATCAGAGAAATTTGAAGACAATGGAACCGTCCAGAACGTCAACGAGAAACGTTCTGAACAACATGGGACATTCATGAGCAAGATGAAGCACCTCTTCACTACCACCGCGATGTACAAGCTGACCTCGATGCAGCTTTTCCAGACACATTGATTGCACGAAGGGATGCGTTGAGAACTCTAAGCGTTCCCTAGATCTTACGCCCATGAACTTTTTGTGGGGATACCTTAAAGATAAAGTTTATCCCGCCGAACCAAAAACAACTGACGTATTGAAATTGGAAATTGTAAGACAATCTCGCGATATTCCTAATGACCTGTTTCGCAACATTCGAGAATCCCTTGGTGCGCGTTATCAGCGTTGGTCCGGACAAATATGGTTATCAATTTGAACAATTGTGAACATGATTCGATTCTTCAATTAAATTTGTGATCTGTATTAAAAGCCATTTCATTTTACTCCATGTTCATAAATAATGTCTTTCTCGTCATTCAAAGTGTGAGTGCATTTTTTTGAGACATCCTGCATAGCTGAGGAAGCCCAATGGTATCACCCCCCCCCCCCCCCCCCCGAGGGCGCCAACTTCTATAGAATAGGATAGACAAACCTAACAAACCCTTACTGTCACATGAGGGGAGACATATACAAAACATAAGGACCAACAATAAACAATCCCTACATGCGCGCTTAAATCATTCCCTGCAGAACTTGGACACTCAGGAATCTCCAAAGAAGCACGATGTCTCCATGGCCCATAACATAAATGAGACTAATGAGGTACAAGAAGAGGGCAGTAAAATGATTGACATACGTATGATTCTTTGAACTCAACAAGACCTTCATTAAGAGTTCTAACTTTCAATGACATTTAGTAGCAGGTAACAGTATTGAAGCAACAACTATCATTGACTTTATAAGGATTCCCTGTACAGGTCAATAAATAAAGGAAAAGTTACCTGACTTTTCGTTTCTGAATTCTGCGACATTGGCAACTACACCCGACTGACGAACACTAACTACTCGTACATTGAGAGCAATTCAGCAAGAAATACCGTAAAAATGCATCTAGATGAAGATACGGTTACAAGTCAAATAAACACACTGATTACCTTAATTAAGAACAGCTCATGGGAAAATATTAACATTTTATCAGTAATTTCAGTTCATTTTTCTTTTAGTCAGCACACCAGGGGAAAACTAAGCTACTGACCTGAGATAAGCGATAGATTTTGAAAAAGTCGTCGAGAGGAACTTTTGACTGACGATTTGGCTTCCTCGTCTGAGCAGCTATCTGTTGGAACCGAATGACTCTGAAGAGGAGCTTAACAAAATACAAACCCGTAATGATATAAAATTTATTACGAAATAACTTGACACCAGTTTTTTAAGCCTTTCTTTGCATGGTGATGCACCTGAATACTTTCACAAATTTCTTAATGTCCTTTAAAAAAATATTTTTTTAGGGCTCAAGTGTAAAACTGAACAAACAAATGACACTCCTTACCAAATGTTACAATTTGACTACTATGACTTCAGCTTAACGCAATCAAATGCCCAATAAAATCATATAAGAAAATTTCACAGGAGATTTAAAATTTGTAATTCAGTAGCTAGCTATCATAAGAAAAAGCATTGATAAATCAGTTGAAACAAAAAAATTAGCAAATCACATCAAACAAGGTAGGTATTGCATTACCTCAAATATAATATACAAATAAAAGAACAGAAATCTATAGTTTGGTTCAACATTTTCAAACCAATTCAAACATTCAAAAATATTTATACCATCTCAACGCATTAGAACAAAGTCAAACAAGTTATTAAAATTGAATTTTACATTTTCAATATCGGAGAATAACATTTCCAACATCGGAAATCTTAATTGCAAAAGGATCTTATTCTTCGATGTTCTGAGGAGTGTAGTGAATTTAAGCATACAAAAAGGTACAAGAATAACCCTAATTTTCATTAATGAAAATTAGGTACCTGTTTTAGATTTGTAAATGCAAGTATGCCCACTCAGCTAATCGAGCGAGACTACTATTGCAATTATAAAATCAGTCACTCATGTACTCCAGAGACCAGTGTAGATGATGGGTCTAATAAAGCAAGTGCTGTAACAAAAGCGAAAACCGTCACACGAGCAGTCAGGCTCAGATTATGAGCTCTCACATGTTGTTGAGCTTAAAGTAATTGTCCATTGATGAACTAGGTGCCGTGATGAAAAAATTCAAGCTATAAATATCATAATACAAAAAGTGAAAGAATGTATATCCATGACCGACTCAAGATTACAAACACAAAATGTAATCCTCGTTTGACCTTCAATATTTTAAAATAAAATTTCTAGTGCTGTTCTAAAAGAAAAATATTATCTGCCAATACATTATTAAACAACCATTGTATTCATTACTATTAGCCAGGAAGATTAGATTAGATTATTGGTTAGTTTAATCCTCCCTATCCGAAACAAAGGCAATCCAAGGAGAGGAAGGAAGAAGGCACCATTTAGTATGGAGTTAAGGGAACGTGGAATCTATGCAGAAAGGGCACAGAAACAGTAAGATGAGAAAGAATTTCATGAAATAAGATCAAAGTTGAAGAATAAAGTAGTAGGTGCTGAAAAACAAGACAGCAGTGAACCGAAAAAAGGTGGTCCGTAACAAAATAAAAACCTATTCTATTTCAACGTAAAGAAAGCCTACCTAACCTTTAGCTCAGGCCCTTACATACATAGTCCCCCTGGGATATTAGCCAGGAATTGTCCCACAACATACCTTCATCGGAGCTGCTCTTTTCTACACTGCACGGGGCAGCCAATTTGTTAGGCGGCGTGAAGAACTTTTCCCTTTGAGTGAGGCAGCCCTCACTACTTAATAACAAGACAGATTCAACAGGTTTGCGTTTGCCACCACCGGAAGCGTCACTGCTAGCTTGCAAACGAGTCAGCGATGCTGGGCTGTTGAGCGCCTCATGCAATGCAGCTGCGATGCGGTTGTCCTTCTCTTCTTGCTCCAGACGACTTTTGTCCTTCAATTTTGTATGCGGAAAAAGCATACATGGTAATCATGAGCAAAATTTGCTGAAAGAAAAATACTAAAATGAAACTGCATTACTGAAGAGGATTCATATTGAAAATTTCAGCCAATTTCATGAGGAATTAAGTTTAAAAAAATAGCATAACTAGGAATAAACACTTGATAATGGAAGACGACACAGAGATGAGATATCACTGAACCATTAATATTAATAGATCATAGAAGTGAAGTCGATATAATAAATACCTTCTTTACTCGTGTACAAAAGGGAAGATCATGACTGAAATTCCCCTCACGCTTAATTATTCAATTAGCTCTAACTGACGAAAAATTTTTGATGAAGAAGATCAAAAAAAAGAGTTTAGTTTACTAAACCAATACCAGTAAAAAAGATTAGATTATTAGTTAATTTGAGCCTTCCTCACCACTACAAAAGCATTCC
Organism: Morinoia aosen; assembly: GCA_030386875.1. Taxonomy (NCBI): domain Eukaryota; kingdom Metazoa; phylum Arthropoda; class Malacostraca; order Amphipoda; family Talitridae; genus Morinoia; species Morinoia aosen. The sequence goes on along the minus strand of CM059579.1, from coordinate 40,168,478 downwards.
AAAGAGTGAATGTAAGAAGTAATTGTGAATTCTAGACACGAGTTGAGCTCCTAAATACTGTTCTCAGAAACAAAAAAAATTAGATCAGATATTAGTTTAACCCCTTCCCTGGCAGAAACGCGTGTACACTTTTTCACAAAATGTTCTTTTTCCGGTCGTCGATCAGGATACTTGTCTAAAACTTATAACTTTACCTTCAAAAACCAGCTACAAACATATACACTTGTCAGTTTTAAGCACTTGTAAACAATTCTATGTGTGAAACGAGTATTCTTATCAAATCGTACGCTTGTCAGAGGCGGTAGGGTAGAGCTGTGGGATTTCAAGGACATTGTTCCTAGACTTGCTCCGACAGCCATTGTGGTTGGATGGGTGCTGTTTGCATCTACATTACATTCATTTTATGTAGCACAAGTGTTACACCCAAATGTCTAGTTCAACGGAAGATAGTGAATACAAACCTTCCCTCAGACGCTTGAATACTTCTGATAACTCTGCCAGTTTATCAGACAATGACTATTTCTGGACAAGTGAGGAGTACCATTCTAAATAATTTCATCTAGAAACTTTCTGAGGAAATACTATTGTTTTATATGCGGAAATAAAATTCATTTGTACTATTTTTTTTTGTTAACAACTTACAGTTTTCCATCAAATTTGTTCATAATAAAATGCAGGAAAAAGGGAATATAATTTATTATGCATATTATAATTACTGCTCAATATTTAATAACAATTGTAATAAAAATAAAAAATAAAATAGGTTTTCATTTCTCTTTACATTTGGTAATAAAATTGAGAAAAATTAAGGTAATATGGTAAAAAAATATGGTTTATAGGAAGACAAGTTGACTCGTTTTTGTTGACAAAGGTATTTTCAAAATAAAAAGTTAACCACGAAAATGGGAAGAAAAAATAATCACAAACTGTTTTCATAAGCAGCATCAAAAATACTATATAGAACCCAAATAAACAAATTAATCTGAAAAAGAAACATTTTTAACAAAGAAATTGTTGGCAAGGGGTTAAGCTTCCATAACCGCTATAAAAAAACCCATCCCAAAGAGATGAAAGGAAGAAAACACCATTCAGTATAGAGATAGAGAATAAGGAATCTATGCAAAAGGAGCATAGAAACAGTAAATTCAGAAAGGAGTTCATGAAAGATAAAAGTTGAAGAAGAAAGTAGTAGGTGCTGAAAAACAGGACAGCAGTGAACCAAAAAAGATGGTCCTTTACTAGTGATGTACCGACACCATTTTTTTGGCCGATACCAATACCGATACTCTGATACCTGAAAATACCGATACTTTGACCGATACCGTTACTTTTACTATCATCTAACCTAATAATACCCGTTGTATGTTAGTTTATGTATTAGTTTGGTGTCCGCTTCTTAAGAAACATAGGATGTCTGAGTTTGCGGTATCACGGAGACCGAATTCCTCAGTGTAACATTGAAAGATCGTCAGTACATGCAATGATATGTTTGAAATTTTATCAGGGTAAGTTAGTAGTATTGGATAGGTTGTTGTGGTCGGCGTAATTTGCGCATTTTCCTAACCATGTCACTTTTGTGCAGCTTTCAGGCCATATTGAATAATTAAAAGACATTAAATTAAATATAGTAATTTGGTGAATAGCTGTGCCCAAAGTTATCAATTTTGAGTAATGGTGATTTGTCACCGGAGGGGAACTCCGAGTCAAGAGAGCTTTGTGTGTTCTTGTGCATATGTGTTTGGCATAAACATTTTAAACCTACCCAACTTTCCGTTCTACGTATTGGCAACAGTGGAAAACGCATTAGTGGTGTAGGGTCTACAAGAACCGCAGTTGCTACCATGTAATGACGATCGCTAGGCCTTCGCATCGTGAACGTGCTTTGCGGCGGTGCGAGTCACGACATAGAATTAGGATAGCATAAGTTAGATAATGTTGACGGAATTTTTCCATGGGTCCATCTAGCTTAACGATGACATTGTCCTCGGCATTTCCATGGGTCATGCTGCTACCTAATAACACCCTTGCCCTTGGTTTATTTGTTTGGTGTCTGTTTCTTCCATTTCTCTGTCACTCACGCTCATATGGATAGTTATAATGGCCGTATCTGGGATACGAGTTTCAACGGTGCGAAAAATATTTTTCATCACGGGTACTGTTAGGATGGATATACTGTATTTGTTTATCATCTACATCTTGAAAATTCGTTCATGAAAAGTATTGAATCCCATTTTTGGTGGGCTGTGCACACTTGTACTAAAATAAAACCCTTATAACTCCTACATGAGAGTTATAATAAAATTATTTCCTTATATATCTAATAATACAAAAATATTGACAAAAAAGTTTCCGATTGTGAAAAAATAAAATTCTCTCGCTATGTTAACTATATTGTTGAGAAAAACAACAAAATGAAATCCATTCAATAGATATGTGTTTCTAATCGTATTGCAACGTAATGTAGACTAGCTATAATAGCAACTGGCTCCAAAATTGGACCAAAACAATAGTTTCTCCAAAAAAGGATTGTCATTTTCGTGTTATTCGCACCAAATACGAGTACATACTTTGGCGAAAGAAAATATTAAAATTCGGTAAGCCCCGAAACCGAAAATATCCGCAAACACGCAACCATCTATAAGATGAAGAATTTCAAAACGACAATTTCAAGGAACTTGATCGTATTTATTAGGAATACGTATCGGAGTCCAGATCCATCATCAGTTCGTAAATTTACAAATCATTATGTCTGCAATAAAAGATAAAGCAAAATGTTGGATACAGTCATTAAAGGAAATCAAGAAAATAAAAATAAAATTAAAACATGTCCCAGAAAAACTAAAATCAACAAGATTATTATTTAGTTACAATTTGTTATGGGTAGGAACTATCAGAATTGTTCAGGGCCGGTTTTCATTTAAAAATATGTAGTGACTCTAAAATTCTGGGGTCACATGCAGTTGAAGCCGAATCTAAGATTTAGTTGCATTTTACTGCGTGATTACGTACTGCGGAGTGTGAGGAGTAAGCTAATTAGTTCCCCGCGCGGAAGCTTCGACCCCAATGTTCGACCATTCTTATATAAAAATTTCGTGACGTCATGCCGACGTACGATGACGTGCGCTGCACACAACTGTATAACTGTTAAAAATAAATCAGAGATTGAGGTTCGTATCTCCATCGGAAGCGTATCCATGTACCGGAAAAATGAAGCAACCATAAAATTATACAATTCCGGTACAAGGATACGCTTTTGATGGAGAAAGAGCCTTTCTGATTTATTCTTACAGTTGTGTGCAGTGCACATCATCGTACGTCGGCATTACGGCACAAAATTTTTATATCAGAATGGCCGAACATCGGGGTTGAAGCTTCTGCACGGGGAATGAATTCGCACAATTCGTACGTAATCACGCAGTAAAATGCAACGAACCGATATCCTCAGCGGACTTCAAAATCTTAGATTCGGCTTCAACTACATGTGACCTCAGAATTTCAGAGTCGCTACATATTTTTAAACGAAAACTGGCCCTCAACAATTCTGACAGTTCCTACCCATCGTAAATTGGAAGTAGATCATGTCGATTTTACTTTCTCTGGGACATGTTTTGATTTTTTTTTTGTTTACGTGATTTTCTTTAATGACTGTATCCAACATCATTTTTTTTCTTTTATTGTAGTCGTAATGAATTTTAATTTTACAAACTGATGATGGAGCTGGACTCCAAAACGTATTCCTAGTAAATATGATTAAGTTCATTGGAATTTTCCTCGTTTTTAAATTCATCAAGTTGCGATGAAAGCAATCAACTGACCCGTTCAGAAGTTTTGTACTATAAGATTGTTCGTGAATTGTTCAAACATCTTAACATAGAAGAAAAATGCAAGATTCGTAATGAACCGTGATATGCATGCTAAGTTAAAATAAATTATAAGCTTTGTAATATTTGGCGATTTACAAGCTAAATTAAAATAGAGTTTTTGGCAATTTCTATATTAAATTCACAAAAACTTTCAAATGCACCTTCAACTTTATAAATTGGTTTTGGTTTTTGTAAGCCTGTCACATACTTTAAGATATGGACATTAGGTCAAACTATAAAGGTTTAGTCGTAAAAGTATAATAATTTTATGTAGCTACAGGGTTTAACTATTCATTTTACATACCTTTTTCAGTTATGATCGTGACTCATCGGGAATTCAAAGTAGTAAATTCAGTTAGGGGGCCTGATTGAACGCTATAATTCAACAGTTAGCTATCTAATTTACTAGGTATGAATAGGCTCTTAATTTGATTACAAGTACGCACAGCCCGTCAAAAATTACGGGACTCGCTAACTTTCTTGAACAAATTTTCCAAATGTGATGCCCAATGAATGTATTCATCCTAACAGCGCTCGCGATGAAAAATATTCTTGTTCTTACGCACTGGTGAAACTCGTATCACAGATACGGTCACTATAACTCTCCTCATGAGCGTGGCAAAGAAAATGGAAGAAGCTGACTCCAAATAAACCAAGGGTATTATTAGATAGTAGCAGGACCCGCGGAGATTCCATGGACAATGTCATCGTTAAGCTAGGCAGACCCAAGAAAAAATTCTGACAGTATTACCTAACCTGTGCTAACCTAGCCTATCCTAATCTAAGCTAACCTATCCTATCCTAACAAAACCTATCTTGATAAAATGTCAAATATTTAAATGCATGGAAACGCCATCTTTTAATGTTACACTGAGGAATTCGGTACCCATGATACCGCAAACTCACACAACGCGGACACCAAATAAATATATAAATAAACACACAACGGGTATTATTAGGTTAAATACTTTTACTTTCATGATTTATGACCTTCATTTGAATGATAAAATACGTATTTTCGGAAAGTATCGGTAAAGTATCGGCCGGATTTTACCGATACCGATACCACTAAAAATGGCCGATACTGCCAATACCGATACCGATACATTGGTACATCACTGTCCTTTACATAACAAAAAAAATGATTTCAACAAAAAGAAGGCCTACCGAACTCTCAGCTCAGGCCCTTACATATTTTCTCCCGAGGAGTGCTAATTCCCATCAATACAAAAGTTGTATCATCCTGAGGAGGAGGAAGGATAAAGGCACCATTTAGTATGGAGTTGGGAAAACACAGAATCTACACACAAGGAGTGTCCTGCATGCATAGAAACAGTAAGTTGAGAAAGAAGGCTAGGAAAGAAAATAAAAATTGAAGAAAATCAGAGGTGCTGAAAACAGTACAGCAGTGAACCGAAAAATTAAGGTCCTTAATGACGCAAAAACAAAATATATTTCAACAAACAGAAGACCTACTCAACTCTCAGCTGAGGACCTTACATTTTTCTCACGGGAGTGCTAATTCTACCTCTCCCCTTTGAAAGTAACACCTTCAATTTCTTCAAAATATCAAAGTCAAAGTAAAAACAGCTAAGCCTAGCTGCTCTACTAGCATGCCCAGTAACTATTGTATGAAAGTATTTGTACCAGTGCTTAAGCATTCATTTAATTTGTTAATCTCTCTTGACTGTGCAAGAGGATGATGGACAGCACAGAGTAACGAAGTCCTCGGTACCACTATTAGATTTTGCCATCACCTCGATCTTTAAAACGGTCCATAAGAACAGGCGAGTTGTGCGGTATATGTATCATGTTCAAAAAATTTCTTCATACCTAACATTAAAATATGTCTCTATCAATGAACGATAGAAAATATGTCGTTATTGCTTGAGTAATACATTTCCTAAAGCAATGCCACGCTCTACTATGTTAATTGAGTCACAAAACTGTCGGGCACCTTCAGACACGTGTAAAACTCCCGTTCACTCAGATCTGACAGCCATGATTCTTGTCCACTAGTCAGAAACTGCACCATGCATGCCTGGCACTGCACATTGGCTGATCTCATTAAGTCAATCATGTGCAACTTCATAAGCCCATCAAATTACACAGAGCTAACTCTGATAACAGCTGTAATATTTATAGTAATGCATAATGGCGTCAAATTATGAGACCACACTCTAGTGAAACAGCCTTGTACCGTAATTTAGTTTAAAAACGAATGTACCGATGTTTCTGAGAAAATATTTATGACAATGAAATATTCCTTTTTTATTCTGGCACCTGTGAGTGCTCATATGGTTACACAGAACTTAGGGAGCAGCCCAAGAATAAGTCACCCGGCTCGTTTGTCATATTTTATAGTTTTCATATAGGCAAATAAGCCAAAAAAATTTTAAAAAACTATTTAAGGAGATCATCCGTGTTTGAGACCTTTTTTCGTCCGATTCGTTTGAAAATTGGCCAGTATATGTCTTTTGAGAAAGTAAACCTTTATTACTCATGTCATTTTTTCGATTTAGGCCTTAGTTTTTTTTTACAAAAAATGTGTTTTTGGTATATTTTTCAGATTGGCACTCCTCCTTCAGTTTTGATGCTAGAACAAAAACAAAGACAGTTATAGAACCCTTGAAACATTTATAACAAACGCACATTCAGCTTTTTTTCATACTCAATTTTTTTCTATTTTTTCAAAATTTTTGGAAATTTCATCAACCAGCAACAATTTTTTGGGTTTAGAGCTATGTATTTTTTAAAAAAAGTTCAAATTTGAAAAAAAAGTCGAATATGAGTTTGTTAGAAATGTTCCAAGGATTCTAAAACTGTCTTTGGATTTGTTCTAGCATCAAAACTCGAAAACTGATGGCAGGATGAATGTTGAAAATTCGAAGTGTTGGGTATAAGAAAGAAAAAAATTTTGTATTGAAGTGTAATATAATGAACAATTGATGTAATTGAATGCAGTTTTAATTTTTATTTCGATACTTTCCATACATAACTTCATATTCAAACTGTGAATTGTGATTTAAAAAAAAAAAAAATTATAAAAATTTTTCTTTTTTATCAAAAAAATGAATTTCTTTATTTTCAGTCTGATTCTTATAAAATTTGACTATGATATGTAACCTTTGAAAAGAAACACAATTGATTCCATTCATTTTTTTGATTCAAGCCTTAGATTTTGCAAAAATTTGACATATTGGTTTTTAGGTATTGATATTTCACTAAAATTGATATTTCAAAATAGGACTCCTCCTTCAGTTTTGATGCTAGAACAAAAACAAATGCAGTTTTAGAATCCTTGAAACATTTCTAACACACTCACATTCGGCTTTTTTCATTTCCCATTTGTTCTCTTTTTATATGGGGTCAAAATCGGGAAAGTTGAAAGATTTTGGTTCCTTCACTCCCCCCCCCCCGGGAGGGGGGGGGGGAATTATTGTCGTAGCGCCATAAAATTTTAGCAATGAATAGTCCAACTAAGGGTCCTTCTACAACAAAAACATGCAAAATGACCATGACATTGCAAGGGCCCCAGATAATCTCCTTAAACCACAAAAATGAAATAAACACAAACATGAATAAAAATGTAAGATATTCACTTTACAAGCCTCGTGCAGGAGCACTATCTGTTTCTCAAATTCTTCTTTTATTTCTCCAGGCTTCGCTGGGTCCAACGATATGACCTCAGAATCATCTGCTCAAAAAAACACAAAGTTTGAGGTGCAAAATCAAATAAAATTTATACATTTACTTGAAATCAAATCAAATAAAGATCAATTTAAGAACATACTGAGGGCATGAAGAGAATGAAGGAAAAACACTTTTCCATAAATAAGCATGAAATAACTCATAAAAAGAGGTAATTACATTGTTTCTTAGTGCTAGACTCAGGTAATTTTGCACTTAATAAAGGATACTATCACTGACACTGTGATAAAATTTCTTTTAGAATTATTGAGAGTCATATTTTTTAAAAATTTGCAGTATTTCTTTCAAGAGCTCCTATTCTCATGGTAATACAATTAGTAAATTGTTTTCAAATACTTCCCCTTTTTGGTAAAACAATTTTTATATAGTAATGAATTATTTCTCATCTTCAAGCTGGCAAAACACATTTGCATCCAGGTTTACCCAATATACGGTGTGTTTCAAAATTCGAGGGACAAACTTTGATAGGTTTCACAGGAAGGTAAACTGAACTGTTTTCATTCTATGAATGGGTATCCAAAAACGTCACGTTTTCGAGGTTACCTGAGGCCAGTTAATACACAAGAACAACTATTTATTAACACCATTTTACAGCAGCTGCTCAAAGTGCCTTCCACCAACGTCGATGCACAACTGACACCAGTGTGCACAGGATTGTCTCACATGTTGAAAGATTCTGGGCATTGCAGCAATATTTGCAGAAGCAACATCGATTCTCGCAACTAGGTCTTCTTTGGAGTCAACTGGGGTGTCATACACAAGGTTTTTCATATGTCCTCAAAAGAAAAATCTAACGGAGTCAGATTGGGAGATCTTGATGGCTGAGAGATAGGACCATTACGACCGATCCATCGATGAGGAAAGCGGCCAGTTAAAGGTACCGTTCGGGATTTTGACCTTTTAAAGTTCGATTCGCTTGAAAATTGGCCAGTTTATGTATTTTTTGAAAGTAAACCTTTTTTACTCCTGTCATTTTGTCGATTTCGGCATTTTTTTTATGAAAAATTTGCTTTTTGATGCATTTTTATGTAAATTTCAAGATGTACCAACTCATTGAATTTTGATGCTAGAACAAAAACAAAGATAGTTTAGAATCCTTGAAGCATTTTTAATAAAGTTATAATTTAAAATTTTAACATTTTGAAAAAAAATTTCTGTGATAAGCGATACTTTATAATATCACAAATAATTATTTTTGGGTTTGGAGCCACATAACTTTTTTGTTTTCTAAAATTTGGGAGAGTCCTAGTTATAATTTTGTTAGAAATGTTTTAAGGATTCCAAAACTGTCTATGGTTTTATTCTAGCATCAAAACTCGATGAGTTGATACAGTTTGAATGTTGAAAGGTATATGTTTTGGGTATAAACCAAAACAAAATTTTTGTTGAAGTGTAATATAATGGAAAATTTATGTAACTCAATGCAGTTTTAATTTTTTATTTTGATAATTTCCATGCATAACTTCATATTCAGTGTGAATTGTGATTTCCCCCCCAAAAATTTTTTTATATATAAATAAAAATTCTGAAATTCTTCATTTTCAGCCTGATTCTTATGAAATTTGACTATAATATGTAACTTTTAAAAAGAAACACAATTTCTTCTATTCATTTTTTTGATTCAGGCCTTAGTTTTAAAAAAAAATTGAGATACTGGTTTTTGAGTTCATTTTCATGGATATTTCATAACGTATCAACTCATTGAGTTTTGCTGCTAGAACAAAACCAGACACAGTTTTAGAATTCATGAAACATTTCTAACAAAAGTATATTGGGAAACTATCCATTTCCATCTATATTTTCTGTTTATAGGGGGTTGAAATCAGGTGGAAAATTCAAAATTTTTGTCCCATCACCCCCCCCCCCCTCCAGGGGATGGGGGATTTATTGTCCGTAGAGCCATAAAATTTTAGGACCGATTAGTCCACCACCTAAGGGTTCTTTTTCAAAAATAACATGAAAAAAGCTCACCGGACTGACAGGGGCCTGGCAGGGGCTTCGGACGGTACCCTTAAGTACTCCCTCACTTTGTTCGAGCTATGTGCAGGTGCTCCTTGGTGTTCGAACCACATTCCTTGATGAATGGCCAAAGGAACATTTTCCAGTAGCAACGGCAATTGTTCTTGAAGAAAAATTCTATAATTCCACCTGTTTAATCGTTCAGGCATGATGTATGGACCGATCATGTAGTCATCAACAATGCCTGACCAAACATTGACATGGAAGCGTTGTTGAAACCCATGCTCGCGGCAGATGTGGGGATTAACTTGCCGCCATTCATGGGCGTTGTACAAATTAAAAATTCCCAAAAGTTTATTAAAAAATGTATTGTTTACAGATGAGGAACATTCAGTTGCCTAATCCGAAAACAATACATTTTTTTAAAAAAGCTTTTGTTCTCCAACTGCCTATCTACAATCCACTGGGCGAATTGCGCACGTACAGGATAATCTCACAGAATCAATCCTCAAACTCTCTTGAAGTGCAATGGATGAAGCTGATTCTCATTCAACACTCGCCATACCCACACATGTTGTTGTAACCCTATAACTCTTGCTACAGCACATGTGCTCGCGTGTGGGTTCTGCTCAAACCGTCGTAGGACTTCAGCTTCTATTTTCCCCTCTCGCATGGGGCGACCAGCATATGATCGGTGTACACCTAACGTTCCTGTTTCACATAACCTATGTAAATTTGTGAATGCTTGATGGTTAGGGTATGTGTCTGTTTGAATATTGCTCGCATATATCCGAGCAGGCCATCTAGCATTGCAACCAGCTGCGCGTATGCTAGGTGCATATCTGCCAGTTCAAGATAAGTCAGACGTTTCATATTCCTCGTCTCGAGTCACGTCGTCAACTAATGAATGCCCACACTTCAGCCACGGTGTTGCCAGATGTTGCCAAAATGCAGGATCTGTATTCCGTAAATTATGTAAAATTTTCATAGTTTAACATGATTATCCATTGGAAACCTTGTATCTCGAAAACGTGACAATTTCGGATACCCGTTTAAAGAATAAAAGTCTGCGTATGTTCTTTAAAATTTATAGAAAGAGAATACATAGTTTGTGATGTAATCCTGCCCAGAACACAGCGTGCTTGCGTTACTAGGGCTGCCACTATTGCAGGTAAGTTTGAGTTTGAGGTAGTTAGGCATATGACAACTCAATTTTGTTGTTGCTTTGTATCTCGATACGTAGTCCAGTCAAATTCTGTTCCTTTCTCTCCAGTATGTTGGATGATTTTTAAGAGGGTGGTTTACCCTTGACTGTTTCTTCTGATCTCCATACTTTTTTTTCCCACGCCGCATATGCAGGAAGGGTTTTTCAAGTAATTTATGAGAACCCTTCCCTCTTCTCGGGGAATGAATCACCTCACTTAATAGTAACCATAACTGAAGCTGTGGAGTCAAGAACTGGATGTCTGGAAGTGGATGGAGCCAAGGCTGGAACTCTAAAAGTGGAATCAAGGCTCAAAGTCTCATGGTGGATTCAAGATTGGAAATGTAGTTGTGCGGCATCTCCGCACATGTCTATCTGTAGTAGCATTGTCTGTATCTGGACGACACCTATAAAAGGCCGCCCTTGTCGAGGCCAGGTGCTCATTCATACAATTACCTGCCTTCAACCAACACCTAGACAGTAAAACTTCCCAAGTCACTCGTGTTTTATCCTGCCCTGCACATAGTTGTAGACATGGCTGGAAGTCTGGACATAGAGTCAAGATCAGAAGAGTGAATGAGGTGTCAATACTGGATGGGTGGATGTGGAGTTGAGCTTTGAAGTGAAGATTGGGCATCAATACTGAAAGTGTAGTTGTTTAAGCTGGGAGTCTAGGTGAGGAGTCAAATTAGTAGGCGTTGATGAATAGTAAGATACAGAGTGTTGAAGAGTGAAGACAGCAAGTGTTAAAGCAAAGTCAAGGTAAAAAGTAACAGTATGATCAAGCAAGCTGCAGTGAAGATGTTGAGTCAAGGTTGAAAGTTTGAGCTTAAAGTAAAAATTTGAAGTTTTGACACTGAGTCTTGACTGGAAGAGTGGATGTGGAGTCAAAACAGGAGGAAGTGTGGCTAAGGAAGGTTGGAAGTCCAGGTGAAAAGTCGATAAGTGTGCATGATGCATGCATAAGATATGAGTGTGAATGGAGTGTGGAGTCTAAGAGTCTATGAGTGTGAATGGGAAGGTAAGGCTAGAAACGTGGATATGGTGTCAAAGGTGGAAATGTAGTCAAGGCTTGAAGTGTTGACATTGAGTTGAGGCTGAAAATGCTGATATTGAGTTGAGACTGAAAATGCTGATATTGAGTTGAGACTGAAAATGCTGATATTGAGTAAAAGCTGAAAGTGTTGATATTGAGTAAAAGCTGAAAGTGTTGATATTGAGTAAAAGCTGAGAGTGTTGATATTGAGTAAATACTGAAAGTGTTGATATGGAGTAAATGCTGAAAGTGTTGATATGGAGTAAAAGCTGTAAGTGTTGATATTGAGTAGAAGCTGAAAGTGTTGAATTCGAGTAAAAGCTGAAAGTGTTGAAATGGAGTAAAAGCTGAAAGTGTTGAAATGGAGTAAAAGCTGAAAGTGTTGATATTGAGTAAAAGCTGAAAGTGTTGATATTGAGTAAAAGCTAAAAGTGTTGATATTGAGTCAAGGCTGAAAGTGTTGAAATTGAGTCCAGGTTGAAAGTGTTGATATTGAGTCCAGGTTGAAAGTGTTGATACTGAGAACAGGGTGGAAGTTTTGTGGAAGTCAAGGCAGGAACTTTGAGTGTGGCATGGATACTGGAATTGTTAATCAAACAAAAATTTTTTTCTGTATGTGCAATATTGGTTGAAAAATTGAAATTCAACAAAAAATTTTCAATGGGGAAGGGGTAAGGGTATATTCCAAAAACTTGACAGTTACAACTGTTTCTAGTAAACACCCGAGAGTGTAATGATACATTTTTAATATGCGTAGCAAAGCGTGCTAAACACAGCAAGCACGTCTGCAGACTGAGAGAGGGGAGATGGGAGTTATATCAAGTAGGAGCGGTATTGAAAGCTAGTGCATAAAACTGAATACACAAATAGCCAATTGTGATATGAACACGTAGCATAGAAAAAGATAGGATTAAAATATATTATCTAGGAGTAAGGGAACTAGGGGTTTTTGTATTTGAGAGGGATGTGCGGAGCAATATTAGATTGAAGCGAGGAACAGGCCAGCGTAGAGAGGTGACGCTCAAGAGCTAGCCAATAGAAGAAACCGCCGCATTTTCACTGGCCTCCGCTCAGCTAGTGTGCGTCAGTTGGGCTAGAACTATAAAAGCTTAGAGAGAGAAAAAGCATGCCTACTTCAGCGTATACCTGGTTTGGTGCAAGATGTAGGCTCAGCAATCTACAAGGGGGAGGTAAGCATAGTGTTGTGTTGTGTTCTAGGAAATAATAGGATTTTGAATCAATCCGAATATTGAATTTGGTTTTCTTCAACAAGTGGGGCAGTCGGCAATCAGAGATTGGGTCACAGTGTAATGTTTTGGCATTTTTGTTCTCAACTGGGGGTTGGATTTTCATAGTTGAATATGGGGTGAAATGGGGTTAAATAATTATTTAATTATTTATCAGAGGGAATTCATGTTAAATGGGATTCTTTATTTAACGCACAGTAAATTAAAATAGAAGGAGAGAGTTAGTTAAAATTCTATTGTGTGGGGAAAAAGTTTGTTGGTCTGTGACATTGTGCGGCCAGAGTTGGCCATAAATATCAATGATGCCATGCAGGCCAGTCAATTAATTAATTCAAATGTTGAACATCTGAACTAACACAGCTTTGTATTTTCTTATATGTTCAAGTAAAAATTCAGTACATTTCATTGGAACCCAGTGAGTCTCTTTTGAAATTGTTTTGGAATTGAATTAAAGGGGAGTAAAACTAAATCAATTAATTCAATTTGGAGGAGGCGTATTAGCAGTCACATTACAGAGAATGAAGGCTTAAGGGGAATAAAATACTTAAGATACTCCTTGTTCACAAGAGGGTTGGGAGTCTCAGCAGCGTGGGGCTGCATCGCAGTGATACAAAATGGCGCACACCAAGCTGAAGCGTCATAGCCTGAGCGCCAACCCAACTGCATCAGGGACGTGTAAAAGGTAGCTGAGCATGGCAGTTTTTACAGGCGCCAAGAGATTAGGAGTAGCTCGAGTTTGATCTATCATCTTTCTTCGTGCAGCATGGTTAATAAGAACCATGGACAACTTGCAATCACGTACTTTGTGCTTATTCACGTGCGCCACTATCGCCTAGGATTGTGTAGGATGTGTTTCTTGTTATGGTGCATCATTTGTGTATGCGATACAGAGTTGCGCGCAAAGTAATTTTCACTAGGATTGGGTTTTGTAAATTTTTCAATGTTTGCCTAGGATGCTTCACGCCAATCACGTGTTCATTAGCACTTAAATAAAGTAATAATAAATGCTCAACTAATCGTTTCATTTTCTTGTGTTGACCTGGGGTGCTGAGGTGGATGAGCTGATCAGTAGTTACTATATCTCTGTTTTCCCCCTGTTCTATCATTTCTCCTTCTGTGTTTCTTCCGCCCTATATATTTTCCTATCCTACTATGAGGTTTAAATCCCTCACTACGAATAAAATATAGGCGTCAGCCTTACATCTGTTTTGTGACACCAGCTTTTTTCACTCTGGAAATATTTTTATTCATTTTTAAAAGAATTCATAGGGAAGAAGCGTTTGCTTCCCTTTAAGCTGATTAACAAGTGAGAAATATGTCACTGATTACAACATGCACAATTGAAGATTAACTATCGCAAAAGAACAAGCATAATCCGACCAAAAATTGCACTGGATAGCAACACTCCACTTATCGTAAGAAGAAAGCTTGATACGCAACATTTAAAAAAGACTTATTATTTTTTTTTAAATGAGAAACTCTTCAATTTACAGGATATTGCTTACTTCAAAAGTCGGAACAAATATCATTTGAATGAGGAGTCTGCTTCAAATAATACTCACTCAGGTTTCCCACTACAATGAATGTAATGTTTTCATTGTTGTTTAGTTTTTCAATTCTTTTTTTGTAGTTTGTTCCAAATATTTGCGTTTATGAATCATGTGTTTTTTCTCCTTTTGTGCATGATAAAAATTCAAGACAGTTGAAGTGATTGAAAGGGTTTCTCAAGATATCTGATAAAGGTTCCATGCTAAACACAGGGAAGCTTTCTCAACACTTTCATCTGAAAAATTTACTTCGTAGAGTTTGGATCCAAAATCTACAACTAGAAATGTTTTTCTGAGTTGTTTCAAAACCGCACACCACACCAACTTCTTCTGTTTGTAGTTGTGAAGACAACTCAATTAGTAGAAATCTATTTGTAAACAGAATTTATATCCATTAAATTGAAGCCAATAAATAAAATTAATTTCAGCAATTCATCAAGCATGAATGACAGACCCATGTCTAAAAATAAAATAGCACAAATATAATAGACTTCATTCATTCAAAAAATCTGAGTTATATACATAAGCTTACACATCTTCATCACCTAATTAACCAAATTTATAACTTAGTGCTCAATTGCCATTGCTCTCTTCAGGTCTTTTTTTTACTCGAAAGTATCAAACCAAAACAATGTAATTTATTTTAATATTACTGAACCCAAAAAACCTGGTAATTCCAATAAAAATAGTTTACTAAGGGAAACATTTGGCCAGATTAAAGCTATTCAACAGGTTGCCTATTTCTCATCGATTAAAACTTGTACTATCATTGTATGAGAATTGAAATTATTGTTCACATGAGTGATCACTCGACATGTTAAAGGATTCATGTGATAAATTTTAGTTCAGATTCCATTTACCTCCATAGGTTACAATAGTTTTTCTTTCAAGCCAACCTTCACAGTAGAACAAGCAAAGCATAGCCAGTGCTGACTTGAGATTGGACATTCTGCCAAACACCAAGCCATTACCTCAAGCACAAAGCCCTCACCCTCATTTACACAACTTCAATGCCATGTTCTACTCAGTTATGATTTTCTTCAACTTCATGATATCTAATTCATTGCAAAGTTTTTGTCGGTATAGAAGTTGAGGAATCCTTTACATAAAATAACTCCAAGTTTCGGACGTTTTACATTATTTGAAATTTTATAAAGCTCCACTTCCTCTTATGAACTGATAAAGGAATTGGTGGCTAAATTAATATTTTGCTTCTGGTAGAAGCATATTTATAATAAATGCATATTTACCAGGAGTTTAAATTTTGAAATAAGATTAGATAATTTAGTTCAAGCCTCCTTAACCACAGCACAGGTGTTCCTAAACATGAAACTAGGAAAACACCATTAGTATGGAATTAAGGGAAAAGGCAATCTATGCATAAGGTATGTTCCCAGATAAGATCCTCTATGTATAGAAACAGCAAGTTAGAAAATAAGTTGATGAATCAAGACAAAACTTGATCAATAAAGTCAGAGGTGCTGACAAAAAGACAGCAGTGAATTGAAAAAAAGATGGTCCATAGCAAAACAAAAATCTATTCTACTTCAACAAAAAGAAAGCCTACCTAACCTAATGAGCCACACATCTTCCATTTGAGAACACATACACGTAAATCTATGGAAACAATGGCTGTATCCATATGAGGGGAGGATCTGATTTTTTAAGAAATGCTGTGAAGGTCAGCAGAGTAAATAGCTCAATTACACTTAAAAAGTGCTTTTTGCTCTTGCCCTGGTAATTTTTGTGCTTCAACACTGTTTTTGTTTTCTTTAGCTAATTTCTGTGTAAGCTGATGTTTAACCCATCACTACGTCCAGGACTCTCAGATGTTAGGCAAAGCTAGTACATGTGGCACATAAGCAAACCTAGGGTTGCTAAATATGGCTTTAAGCTTCTCATTGAGCACTATTCATTGGTGGAAGGTGAAATAAGGGAGGGGGGGCCAGGGGAGGAGAGGTAACATGTTCAAATCTGTATGAATTCGTCCGCTCAGTCTGGAGTGTGGCTACCGGCGCTGCACGACCTCTTAGAAGGCCAGCAGTGTAGCAGAGGCATGCCGACACACACTCTGCCTCTTAGAAGGCCGACATCATTTCATTTTATTTTATTTCTGGTTCCAAAAATGGGGGTCCAAAATCCACAGATTTACTCCTAGGTAAAAAATAATACCACCATTGTATTTGGAAGGAAAAGCTCTATGCATATAAAACTCTTTATAAGCAATGTAACTGCTTGAAAACAACCTATGCATAAAATGAACTAAAAAAAAACTGTGAAAACTGATTATTTTACATAAAATGCTCATAACTCCGGAACTATTGGACCTAAAAAAAATTCCACAAGATTCAGCAAGTCAAAATCTATGAAATTGCACCACAAAAAAAAACATGGAAGGGCAACAGATAAATAATGGCCAGGGATTTTCCGATTTCTGTTTTTTGTACTTTACCAAAATAAACACTCAAATTCCGTAGATATTTGTTGGGGTAGCAGCATTTTTTTACTGACAGAAAGAGCAATCCTTTCCCTTTACAATGAACCCTCAAAAAATTTTTCAACTTAAATAATGAATGTACAGTAAGTTATAAAGCCTACCCATTTTCTTCAAACCTACAGGTAGGTCAGCCGTGTGGAAATGGGTTAACTGGGCTGGTGGGCTTGTTGAAACCCTCAAGTCAGACTATGAGGGTGGTAGACCTAACATTAGGGCCATAATGGTGTCACAATATCAATAGCAAAAAAAGGTCACTGCAGTTTGTTCTACACAATCATCTAATTCATAACTGGCCACTTATAAACTACTATTTGTGGCAACATCACAAGTCACAAGAGTAAATGAATACCTTTGGTAGAACTGTTGACATGCTGCAATAAGAGCTCATCCTTAAAGTCCTTCTGAATAGTACTCCACAATTTGTCGTTGACGAGCGTTCCAGATTTCATTGAAAGACGAGCAAAATTTCCCACACTGAAAGAAATTAAAATGTATCAAATATGAGCAATATCCTATATAAAAATTCAAATTACCATAATACCTTAAAATGTTAAGCCTTAGTTTGTAAATATAAACAATTTAATGCATTTCAAAATATGAACTAAAACAACAGAATAAAAAAGGTTGTGTGCACATATTAAACGTAAGAGTAGAAGATTAAGATACTTGAGTTTTAGCTTCCACAACCACAACATAATGTTCATAAGAGATGAAAGCACCATTCAGTTTGAGTAAAAAGAACATCAAATCTAGGCACAAAGTATACTTCAACAAAAGGTCCCCTGTGCATAGAAACATCAAGTTGAGAAGCTTATGGAACAAGATGAATGTTGAAGAAGAAAGTCAGGGGTGCTGAAGAACTGAACAGCAGTGAACTGAAAAAATTGTCTTTAACAAAACAAAAAACCTTTTCTTTTCAAACAAAAAGGCCTACTCAACTCCCAGTAAAGAACCTCACATTTTGCCCTTGGGAGTGCTAATTCCCAGAGATGCAATCATTGTATTTCCTGAGTGATTAAACAAATAAAATTGAATTTCTACATAACCCAGTTATATTACCATGTATTAAATATTTACACAAATAACTCACCGGCAACGACAGACTGGACACTGAAGAGTTGTTTGCTTTAGAATGTCCAAGAAGCAAAGCTTGCAAGCACTGTGCTTGCAAGGCATTGTGACAGGTTCTACAAGAATGCACAGGCATACGGGGCACCTGACATCATCCTTAAGAAGACTTCCAGAGGATTTCTGGGCATTATTTTCTATTATACACGTTTTCTTTGCTTTTTTGCTCATTGTTGTTTCTGTGTCCTTCTTAACTCACTAGAAAGTTCCAAATACAAAAATCTGAATATGAACAAGAAAACATGGTAATTACACTCAAGTACAGTGAATATATTAGGCCATAATATTATTTAAAAATTAAGAATTTATTTTCCTAAAACATTGACACTCCAGCAAAAAGAAAGTTGACCAGTGAAAATAAAAAGGAAACATGAATACATAGAGCAATGGTATACAAGAGCAAATATTAAAAAAATAAATAAAGTTTGTGTTTTATAATCGGACACATGTTACTAACTACGAGTCTCATTGATGTTGACAGGGACTATGTTTATCAGAACAATGGTCTCAATTCAATGGACTTATCTACAAGCCCTCAAACTTTCAGAGAAGTTTTTCAAGTAATTATACGTGCAATTACAAAGAACAAAATTGTATCAACATTATTAGAAATAGAATAATCAATGACAAAATATAACACAAACTGAGCATGCAGTAACAACTGGCACTCTGAATGATCTTGACTCATCACAAATGTGTCATTTGAACCAAGTCTACACTTTGTAACTAAAAGGTTATATCAAGAAAACAAAAATATAGTTAACTCCTGAACAGCAAATTAACTAATTTCATTTGTTTAGGATGCATACACTCTCTAGGAAGAGGCGCTTCATAATGTTTTCTCTCAAATAATACATATTCTTACAATTTTTTATAGTTGGTTGATTAACCTACTACTGAACAAATAATCTTGATTTGACAATTAGCTTATTGTATAAATCCAAGCATCTAAATTTTTAAATTGTCATGCAATATTCCATAAGCTTCAAGGAAAAATATTAGAACTCATTAACGATAGTAATGTATAATATATTCCAGTTATTGAATAAGGCCTTATTTTAAAGTATACCCAATTTCAGAGCATTTCTTTACAATTATGCTGTCTAGGATTTACACTGATTTGGAAGGTTTTTCATATAGAGTTGTAACATAATTCATTAAAATGAGTTCATATCTGCATATATGCTTGGTTAACCTTATTTGATGAGTCTCAAACTTTCCAGTTAGGAAATAGCTATGGGCAATACAAGCTTATCTGTAGGTTGCTATTAGAAAAGAAGCCAGATGACAAGAATAGTTGTTGCATTATAGCAAAATGATGCAATGCTCTCAACACTAGTAAAAAATCTTAGACCAAAAACTATATCAAAAACATGATTAGTGAGCAAACTGCCCTTAATTAGATTGATTGGACTTTTAAATTAGTATCACCCTTCCCTAACCACAACAAAGATGTTCAAAGAAAAGAAGGATGAAGGCCCTTTTGAGAATGAAGTTAGAGAAACATGGAATATATGCACAAGGCATGTCCCAATACAAGATCCTCTGCACATAGAAACAGTAATAAAGTAGGAAAGTTGTGAAACCCTATGCAGAAAATAGGAGCTAAATAATAGCATAGTAGCAATCTGATAAAAAGGTCATTAACCAAACAAAAACCTATTCATTTTCAGCAAAAATGAAGGCCTACCTAACCTTTAGCTTGGGACCATGAATATTCCTTCTAGAAATGCTTATTTCTATAGATAGCATAGTTGAACTTCCTTGAGGGGAACTACCCTAGATGTATTTTTGTATATTTGGTGAGCTACTGGCTTATATTTGCTTGTGTTTATTATGTTTTTGTTTTTTCTATTTTATATTAGACTATAAGTTAGTTGAAGGCTCCATAACCCCAACAAAGCTGTTGAGGGCACGGCGCCCTAAATTTTGGGTGTGCAAGGAACATTCAGCTTACAAGAGCCTGAATAGGTTTTGTCTGCTTTTATCCCTTTGAATGATTTTCAAAGTTGAATGGACATGGAAAGAAAATTGTTAAATATGTTCAAGTCTTCATTGTTTTTGTTTTTCTTGAATTTGTAGTGTTTTGTGATTAAATATTTTCTTGAAAGAACTGCCTTTCTTCTACTTTCAGTCACTTAGATTTATAGTAAAACCTGAGCAAGTATTTCTTGGCATTGTGTTTCCACAATGTAACCAAGTGTTAATCTAGTAAGTTTTGCTTTACTTGTATTTGTTTCATTTTTTATTGAAAGATTGACTTTTTCAATTTCCCCATTCTTTGAGACCATTCTGTGTTAAAATTTTGCCAAGTTGCCTCTTTGAATTAATTTCTTAATTGATTTGATTAAAGTTAAATCTCATTCATGCTCATTTCATATACCATGTTTTCAAATGGTTTGTTTCATTATTGGTCAATATATTTTGTTTAGCATGAATTCATTCTTGGCCTGTTTTTTTTTAGTATCTTACTTTACCAAATGGTTTGATTTAGAGGAATTCAAACATATTAGTACAGTTAATTTTTTTCCTGCATTTTTATTTTGCATTAAATATGTTTTCAGGGCTTTATTTATAGTGGCTCTCCTGACTCGTCTTCATTGCTTTCAAACCCTGTCACTTGCTTTTGCATCACCAACCACTTATTTCACAATCATTCTCCAAAAAACCAAGCTTTATTAAACCCTTGTTGCATGACTGAAAATAGCTTCATGTAATGATGGACAAATGCTGGTGCCTCATTCTCTTAAGGACACCGTCTAGGTAGAAATCAGGATATGTGTTGATTTTCTACTTTTATATGCATATTATAGAGGATTTTCTTGCGCTTCCATTGGTACTTTCCGTTTACGTCTTCTCCGAATAGTGCGCCCACCAGAGGGGGGGAAAGCGATGGGGGTGGAGTGACCTTGAACCCTTCCCCCCTCAGTATTGGGGGTCAATTGAGCGTGTTTCTCTGCGGGAATGGCATTATAGTTCGTTAATGGGCTACTCAAAGTGCTTCCATTATTCAAACAAAACATTCTAACCCTAAAGAAATATTTTTTTATAATTTTTGACAATTTCAGAATTTAGCTGTTCTGCCGTATCTATGATACTGCAGCTTTCATTCATAGCTCGATGACAGCTGCAGTATCATAGCTACAGCTATGGCGAGCACACCAATCCAAAGGGCTTGAAAAGAGCTACAAAACAAAGGAGTTGACAAAAAAACGTATTTTGGTAAAAAAAAATGATAAATTAAAAAAATTGGTTGCTTCTAAGAATAACACCTATTCTCTTTTGTTGTATATTTTTTCCCAGAGTTACAGAGCTACAGCAATGTAAATTGTATCAATCGAAAGGGCTTGGAAAGAGCTACAAACGCTCAAGAGTTCATTATAGAAAACCCTGTAGTTCAAAAGATAAAAAGAAAAAATGTTTTTTTTTGTGAAAAAACACGTTTTTCTGGAAACTTGATAGTTGGTTTCTCAAATGTATCTCCTTCCACAATTTTAGAGCTACAAGAATGGTTTATATACCATTCGATTGGGCTTAGCAAGGTGTATCCACGCGCAATAGAATTTTTTGATACATTCATTATTTTGAAAATTATACGACATGAAAAAAAAATGAAAACAAGTTCATTTTTTTTTTAATTCTGAAAATCCACAAAAAAAAAGTTATCGAAATTCCCTATCGCGAGTGGTTATATAGACAGCTAAGCAATCTAAAAACGAAGTACTGGTTCTTTAACTTGAAAATTGTGGAAGAAGATAGATTTAAAAAAAACCCTATTTTATCATATTTTTCAAAAATTAAAAAAAAAATCCAGGGCAAATACAAAAATTTTGTCGAAATAACAAATGATCTTTGCATCATTTCACACCTACCTACTGTGAAAATTTCAGAGAAATCCATCTATAAATAACGGACTTTTTTTTTTACCTAGACGGTGTCCTTAAAGTATTCCCAAGAGAGGAATGATGAAAGCACCATCAAGTATTAAGTTAAGAGGATGCAATATTTATGTGCAAGGTGTGTTAGAAATGGTAAATTTAAGAAACAAAACGTGAGTTGATGAAGAAAGTAATTTGTGATGGAAAAAGTATGATGAAAAAAGAAAAAAGCTGATCAGAAAAAAATCCTGCCAACTAAAAAAGGCAAACTAACCTTCAACTCAGAACCTCACATTGACCATCTTTGAATATTAATTCCCATAGATACAATAGTTTTACCTTCCTGAGAGTACAATTTTCTTGAACACAGCTAAAAAATTCACTAATGCTTTTTTATTAGTGAGATACTACTGCTCAAAGGCTGAACCTTTATCCTCTGGATGCATAAAACACTCATCTAAATACTCATTTCTCATGACTAGATAAACCTTGCTTAAGGACACCATCTGGGTAGGAGAAAAGTCCGTTATTTATGGATGGATTTCTTTGAAATTTTCACAGTAGGTGTGAAATGATGCAAAGATCCTTTATTATTTCAACAAAATTTTTGAATATGCACTGGATTTTTTTTTAAATATGATAAAATAGTGTTTTTTAAATCTATCTTCTTCTGCAATTTTGAAGTTACAGAACCAGAACTTCGTTTTTAGATTGCTTATATGTCTATATAACCATAGGGGGCTACAAATTTTGATAACTTTTTTTGTGGATTTTGGGAATATTTTTTTTAAAAAATGTAACCTTTCTTCATTTTTTTTTTCATGTCGAGTAATTTTCAAAATAATTGATGTATCAAAAAATGTATCCCCTTATGGATACACCTTGCTGAGCCCTATCGAATGGTATATAAACCATTCTTGTAGCTCTAAAATTGTAGAACAACATACATTTGAGAAACCGATTATCAAGTCTCCAGAAAAATGTGTTTTTTCACAAAAAAATTGTTTTTTCTTTTTATCTTCTGAATTACAGGATTTTCTACAATGAACTCTTGAGCATTTGTAGCTCTTTTCAAGCCCTTTCGATTGATATAATTTACATTGCTGTAGCTCTGTAACTCTGGGAAAAAATATACAACAAAAGACAATACAAGTAATTCTTCAAAATAACCACTTTTTTTATTTTTTCATTTTTTTTATACCAAAATACGTTTTTTTAAGTCAACTCCTCTGGTTTGTAGCTCTTTTTAAGCCCTTTGGATTGGTGTGCTCGCCATAGCTGTAGCTATGATACTGCAGCTGTCATCGAGCTATGAATGAAAGCTGCGGTATCATAGATACGGCAGAACAGCTAAATTCTGAAATTTTCAGAATCTTATGAAAAATATTTATTCAGCATTAGAATGTTTTGTTTGAATAATGAAAGCACTTTGAGTAGCCCATGGACGAACTCTATTGCCATTGCCGCAGAGAAACACGCTCCATTGACCCCCAATAATGAGGGGGGAGGAGTCAAGGTCACGCCACCCCCATCGCTTTGCCCCCCTTTGGTGGGCGCACTATTCGGAGTAGACGTAAACGGAAAGTACCAATGGAAGCGCAAGAAAATCCTCTATAAGATGCATATAAAAACAGAAAATCAACACTTATCCTGATTTCTACCCAGACGGTGTCCTTAATGAGTTTTAAGGATCAAAGTTGAACTAAGTATCTCCTTAGCTCATTGATCTTGATCAGTACATTACTTGACTTTAATAAAAAATATTTGGTGTTGCAATGCTAGTAAAAATAATCCAGAGTATGACTATTTAGTTGAATTCTTTTTATGCTTGGCTGTAAATAATACACAAAATTTTGCATACACTTGTTTGATTGTCTCCCTAGTTCATTTGCATTTAAGAGCTCCATAACTCAATATTTGCTCAGGTCATTCTCTGGTTCCCTTCACGAATATATATTTCACATCTTCTTTGAGGTCTCCCAAGGTATCACAAAGTTAGCAATAACTTAATTGTCTTCAATCTAGTTTTTCCAGCAGTTGAAGTGGGAGTTAGCTGGGGAATACATTTCCAATGTTTTTTGAGCCACATAATCAAAATAAGGAGTCCATTGATGCAAGTTTGGGTTTCCTTCTGATATTCTAAATATTGCCATTGTTATGTAGTGGCCTGTCTACATGGTAAAAGCAAGGTTCTTTCATGATTGTGTTAGTCAAAATTTAGCACACATATTCTAGGTAGTTTGAGACTTCCCGGCCACAACAAAGGCAATATTCTGAGAACGAAGAGAAGGGTATGGACTAAAGACAACGGGTAATCTATGTATAAGGTGTATTTCTGAAAAAGTTTGAAAGGAAGAGGAAGAACAGACAAGAAAAGCATTTAAGGCACGAAAATTCAGAAATGTCATATACCAGTGAATGCTAGTTACCAGAGGTACCAGTATATGTTAGTTCCATATAATTATGCAAAATATTTACAAACTTCTTGACATTTTCAATACCTAATAAATGGTATCTTTCTAATGCTTCCAGGGGTGAAATAGAAACAAAAAGTAAGAAGAAATGAAAGATTGTTCTCTGAGCATATAATGATACTTGAAAGGTATTAGATATAGAACTCGTCACCTCTTCACGCAAAAAATGGCTCTACATCTATCTCTCTAGCAGATTAATTGTAAGCTAAGCTTAGCAAGCACCAGATTCAAGGACAGCATCCCATATAGGAATCCATGTTTTTGAGATTTCTGGAGAAACTGGAATTTTTGCTGCTATAAGTGTAAAAGGTCAGGTACATCCTGTGAAAAAATGAGACTTGTATGTTCACTCGTTTGCCCACTACGGGGGTTTGAAGAATGGGGGGAGGGGAGGGGGAAGGGGTATTTTATCATGTTACACCTCCCATTTGGCACTTCTTTCGCAGCCTGACGTTGCTATGTCATCTCCTATGTCTTTCTATTACTCTATAATGATTACAGGGGTCTAACCTGAACCAAAAATTAAAAAAAAATTAAATTACAAATGCTCGCTTTTTTGTTTTGCTTATAATGTAAACGTAGGATTTTGGGGTTTCAAAATGCTTCTTCTCCTACAGTTTTGAGATACAGTGATGATTTTAGTATCATTGGATGCGAAAAGACGTGAACATTCTTAATCCATAAATGGTTTTCAACAATAAATTTATATTCAAAAGTTATGACGTCATAAACCAGAATTTTTTCGACGAGTTTGTTTTCGAATTTGATTTTTTTTTCCAACTGAGAAATTGAAAAAAACATTTAGCGATTTGGAATGTCCACGTCTTTCCACATCCAATGATACCAAAATCATCACTGTATCTCAAAAACCGTCAGACAAGAAGCATTTTGAAACCCCCCTAAAATGTCGTTTCCTTTGATTTCATATTTTCTTTTCAGGAACATCGCACTTTTCCATAAGGATAATCAATTCTCATTTGCATTTCCTACCAGTATATCAAATTTCATTGCTCTACATTCAATAATAAAGAAAAAGGTCCGTATGGGGGGACGTTGTCTATAAGGTGGACGTCTACCCAGAATCAAGAAAATATCTGTCACGTTTGTTATATGGGATCTAGATCTATGAAATTTGGCACACGTATGTAATTTCATAAGATATATGGGATGTATTCTGGACTTTTTTCTTTTTTTGAAATAATTAAATAGATAATAGGAAGAAATAAAGGAAAAATAGGATATTTTCAGAAGCTATCTCCTCAGAAAGTTAATATTGTTGGGCAATGATTTAGGTCTCATTGAATGCGCAAAGAATTGCTGCATAGCTGGACATGGGCTCGTTTAAGAAATAGCAATAGTTTATATTTCATGAAATTAAAAAGAAAAAATTCAAAAGTATTGTATTTTTCTATAGATTTTTCAATGTAAATGAAAAACTATTATGATATATGAAAGAAACCCATGTCCAGCTATGCAGCAACTTTTTACGCATTTAATAAGACCTAAATCATTGTTTTACGATGATAACTTTCGGAGGACATAGCTTTTGAAAATGCCCTATTTTCCCAATTTCAACTGTTCAGGAAGCGCATTTTCCTATCAAGAAATAGGTTTTTTATTTGTAAGTTATATTACTTGGAAAAATAGAAGCGGTTGGTATTCTGAAACCTCTCTAAACATATGAATATCATTTCTTGTAAGTTTTTGTGGTTCCTTGAAGGAACGGGCACTACAAGGGGTATCACAGAGACGTATCATAGATACATATCACTGCTCCAGGAGCGTCGTCCCACTCGATGCGCACCTCCCCTTTTCCCCTTCATTTTCCCTCTTACGGAGCAAACAACGTTGTGTAGCTTTGCTAGACTGTAAACTAAGGAGTTCTGCGTCGAATAGAAAACAAAACAAAACCAAGATATTTCTGATTTGTGTCTAATGCAGTGACTGTCCAGCAATAACAGCAGCATTTGAATTCACCACCCTTCCCCTCTCACAAAAAACAGAACGTTCTGGATCTTTGCTAGCTTGCAAAATAAGGACTTTTGTATTGAATAGCACAATAAAAACCACAAATAAAGAATTTTCAGGGGCGTGGCACATACACTTGCTGGTCGATGCTGGCTGCTGATTGGACACCTCCCCCCTTCCCATCCCCTTTCCCCCACTTATGATGCTCAGATCGTTCTGCAAATTGGACAGCTTATGAAGTAAGCATATCTTTAGCAAATAAAGCAATAAAAGAAAAAAACAGAAATTTTCAATGATCTGGGTAGACATCCACCTTAATATGCCAGCAGGCACAGAGGTCATAGATAATTTTATGTAACAATTATGTCATCATTGAAAGATCCAGCTTGTCAATAGTATGTAAACCCTATTTTTGAAAAATTCATTTGCTTGTGCTTATTTCATTCTTTATGAAAATATCTTCACTTCCATGACCATTCACAACCTATTTCTCACTAAATACCCCAGTTTAAAGGCACAGTCTGGGTAAAATTCTGGATACTGGTAGGTTATCTGTTTATAAACTCATCTTGTAGAGAATTTTCTTGTGCATCCAATGATATAATTGGCTCAAGTACATACATTAGTTTGTCTCCTAAACAGGGTAAAAGACACACACTAGCATGACCTTGGCGTGCCAATGGATAAGTGATTTCCCCTTTCCCCTTAATTACAAGTCAGTTTTGGGCGTTCCTCTCCGTGACTAGCAAGAGAGTTCATTCATGGCCTTGCTTGAAATGCTTTTTTACTCAAACAAAACATTGTATCACCCAATGAAAATTATGATGATGTAACTGAGTGTTTGTTTTGAGTCAAGGCTGCTCTGAGTCATCAGCTAATTAGCTTGTTGTGTAAACATATAATTTCCTCTCGCAAATTTGAAGGTACAGGAATGGCAAATATTTCAATCGAAAGAGCTTAAAAAGAGCAACAAAGCAAAAAAAATTGATTTAAAGAAAATATTTATTTGTGAGAAAAACATTTTTTTAACCCAGCAGCGCCCAATGACTATATTTGTAGTCCTAAATTAAATTTAGGGCCACAGGCCTCGAATCTGTTGTGCAAATAATTTATTGGTTTTATTGCATAGAAATAGCCACGAAGTGTGTCTAGAATCAATATAAATCCCATTTCTTGATAATTTAAAATTTTATTCACTAATGAAGCTACTGTCTTTTCAGATATTTGAGAGTTGCTAGGTGTGTTTAGTAATTTTATTGCTACTGGCTACGCTAGGCCAGAACTGTTTTGGTTGACACTTAGGTAAGCTGTTATATGCCTAAAGGGCAGGAAGATTGTACCCAGAGATCCCTCCAGTCACAAATTTGGCTTTCAGGTGAGTTGAAACTTGGATGACTATATTTGTAGTCATTGGGCTTTTGAGGGGTCGATTCTCATATGAAACACCCTGTTCTTATTTATTGATATTGAGATAAAATATCTAGTTTGATTTGCTCTAACAACTTTCTAAAGTAAAATATACATTATATACTGCACGAGCAATAATTTCTTTCAAAAAATTGGTTGAAATTTTTTTCAGGATGCCTCTTCTCACAGCAATTTTTTACGGAACAAGTGTTCGCCACACATTTCTTCAACATGCAATTGAAGAAGCTGTTGAAGTTGATGGCCCTGTTGATATAGTTGATAACTAGTCCTCCTGGTGGCGGTGACGGAAGTGACGTAGAAGATATTGATGAAGATAATCTACAAGCTGATGCAATGCCAAATGAAGTCGTAGGAGAGCTGGAGACTATGCAATACACTGAAGCTGATGAAGTTCCAGAACAGGCCCAATCTTGTTCTAAGAAAAGGAAATTAGTCACCCCTAATTGGAAGACCTCACATATCCATCCTAAAAGTAATAAAAGTTCTTCTGCTGATGAGGCAGAAGCAAAGAAACTTCTAGCGAATAATTATCCTGAAATTATCGGGGCGTCGGAATGGCAGATATTTGAAAAGGTATTCAAAAATATCCTTGATCACTTGGTTGTTGGAACAAACAGGTATGCTCAACAGAAAAATGACCATGCTTTCAAAATCGAGGAAAATGAGATGAGGAATTTAGTTGGACTGCTTTGTTCATCTGTATACAATATTAGGCTAAATTTTCGCGACTACTGGAGTAAATCTTTTGATCTTGAATGCAAAGCGTTTTCGGAATGTATCAGTCGCAACAGATTTACACACATAAAATCCATGTTTCATGCTGCTAATAATCAAGCCCTTGGGGATAATAAAATGGCAAAAATTTCTCCTTTATATGCTATTTTGAACGAGAGCCTACGTATGTTTGGAGTGGCACATGAAAATCGTTCTATTGATGAGTCCATGTTACCACACTTTGGGCGGCATTCTTGTAAACAATTTATACGTCGTAAGCCCATCAGATTCGGGTACAAGCTCTGGGTAATGAGCAGTTCAAGTGGAATGCCTTACTATGTTAGCATTTATGAGGGTAAAGGGTAGAGCGAGTCCTTAGATCCGCTCGGAACGCGCGTAGTTGAAGAATGCGTAACTGTTTGTAGAGCAACAAACCATCACATTTTCTTCGATAATTTTTTCTCATCATATGACTGGATTCTTTGTCTAGGAGAGAAGGGATATAGAGCAACGGGAACTATTAGAAACAATTGTTTCAGCGCTTGTCCACTGACTTCCGTTGATAAAATGAAGAAGAAAGAAAGAGGATCATATGAGTATAAATCAGAAGGGAATATTGAGATTGTCAGGTGGAACGCTAACAACGTAGTTACATTTTGTAGTAATGCCGTTGGCAGTTAACTCGTTGGTCAAGCAAAACGCTGGGTCAAAGGAAAGGGTGCAGTGAGTGTTACACAACCTGCAGTAGTGAAGTACTACAACCAAAGGATGGGTGGTGTCGACCTCATCGATCGCGCTCTTTCGGAAA
Organism: Morinoia aosen; assembly: GCA_030386875.1. Classification (NCBI taxonomy): domain Eukaryota; kingdom Metazoa; phylum Arthropoda; class Malacostraca; order Amphipoda; family Talitridae; genus Morinoia; species Morinoia aosen. Next base: position 40,139,016 of record CM059579.1, on the reverse strand, counting down.
TGCGCCCAAGCATAGGAGGAAAAAAGTGGTACTGGGCGCTTCTCGTCAATGCTCTAAATATTGCAGCTGTATTCAGTTGGAGATTGTTTCAGCTCACTTCCAATTCTTCAATGCCCCAAAAAGATTTCAGGCATACCATAGTAGCATTATTATTGAAAATAGAGACACCGAGAGCTAGTATATACTCACGCCCAGGCCCAAGCTCTGCAGTAATAAGTGAAGTAAAGTATGACAATAGAGGTCACTACCCTGTGTCAGGCCCGGTGCGAAGATGCGTTCTTTGCAAGAAAAACTGCCGCATACAATGTGCAAAATGCTGCAAGGCCCTTCATTTATCTTTTTGCTTCCAAAAATACCATGAGAAATGAGTATCATACTTTGTTAGTGTTTTCTTTTATTTTGGTAGAGTTATAATGTATTATCTTTCACTGCTTTCATCGTATTTTTGACAAAGTTTATTTTATGTATCGTTTTTACTCTTTTATAAACCTTGTGCTTGCGTTTATAACAACTTCTCAGAAAGAAATAAAGAACAATAAATGATGAAGTCAGTGATGCTTTTTTACTGTCCAAAGCCCAATGACTACATATGTAGTCATGCATTAAAAACATACTTAAAATAAAACTAGGCTAATGATACTTCATAAATACATGAAGAGACCTATAATTAGCTATATGTCATGATATGAACAAAATTGAACAAATCTGAAGGTGGTTGGGTGCTGCTGGGTTAAAAGACCACTGTTCTGCAACTTGCATTTGTTTTTTGATATGGATTTTTTCCCACAGTTTTGAAGGTACAGGAATGGCTAATATATCAACCAATAGAACTCAAATAGAGCTACATAACTGGGGTTCATTGTAAAAGAAGACTTAGTTCAAAAATTAAGAAAAAACAAATTTTAGATAAATGGCTGTCATGAAAACTTACCTTATTGACTTTTAAAGGGATTCTTCTCCCACAGTTTTGAAGGTACAGAAATGACAAACATATCAGATTAGATTAGATTGTTTGTTAGTTTAAGCCTCCCTATCCTCACCAAATGAGATCCAAAGAGGACCATTTAGTATGGAGTTAAAGGAACATGGAATCTATGCAGAAAGGGCACAGAAACAGTAAGATGGAGAAGAAGTTCAAAAAGAAAGCCTACCTGACAAACATATCAATCGTTAGCGGTTGACACCATCTAGAGATCCGGTGTAAAAGTTTTTTTAACTTCAATTCATGTTGCAAATTATTAGCAACAAACTTTAAAAAAGAGAAAACAGTAGTGGTTTTTGGGAAAAAAATTAAAATTAAAAAAATCACATTATCAAAACACATTTGCAACAGATCTCTAGACAAGACAATTAGCTATCTAGAAAATATTTTGCCTGTTCTGTAAGTTGAAAATTGTAGGAGAGAGATTTTCCGCAACACCCATTTTCTCATGTTTTTAAAAAATGAATCATCTTCCTGATAAGTTTATGAAAAAAGGCATGAGTTCAAAAACAAGTGCTGTATCATTTTACCTCTATTGTGAAAATTTAAAAAAAAAATCCTCAAGACCTAACAGACTTTGTTTCACCCCAAGTGTGTCCTTAACTACATTCTCTTCCCGCATTTATAGAACTTCTATGGGATCCCATTAGGGCCACATGCCTTTCCATTTTTCAAAAAAAAACTTACTATCTCCTCACAAGAGATTTCATCTTCCACTTGCAGGTCATGTTCCTCAATCAGAAAATTTACGGGTTTTTCCTTTGTTTCATTCATCTCATTCATTTTACCACACCAATGTCCTCCCACCTGTCTTCAACTGCTTTCACTGTTTGCACCCTATCCTGTTCATTGCACCCATTGATTACTAATTTGTCAACCTGCACTTCACTACCTCTATCATTACCTTTGAATGAACTTATTCAGTATTTTATTCCATCCAGACCGTTCTTTCTCATTGTCAATATGCAGGATGTCTACTGATACTTCATTTCCAAATTTTACTACTTTATACTACCTTCAACAGTAACAATTATACCACCTATTTTTTACATAATGAATGTTGTGCAAATATCCATTTATGACCTATAATGAGTAGTTCAAGTCAATAATACACGCAATACAAAAGGTTAAAAAAAAGTTCCAAGTTTGTTAATACTTGAAATAATTAATATTAAATGCAGCAACCAAAGCATTATTGTAAAAAATGTTACCTAAATTCCTAAGTCCTGTCCTGAATGGACTCCAACATATGTTTGGCTAAGACTCTGTCTTAACATCTTTCAATTATGAGGGCAACAGTTCATCATATGCAAAAAATTAACTGACCAGAAACTAGTAGACACCAGGGGATTGTCAAATCATCTTACAGCAGGGAAGAATATCAGGGAACTTTATTACGACCAAGCACGGTGGCACTTTGGAACTATGAGTAGCAGTCTAACGAATTTGCGTTAACCATTTTTATTGTACTCAAAATCTTAATCAGCATCCTAATTTTGATCAATAATAACAAATTGGTTATCAACATTTTATTTTAAAAAACAAATCACAAAAATGCTAATTTCATGTACCTTCCAATATATGGTAAAAGAATGAGCTAGTATAATGAAGCACATCTTTTGCTTGACGATAACGCAAGTTTATTAAAAACTTATAAGCAAAATATACAATTCTGCACATTTTATGAATGTTTTGGGATAAATCCCGTCATCAGCTGAAAAACACACGACATGAAATAAATATAATTAGTTACAGACAAATGGTTCACGAGATTACGATAAATTAGATGAAAATGCACAATGGGAAATACTGGACACCTCATTCAGTGCTGGTCTACCCCTCAAAATATGCAGTGATTTAAAAATGCATGTATCAGTAAAATTTGACATCTGTCTAATGATTTAAAAATTATCATTGGTGATTATTGAATTGAAGTTATCTTTGTGAATACGTATTGCAGAATGGGGAAGTTGTCCTAGCCATGATCCTGTGCGGTAGCTATCTCCCCTAGGACAGAGGATTTTTTACCTATTTTCAAGGTTAATTTGTATCATTAAACACAGTTAGAAAATTTGAAAAAAGTGTTTCACCCATAATATCAATTTCTGTTAAATTTTTTGACTCCATTGCAACCTTTAATAATTTCCTCAACACTCATAATATGAACGCTTGGCATCAAAACCTCTGGATAATTATTGTTTGAGTGATGAATCATTGGAGATATTGGTATGTGTCAGTCCTATCTCGAAGGTCATGTGGTATGATTGAGCTTGCACTGACCCGAAGGCCCTGAAAATGCCAGCCCTCACTTTCAAGTTCAAGTGTTTTTCAATATTTGCATTGTGATTCACAAGGTTCTTCATTCTTATATTTTATATTCACATTTGTGAGGTATAGTTAAATGATGCAACAATTTGAGTGAAGTGTTATTATTGAACTCTGGGCAAGGACATTTAAAAGCCCTATATATGACGATGGATAAGTTTTTCTTCGAAGGTAACGCAATTGGGTATATCCAAAGAAAATCATTATATGACAAGAATGTTCAATATTATGAAGAGAAATAGCCACTTAAGGTTCATGTTAAAAAAACTCAATCACTAAGCTGAATTCAATTTTTGAAAGGTATAAAATCCTTGATTACTTACTGATCATTAGCCTAAAAATTTATCATATAACAATGAAAAAATTTAAAATATAAACATTTAAACAACTCAAATAAACCTTCCATAATATAATAATTTGATAACTTTCAGATCATATTGAATGAGAAAAAGTGAACTATTTATATGGTTGTTTGCAACAATTTTTGAATTTTTCTACTTTGTGTCCCAAAATCCTAAAATTACATCCCACGTTAGAGGAATATTTCCCATGAACAGCGGCAAATTTCCGATTCTGGGAGATATAAATTTTTAAATATCTTCATACTTTTTAAACATACCTACATTACTTTCAATTTGCAGAGAATTATTCTATTTCACATTTTTTTTACTACCCTGAGGCAAATTTTACTACTTTATTACCTTTCAAATTTTACTACTTTTTACTACTTTACTACCTAGTAAACTCATTGAATTCTCGGAGTTTCTCATCTTCAACTCTAGACTTATTTATCATTCTTGTTCCCTTCTTCTGCTGGTCCCTGTACTCAGCCATTCATCCTCAGTAATTTTGTGTCTTTCATACGTTTTCTGCATACTGAATTATTTCTTATTTGAAGTCTTCCTTCTCATTCATTCTTTGTTTATCTCACTTGTAAACTATCTGGCATTCCTTGTATTTTCCTACATTTCAGTTTTCTAATCTTATGCTCTACCACCTCATACATGGTTCTTGCAACCTCATCATTTAGACCATTTACAATTTTACTACTATTCCAATGACATCTGCTCAATTTGTTACTAAATTCTTCTCAGTTTGCCATTTATCCACCAATTTTCTTTCACATTGCTGACCTTCTGCATCAACTTCTTTTTACCCCCAATTATATTTAAGCATAAGCATTTGATGGTCACTATCAATTTCAAAATCATCTTCATCAACAAACATTTCTTTGACACACACACTCTTGCTTTACTATTCACTATCATAAAGTCAATAGCAGTTTTTCATTCCTTGCATTGTCATGTATGCAAGCCATTTCCTATTGTGACATTCATGTTTTCAAGTTCATTTTCATCACAAAAATCAATAAATTTTTGTCCATTTGCATTCACCGGCTTACCAAGTATACCAACATGGCCATTTATGTCACCCATCACAATCAGAGGGCACCTGCAGTGTTCTCGTACAATCCTTGTTAATATTTCATACTTTTTACATTCTTTTCATGAGCTAAAATCCCATCAGTTGTCAGATAACATACAATCACAACAATAAATTCTCTGGCATGCACTCTTTCACACTTAATTGCTAACAAATCTTCACTTTTAGGTTCATTTCCAACAGGAAGTTCCCCTAATTTCCAATTTAAAGCATTTTTTATAGTCATACCAACTCCACCACCTTTTTTTTGCCAACTTACATGCCCTTTTCCTATCATATGATATTTATTCTTCTTACATGTTAAACTGACTATCACGCATTTGGGTCTCTACTACACCAACACAATCTAATTTTCCATTCTTAAATTCCGCTACAAGGTCATCTAACTTTCCTGCATTCCAGCCACGCACATTTATACTTCTAAACCTTACTACACAATCGGATAATTCAAGACATTCTTCACTTTTGCTCTGACAGATTTCCATTCATCCTGTTCCACCTTCCATCATGATATGAGTAGCCCTGATCTACTGGACATACCTTCTGGAGAGTTTCATCTCACCTTCTTTTGTAAGGTGGACTCCATCTCCAAGAAAACATCCATCCTGGGTCATGCTATCCATATATATCTAGGAAGCTGGAACCCAGCTCACGCTTTCTCACACTCTCAGCTCTCATACTCATAATCCTTTCATACACCTCCCTGTTTACCTCCTTTTGCACCCTTTCATACTCATCATTACAAGCAGGCCTTCTGAGAAGACTCGTTACAGCCACTCTAACTTTCTTCTTTTGTGCACTTTTGATCACTTTCATAATTGTATTCACCGTACCTTCTCTTCCACATTCTAGCAGTCTATTGCCACCTCCATGCAGTACAAACATACCTTCGTACATTCCATCTATCACTCTCTCAGCATGCCGACAAATCTCCTCCACTCCTTTCCCTCTCATACTTGAACATCTGCTACTGTCACTGATCTTGATAAACCTATCCACATTCTTAACCATTGTAGAAATTCTAGCCATTGCTCAAAGCCGAGATCCTCTGCGGGCTTAGTAAGGCATTATTAATGGCCTTCTGCAGTAAGGGGTCTTAGGTTGCTGTTAAATTAATTAACCTAAAAGGCAATAAAACAAGTAATTAACGAATAGCAGAGCAGTGGTGGGGGTTCCTCACATTTTTGGTTGCAAGCGTATTTCCAAACTTCTAAAGTACTCCTGCGCTTTTTCTTCTGAGTCCTAAGCCAATACAGCGGATTCAGATGAAAGCCGATGTGCGCGGTCTTTTCGGACTGCCACGTCAGACAGCTTCCAGCCGCGGCCTTGGGTGCACCTAAATCTTGTGCCTTGCTGGTCACCGGTCGTCTTTCCTTGCTACCTTGTACCCTTGGGTTCATGGACAGCCGACTGCATTGAGAAGTGTTCACCTAAACAAATATTTTCAAAGGTGAAAAGCCCCTTTTATTGCCTTGCTCTGTTTGTTTAAATAATTACTTGAAGCATTACCAAACCCTTTTGGGTTTCAGGCATTTATGTGAATTCTGTGCCCTTTTTCCATTGGGGACTTTGTTGCCGCCTTGTAGCCGGGAGGCATCACTCCATACTGTCTCCACATATTTAATAATTGGTCTCACTCTCCCTTTCATACTACTCTTACGTTCACTTCTTCCACTCATATCACTCTTTCCAGCCATTTTCCTTTCATTCACTTCCACTACAGGAGCCTGCACCTCATGTGGAACATCAGTGGGTTGCTCATTCACTGTTTCCATTTGTACTTCTTTCATCATGCTCATTTATCCTTCTACTCTCATCAGTCACATTTGCAACATCATTTACTGCATTCACACTTCCTCCACCATCATTTGCCTTGTCATCCATTGCATTTGCACTCCTTGCACCATCATTTGCCTCGTCACTTGCTGCATTTGCACTCCTTGCACCATTCTCATTCTTTCCTTCATTCAGCTGTCTTTCATCCTTCAGATCAGTCTCTAAAGCAACCATCAGAATTGTCAATCTTTCAACCTCTTCTTTCAACTTTTTTCTCTCATCGTTCAAACATTTCCAGCATGTAAACAAAAGATCACTCAGCTTTCTCCGACTCATCTCTCTCAAACCTTTGCATGCATCTATATCTACCCACTCTTTACAAGTCATGCATTCAATCTCCTCATACATTCCACTTGCACCTCTCTTCCTACAACCAGTCCGATTTCTTGCCATTCTCAAACACAGACTTCTAACTCAGCACAAATTTTACAGGCAGAAGAAGTCTTCACTCAATAAATCTACTAAAAATCAAGTTATCAAACAATAAGAAACAAAAATGTTACCTACTACTCTCACAGTCAGTCTATACAATGTCACACACTATACTCCTTATATGCAAATAAAGCCTACCAGTCAAAACACCTTAGTCAAAAATTGTAAGTCACGACACCAATGCTCAGTCTCAACTCTGAAGCAACACAAGAACTACTCTCACAAGCACTCCATACAAAGTCACACACTATACTCACGTGAATACACAAACTATATCAGTTTTTCAGCAGCTTCACTTTAATTTACCACAATTTTTGTCAGAGGATCAGAAGCACACGTGCACACACCAAGCGATTGCACTCCTTTCGACTTTGTACCCCAACATTGCATCCTGAACTTGAACTTGAAATTGAGGGCCGACAGCGTCGGGGCCTTTGTAACGGCCTACAATTCCCTCCAGAATTTTCACACAAAGAGTTTAGCGCCTGGTACCAGACTTGTCCAGTCCACTAAACTACTCAGGATCTACCAATCCTTGTCACAAGCAGCCACTGGACGGCATCACTGGGATAACCAGTGTGTCAAAACACCATCCCCAGGCATATTGGGTCATTACTGAGTACTGACCACTCTACCTGATTGGATCATTCCAGTCATTGTCTCTTACTCCAGGCACGCACAAGAAACATTTTCATAGCTTCAATGATACTCAAATTACACTCCTGATCCGATCCAACAAGACAGCTCATACCGCAATCATCTTCAGCACATCTGGCATACCACTCATTCTCTCCATACTGCTCAAACACCACATGCATGAAACTTTCTCTCTCTTGCTCATACTTACTACATTCCAGCACAAAATGCTCAATTGTTTCCTCCACTCCACTATTACACTGCCGACATAATCTGTTATTCTCATTCCACCTTCATGTATGTTTGTTCACACTCAATGACTTACATCTCACAGCAAACAAGAGTTGACTTCCAAAACTACCATCATAGAACATCTCAAACTTAGGTGCTTCTTTTTTCATATACCAGTCAAGTGTAGGCTTCCGTATCATGCTAAGCTTCCACTTATTCAATCCATACTCTTTTGTTTGCCTCTCAATCTCTTTCTTCCACCTCTTGCAGTCCCACTCAGGCCCTACACCTCCAGGATTTATTAAACTCCAGTCATCCACAGGTCTCGCAATTCTAACATGAATAATCTTTTGCATACTAAGCTTCCTTGCATGCCCCCAACACACTTTCTCCCAATAGCTTACACTCAGATTCCATTCAAAAATTCGCTTTACCCATCTGCTATTCTGCATTCTTTCAATTCTCACCTTATAATTCAGCACCGCTTTCATCATTCTTTCTGAAAATAGGCTCCACCCAAGGTCACCTCTAATGGCTTCTGTAGCTGTCCATTTCGGAGCACCCAATGCTGACCGTCCTACCTTATTTTGTATTACATCCAGCTTTTCAAGATCACTTCCATTCCAGGCAAGAGCACTCATACCATACATGACACTAGGTACAGCAACATACTTCCACATTCCTCTCACACATTCATACTTGTTTGCTCTGTATCTGACCACGCTACTTAATCGTCCACTCCACTGCATAGCTTTTGCCACTTTCTCACCCTTAGTTCTAGTGCATACATCTTCACTTATCATACAACTTGAGTCTTGAGTTTTGGCACCCAGCCTACAGGGGCATAGGGGCCTTGATCACAGCAGATTTTGAGGAATGTTTAAATCAATTCGGTAGCACCAACGTCTTGCAAGAATTTAATCAACAACTTTGGATTGTAGTTATCGGTCAATGTATAGTTTCCCTTCGGCAGGGAAATTGAAGATGTCGTTGCTCATAATCACTAAATGAGCACATTTAAAAACCTTTTACAGGAATGGCATTATGCTCTCTGATGCGTTATTTCCGAATTATTTAACTTTGAAGTTGGCGCGGGCGCGCGCGCGCCGTAATTTAGTTAATAAGGGTAGTTAACCCGCCTATTACAAACGTAAAGAGGTTTACAAACGTAAAGAGGTTGGGTCGTGAGGGTTAGCCACAGTTCTTTTAGTGAAAATTATAAATAAAGGTTTCTAGTGACGTTTGTTTACATCGACTGGAAGATGATGAGCGGAGCCATGGGCGCCGCCATCTTTGTGCCGATGTCAACAAGATTGCGATCGTCACCCTAACGGGTGGGTTAGAAGCTTTATTTATACTTTTCACTAAAAGAACTGTGGCTAACCCTCACGACCCAACCTCTTTACGTTTGTAATAGGGGGTTAGCTTCCATTATTAATTAAATTACGCTTGGCGCGGTCACTTTCTGTGGCGCGCGACAGCCAACTTCAAAGTTAAATAATTCGGAAATAACGCATCAGAGAGCATAATGCCATTCTTGTAAAAGGTTTTTAAATGTGCTCATTTAGTGATTATGAGCAACGACATCTTTAATTTCCCTGCCGAAGGGAAACTATACATTGACCTAGTTATCTGCTAGCAGGGACTGTAGAGTAGGCACTGTTTCTAGATCTGCACACTCCTGAAGCAAAAATCTGCGGGCAGTGGCAAGTCTTGGACACTTCAGCAGCAAGTGGCTTATTGTCCATTTCTCTGAGCATGTGGAGCACATCGCCAGCATGGTTCGGTTGAACAGGTGTTGGTGTGTCAGTCGGCATACACCCAGATGGAGACGCGAGAGGGTCACTTGTTCCCGCCATGGCAGGCATAGGTAGGGTGCAGTCCCTAACTATGGTTTGAGTGACCAACAGGTTACTGTCGAAGCAGTCCATTCAGACTGCCATTTGGCTTGGTAGTAATTGAGAAGAAAGCTTCCATTTTCTTTGGAGGACATACCTACTGGGGTGATATAAGTAATTTTGATAGCTGCTTTGGCCAACTCATCGGCCTTTTCATTTCCTCTTATGCCCACATGTGAGGGGACCCATTCTATGATGAATTTGTTTGGGTGCTTTAAGAGAGAGTTCGATATGAGCAGAGCAAGAAAGTGGGAGGAGCTGTGTAGATTTTGCAGAGCATGGATGGAGCTTAGAGAGTCTGTGAAGATAATATATTGTCCTTTGTGTTTGGAGAAGAAAGAGATTGCAGCATATATTGCATAAAGTTCTGTTGTTAATACAGAAGAATGGTTTGGAAGGTGGGCTAAAAGACTGACAGGGTCACACCAGGCTGCTGCACCACTCTGGCCTCCCGCTCTGAACCCATCACAGAAGACTGCTGTGCGCGATTTGTGCCTTGCGCAAAGTTCTGAATACAGCTGTCTCCTATCATACAACCTAGATATGTTGTTGTTGTTGTTTCCGATTTCTTGGAGCTTCGGAGATGATTCCATGTAGCCCCACGCCTTCAAAGTTGTAGATTGATGCTCTGAAGTTCAGCCCTCAGGCTGAAAGAAGTCACAGGAAGTTTTTGTGAAGTGCCACTGGAGGAATTCACTCACTTCTCTGCAATATCACAATTTTAACCTGATATTTGTACTTGAACTTGAACTTGAACTTGAGGGCCGACAGTGTCGGGGCCTTTGTAACGACCTACAATTCCCTCCACAATTTTCACACAAAGAGTTCAGCGCCTGGTACCAGACTTGTCCACTAAACTACTCAGGATCTACGATCCTTGTCACAAGCCTCCATTGGAAGGCATCACCGGGACAGCCAGTGTGTCAAAACACCATCCCCCGGCACATTGGGTCATTACAGCCCATTCTACCAGACTGGCTCATTCCAGTCACTGTCTCTTACTCCAGGCACGCACAAGAAACACTTTCATAGCCTCAGTGATACTCGCATTACACTCCTGATCCAATCCAGCAAGACAGCTCATACCGCAATCATCTTCAGCACATCTGGCATTCCACTCATTCTCTCCATACTGCTCAGACACCACATTCATAAAACTCTCTCTCTCTTGCTCATACTTACTACATTCCAGCACAAAATGCTCAATTGTTTCCTCTACTCCACTATTACACTGCTGACATAATCTGTTATTATTCTCATTCCATCTCCATGTACGTCTGTTCACACTCAATCACTTACATCTCACAGCAAACAAGAGTTGACTTCCAAAACTACCATCATAGAACAGCTCAAACTTAGGTTAGGTGCTTTCTTTTTCATATACCAGTTAAGTGTAGGCTTCCGCATCATGCTAAGCTTCCACTTATTCAATCCATACTCTTTTGTTTGTCTCTCAATCTCTTTCTTCCACCTCTTGCAGTCCCACTCAGGCCCTACACCTCCTACATTTATTAAACTCCAGTCATCCACAGGTCTCCCAATTCTAACATGAATAATCTTTTGCATACTGAGTTTCCTTGCATGCCCCCAACATACTTTCTCCCAATAGCTTACACTCAGATTCCATTCAAAGATTCGCCTTACCCACCTGCTATTCTGCATTCTTTCAATTCTCACCTTATAATTCAGCACAGCTTTCATCATTCTTTCTGAAAATAGGCTCCACCCTAGGTCACCTCTAATGGCTTCTATAGCTGTCCATTTCGGAGCACCCAATGCTACACGTCCTACCTTATTTTGTATCACATCCAGCTTTTCAAGATCACTTCCATTCCAAGCAAGAGCACTCATACCATACATGACACTAGGTACAGCAACATACTTCCACATTCCTCTCACACATTCGTACTTGTTTGCTCTGTATCTGGCCACACTGCCTAACCGTCCACTCCACTGCATTGCTTTAGCCACTTTCTCACCTTTAGTTCTAGTACATCCATCTTCACTCATCATACAACCTAGATATTTGTATTCTTTTGTTCTACCTATTCTGATTTCTCCAATATTCCACAGTCTGTCTCTATCAGTCTCATCACTATTTATAACCATGACCTTACTTTTATCGGCACCAAAGTTCATCTTGAAATCTGTACTATATCCATTCACAATGTCAAGCATCCTTTGTAGTTCATGACTACATTCACTAACCACAACCACATCATCAGCATACAACAAACAGCTCAGTCTCTCATTACCAACTTTCAGTCCTAAACCACTCCCTCTCAGTCGAACTGCTAATTCTTCTGTGTACAATCCAAACAACAGGGGGGACAGAGTACAGCCCTGTCTCACTCCTCTAACACTCCTCACTTGCCCTGTTTCCAAATTTCCTAACCTGTAGATAGCACTTGTGTTCTCATACAGACTCTGTACAATGTTCACTATTTTTCTGCTAAAACCAACTTTTCTCAAAATTTCAAACAGCCTAACCCGATCCACTCTGTCATACGCCTTTTCAATATCCAGGAATGCTAAATATACCTTCTTGTTATCCTTCTTCATTCGCTCAATTATTTCACTCACTACAAACAGATTATCCTCCCCCCGTCTATCTTGCCTAAAACCATTCTGTTCTTCTCCCAGGACTCCTAATTCCTCAACTAAATTTTTCATTCTCTCATTCAAAATACCACAAAAGATCTTACATACGGTGTCACCCAGTGCAATTGGTCTGTAATTTTTAAGTTCTTTCATACTTGTATTCCAATGCTCATTCGTCGAGTTTTAGCGCCAACATCTTCCGATTCCAATATAGCGGAAAAGAGCAGAGGCGGTTTTCCAGTCATAACTTCCTGAGTTACCCGCTGTTAAATAGTTTGAGCGGCGTATCCTTCTTGGGCGCCAGTTGATAGATTATTTTGTGTTCGGCCCAATTGATAAGTAAATTTGGTGGGCGAGTCCTGTTAGGCCCAATTGATAGTTATTTTGGGTTGGTCCTTCTTGGATGCCACCCTCTGATGTTGTCGTCCCTATCATTGGGATTTTTGAGGACCGTGTTTCTGAGGCTTGTTATTCCTGAGGAAATCTTCCTGGTACTTCAGGGATAATAGAGAAGTCGGATTTTGACTAATTATTTATTTTAATGGGGTTCTTAAAGAGTTTCCCATTGTTGCGAATCTTTCTGGCATTCTTCAGAGTTTGTAGCATTCGCTACAAAGCGTAAAAATTATAAACTTTCCCATTCGCACTTAAATAAAATAATTATTAGCATTAAAAATCTTACTCTAAATTATTATTAATTATTTTCCACTTCTAATCCGTAATCATTGAAGTTTGTGTGTAAATACATGAGAAATCAAATAATCAATCGACATTTCGAGTTTAAAGCAGCCGGAAGTGGCAACATCCAAGCGCGACGCTTGAACTGACTCACTCTTTTTCGTGACTCGCTAGCGTGCGCAAAATCTCTCGTAAGTGAAAGAAATTAAAAGTGAGAATAGAAAAACCCGGTAAAGTATACAGTGTAAATTCCCTGTGTGCATGGTGATAAACTTAAAGATCTGTTCATCGTCGTGATGTAGGGATAAACTCTAAAATAGTGTTAAAATTCTTAGACTAGCATGTTCATTTTCGAGTGCTACCTCGACGTGACAAAACGTATAAATTTGCGTGTCACGATTCATTTTATGTGTCGAGTCATTATATCATCCAACTACGTTTGTGCCTTACTACAAAATTATACATTTTGCAGCTGTCATATTAATTCAAGATCCGTTCACGAATACAGGTGATAGAGCGCGGCTAAAACCGCCGGCGTCTTTGGGTGATAGAGTCTTTGTCGCCGGTGTCTTTGTTTTCCAAATTTGCGGAAAATAAAACTGCCGTCTCGTGTCATTACTCTGTGATTTAAAATCGTACTTTATGCACGTGGAATAATATTTCTTTTTCACAACATACTTGCAGTAGTTTTCTGAAGTGTGTTTGACGTGAAATAGTAATTGGGAATGCCTTTTAATAATTTCGTACGGATTATAGAGTACGAAGATTATTCATGCATATGCCTGCTAAAGTTTTAGTTTTTTTTCGTATTTCATTACTCCTTAAATCTTGCGTTTAATCGCACTTATTTCAATATAAATCACTATCAACAAATTAAATCAATTTTTCCTTATTCTTGCGGCAGAAATACATACTAGCATCTGCCATCGTAAACGCGTATTTCTCGCGTACAAAATACTTCGTGAACGCTTACGATGTTATGCCGGCGGTTTATTGCAAATGGCGAAACGTAAAAACCGCCGGGTCATTGTCACCTTGATTTTCATGTTTCGTCTTGCGAATATTTTCTTTCTGTGCAAGCAACACGTTTAGTGTTTCTTTTCTCAGGTAGATATTATTCCTTATTTTTTTATCAATGATGCTTGCCAGTGCTTTTTCAGTATGATTGATCTTAATGAAAGCTAGGATTTTTTCCCTGTTATTTCTCGTACGGATATAGAGATGTTCTAGAGTACACAAAAAAGTTATTAATTCTCATCCTATGCATGTTAGCTATTTTCTGAATAATTCCTTCCGACTGCAAGAATCCCGTGTATTCAGTCTCACGAATTTGCTATAATTCCACAAATGGAATCACCGATTGTTGCTCTAAAAAGAATCACAAGTGGTTCATTACAGAAAAATCTCCTTTAAAATTTCATGCCTCTATTTAAAGTAAGAGCAGTGGTGAAAGAGTTTTTGCAAACCTAAAGTGATCCTATCCTACTTTGAGCTTGACAAAAGAGAGATTTATTAAATTAGCTCGTGTCGGATCTGTAGGATTTCTCGTAGAGTCTACTTTGTGGGAGTTTATCATTTACGATGTTGGGGACTGTCAGTGGTGGAATTTTTCCTTGATATCTCCTGGGACTGCTCATCCAGCGTTTCGACCTTTTGCAGAACCTCAACGACATCGCCAAACGCCACCACACACTCAGTTCCCTGGGCCTTGTTTTGCCTTAACTGAATCTTACCTGAGCTTGGGCCTGATAGATCTCATTTACAATTTATTCCCTTGAAGTTCACATGGGTTATTTTTGGAAGCTAGTAAGCCTAAGATTACACTCACAGGCTAGCTAAACTACCTGCTTCTACTACGATAACTTGCTCGTCCAGCTTGGGATTAATAAAGCTGATACCATAAGTGACACTACCAACGTCACGGGTTTCTTTTTTTTTATAAAGGTTTATGCTACCAGTTAGTCTAAATTGGGCTTATATCAATTCCCAAACACGACTCATTACATCCTGCCGACACCATCGCTCACCGGACCTCGCTGGCACGGAGTGCCCACCTAGAGAAGATCTTCCAGTCAAGATCCCGCCAGTCCGCCGGGCGTTCCTCCGAATAAAAGACCAAGCTGAGTTCCCTCGCCTTATTACCCTTCTCTCACGGTTTACGAATACTATCGAGTGTGTGCTGCCTTCGCAGCAATTTAGGAAATTTATATCTTCAAACAGCGGTAGAAAATTTGTGCCTTCGAATATCGAGGGAACCAGTCCGCACGTTCACTCGTTTTCCGGAAACGCTCTCTTCCGGTACATTAGGTATTTAAACTCTGCGAGCTGAGTAGAGGCCGCCAGTTGTGTTGAAGTAGTGTGTAGACTCCAGAGAAGGAAATGTAAGTAAAGAGTGCTAAATATTAAGTGCATTGGGTCCCTATAGATGTCTGTTTTGTGTCTCCTACTAGACAGTGGATTCTTAGGTCCTAGAAAAGCTAAAAGATTTCAGGGGATGTTAGAATGTGTGCTGTCACAGTTTTTCTGTTTGTGCTTTTACAATTCTAGATACTGATTCTTCATTCGCGGTGCCAATATAATGTAATGCTGTGTTTACCTATTTGTACCTGGCTCAAATTGTCTAGTGGTATTGCCCTGTGTTGGACAGGGTTGTGAGACTTTCTTGCAAACACTCAGTCATGTTTTGATTATATTGTTGAGCCTGATTTGTTCTGTGCTTGTCAGTGCTACTTAATTTATTTGCTGGAATTCACAGCTGGATTCATTGTGCTCAGTTGTTGATTTGATCTAAGCACATTGCATTATATAGATCCTTGTTATCATTCACGATTAATGTTAGTGGATTTAAACTCTGGTATTTGGACTCTAGAATTGTGTAATTCCTCACTCAAGTTGCTATTTTACCAGTCTGTAGAGTGTGGTGGTTTTTGCCTATTTTTATTTGTGTGATTTTTACTGTGCTGCGGATATTTTATATTGCCTGGTTGATGATGTGTTCATGCCTGTTAGGTAACTATTTACTTGTTCAGAGGTGTCTAAGTGTGCCCCCTGGTTCACTTATTAACCACCTTTATAGATGGGTGTGTTTTGACTATGCCCAGGTGGTACTATAGATTGATAGACTTTTGTGACTAGTCATGTGAGTCAGAAACAACTCAAGTTGTCAGGCACTGTTTACGTAGGAATAGCTGTGTAACTTTAGTTCAGCGTCTACCGGGTTGGACATGCATTTTTATATGGGAATAGCCGTGTAACTTCAATTCAGCATCTACCTGGTTGGACATTAGTGTGTAGAGCCTACTGCCTGACCTTAGTATTTAATGAGGGCCTCATTAGGTTGACTGGTTATATCTGATTGTGCCATTGGGATGCTCGTATGAAAATTGTACTAAGTCTCGCCAATGATTTAGGTGTTGAATGAGCCGCTGAAGTATTACCCGTGTTCTCTGAATTAGATTTTCTTGTGCCAGTGATGCAGTTCTGCCCCAATTTTTGCGTCCTTATTTTCTGGTTTGCCCTCTGAATCATTTTTAGATATGCAATCTCTAAAAACTGTATATTTTTTGTATTACTTTTGTGCTAACTAGACCTTTCTATTTCAGGAAAATTTAGGTATAATAAATGGCTGCTTAAGACAAGTTTTGCATCATCCGTGGACTTTTCTGAACCTTCCCCTCGTCGATAGAAATTGTTGAGGCAGTCACAGAGTGATTGTTTAGGGTTTGGAAGCGGATAACTAGCACCCCCATCCAAAACCAAACAAGTTTTCGTTGGAGTTGAGGCTGCGGTAGTGAGAGGAGGTGAGGTGTCGCGCGCCGCTCCGGCGAGGAGTTGTTGGTGCTATAATTTCAAGCACTTCGATATGTGATGGAAAACTGAGCATCCTTGAGTGTGCTTTCTACATCATTGAATCGTGAAACTGGAAAAAATCATAAAAAAAATCAGCTGGTATAAGTGCTGAATTTCATCGTGCAAAACAAAATGGTGTTTTCTGTAAACTATGTTTAGACTCGAAGTGTGTGCAACTGCCCCCGGAAATGGTCACTTCCGCCTCCCTCCCTGGTGAACCGCAACAACCCCCTCCCCCTCCTCCGCATCCCCTGTCACTCCAACCGACTTGAACCGGAACAAGCTTACCACGAATACTAACGTGGAAGCAAAAAAGACCTGATGGAATAGCAAAGTTGAATTTTGTGAACATCAACATAAAATACAATGATTAATTTTTTGCAATTCTCATCTGTTATTGCGAAATTTATGTTGAGTGTCAGTGAATATGAATATGTGTCTGTGGGTTTCTTTTTGTAATATAGCGTGTAGTGTAAGTTCTAGTTAGAGAGACCTAAAGTTGGCAACGCTCGTGAGAGCAAAACTCGCAGTCAGTCTCCTATTGGTCTCGGGCCCAACAACAGTGGATGTTGGCCGAGTGTGTGTACATAATTACCTATTGTGGCTAAGTATCTACCCTCTAATTTCTAAACTAATGTACTTAATTCTACTCTACTCTTTCCTATATATTCCCACCTATCTCCGCTCTACTCTTGCTGGCCACATGTTTGGTAGTTGAGGCTCTAAGTTGTAGGGTATCTAAGAGGTGAGTGAATTATTTACCTTATGTGATGTGTCATTGTATTTGTCTATTTATGTCAGCACTATTACTGTGTTGTGTCTATGTGGAACCCAGATACTGTGCCGGTGTTGTTTAACCTTTACTGTGCTCTAGTGTAGGATTACTAGGTCTATTATATTGGCGACGAGGTGTTGGTAGAACTACTGTGTCGCGCCCTTATTCCCCTTCGCCAGGTAAGTAAAACACCGGAAGAAGAAGGAGGTTGTATTGGGCGCGGTTGAATACGTCACTGCAAAAACAAGAGTTATTTAGTTCTACAAATGGAGGCACTACCTAGGCTTCGGCTCGGAACCCTATATCCTTTCCTTGGAGCACTGATTTCAATTAGATACAAATGCTTTTATTTTACTCACGCACTCAGTAAGATTAGACTATAATGACATCGAAAGGGTGTGAAATTTAGATTGCACACAAGTTCAATCACGGACTTCTCAGTAAGAGATAACCGGTTTAAAAAGGGTTGAGTCATAGAGACGAAAGCAACAAAACAAGGCTATGAGTTACACGATACGCAAACTTTCCGTAATAAACAGAAAAGGAGGGGGAATCGAAAACCTAATCAATGTATGTATCTTATACAATATTTCTCATGAATTCTATCGTGAACAAATGAACTACCTAAAAAGGGCTAAAAAACGTCACCGTAATTATGCCTGAAAACTTCAACTACGAGGTGACTCATCCGACTACAGTTTCAAACCAACGCAGATTTCAAGAAAATAAGAAGCACTGCGAGAAAAACAAATGTAAAATTAGATAAGAAGTTTATAACCGTTTCAGAATTCATTGCTAGTGCTTAGCTGCTGGTACAACCGAGGTAATCTGTGAGTATTACACTACCTTTACATCTTTAACATACTTACATCTATTTAGGGAGACCTCCGCTATGACACAAATCCTAACCTTGATCAGCACGTATTACATTGCCTGTAAAGTAAAAGAAATCACATTAAATTGTATCAAGCACACACGAGATTTACAAACCGGACTAGACTCAACTTTACAAAGACATGAAAGAGTTCAAGGTCGGCCATCTTTTATATGGCGCTCAAGGCGTAGTAATACGACAACTGCAATGGAAGTCTCGTAAAATGCACGTGACCTTCAATCAGCCATGCTGCAAATTAAGCACTTCTTCGATCATGCAAATGATTTTGAGACTCAGTGGTCAAAACTTACAGAAAACTAAAATACACTTCATGAGTGGCTGGTCATTCATTCAAGATATGATCTGAATGAGTGCAACCTAAACCCGATAATTTCTCCCGATACAACAGAAGTTCCACAGCACGCAAACGCATTGAAGACAACAGCACGCACAATCAAATTAAACGATAGAACTGCATTAATAAAAATTCACTTGAATAAGACAAAACGGACAGTGACAAATTCTGAGGCTACCGAAACACGCACTTGAAACTGACACACACACAAAGGTAGAAAGGCTATCTATCGTTCTTTACAGATATAAGGCACACTTTCACTTCAGTTCTTGATTGTATTAAGTTCGATCGTCACTTAAAAAGGATTAAACACCTTTAATGCGCAGGCACAAGAGAATTGGGAGGTAGCCTAAGCACAAATGTCACACCTGCTCTCGGACGAGCTTCTACTCAAGTGCGAGGCGAGCGCTGAGGCCACAAGAGAATATTGCCAGAAAACCCCAGCATACGCTAAAGGAAAAAACCCAGATCAACGAAAAAAGACGTTAATGAATAAATTTTCTTACACTTTTCTATTGTTTTCGAGGTTAACAAGTAGTACACTCAATTTAGCTCCTTGAAATCAATTGTTTTGCCTTGTTATTGTTCTAACTGTAAACCGCAGTGTACAGATAAAAACCCAGAACCGTGGTTAAAAACCCCAGAATGCGCAACCAGCTGACCTACGAACGGGCAGAGAACTCCTGCATTTAATCTTACATACGCGGATAGAACTAGAACGTTGAAATATGTTTCGGAGTTTTTTATTCTTATTTTTAATAAAGTTATTATCGACTTCATATATCGACATTTGGTGACATTAACGATTAACTTTGCTGATATTATTAAGTTATTGACCTGATATCGCTCATTTCAAGATCACGAATTTGCTCTGGAAGTTTCGGACAGTCAAATAGGAAACGATTCATTTAAATGGCGAGCTAAAACCCAAATGACTTAAAGACGGAGGAAGGCATGACACTCCCCCCTATTTTTCCTTGAAAAATACACAGGCAAACATCCTTGCGACGGCTTGAACAGAGCACGTAAAGAGTACCTTAGCTTGGTACACGATAATCAGTAACATTACGCTTATACTAAGAGACCATAAATCAATCCGTTTACATTACGAAATTTCTTAAATCTAGATAGAGATCAATGTTCCTTAATCCGATAGGCACAAGAACAACGCACGTGACTAGTGGTAGGAACGTTACGAGCGAATAATACAACAAATTAGAGGCGAACCCCGTCAGTATTCAAAATCTAATACTTTATAGTAGGCAAACCGCAACTGAGTTAGCGAGAGATAGATAGGGGAAGAAAAACGAACGTGCTTCACGCATCACACCACTACCGGGAGAGGAAGGAGAAGTCTGCAGCTCTTCACCTCCCCCCATCAGCAGCAGTGAGACACCTTCCGCCGATCGCTTGAAATAAGCATATTAAAATATAGGTAAGCTCGACAGGTAGACTGGAAGGACGCGTCACAGTTGCGACGGGCACGATAGGTAGAGTACGCTAAACAGATTAATTCGAGAATCTGACACTATGAGATCTAGTTGTCTCCTCGGAGACTTAAACTTACTACCTTTCCTATCGGACGTTCGCACGCTATCGTACCTCCCGCAGCAGCGGCCCGAGACACCACTACGGAACGCACTAGACCGTCCCCGCTTTTCTTGACCCTGACTACCCTACCCATCGCCCATTTATTTCTCGGAGCGGGCTCGACGAGCATGACGATGTCTCCAGGGCTCAAGTTGGTTGTCCTCTTCGTCCATTTGGAGCGCGATTGAAGCTCCTGTATGTAGTCGCTTTTCCACTTCTGCCAGAAGACCTCTGCCAGATGGTTGACTCTACGCCAGCGCTTCTTTCCGTAGGCTATGAGGTCCGCAGGGGAGGTATCGCAGAGAGGAGGGTTGTCGCCCGCTTCTTTCAACGTTAGGAGCATGTTTGGAGTCAGGGGTTGTGGATCATTAGGGTCGCTCGATAGGGACCATAATGGCGTGTTGTTGACGATTGATGCTGCTTCTTGAAAAAAGGTGTAGAGCTCATCTCTACTAGGTGTTCGCATGCCGCACTGAGAAAGTGAGAACAACATGGCCTTCTTTATAGCTCCCACTTTACGTTCCCAAACTCCACCAAAATGGGGTGCGTGAGGGGGATTAAAGATCCACTGCACATCGAAGTCTTGCAGCGTTTTGGAGAGTGACCTCATGTCGAGGTCCTGGTTATAGCTGCCGACGAAATTAGAACCGCGGTCGCTCCTTATGATTTTGCACGATCCACGAACGCACATGAATCGTCTGAGAGCGTTTCGAAAGCTAGAAGTGTCCATGGCAGGCAGCGGTTCCACATGCACCGCTCTAGAGGTTAGACAGGTCAACACCAAGGCCCATACCTTAGAAGTCCTCTTATTGCTTCTCGTAGAGATTCCCTCGACGACCTGCCACGGGCCTGCCACGTCCAAACCTGTGTTCGTAAAGGGAGCGGTGCAAGCAAGTCGGTCCTCCGGTAGGTCACTCATTTTCTGCTCTTCGGGTCTCCTTCTCAATTTTCTGCAGACGACGCAGTCATTTACGAACTTACGGATGACCTTCTTTCCGTGCACTATATGATAGCCTGCATCTCGTACGGCTCCATGGGAAATGTGAGCACCTTGATGCCCGGAGAGTTTGTGATAATGAGACACAATGCTAGAGGTGAGCGGGTGGTCTTCGGGAAGCACGATGGGGTGCTTTATACACCCGGGCAAGTTGACGCGCCTGAGGCGTCCGCCTACTCTCAACAGACCGTCAGCATCAATAAAGGGGCTCAAAGAAGACAAAGGGTGGCGCAGAGGAATGTCCTTTTCTTTCTTGAGATTACTGATCACGTCTTGAAAGGTTGCGCGTTGAACGTCAGAGATGGCTAACTTCTCACCCCCGAAGTTTAGTGATTCCAAGGATCTGATGGCCAGAGCCACTCCTTTTCTTTGCTGAGTTCGGTCCTTCCATTTGAAATAGACGTTCGTCGCCAGTCTTGAAGCTCTACGAACAGAGACAAAGTCACCAGTTAAGTAGGCAGGAACTTCACGCTGAAGCTCTGGGGTCTGAAGGGAGGTGACGAAATTCGAGCATTCCTGGACGAGTTTCTCCTCGGGCAAACTCACTGAAAGCGAGATATCTGCGCCTTCTTGCTCGTCAGGCAGATGATCTTCCCACAGAAAGGAAGGGCCCGTCAACCAGCGTGTCCTCTTCAGGTTCTCTGCTCTTGTGGGACGAGAGGCCATATCCGCCGGGTTGCACTCTGTGGCTACGTACCGCCAGAGTTCCTTGGGACGAACCTTCGTAGCCGCTTCAATTCTTCTGGTCACATACTTTGAAAATCTTTTAGTTTCGTTGTTGAGGTAGCCCAGCACTACCTTGCTGTCTGAGTACATCACTACGTCGTTGATCTCGACGCTTATCTCTTCGCATATTCTTCTTGAGGCCTCGCTGCACTCGACGGCCGCGCAGAGTTCCAAACGTGGTATGCTTGTGGCAGCTCTGGGAGCCACCTTGCTGTCAGCGTTTACAAAAGACACGTGTACTCGTCCATTCACATCGACTGATCGTAAGTAGGTGACGTGTCCTATGGCTTGTTCAGAGGCGTCGGCAAAGGAATGCAAACTTCGTGAATTAACCTCCCCGAAGTCTCCAGGGATGAGGCACCTGTCCAACGACAGGTCGGAGAGTCCTCGCAACGACTCTTTCCACGATTCCCACGTCGCAAGATGAGCGACGGGAAGAGGGTCGTCCCACCCCAACCTTGCCAAATTTTCTGGGTCTTGTTTTACGGGAGGGATCAAGGTGCGCATGATCAGTCGGCCTCCCAATACGACGGGGCTAGCTAAGCCGATTGGATCGAAGATTGAATTGACGGTGGCTAACAAACCTCGTTTCGTGAACGGGCGGTCCACCACCTCGGTATGCACGTCAAACCGGTCGGTCGTAGTATTCCACGTCACTCCCAGGGTGCGCTGACTACAACCATCCTCCCAAAACTCCACCTTTCCTTCCTCGCGTTCCGATTCCGGGAATGCGTTCAAAACCTCCTGATGACTAGAAGAGATTTTGTGAAGACGAACCTTGAACGTCTCCAGGTACTCTCGTGTCTTGACTAGAATGTCGACGGCCTCTTGAGCTGAACCTGCGGATCCCAGTCCGTCGTCAACGTAAAATCCGCGCTCGACGTAGCTCAGAGCTTTCCAGGCAAGTCTGTCTCCGTTTTCTCTCTCCTCTCTTGAGGCTTCCCTAATGGCGTGGCGCAGACAGTGAGTTGCGACAGCCGGACTTGATCGATTTCCGAAGACGTGCACTCTTGCCCGGTATGAGACAATTGCTTTGCAAGGATCATTGTCCTTGAACCAGAAGAACCTGAGAAAATTTCGGTCGGAGGGACGGACATAGAAGGCGTGGAACATCTTTTCCACGTCGGCAACGAAACCAACCTTGTTCTCGCGAAACCTAAGGAGCACTCCACGAAGACTGTTGTTGGCATCTGGCCCCTGAAGCAAGGTTCCGTTTAAGTTGCGTCCGAAATACTGCGCCGCAGAGTCGAAGACGATGCGCACCTTCTTTTTCTTGGGATGTGTAACGGGAAAAACCGGGAGATACCAAAAGTGTCCTTCAGCCGGTTGAAGTTCTTGGGAAGGAACTACCTCTACGTGTCCACTATCCACGTAGTCTTGGACTATCTTCAAACACTGCTGTAATTTGGCGGGATCCTTGATTAACCGCGCCAAAGTGTTTCTGGAGCGGCGATAGACGGCCTTCGTGTTGTCTGGAAGCTTAGACATGCGATCCTTGAATGGCAGCGGAGTTTCTAGATGCCCCTCAGCATTTACAACTATATTCTCGTCAATCAGCGACAAGAATTTCCTGTCCTCAACGGACGGTCCAGGACTCTCGTCGTCCATTCTGGTGTCGAAGACTGGAGCCAGAGGACCGAAACAAGGCTGAGCCGAAAAGTGATCTTCGACTTGAGTTTTATACACACTCATCTGCGTGTTCGACGGGCAAGGCTCTGAAGGGTTGACTCTTCCAACAACAGCCCATCCCAAAGGTGTTTTGTAGACAGCTGGCTTCCGGTGGATTAGATCTGCAACTAACACATCTTCGGCGTCTCGGCCCAGCAACAGACTCACGGGAGCATTGCAGTCCAGAGGGAGAAATTCTGATGCAAGATGAGCAATGTCGGGGTTCTTCAAGACGTCTTCTCTCGTTGCCACGTCGTACTTATTATGAGGAATGCCGTCGTGCTCGAATAGCGGGGGAAGAGCATAAGACTCAGAGCGGTTTACGCCCTTTACTCGAAAGCCCTCCGTAGTCCGACCGTAGGATTTAATTTTAGAACCTGAAATCGTGGTGATGGAATACGTTTCCTTTTTGTGAGGTAATGCAAAGAAATCTAGCAAGGAAGATGTGGCGAAGGAGTTAGTACTTTGGTCATCCAGGATGACGTAGGTGCGGAGAGTTTTGCTGCTTCTTCCGGGCGCCGTCACGTCCACCAAGACCATCTTAGAGCAGCTTCTGTTTTCCGATGGTTGTCACTTTTCCGTATACAGGTTTCCCATTTCTGGAGCGTCGCGTCTTTCGTTGAGAGGCGAAGACCTGCGGGCCCAGCGTCCTCGAGGCGCTGGTCCTCCCCTCGAAGCAAAACCTCTTCCTCGTACGCCGAAGTTTTCTGAGTGGCTGCGCCTCTGCCCCTCAGACCTGTCCGAATGAAGCAGCGTGTGATGAGAACTGGAACCACAGGCTTCGCACCTCTGATCTGCGGTGCATTGAGCTATACGGTGCGCTCCGAAACATCGGAAACACGCACCGCACTCCATAACGATGCCCTTACGATCCACGGCATTCAAACCAGCAAATCTATTGCAGGACGCCAGAGAATGCCCGGAGCTATGGTGTAAGGGGCATTCGGTTCTCGTGTTTTCCACTTGAGAGGATTCAACGGCAAGCACGGTGGCTCGCTTGCTGGACTTGCCCTTAGGTCCAGTATGCTGGTCGTTGTCCAACTTGGTGAGAACTCCCGAGTACGTGCGCTGAGCATTCTCGCGCAAGAACCTGCAGAATTCCTCTAAAGGAGGATGGCGCTTATGAGATTTCTGGTAGCTGAGCTTGGATTTATTCCACCGGCATTTAATAAAATCCGGGAGCTTCTCATAAATTGGTTCGAGGCCCAGAGCATAATTGTAGTATTCCAAGTCTCTCACCTCCCTCATCTGCCCCTGGATGCTGTAGCAGAGGTCGCCCAACTTTTGCAGCGATTGAGCGGTTTTGGGATCAAATTCAGTCGTTTTTATTTGGTCGAATCTTTCGATCATCTTCTTGAACTCCGCCGTGATTTGCTCCGACGAGCCATATCGTTCTCTCAGTTGAGAGACGATTTCGTCCAAAGTTCGCTTCGGATCACTTCCGAATGAAGTCCTCAATCCGACGATTGTGTCGCGAGGCTCCCCAGATGTGCGCGCTTCTAGGATGCCGACCACGTCGCTCGGATTCAAAGAAAGGTTCTTTAAGTCATTACGAAGCTCGGCGAACCAAGTATGGTAACGTTTTGGCTCGCCTCGGAAAGGGTTGGAAGGTGACTTTTTCAGTTCCATTAAAACTAGATGTCTTGAAGCGGCGTCGAGCCTGAGTTCATTTCCCGCGCAGTAGTCACTGCTGGCCAATGGTTTTTCTAGGTAGCACAAAAGAGGGTCTTGAGGGTTGTAATTGGTAAAGTTCCCTCGAATTTTGTCAGCGGCTCGAGTGGGTCTTGATTCCCGAACTCTCCGCGGGCGAGAACTCCGAAGTCCAGCATTGTAAATTCCTCTACTCTCCAGGTTAGGTGGTGGACGTACCTCAGAACGGCTCACAAAACTAGAGTCGGAGCTCGCCGATGAGCACGGGGCATTTTGACGCATTTTGGGGGCCTTATTTCGCTTTCGATCTTGAAACTGGGAAGCAGCGTCCCGCCGCTGTGCCTGAGAGTCACGAAGGTTAGGTGGAGGGGGGCAATAAAACACACTGCCGTGGTTCTGCGAGACCCATTCTTCGGTGTGCCTAGATTTTTCCGTTTCGCTGAGTGCGCCGATCGAAACGTCGGGGCTGGAGAGACCTCTGTTGTTGATCTCGTCTATTTCAAGTGAGATTTTACTTTTCTCTGCCTTAGCTTCTACTTCAGCAAGCTTCACAGCGAGCTCACACTGCGACCTGAGCTCCGCAACTTTTGCTTGGTGCGCAATGTTGATCCTCTTTATAGAACTTTCCAGGTCCACCAGCCTCGTGGACTCCGCCACAGACATAGCTCTAGAGGAGGTGCTTCGCCTTGGCCCCGATCCTCGACCGTCCTTTCCTGAGTGAGTTGACGTGGAGCTCTCGCTGGAAAGGTCGTTCACCCGAGGGTCGAGAAAGCACTTTACCCGCCTCTTTAATTGCCGGTAGTCAGCCATGAGATCTTTAGCTTCTTGTCCGGCTCCAACCTTTCTTAGATATTCTAACTCGTCTTCTACTAGTCCTCGCCACTCCTTAAATAGGTGAAGACACTCGAGGGACTCCTGGTTCCATTCCTCCTCAGTCCAGGCTTCCCTTCTGGAGCTCGACGTTTTGACTTTAATCGTTTCCTGAAGACGAGTCATGTGATCATTCCTCACGACTCTTGCGTCCTGCCGTGGCCTACACGAATCCATAGTTATCAATAACGGCCCCTACGCCGCGAAGTCTAATGGCACTTACTTCGTTTAGGAGCGATGCAGCTGTGTGTCAGCAGAGGTCTCGGGAGTACGCCACTCCAAATAGATTGACTGTCGCGCCCTTATTCCCCTTCGCCAGGTAAGTAAAACACCGGAAGAAGAAGGAGGTTGTATTGGGCGCGGTTGAATACGTCACTGCAAAAACAAGAGTTATTTAGTTCTACAAATGGAGGCACTACCTAGGCTTCGGCTCGGAACCCTATATCCTTTCCTTGGAGCACTGATTTCAATTAGATACAAATGCTTTTATTTTACTCACGCACTCAGTAAGATTAGACTATAATGACATCGAAAGGGTGTGAAATTTAGATTGCACACAAGTTCAATCACGGACTTCTCAGTAAGAGATAACCGGTTTAAAAAGGGTTGAGTCATAGAGACGAAAGCAACAAAACAAGGCTATGAGTTACACGATACGCAAACTTTCCGTAATAAACAGAAAAGGAGGGGGAATCGAAAACCTAATCAATGTATGTATCTTATACAATATTTCTCATGAATTCTATCGTGAACAAATGAACTACCTAAAAAGGGCTAAAAAACGTCACCGTAATTATGCCTGAAAACTTCAACTACGAGGTGACTCATCCGACTACAGTTTCAAACCAACGCAGATTTCAAGAAAATAAGAAGCACTGCGAGAAAAACAAATGTAAAATTAGATAAGAAGTTTATAACCGTTTCAGAATTCATTGCTAGTGCTTAGCTGCTGGTACAACCGAGGTAATCTGTGAGTATTACACTACCTTTACATCTTTAACATACTTACATCTATTTAGGGAGACCTCCGCTATGACACAAATCCTAACCTTGATCAGCACGTATTACATTGCCTGTAAAGTAAAAGAAATCACATTAAATTGTATCAAGCACACACGAGATTTACAAACCGGACTAGACTCAACTTTACAAAGACATGAAAGAGTTCAAGGTCGGCCATCTTTTATATGGCGCTCAAGGCGTAGTAATACGACAACTGCAATGGAAGTCTCGTAAAATGCACGTGACCTTCAATCAGCCATGCTGCAAATTAAGCACTTCTTCGATCATGCAAATGATTTTGAGACTCAGTGGTCAAAACTTACAGAAAACTAAAATACACTTCATGAGTGGCTGGTCATTCATTCAAGATATGATCTGAATGAGTGCAACCTAAACCCGATAATTTCTCCCGATACAACAGAAGTTCCACAGCACGCAAACGCATTGAAGACAACAGCACGCACAATCAAATTAAACGATAGAACTGCATTAATAAAAATTCACTTGAATAAGACAAAACGGACAGTGACAAATTCTGAGGCTACCGAAACACGCACTTGAAACTGACACACACACAAAGGTAGAAAGGCTATCTATCGTTCTTTACAGATATAAGGCACACTTTCACTTCAGTTCTTGATTGTATTAAGTTCGATCGTCACTTAAAAAGGATTAAACACCTTTAATGCGCAGGCACAAGAGAATTGGGAGGTAGCCTAAGCACAAATGTCACACCTGCTCTCGGACGAGCTTCTACTCAAGTGCGAGGCGAGCGCTGAGGCCACAAGAGAATATTGCCAGAAAACCCCAGCATACGCTAAAGGAAAAAACCCAGATCAACGAAAAAAGACGTTAATGAATAAATTTTCTTACACTTTTCTATTGTTTTCGAGGTTAACAAGTAGTACACTCAATTTAGCTCCTTGAAATCAATTGTTTTGCCTTGTTATTGTTCTAACTGTAAACCGCAGTGTACAGATAAAAACCCAGAACCGTGGTTAAAAACCCCAGAATGCGCAACCAGCTGACCTACGAACGGGCAGAGAACTCCTGCATTTAATCTTACATACGCGGATAGAACTAGAACGTTGAAATATGTTTCGGAGTTTTTTATTCTTATTTTTAATAAAGATATTATCGACTTCATATATCGACATTTGGTGACATTAACGATTAACTTTGCTGATATTATTAAGTTATTGACCTGATATCGCTCATTTCAAGATCACGAATTTGCTCTGGAAGTTTCGGACAGTCAAATAGGAAACGATTCATTTAAATGGCGAGCTAAAACCCAAATGACTTAAAGACGGAGGAAGGCATGACATACTGGGAGTGGCTAAATAGTAGTGACTAGTGAGGGAACATAGAATTAGCCTAGTGAATTTTTTTTGTTCTGCTCACTGGTGTTGCTAGACGGGCTAGACTAGTGAAGAAACTCAGAATTGATCTAGTGATTGTACTATTTGTGCTGTGATTTTTTTCTACTTTTCACGGTGTGTTAAACTTACTAAAAATTCAATATGCCATTGATAGGCTCAGTGGGAGAATCTAATCCCTTAGAGGAAGAATTTGGAGACTATGATACTAGTTTACACTGCTATTTTTTAATAAACAAAATAGGAGACACGGAAAAAGCCCCACACTAATTTCACTAGTGGGTCCAAAAGTTGCTAGGCTAATTAAGGACCTAGTGTCTCCAAAAAGAACCCTTGATGCTACTCATGACGAGATTTTGGAAGCGTTGAGACGGCATTTTAAGCCAACAAGAAACCAAATTTTTGAGAGATTTAGGTTCCATAAGCGGAACCAGAAACAAGGGGAAAGCACCGCTGATTTTGTTGCTAGCTTGAAGGCCCTTTCACATACTTGTTTTTTCAAGCAGGAAGTGCTAGAAAAGACTCTGCTGGACAGATTCATATTGGGTGTGTCCAGTAATGAAATTGAAAATTGCTTGCTGAATGAAGCTGGCCTGACATGGAAAAAAGCCATGGATCTGGCTACTGCTAAAGAAACCACACTGAGAGAAACAGTGGGTGTCACTGCTACCTTGCAGATTCTGATCTTCGCTACGGTAACGTGAATGAACGGACTTCAAAGGGACGCTAAAGACCACGAGGTTTCTTCAGTTTATTTCAAGCCCCGTTGGCTCCGTGAACTGCACAAACAGGTAGAGTTCAGATTCGGCCCAGCAATACGCATGATAAGTAAACTCCTAGTGTAAGATCATAGACGACTGACCAATTAAGGTATATAGTACCGCATAATAAAAAGAAACTCATACCTCGAATGTAGATGAGAAGTAGCTGACTAAGGTACGAAGAGCAACTAAATAATGTTAGAACTAGGTATGATATCCTAATGACAAAGAAACATCTCGCCAATTTCAAGAGTCTGGGAAGTTCACGAGTCGATTCATGTTGGCAAGAATTCCAGTCCCAGAGAATAGCGATAAGAGAATAGCAATAAGAGAATAGCACTAAGAAAATAGCACCAGGAGAATAGCACAAAAAGAATAGCACTAAAAGAATAGCACTAAGAGAATAGCACTAAGAGAATAGCCCTAAGAGAATAGCACTAAGAAAATAGCACTAAGAGAATAGCACTAAGAGAATAACACTAAGAGAATGTCGATAAGAGAGCAGCAATGAGAAATTGCAATAGGAGAATAGCAACACATGAAAGGGGATCAATTGTCCTGCCAACGACATAACACAATGAGACGGCGGTTGCATTGACTGAGAAGAAAAATAAGTCTCTTCATCTAAAGAACACATTGGCGGACACACATTTGTAATACACACATAGGACCAAAGTTGGACAGCCTACTCACACACACATTGATGACAACTATTAAAAATTTCAGACTTTCATGATAAGAAATACATTTCATACTTTGTATTGAGCACACAACAATGCAAATCCAATTTTATAAACATACACATGGAAGTCTTTCTTATCTTTCCATTTAAATTTTGGGCTATTAAATGTGTGCACTGTGGTCAGAGGAGGATAGTACACTAGCACACTCATTTTAATTTCAGGATCTCGGTCTTCAAATATTTTGGACCGTTTACATAATCAAATGCTGCAATAGCACTGGTTGCAACCTTGGTAGAACAACCTGACAACACCCTGGAGTACTTACAAACGATGGGGGAAGGTCCCTCACACGTTGAAATGAAATGAAAGGGCGGCGTCGGGTGCGGAGGTGAACTGACGCTCCGCGTAAACGTGGCGTCAAACATTTCAAAATGTAAGGGAACAAAACTTTCCCAAAACCCAAACTCGAACTGAGTATCTGTGAATGTGCTTTTTACCTCATTGAATCGCAAAAGTGAAAAATAGTAATCAAGTACAATCATTTGTGACCAATTTAAACGTGCAAAAACAGACTGATGCTTTCTGTAAACTTTGTCTCCACTCGAAGTCTGTGTAGCGACCCTTGGTGTAGCCTCCCTCCCTGGTCAACCGCAACACCTGCTCCTCCCTCTTCCGCTTATAGAAAAAACGTACCACGAATACCAGCATGTAAAAAAAGGCCCGATGCTCGAGCAAGTTTGAATTTTGTGAAGACAAACATAAAACACAGTGAAAATTTTTTGTTATTTTATCAGTTATTGCAAAAAAAATTATGTTGAGTGTCTATGGTGCTCAATTTTGACCTTTAATCCTCAAAATTGTGTTCAAATTACTTTACCAGTAAGTAACTCTGTCCTTTTAATGAGAACTTTTGGTGAAACAATGACGTAAAAAGTGATTTAGAGAAAATATTTTCTGTAAATGTTGAAGGTCGCAAAATGAGTGAATAAAATGTAAAACCCTGAAAAAATAGAGCTCTATGAGGGCTCAGCTACGCCAAGTCTGTGCCCGCACCCTTTCCTCCCCCCAGCCTACCCTCTTCTTGTAAGAATTGCCACGCTGTAATAGTCGCTAACTTAAATCTGTGTTCACTGCTAAAACATAATTCCACAACGTGAGGCGAATTTTGAGCAATATGACGTCTTTTGGATAGCTCACCATAGCAATCTTTACACGAAAAAAAATTGTATTGGTTTCTTCACAAGCAGACGAGCGAGAAACGCCAAGCTGGATCACCGCAAGCATCCTGCTCCCCGCCCCCCGTCTCTGTCTACTATAGTGACCTACCAGTTAACTTTGGTGAATAGTGACATAAAAAGTGAAAGAGGGATTACAAATTTTGTAATTATGAAACGTTGAGAAACTGAATGCGTAAAATGTGTCAACCTGCAGAAGTTTGAACGTCATTGTCGTCATTATTCACGGCCGACCAACATTCTCCCAGTTCCTCGCCTCCCTTCTCCAGCATTTAAGGGCAACTCTATCTTCTTATGTTTTTGCTAATGTTATTTAGGTGATGTTTTTATGGCAATATTTTTTGGGTGTTTCAAATTCTAAATGAGAAGCTAGCCCGCACTCGTGTGTAAAAGATTACCCTTCTACCCAAGACGATCGTTACTCACTCCGTAACAGCTACACAGTGAACAAAATTTTGAATTATCTTCACCTTTATTCACTCATCCAATACAAATTCACAATGTCTCATTACGAAACTCGCTCAGCTACTCGGAAAGCAGCTTTATCTGGAGAAATAACATCCCTCATAACAGCGCCGCATGAAAACTCAAGCCCCAAAAAGCAGAATTTATCTGAACCGTTCAGAAAACGAAAGCAAAAACCACCAAAATTCTCGCGTGTAAAATCGCTCGTTCAAAATCGTAAGCCGCTCATAATGACTACAAAAACTCCGACAGAGAAACGGTATGACGTCGACAAAAGCACCGCAACTCCCAAAACATCACCAGTGCCGACCGACAGAGAATCGACGGAGAGGTGCCCGTCAGAGAATCGAGCAGCAGAGTCACCCGTCTTTGACGAAAATCTCCCAAGCGCTGCTTGTACCTCATCCCTGGCGCCAGCTGCCACAGCACCACCGCTAGCTCCTTCGTCTCGTCCCAACGATTACGTCATGGCGGCATCTCCCCTGTCCTGCGTCACTGAGAAAGCTCAAAATTGTTCACCAACGACGACGACACCAACGTCAACGTTGGAACGCGATAAAATTTTCGATGTGAAGAACCAGTCAGAGAGTAAAATGGGTAATTTTAATTATAATTTTAATGATAAATTGTGTGTAGGCCTTTCAGGCAGTGGAGTTAGGTTTGAAAATGCATGCGCGGCAGCTGACACTGGCGGTAAAGTACCTCAGAGCGTAAACTGCGGGAATAACTTAAGATTTTCAGTGGAGAACAATAAAAACAGACCTGCTATCGCTTTTGATGGGTACTTACATCCTCTCCAAATGACCAGTTCCCAAACTCTTCACGAAATAAATAACATGCTATCTCTTACAGCTGCATTTCTCAATAAAGCTTTGAGACAAAATTGTCCCTCGAGCCCAGCGTCGATTTTTTCCACTGTATCAAATATTCAAATGATTACAGAACAGCTTTTTGCTTTAAATTATTGTATCAGCGCTCATGATTTTACGCCGGTGGTAGCTGCGAGTAACCATCATTATGCGGAATCCCCTCTAGACACTTTTCTCGTTGGAGACAATAGTCTCACAAAAATCAACAGAGATGACATTGATAGCGCTTGCAGGATTCAGACCATAACTTCGGAACGTCTAAATGATCTCTTTGATGAGATCGAACGCGCACTTCCTTTCAGGAACTATATAATTGGTATCAAAGGTTTGAGCCTCTCGTCCCATAAACTCACGAAGTTAAAAAATCTGATCTTGACAAGGATTTTTTTCTCATATTTATGTGGTGAGTGCCTGCAGTGGGCAGCAATTGTACATGGCATCGAGCCTGTGCAGAAAAATTGGCCTTAAACTGATTCCGCTGCGAGCAAATGTAAAAACCGGTCCTGTCAATGAAGCTTACAACAATGTCCGCACTTGGCCCGTTACGCGAGAAGACACGCATCATTTTCTTCAACAAATTGCTCTAAAATCACCTTTGAGACTAACTTCACATTTTATCTCCTGTGTCAGAAGCTCCCATGATCTGAATGAAGAAATTGAATACTCTAATGATTATGCAAAACAGCAAAATGAGTTGAATGATTGTTCTAAGTTGACCGCCTATCCACGTGAAACCTCCAGCAGCATAAACCGAAGTTTGCCTTCACATAACAAACCCTCTCCACCCCTCTCCTCCCGATGTTTGCCCTCATATAACATGCCCTCTCTAGCATCCGCCACAAACAATTGCGGAGTGCCCACAAAAAATAGGTTTTCATTGCTATCCAATGCTGATGAAGAGGATGAAAAGCCCCTTTTAGACACGAGTATAAATCAACATCCAATCACATACTCGGAAGCAGTGAAATCAACAGGAAGAGAGAAATCGCTGCAAAATTGCAGTCGACAATTGTTGAAAAATCCACTCCCCAACTGTATGCACAATCATCATCAGAAAAATATAATTGACACGAGCATTTCTCAGTTCTCTGCAAATCCCCATTCAAGAAATCACCACTGTCACGTCGTACAAGACGTGAGGAAATTTGAAGAATTTTGATAAATTTCTTCGACAACATTTTGTGGATCCGCGCTTCGTCCGCAAGAATGACGCCAACGTTTTATTTGTTTGAAGTGCGTGGGAGGAACAGGTTCCCGGATAATATTAAGTTTTTGTGTAGTTAGAGAGTGAACTTGAGTGGGAAACTCATTCAGTTTACGTGTTACCGCGCTAGCTATATTTTCGGGTGTTTTTAACATATTTGTGTTTAGATAGCGGTGAACAGCCGGCTTCTAGAGCATTCGAGGATGCTTCCGGTCGCTGGTGAACCACCCACATTAAGCTGGACTAGCCGTCGTAACGTGTCATAGCAAGTGCGCTGCAGTGTAATGTTTGGAAATGTCAGGTTCCATTTTGGCAGTACTTTAGAAGAAAGGCGTGTGATTTAACTGATGAACTTTCCTATCTCTATTTCACTGCTCCAAGTAATTTTGTATTAATGTCCAAATGTTTTTTTTGCTCAGCACCATTTGCACAATAGCCAGGCCATGTAAGCTATGTTGTCATATATAATATTGTAAACAGTGTCAAGGGCAGTAAATGCAACATGGAGAGACTGACATTTCAATGCTTTTTAGTTTGACACAAGATTGCTTGAAGTTTATCACATTTCATAGATTAACATAAGATAGCAAAATCATATATTTATTTGATAATGCAAACCAACCACTGCTTCACTATTGAGAGATTTGTGTGCTGAAAATAAAAACTATGGTGATTCTTCCATGGATTAGACATCAGTTGTTGATATTGAAAAAATCCACGGCACGTCGTGCTGGACCTGCACCAACTTGGGAACATGATTTTTCTTGTCTTTGTGTTTTTCTTGTCTTTGTATTATTTATAACATTCATTAATAGAAAGAAGTGAGGCAAAGTAAATTAAATTTAGTCGAGTGGCTTCTTACCTATGAGCTGTGCTGGGCAAGTTGCGCCAGTCAGCAAGGTGGAAGCCTAAAGTCACGGCATTCAGTAGACTGAGAATAGGCGCAGGAATTCGAGACCACTAGCTCATACGATTTGTGTTCTCAAAGCGACGTTGATAAACGTGTACTTGCTTCTCTCATTTTTTGATAATAGAATTTATTGATAATGGCTGATCTGATAACCTTAGTGACTTGCCCCTGCTTCAGAGACCTAATTTCTGCTGTCTCTTTTCCACAGATAGGGTAAAGAAAGCCAGAGTAGGCACTTAATTTGCAGACTAAAATAAGATGTCACAGGTCTAAACTGAGGGACCTTTCCTCATCGTCTGTAAGTATTTTAGAGTATCCTCTTTTAACTTGTGATGTTACCTAACTCGTCATCTCTTTATATTGTGAAGCAGTGTGAAAACTAAACTTGTTGTGCGATCGTCCACCTTTGTTCGGACAGAGTGCTTATTGACTAATGACCGCTGTGTTAGGATTGTTGGATACGGATGTACATTCATGTTTGTAACTTTGTGCTTCCTTAAAGGGACACTTTGAACATTGGCCGAAACAAGCGATTCATGTATTGTTGCCTGGCGTCAAGGATTACGAAGTTTATGTCATGTACATATAAACTGTCAAAAGTGTTCTCACCTCACAATGGAAATGCATCATCCATGAAATTGCGCTGTCTCTTATAGCTGTCATTACACGTATTATCGAATGTAGATCGAGCAGGATTAGGAGTACATTGCCCTCAATCATTCCCTTCGACTAGTGACACGAGTTTATAATATTCGTGTGTGTATATCATAAATGTGTTCTTTCTAAATGTGTTACTCGACTAGAGACTTATTTTTCTTCCCCGTCGATGCAACGGAAACCTTTCTTGTTTGTGAACTTAATTCCCAGCCTACTGTTCCTGTGCACCCTGTGCGTAGATTCCGCGTTCCCCCAACTACACGCTAGATGGTGCCTTCCTCTTTCCTCTCTTGGGACACCTTTGTCGCGGTCAGGGGAGGCTTAAACTTTCTTATATGATAATACTAGTAATGGCAATGCGAATTGTTGTTGTGCTACGTCGTTAGCAGGGCGGTGAATTCTCTTTTTATGTGCTACTATTCTATGGCCTCTTATGTCCCACTCAGCTATTTCTCGTGTACCCTTGAGGTGTGAGTTACTTTCTTGTTGTGCGGTGCTATATGCATCAGTTAATCATTCGACTATGATCTTGAATTAGGCTTCTCATGTCATGCAATTCGTGGTCCGACTCTGAATCATACCTTTCTGGGCAGATTCACGGAACCAGGGGATAAGAAATAAAAAACCTGAAGAGACCTCGTTTCCCTTTTGGGCGTCCTACCGAGTTCCGTTCAATGGCGTGCCGAAGCGAAGATCAATTCCGCTAGCGCACGACATTACAGTGAATAGACGTCAGCGGAAGGTGCCCTCCCACGAAGAAGCCCTCCAAAGAGGAGGCCCACAGCAGATTCTCAGCCGCCCGCGGCGAATATATATATATATCCGAGACCACAGAAATGACCTCTCTCGGAAGAAAGAGCAAGCCTAGACTTCCACAGCTGGAAGAACAATTCCATACGGAGCTAGCAGCCTTGAACAGTCTCCTGAATGGTGCAGTACCACGAGATCTCAAGACGCCCAGCGAGGTGGATCAAGTCCACGCTGGAATCCGAGCAAAGGCTAAGACCGTCAAGCGAATCGGAGACCAGCTGGTCCTAGCTCTAGAGGGCTCGGGAGCCACAGCAGAAGCGACAGCAGTCCGGGACTCACTGACTATCGCCAGGGCCCGCAGGAAGAAGCTGATGGATTCAATGGATCGCAGAAGTGAGGAGCTCCTGGGGAGCTCGTCACGGAGTGTGACAAAGGAACCCTCCCAGCGCAAGAACTCGAGGTCGAAGAGGACCTCGTCCAAGAACCAGCAGCAAGGCGCTGCCTATCAGAACAAGCCCCCAAAACCATAATTGGCCGAGAGCAGGAGCGGACACCGTTCCAACCGTCGGGGCAGAGACCAGGCCAGCCCCTGCCATCGTCGTCAGAGTCACCAAGGCTCGAGCTATTACAGCCAGAGCCAAGACAGTGAGAGTGATCGAAGCCAGAGCCTTCTCAGCGCCAGCCCTCGTCACAAGGACGGCGAATACGAGCGCCGCGAGCCCCCTGGCCAAGGCAATAAGCAGATGCTTATCGACATCACTGAAGAGCCATCGGTACTGTTGGCACGAACCACCATCGAGAGGTCGAAACTGAGGAACGGGAACCGAGCGGAGAATGATCAGCCCTTCGGTGAAGAGAACACTGAGAGCAAAATCGCTCGGACAGGTGCCTGGGTCGACCAAGCTTTCCAACGCCACGTCGTGGAGCCCGCAAGGGGCGCGACGGCAGTCGCGAACGCTCTACCCGGTGACACCGCACTCGCACCCCTGATGAATCCCTCCGCACCAGCATTCCAGCCTAGCGCTTCCACCAGCTCGCCTGCCATAGTATTCGAAGCAAGGCCACCAGTGATCGACGGAGCTATGAGGCTCTCGATGATCGAAGACCTAAAGAAAGGGCCTAGCCAACCTTATGCGGGAGAGGCCCATCTGTTCCACAGATGGTTCGACGCCCTCAAGAGGAGGATGGAAAGACTCGCCGTGGAGCCCATCGACGCCATCGAGATCCTCACAAACCACACCTGCGGAGAGCCGAGGAGCCTGATCAACGATATACTGGCCGCAACGTACCTAGACACAGCGGCCCTGCTCACCCACATCGTCGAACAATTGAAGACTCGCTTCGGCTCTGACGACCGCGTAGCCGACACTCTGCTCGAACGCCTCGCGCAAGCCTCGGACATCAAGGGATCTAAAGGCGACCGCACGGTCGGCCTCAAGCTGCGGAAGTTCAGCGACGCCTGCCTAGCGATTCATCACACCATGCAGCACAATCACGGCTTCTCCTTCCTGAACACCGACGTAGGGCTATCCCCCATTGTAGAGAGACTGCCCTTCTTCGTTTTAGATGCCTGGAGAAACGAAAGAAGCAGGCACAGAAGATTAACTGGATCGTTACCTGATTTCGCGAAGTTCTGCGATTTCATCAAAACGCTGTCAGATACCCAATGCGACAGTTTCGGGGCATCGAACCTCAACTGGATGAGTGCTCGACGCGAGACCGCGGCCCCCGCTCGCCCCAATCTAAGAGCCACGCGAGTCCTCTACACGTCCTCGGAGAATCAAACCGGCAGCTGCGTCCTACACCAGAGTGCACAACATGCGACGAACTCGTGCCAAGCAGTAAGAAAGATGGAACCTCAGAAGAAGAAGGACTTCATACGTGAGCACAAGCTGTGCTACCGCTGTCTGGGGACTCATTGGGCAAAGCATTGCAAAGAGATCGTGAAGTGCGACGATTGCGGAGCCGAGAATCACACCACAACCGCTCACATCAACTGGCGAGCAGCGGGAAATTCGAGTGAAACCACTCGTCGGGAGAGACCCAGTCGAGAACCGAGCGACGACAGAGCTCAGAGCGAACTCGGGGAGAGATTGAGAACCGTGGCCCTGGCCTCTCGCGTACCCGCAGCCGAGAAGGGTGCATGCAGCAAAGTTGTCCTGGCAGACGTTATCGACGAGAACACGGGTCGGTCGTGCCGCGCCTACGTAATCTTAGATGAGCAAAGTACCACGTCCTTCTGCTCTCCTAAGCTGTTGAACGCCCTCCGCGTGACAACCCCCAAGTCTCACTACGAGCTGGAAACGCTGACCGATCAATCCGCCGCTCGATACGGCAGACGCGTGTCAGGGCTGAAAATAAAGGGAGTGTCCGAAGACCAAACATTCGAGCTCCCACCGATGTTGGAATGCAACTCCATCCCCGATAGAAAGAAAGCAGTTGCGACCTACGAACGCGTCGCAAGAACCCCGGAGATATCGCACTTCGCTCACCATTTCTTGCCCTTGGACAAACACGCAGAAGTCGCGGTGCTCCTAGGGACGGACTGTGGAGACCTACTCTACAGCCACTCCGACAAACAACGTCGTAAGGCTCCGTTCGTCCACCACACCGCCTTGGGCTGGGCAGTGGTCGGCAAGGTGAACGACGACGTCTGCCCCGAAGGAGAGCACTCTTACACGGTCGCAAGAATCGTAGCCGAAGTCGCTCTCAAAACCTGTGGCCCGGAGGCGTGCCTTGAACTGTTTTCAGGAAAAGACGCTATTACCCAGCAGCACAGCGACGAGACCTCTCAACCGCGGCCCCCCGACGACCGCGGAGACCCTGAAAAGACGAAAAACACAAGGATGGAGGACGAGAATCAAGCGGGAGCCCCGCCAGCGACGAGATTTATCAACCAGTCAGCAACAAACGATGAAATGGACGCACAGTGCGATCCAGACAGCGCACCACCGAAGTCCAAGAAGAAACGGAAACGGGAGCTTCCGCACCCTGGTGATTCGAAGAGAAAGCACGACGCGCACCATGCTGAGCGCACCTCTGTCGATAAGAGAGCTCGACGGAACGGGCCAAGCAAAGGAGAAGGCTGCCCCGTAGCCCCCGACCCTCCAGGAGACGCCAAGCACCCACCTCCATCTTCCCTTTACCAGCCTCTCAGTACCGCCTACGTGACAAGCTACCGTCGGAATCCGAAGCATCGGGACAAGCATGACGCACTCGCTGACGCACGAGGAATGCCGGGCTGTGTCGAGAAAGACCAGGAGACAACACCCGGACCCCTCCAGAGGT
The DNA here is from genome assembly GCA_030386875.1 of Morinoia aosen. NCBI lineage: Eukaryota > Metazoa > Arthropoda > Malacostraca > Amphipoda > Talitridae > Morinoia > Morinoia aosen. The sequence goes on along the minus strand of CM059579.1, from coordinate 40,099,397 downwards.
CCACCACCCGCCAGCGACGGAAAGTTCGACGTTGGTCGGGGAAGCAGAGAGGACACCTCTATGAGTCACGCCCGCGCAGCAGGTGGAAGGCCACCCACACGTCGTTGAAGACAACACCGACGCGTCCCGCGGGGCGAGACGACTGCGATGAGCACGCAGTGGGTGGCGCCCCGCCACTGAACCAGCCCTTAACCAGCGCTCCCCCCCCCCCCCCGAAGGCAGTTATTGGTGGCCAGAGCCACCAAGGGGGGGGGGGGGGGGGGAGTGTCACGTCGTACAAGACGTGAGGAAATTTGAAGAATTTTGATAAATTTCTTCGACAACATTTTGCGGATCCGCGCTTCGTCCGCAAGAATGACGCCAACGTTTTATTTGTTTGAAGTGCGTGGGAGGAACAGGTTCCCGGATAATATTAAGTTTTTGTGTAGTTAGAGAGTGAACTTGAGTGGGAAACTCATTCAGTTTACGTGTTACCGCGCTAGCTATATTTTCGGGTGTTTTTAACATATTTGTGTTTAGATAGCGGTGAACAGCCGGCTTCTAGAGCATTCGAGGATGCTTCCGGTCGCTGGTGAACCACCCACATTAAGCTGGACTAGCCGTCGTAACGTGTCATAGCAAGTGCGCTGCAGTGTAATGTTTGGAAATGTCAGGTTCCATTTTGGCAGTACTTTAGAAGAAAGGCGTGTGATTTAACTGATGAACTCTCCTATCTCTATTTCACTGCTCCAAGTAATTTTGTATTAATGTCCAAATGTTTTTTTTGCTCAGCACCATTTGCACAATAGCCAGGCCATGTAAGCTATGTTGTCATATATAATATTGTAAGTTTATCACATTTCATAGATTAACATAAGATAGCAAAATCATATATTTATTTGATAATGCAAACCAACCACTGCTTCACTATTGAGAGATTTGTGTGCTGAAAATAAAAACTATGGTGATTCTTCCATGGATTAGACATCAGTTGTTGATATTGAAAAAATCCACGGCACGTCGTGCTGGACCTGCACCAACTTGGGAACATGATTTTTCTTGTCTTTGTGTTTGTCTTGTCTTTGTATTATTTATAACATTCATTAATAGAAAGAAGTGAGGCAAAGTAAATTAAATTTAGTCGAGTGGCTTCTTACCTATGAGCTGTGCTGGGCAAGTTGCGCCAGTCAGCAAGGTGGAAGCCTAAAGTCACGGCATTCAGTAGACTGAGAATAGGCGCAGGAATTCGAGACCACTAGCTCATACGATTTGTGTTCTCAAAGCGACGTTGATAAACGTGTACTTGCTTCTCTCATTTTTTGATAATAGAATTTATTGATAATGGCTGATCTGATAACCTTAGTGACTTGCCCCTGCTTCAGAGACCTAATTTCTGCTGTCTCTTTTCCACAGATAGGGTAAAGAAAGCCAGAGTAGGCACTTAATTTGCAGACTAAAATAAGATGTCACACGTCTAAACTGAGGGACCTTTCCTCATCGTCTGTAAGTATTTTAGAGTATCCTCTTTTAACTTGTGATGTTACCCAACTCGTCATCTGTTTATATTGTGAAGCAGTGTGAAAACTAAAACTTGTTGTGCGATCGTCCACCTTTGTTCGGACAGAGTGCTTATTGACTAATGACCGCTGTGTTAGGATTGTTGGATACGGATGTACATTCATGTTTGTAACTTTGTGCTTCCTTAAAGGGACACTTTGAACATTGGCCGAAACAAGCGATTCATGTATTGTTGCCTGGCGTCAAGGATTACGAAGTTATGTCATGTAAATATAAACTGTCAAAAGTGTTCTCACCTCACAATGGAAATGCATCATCCATGAAATTGCGCTGTCTCTTATAGCTGTCATTACACGTATTATCGAATGTAGATCGAGCAGGATTAGGAGTACATTGCCCTCAATCATTCCCTTCGACTAGTGACACGAGTTTATAATATTCGTGTGTGTATATCATAAATGTGTTCTTTCTAAATGTGTTACTCGACTAGAGACATATTTTTCTTCCCCGTCGATGCAACGGAAACCTTTCTTGTTTGTGAACTTAATTCCCAGCCTACTGTTCCTGTGCACCCTGTGCGTAGATTCCGCGTTCCCCCAACTACACGCTAGATGGTGCCTTCCTCTTTCCTCTCTTGGGACACCTTTGTCGCGGTCAGGGGAGGCTTAAACTTTCTTATATGATAATACTAGTAATGGTAATGCGAATTGTTGTTGTGCTACGTCGTTAGCAGGGCGGTGAATTCTCTTTTTATGTGCTACTATTCTATGGCCTCTTATGTCCCACTCAGCTATTTCTCGTGTACCCTTGAGGTGTGAGTTACTTTCTTGTTGTGCGGTGCTATATGCATCAGTTAATCATTCGACTATGATCTTGAATTAGGCTTCTCATGTCATGCAATTCGTGATCCGACTCTGAATCATACCTTTCTGGGCAGATTCACGGAACCAGGGGATAAGAAATAAAAAACCTGAAGAGACCTCGTTTCCCTTTTGGGCGTCCTACCGAGTTCCGTTCAATGGCGTGCCGAAGCGAAGATCAATTCCGCTAGCGCACGACATTACAACCACAGAGCGGGAATTCAGAGCCAGAAAAAACATAAATTCCCCGCACCTCTCAGAATCTCTTAATGATGTAAAAAGTGCGAAAAAAACGTCTCCAGCCCCATTTGTGAACGCATGAATTCCACAATGGATGAATTGAAACGATCATGGAACATAAAACTGATAACCACCAAAGCCGATGGACACTGCCTCCTCCACGCAGTTGCTCATCTACTTACAAAACAACTAGCATCAAAATGGAATTACAATTCCCTAAAGGCTGCAATCAAAACAGAGAGTAAAGCAAACAACAGCACATACGCTAAGTTTGTAGACAAGAACAGTGTAGACATTCAAAACCTCATAGATAATTACATTGACGAAAAACATTTTGACCAAGCTGCTGTAGACCTTATACCTGTTGAGAATTACCGTGTGCGCCTCTCAGGTACTTGTCAGTTTGCACTTTAAAGGCTTTCAGCTGACCGGGGGCGGAGGAGGAAGCTATGTCGGTGAGATATTTTTATATATTAAAAAGGAAGAAAAGGAAAAAGAGGCTTAGAGGCTTAGAGGCTTAGAGGCTTAGAGGCTTAATATTTACCATTACACGACGGACTTGTACTGTACTATGTACTCGTCCTGTGTAGCTTAATGGAGTAACGTGGAACAACAGAATGCTGCACTTCGCCTGTGCATTCGACAACATTCTCGCAATCTTGGTCCCTTTCTTTGACCGTACTCTTGATTTGGTTTGTGTGAATGTGTGTTTCATGTTTATTTTGTTCAACTAGCCTTTCAGAGCGGTATTAATAATTCCTAGGCTTTCTAGCCGCCTCTAACATTACTTACTTACTTACCGGTTCAGTTGAGCCGTACGTACTTACTTACTTGCCGGTTCAGTTGAGCCGTACGTACTTACTTACTTGCCGGTTCAGTTGAGCCGTACGTACTTACTTGCCGGTTCTGTTGAGCCGTACTTACTTACTTGCCGGTTCTGTTGAGCCGTACTTAATTACTTGCCGGTTCTGTTGAGCCGTACTTACTTACTTGCCGGTTCTGTTGAGCCGTACTTACTTACTTGCCGGTTCTGTTGAGCCGTACTTACTTACTTGCCGGTTCTGTTGAGCCGTACTTACTTACTTGCCGGTTCTGTTGAGCCGTACTTACTTACTTGCCGGTTCTGTTGAGCTGTACTTACTTACTTGCCGGCTCTGTTGAGCCGTACTTACTTAGCTGTCAAGCTACGCTCGTGTATTAAGAGCCCGTTGGGCTATCCTTAAAAAAGTTAACTCTTATTGATGCTTGCTCTGAATGGTATTCTTCCACTATCGTCTTTTCGTTATTTTTTCATCTCTCGCCTAACCTCTTTCTAAAAGAAGCTCCAATGGTTTCACTCGGGAAGTAATTCCTTAGGTGAGGGTTATCAGGACTTCACTTATTTTGAACTTAGATTTGTGCTCTACATTCCACTGTTATTGAAATAACTGAAAGAAACTAGCTAGTTTTGGGTATTTCGCAAGCTTACTACCGTTTTCTTTTGCGCAGTATACCGCAACTACCGCCGGGTCCGGTCTGCTTCCAACCCGACAGCAGATGAGGGCGTCAATTCGGCCCCGCTAAATTCTTGTTGAGCGCCCATCTGACTCCTAATTTGTCCGAGGTTCCTACCCTTCTGGAGACCATTCAATTCTTGAAAACGGTTCCTCCACTCTCTCTCCGAACACTCGCAAGCTAGGAGGAAGCGAGGCCTCATCAACCAATTTCTGAACGGAATTCGATTCCATTCCTGCCTCAATCATTGTAAAACTTCTACGTTCTTGTCTTCGTTTACGTTACCAAATAAAAAACTTTTGAAAACCTTGCAGTGTGTGATTTCCTTACACACTAAAATACTAAGGAATTACCTTTTTCTATTATGCATTTGTCATAACAAGTGCGTTCAGCTTTCTTCTTAAAATTTCTCTTCATTCTGTCTCACTTGTGTAAATTTTGATTCCTTCATCATGACTGAACCCATTATTCAGCGAAGGTCTGTTTACAAACGTAAAATCACACTCTCTCTTCGCAAGGCAAAAAATGCAGCTACTGCTGGAGCAGTTGCCGAGGTCCGGGCTTATTGCGAAGAAATTCGCCGAAACTTGGATCAAGTAAGGGCTTATGATGAAAGTATCATTAGCCAACTTTTGGAGACTGCTAAAGATGATGCCGCATTAAATAAGGAAGTAGATAACCAATGTCCCTATTCATCTGATGTTGAAATTAAGCTGAAAACTTTGCTGGCACCGCAAAGGCAGCCTGATCGCGAACCTCTCCCTCCACTAGCGGACGTGAAGTTACCTAATCTAAAATGTGTTGTCTTCACAGGTGAGGGAGATGATTTTCTTAAATACTCGACATTCTTATCTCAATTTAATGACGTTATTGGCCACAGGGTTTCCCTTTCTGGCTCGGCCAAGCTGACCTATCTCAAAACTTACTTGAGTGGGTATGCTTTGAAGCTTATCGAGCACTTAACCATTACCGATTTGAATTATAAAGTTGCCCTTGACCTGCTTGAACAAGAGTTCTCGAAACCGGACGCCATTGTTAGCAGCTTATGTGTCGCGCCCTTATTCCCCTTCGCCAGGTAAGAAAAACACCGGAAGAAAAAGGAGGTTGTATTGGGCGCGGTTGAATACGTCACTGCAAAAACAAGAGTTATTTAGTTCTACAAATGGAGGCACTACCTAGGCTTCGGCTCGGAACTTTATATCTTTTCCTTGGAGCACTGATTTCAATTAGATACAAATGCTTTTATTTTACTCGCGTACTCAGTAAAGATTAGACTATAATGACATCGAAAGGGTGTGAATTTAGATTGCACACAAGTTCAATCACGGACTTCTCAGTAAGAGATAGACGGCTTAAAAAAGTTGAGTCATAGAGACGAAAGCAACAAAACAAAGCTATGAGTTACACGATACGCAAACTTTCGTAATAGACAGAAAAGGAGGAGGAATCGAAAACCTAATCAATGTATATATTTATAAAATATTTCACATGAATTCTATCGTGAACAAATGAAATACCTAAAAAGGGCTAAAAAACATCACCATAATTTTGGGGCCCGAACGATACAAAAGAGAAACTCTTCTCAACAACGAAATTATTTTCTAAAAAATACTCTACCGATAAGGACAGCAACTTTACAGAGCAGCCATAGCTTTCAATGAGGAGCGCTAATTCCCGATATTCACGTTCACAAAGGCGATCAATGCCTCTGCGATTTAAACAGTTTCAAACAACGCAGATTTCAAGAAAATAAGAAGCACTGCGAGAAAACAAATGTAAAATTAGATAAGAAGTTTCTAATCGTCTCAGAATTTATTGCTAGTGCTTAGCTGCTGGTACAACAGAGGTAATCTGTGAGTATTACACGATTATTCTACCTTTACATCTTTTAAAATACTTACATCTTTTGTTCGAGACCTCCGCTATGACACATATCCTAACTTAATCAGTACGTTTTACATTGCCTGTAAAGTAAAAGAATTCACATTAAATTGTTATCAAGCGCACACGAGATTTACAAACCAGACTAGGCTTAACTTTACAAAAACACGAAAGGGTTCAAGGTCGGCCATTTTTTATATGGCGCTCGAGGCGCAGTAATACACGACAACTGCAATGGAAGACTCGTAAAATGCACATGACCTTCAATTAGTCATGCTGCAAATTAAAGCATCTCGGCCCCTTCAATAAATAACGCACTTCTTCGATCATACTAATGATTTTGAGACTCAGTGGTCCAAACTTACAGAGAAATAAAAAATCACTTGAACAAGACAAAACGGACAGTGAAGCATTCTGAAGCTACTGAAGCACACACGGGAAACTGACACACGCAAAGGTAGAATGGCTATCTACCGTTTTTACAGATATAAGGCACACTTCCACTTCAGTTCTGTAATTTTATGAAGTTCGATCATCACTTAAAAAGGATTAACACATTTAAAAACGCAGGCACACGAGAAATTAGGAGGTAGCCTGAGCACGAAATATCACACCCTGCTCTCAGAACAGCTCCAGCAACAGTGCGAAGCGACAGGCATTCCCCAAGGGACGCCAAACGAAAATGTTGCCAAAACCCCAGCATAAGCTTAAGAAAAAACCCAGGTCAGCGAAAAAAGACGTTAATGAATAAATTTTCTTACCCTTTTCTATTGTTTTCGAGGTTACCAAGTAGTACAATCATTTTAGCTCCTTGAACTTAATTGTTTTGCCAACACAATTCATGACTGTAAACCCCAGGAGACAGATAAAAAACCCAGATCCGCGGTTAAAACCCCAGAATGCGCAACCCACAGACTTAGAATCAAGATTGGCAGAGAACTTCAGCAATTGCTTCTACATGCGCGAATAGAACTAGAACGTTGAACATGTATCAGAGTTTTTTATTCTTATTTTTAATAAAGATATTATCGACGTTTAGTGACATTAACGATTAATTTCGCTGATAGAATTAAGTTATTGACCTAAATCGCTCATTTTAAAATCACGAATTTGCTCTGGAAGCTTCCAGGACAGTCAAATGGGAAACGGTTCAATTAAATGGCGAGATAAAACCCAAATGGCTTTAAAGACGGAGAAAGGCATGACACTCCCCCCTATTTTTCTTTGAAAAATACACAGAAAACATCCTTGCGACGGCTTGAAGATAGTACGTAAAGAGTGCCTTAGCTTGGTACACGATAATCACTAACATTACGCTTGTACTAAAAGACCATAAATCAATCCGTTTACAATACGAAATTTCTTAAATCTAGATAGAGATCAATGTTCCTTGGTCCGATAGGCACAAGAAACAACGCACGTGACTAGTGTTAGGAACGTTACGAGCGAATAATACAAAATTAGAGGCGCACCCCGTCAGTACTCAAAATCTAATACTCTATAGTAGGCAAACCGCAAACTGAGTTAGCGAGAGATAGATAGGGGAAGAAAAACGAACGTGCTTCACGCATCACACCACTACCGGGAGAGGAAGGAGAAGTCTGCAGCTCTTCATCTCCCCCCATCAGCAGCAGTGAGACACCTTCCGCCGAACGCTTGAAATAAGCATATTAAAAAATAGGTAAGCTCGACAGGGAGACGGGAAGGACGCGTCACAGTTGCGACGGGCGTGATAGAGCACACTAATCGAATGGATTCGAGAATCTGACACTATGAGATCTAGTTGTCTCCTCGGAGACCTAAACTTACTACCTTTCCTATCGGACGTTCGCACGCTATCGTACCTCCCGCAGCAGCGGCCCGAGATACCACTACGGAACGTACTAGACCGTCCCCGCTCTTCTTGACCCTGACTACCCTACCCATCGCCCATTTATTTCTCGGAGCGGGCTCGACGAGCATGACGATGTCTCCAGGGCTCAAGTTGGTTGTCCTCTTCGTCCACTTGGAGCGCGATTGAAGCTCCTGTATGTAGTCGCTTTTCCACTTCTGCCAGAAGACCTCTGCCAGATGGTTGACTCTACGCCAGCGCTTCCTTCCGTAGGCTATGAGGTCCGCAGGGGAGGTGTCGCAGAGAGGAGGGTTGTCGACCGCTTCTTTCAACGTTAGGAGCATGTTTGGAGTCAGGGGTTGTGGATCATTGGGGTCGCTCGATAGGGACCATAATGGCGTGTTGTTGACGATTGATGCTGCTTCTTGAAAAAAGGTGTAGAGCTCATCTCTACTAGGTGTTCGCATGCCGCACTGGGAAAGTGAGAACAACATGGCCTTCTTTATAGCTCCCACTTTACGTTCCCAAACTCCACCAAAATGGGGTGCGTGAGGGGGATTAAAGATCCACTGTACATCGAAGTCTTGCAGCGTTTTGGAGAGTGACCTCATGTCGAGGTCCTGGTTATAGCTGCCGACGAAATTAGAACCGCGGTCGCTCCTTATGATTTTGCACGATCCACGAACGCACATGAATCGTCTGAGAGCGTTTCGAAAGCTAGAAGTGTCCATGGCAGGCAGCGGTTCCACATGCACCGCTCTAGAGGTTAGACAGGTCAACACCAAGGCCCATACCTTAGAAGTCCTCTTATTGCTTCTCGTAGAGATTCCCTCGACGACCTGCCACGGGCCTGCCACGTCCAAACCTGTGTTCGTAAAGGGAGCGGTGCAAGCAAGTCGGTCCTCCGGTAGGTCACTCATTTTCTGCTCTTCGGGCCTCCTTCTCAATTTTCTGCAGACGACGCAGTCATTTACGAACTTACGGATGACTTTCTTTCCGTGCACTATATATGATAGCCTGCATCTCGTACGGCTCCATGAGAAATGTGAGCACCTTGATGCCCGGAGAGTTTGTGATAATGAGACACAATGCTAGAGGTGAGCGGGTGGTCTTCGGGAAGCACAATGGGGTGCTTTATACACCCGGGCAAGTTGACGCGCCTGAGGCGTCCGCCTACTCGCAACAGACCGTCAGCATCAATAAAGGGGCTCAAAGAAGACAAAGGGTGGCGCAGAGGAATGTCCTTTTCTTTCTTGAGATTACTGATCACGTCTTGAAAGGTGGCGCGTTGAACGTCAGAGATGGCTAACGTCTCACCCCCGAAGTTTAGCGATTCCAAGGGTCTGATGGCCAGAGCCACTCCTTTTCTTTGCTGAGTTCGGTCCTTCCATTTGAAATAGAAGTGCGTCGCCAGTCTTGATGCTCTACGAACAGAGACAAAGTCACCAGTTAAGTAGGCAGGAACTTCACGCTGAAGCTCTGGGGTCTGAAGGGAGGTGACGAAGTTCGAGCATTCCTGGACGAGTTTCTCCTCGGGTAAACGCACTGAAAGCGAGATATCTGCGCCTTCTTGCTCGTCAGGCAGATGATCTTCCCACAGAAAGGAAGGGCCCGTCAACCAGCGTATCCTCTTCAGGTTCTCTGCGCTTGTGGGACGAGAGGCCATATCCGCCGGGTTGCACTCTGTGGCTACGTACCGCCAGAGTTCCTTGGGACGAACCTTCGTAGCCGCTTCAATTCTTCTAGTCACATACTTTGAAAATCTTTTAGTTTCGTTGTTGAGGTAGCCCAGCACTACCTTGCTGTCTGAGTACATCACTACGTCGTTGATCTCGACGCTCATCTCTTCGCATATTCTTCTTGAGGCCTCGCTGCACTCGACGGCCGCGCAGAGTTCCAAACGTGGTATGCTTGTGGCAGCTCTGGGAGCCACCTTGCTGTCAGCGCTTACAAAAGACACGTGTACTCGTCCACTCACATCGACTGATCGTAAGTAGGTGACATGTCCTATGGCTTGTTCAGAGGCGTCGGCAAAGGAATGCAAACTTCGTGAATGAACCTCCCCGAAGTCTCCAGGAATGAGGCACCTGTCCAACGACAGGTCGGAGAGTCCTCGCAACGACTCTTTCCACGATTCCCACGTCGCAAGATGAGCGACGGGAAGAGGGTCGTCCCACCCCAACTTTGCCAAATTTTCTGGGTCTTGTTTTACGGGAGGGATCAAGGTGCGCATGATCAGTCGGCCTCCCAACACGACGGGGCTAGCTAAGCCGATTGGATCGAAGATTGAATTGACGGTGGCTAACAAACCACGTTTCGTGAACGGGCGGTTCACCACCTCGGTATGTACATCAAACCGGTCGGTCGTAGTATTCCACGTCACTCCTAGGGTGCGCTGACTACAACCATCCTCCCAAAACTCCACTTTTCCTTCCTCGCGTTCCGATTCCGGGAATGCATTCAAAACCTTCTGATGACTAGAAGAGATTTTGTGAAGACGAACCTTGAACGTCTCCAGGTACTCTCGTGTCTTGACTAGAATGTCGACGGCCTCTTGAGCTGAACCTGCGGATCCCAGTCCGTCGTCAACGTAGAATCCGCGCTCGACGTAGCTCAGAGCTTTCCAGGCAAGTCTGTCTCCGTTTTCTCTCTCCTCTCTTGAGGCTTCCCTAAGGGCGTGGCGCAGACAGTGAGTTGCGACAGCCGGACTTGATCGATTTCCGAAGACGTGCACTCTTGCCCGGTATGAGACAATTGCTTTGCAAGGATCATTGTCCTTGAACCAGAAGAACCTGAGAAAATCTCGGTCGGAGGGACGGACATAGAAGGCGTGGAACATCTTTTCCACGTCGGCAACGAAACCAATCTTGTTCTCTCGAAACCTAAGGAGCACTCCACGAAGACTGTTGTTGGCATCTGGCCCCTGAAGCAAGGTTCCGTTTAAGTTGCGTCCGAAATACTGCGCCGCAGAGTCGAAGACGATGCGCACCTTCTTTTTCTTGGGATGTGTAACGGGAAAAACCGGGAGATACCAAAAGTGTCCTTCGGCCGGTTGAAGTTCTTGGGAAGGCACTACCTCTACGTGTCCACTATCCACGTAGTCTTGGATTATCTTCAAACACTGCTGTAATTTGGCGGGGTCCTTGATTAACCGCGCCAAAGTGTTTCTGGAGCGGCGATAGACGGCCTTCGTGTTGTCTGGAAGCTTAGACATGCGATCTATGAATGGCAGCGGAGTTTCTAGATGCCCTTCAGCATTTACAACTATATTCTCGTCAATCAGCGACAAGAATTTCCTGTCCTCAACGGACGGTCCAGGACTCTCGTCGTCCATTTTGGTGTCGAAGACTGGAGCCAGAGGACCGAAACAAGGCTGAGCCGAAAAGTGATCTTCGACTTGAGCTTTATACACACTCATCTGCATGTTCGACGGGTGAGGCTCTGAAGGGTTGACTCTTCCAACAACAGCCCATCCCAAAGGTGTTTTGTAGACAGCTGGCTTCCGGTGGATCAGATCTGCAACTAATACGTCTTCAGCGTCTCGGCCCAGCAACAGACTCACGGGAGCATTGCAGTCCAGAGGAAGAAACTCCGATGCAAGATGAGCGATGTCGGGGTTCTTCAAGACGTCTTATCTCGTTGCCACGTCGTGCTTATTATGAGGAATGCCGTCGTGCTCGAATAGCGGGGGAAGAGCATAAGACTCAGAGCGGTTTACGCCCTTTACTCGAAAGCCCTCCGTAGTCCGACCGTAGGATTTAATTTTAGAACCTGAAATCGTGGTGATGGAATACGTTTTTTTTTGTGAGGTAATGCAAAGAAATCTAACAAAGAAGATGTGGCGAAAGAGTTAGTACTTTGGTCATCCAGGATGACGTAGGTGCGGAGAGTTTTACTGCTTCTTCCAGGCGCCGTCACGTCCACCAAGACCATCTTAGAGCAGCTTCGGTTTTTCGATGGTTGTCACTTTTCCGTATACAGGTTTCCCATTTCTGAAGCGTCGCGTCTCTCGTTGAGCGGCGGAGACCTGCGGGCCCAGCGTCCTCGAGGCGCTGGTCCTCCCCTCGAAGCAAAACCTCTTCCTCGTACGCCGAAGTTTTCTGAGTGGCTGCGCCTCTGCCCCTCAGACCCGTCCGAATGAAGCAGCGTGTGATGAGAACTGGAACCACAGGCTTCGCACCTCTGATCTGCGGTGCATTGAGCTATACGGTGCGCTCCGAAACATCGGAAACACGCACCGCACTCCACAACGATAGCCTTACGATCCTCAGCATTCAAACGAGAAAATCTATTGCAAGACGCCAGAGAATGCCCGGAGGTATGGTGTAAGGGGCATTCGGTTCTCGTGTTTTCCACTTGCGAGGTTTCGACAGCAAGCACGGTGGCTCGCTTGCTGGACTTGCCCTTAGGTCCAGTATGCTGGTCGTTGTCCAACTTGGTGAGAACTCCCGAGTACGTGCGCTGAGCATTCTCGCGCAAGAACCTGCAGAATTCCTCTAAAGGAGGATGGCGCTTATGAGATTTCTGGTAGCTGAGCTTGGATTTATTCCACCGGCATTTAATAAAATCCGGGAGCTTCTCATAAATTGGTTCGAGGCCCAGAGCATAATTGTAGTATTCCAAGTCTCTCACCTCCCTCATCTGCCCCTGGATGCTGTAGCAGAAGTCGCCCAACTTTTGCAGCGATTGAGCGGTTTTGGGATCAAATTCAGTCGTTTTTATTTGGTCGAATCTCTCGATCATCTTCTTGAACTCCGCCGTGATTTGCTCCGACGAGCCATATCGTTCTCTTAGTTGAGAGACGATTTCGTCCAAAGTTCGCTTCGGATCACTTCCGAATGAAGTCCTCAATCCGACGATTGTGTCGCGAGGCTCCCCAGATGTGCGCGCTTCTAGGATGCCGACCACGTCGCTCGGATTTAAAGAAAGGTTCTTTAAGTCGTTGCGAAGCTCAGCGAACCAAGTATGGTACCGTTTAGGCTCGCCTCGGAAAGGGTTAGGAGGTGACTTTTTTAGTTCCATTAAAACTAGATGCCTTGAAGCGGCGTCGAGCCTAAGTTCGTTTCCCGCGCAGCAGTCACTGCTGGCCAATGGTTTTTCTAGGTAGCACAAAAGCGGGTCTTGAGGGTTGTAATTGGTAGAGTTCCCTTGATTGTTGTCAGCGGCTCGAGTGGGTCTTGATTCCCGAACTCTCCGTGGGCGAGAACTCCGAAGTCCAGCATTGTAAATTCCTCTACTCTCCAGGTTCGGTGGGGGACGTACCTCAGAACGGCTCAAAAAACTAGAGTCGGAACTCGTCGATGAGCACGGGGCATTTTGACGCATTTTGGGGGCCTTATTTCGCTTTTGATCTTGAAACTGGGCAGCAGCGTTCCGCTGCCGTGCCTGAGAGTCACAAAGGTTAGGTGGAGTGGCGCAATAAACCACACTGCCGTGGTTCCGCGAGACCCATTCTTCGGTGTGCCTAGATTTTTCCGTTTCGCTGAGTGCGCCGATCGAACCGTCCGGGCTGAAGAGACCTCTGTTGTTGATTTCGTCTATTTCAAGTGAGATTTTACTTTTCTCTGCCTTAGCTTCTACTTCAGCAAGCTTCACAGCGAGCTCACACTGTGACCTGAGCTCCGCAACTTTTGCTTGGTGTGCAATGTTGATCCTCTTTATAGAACTTTCCAGGTCCACTAGCCTCGTGGACTCCGCCACAGACATAGCTCTAGAGGAGGTGCTTCGCCTTGGCCCCGATCCTCGACCGTCCTTTCTTGAGTGAGTTGACGTGGAGCTCTCGCTGGAAAGGTCGTTCACACGAGGGTTGAGAAAGCACTTTACCCGCCTCTTTAATTGCCGGTAGTCAGCCATGAGATTTTTAGCTTCTTGTCCGGCTCCAACTTTTCTTAGATATTCTAACTCGTTTTCTACGAGTCCTCGCCACTCCCGGAAGTGGTGAAGACACTCAAGGGATTCCTGGTTCCATTCTTCTTCAGTCCAGGCTTCCCTTCTGGCGCTCGACGTTTTCAATTGAATTATTTCCTGAAGACGGGTCATGTGATCAAGCCGCACGACTCTTGAGTCCTGCCGTGGCCTACACGAATCCATAGTTATCAATAACGGCCCCTACGCCGCGAAGTCTAATGGCACTTACTTCGTTTAGGAGCGATGCAGCTGTGTGTCAGCAGAGGTCCCGGGAGTATGCCACTCCAAAAAGATTGACTGTCGCGCCCTTATTCCCCTTCGCCAGGTAAGAAAAACACCGGAAGAAGAAGGAGGTTGTATTGGGCGCGGTTGAATACGTCACTGCAAAAACAAGAGTTATTTAGTTCTACAAATGGAGGCACTACCTAGGCTTCGGCTCGGAACTTTATATCTTTTCCTTGGAGCACTGATTTCAATTAGATACAAATGCTTTTATTTTACTCGCGTACTCAGTAAAGATTAGACTATAATGACATCGAAAGGGTGTGAATTTAGATTGCACACAAGTTCAATCACGGACTTCTCAGTAAGAGATAGACGGCTTAAAAAAGTTGAGTCATAGAGACGAAAGCAACAAAACAAAGCTATGAGTTACACGATACGCAAACTTTCGTAATAGACAGAAAAGGAGGAGGAATCGAAAACCTAATCAATGTATATATTTATAAAATATTTCACATGAATTCTATCGTGAACAAATGAAATACCTAAAAAGGGCTAAAAAACATCACCATAATTTTGGGGCCCGAACGATACAAAAGAGAAACTCTTCTCAACAACGAAATTATTTTCTAAAAAATACTCTACCGATAAGGACAGCAACTTTACAGAGCAGCCATAGCTTTCAATGAGGAGCGCTAATTCCCGATATTCACGTTCACAAAGGCGATCAATGCCTCTGCGATTTAAACAGTTTCAAACAACGCAGATTTCAAGAAAATAAGAAGCACTGCGAGAAAACAAATGTAAAATTAGATAAGAAGTTTCTAATCGTCTCAGAATTTATTGCTAGTGCTTAGCTGCTGGTACAACAGAGGTAATCTGTGAGTATTACACGATTATTCTACCTTTACATCTTTTAAAATACTTACATCTTTTGTTCGAGACCTCCGCTATGACACATATCCTAACTTAATCAGTACGTTTTACATTGCCTGTAAAGTAAAAGAATTCACATTAAATTGTTATCAAGCGCACACGAGATTTACAAACCAGACTAGGCTTAACTTTACAAAAACACGAAAGGGTTCAAGGTCGGCCATTTTTTATATGGCGCTCGAGGCGCAGTAATACACGACAACTGCAATGGAAGACTCGTAAAATGCACATGACCTTCAATTAGTCATGCTGCAAATTAAAGCATCTCGGCCCCTTCAATAAATAACGCACTTCTTCGATCATACTAATGATTTTGAGACTCAGTGGTCCAAACTTACAGAGAAATAAAAAATCACTTGAACAAGACAAAACGGACAGTGAAGCATTCTGAAGCTACTGAAGCACACACGGGAAACTGACACACGCAAAGGTAGAATGGCTATCTACCGTTTTTACAGATATAAGGCACACTTCCACTTCAGTTCTGTAATTTTATGAAGTTCGATCATCACTTAAAAAGGATTAACACATTTAAAAACGCAGGCACACGAGAAATTAGGAGGTAGCCTGAGCACGAAATATCACACCCTGCTCTCAGAACAGCTCCAGCAACAGTGCGAAGCGACAGGCATTCCCCAAGGGACGCCAAACGAAAATGTTGCCAAAACCCCAGCATAAGCTTAAGAAAAAATCCAGGTCAGCGAAAAAAGACGTTAATGAATAAATTTTCTTACCCTTTTCTATTGTTTTCGAGGTTACCAAGTAGTACAATCATTTTAGCTCCTTGAACTTAATTGTTTTGCCAACACAATTCATGACTGTAAACCCCAGGAGACAGATAAAAAACCCAGATCCGTGGTTAAAACCCCAGAATGCGCAACCCACAGACTTAGAATCAAGATTGGCAGAGAACTTCAGCAATTGCTTCTACATGCGCGAATAGAACTAGAACGTTGAACATGTATCAGAGTTTTTTATTCTTATTTTTAATAAAGATATTATCGACGTTTAGTGACATTAACGATTAATTTCGCTGATAGAATTAAGTTATTGACCTAAATCGCTCATTTTAAAATCACGAATTTGCTCTGGAAGCTTCCAGGACAGTCAAATGGGAAACGGTTCAATTAAATGGCGAGATAAAACCCAAATGGCTTTAAAGACGGAGAAAGGCATGACATTATGCAAAAAATTGCTTGAATTAAAGTGCAAATTCGATCACTCCTATCAAGAAACTAGGATCTTCATTTCTGAAGTTCGTAGTATTGTTGCTGATCTTAAGACGTACAATTGTGACGTCATAGGAGAACGATCTGGATCACTTTTCGTAAGCCATGTCGTGTTCTCTAAATTGCCCTATCCCTTTCAGCAAGAGTTGGCGCGGAAAATTGATAACAATTATCCTCAACTACAGGACATCTTCGACAATTATGTCCACGTCATTGAGACGTTGAAACTCAAAAATTCCAGTAGACCTGAGAGGTCCGAAAAGCCGAAGAATTTCCCAGCCAAGAGTTATTCTTCAGTGGCCCCTAAACTCGGACCTCAGAGACAGGTATTTGCTAACGTATCCACTGCTACCCCTGAGAGGAAGACGTGTAAATTTTGCTCTAGTTTGAGCCACACTATGCTGCATTGCGTTGCTTACCCATCCTACAAAAGTAGGGTAGACCGGTGTGCTGAGCTGCGTCTCTGTGGTAATTGCACAAGCTCGAAGCATGATACCAGCTCGTGCAGTGCAATGCTAGACTACGAATGTAAATTTTGTAAAAGGAAAAATCACATAGCAGCTTTGTGTAAAAAGGCCAACTTGCCTGAGCTGCAGTCTAACCTTTGCTTGAATTCTTCTGCTAGTAATAAATCTATCTTTCTCCTTCCTACTATTACTCTGCCAGTAAGCAAGGGGAAAACTACTACAAACGTGAGGTTCCTCTTAGACTCTGGTTCGCAGCGTTCCTACGTTTCAGGAAACGTCATAACTCGGCTTAGGTGTCCCGAGTTGCCCCCGACCGCTACTTATGTGGTGAGCTCGTTTCTTGAACAGGGAACCAAGTCCTTTGCTGAGATCAGTCTCGGGATTAATTTGTTGGATAATAAAAATTCCTTACAGATTCCCGTACTCGTGGACAACGACTTCAATATGTCTTACGACATTGCCTTTTTGGGAAAGGCGGTAAGTAATCTTAAAGCTGCCTACCAACTTGCTGACAATTCTCTAACGGAGAATTCAGATACGGTAGTCCTAGAAGGAATTCTAGGAGTTGATATTGTTCAGTGTTTCTCCCATCTTGAACTTACAAACTGCATGAACGGAACTGCTTTCGGGTATGGTTCGAAAGTTATCCCTTGGGGGAATGTTGAACACTTCTTAAGGAAAAATCAAGTTCCTGCTCTGTATAAACATTTGAATGCGCTTGGCCGCGAGACTAGTGCTCACGTCAATTTTGTTTTGGATCATCAGCCATGTCACCCGGATCCCATTGGCAGCGTATTGAAGGACAGTGCTGTTGAGGGCCATTTAGATAAACTATTCAGTTTGGAGTCTATCGGCATCACAGATGGCGAGACCGTTACTACGTCAGATATGGAGAAAGTAGAAAAATTTGCCCAAGACATAAAATTTAAGGAGGAGAAATATCACGTTTCTCTCCCCTGGAATGAAAAAATATCCCAGGTTGACGACAATTTCCATGTTGCTCGTGCTGTGCTTGACAGAGTGGTCGCCCGATTGGATGCTCAGGGAAATTTGGATGCCTACGGCAAGGTTTTTGAGCGGCAGCTTGAAGAGGGCATGTTGGAGGAAGTACCTCTAAAGAGTTTAGAGGGAACTAATGCAGTTTTTATTCCCCACAGAGCTGTTGTGAAAAATTCTCCTGCATGCACTACCAAAGTCAGACCGGTGCTGAACTGCAGCCTGAAGCTGCGCCAGTCTCCGTCGCTCAACGATGCCGCCTTCCCTGGGGTGGATCTCGTCGGGGACTTATTTGCTCTGCTAGTTCGATTGAGACATGATGATTTCCTTTTGATGTCTGACATTAAACAAGCTTTCCTACAGATAAGGCTCTCAAAGGAGAGCGACAAAAATAAATTCTGCATCTTGTGGAAGAAAAACGGCAAATTAGTTGTATATAGATATGCATCGATCGTGTTTGGGTTCGTTGCCAGCCCTTTCATTTTGAACTATGTCGTTAAAAACCATGTCGCTAAGTTCCCCGACGATTTGTGCAGTTACTTCCTTCGGGAATGTATGTACGTGGACAATTTGTTCATTACCAATAATAATCCTGCTGTCTTGTCAGAATTGTACCGGTGCTCCCGTGAAAGAATGCTGCAAGGCGGTTTTGAATTACGAAGCTGGTCTACTAACTGCGAGTCTGTTCAGTCTCAGTTGGAGTCGGACGGAGTTGCTGCAGACACTTCGGAACAAATCAAAGTTCTGGGGTACTCGTATTCGCCCCGCTCTGACTCCCTGTCCCTGGCTGAAGAACTAACAAGCGCGCCTACTCATCTCACCAAGAGGATGGTTTTGTCCGCCATCGCGAAGCGTTTTGATCCGCTCGGTCTGTTGGGCCCAGTCACGGTCAGAGGTAAGCTTCTCATGAGAGACATATGGCGGGCTGGGTTGAACTGGGACGATTGCCTTTCAATGGAGCTAGACTCCATCTTTAAAAATTTGATGAAAGACTTTGAGGAGTTGCCTAAATTTAGTTTCAGCAGGAAGGCTCTCGACTCGGACGATCCAGCCGAGCTTGTGATTTTCTCAGATGCCTCAAAGACCTGTTACGGGTTTAACATCTACGCGGTGATCGGCTCTGATCAGTTGAAAAGCAACCTTCTTTTCAGCAAGAACAAGATTGCTCCTCTCAAACCTAACAGTGTGCCAACTTTGGAGCTCTTAGGCGTGTTCATTGCCTTTAAATGCCTACTTAATTTGTTGAAAACGTTGAACGGAACTCAAATTGCTAAAATTACTTTTGTTGTCGATGCGCAAATTGTCCTTGCCTGGCTGCTGAACGGGTTTGTAAAAACGAAAAATGTTTTTGCTAACAACCGTGTCAAGGACATATTGGAGTTCCGGTCGACGTTGAAAAGAGAGTACAACCTAGACTGTGAGTTCAGGTACGTGCCCTCTGAGAGTAATCCTGCCGACATGTTGACTCGGGGCCTGACGGCTGCCGAGTTTCAGCGTAAAATTGATTTCTGGCGTCATGGCCCTGAATTTCTCACTAACACTTCAATGGCTTGGCCTCAGAGCCAACTGAACTGCTTGCCTTCCTCTGTAAACTTAGTCACGTGCTCCCGACCGGTGGCCGAGAGCGAGGTGACCGAGCCTGTTCTTTCCATAGAGAAATTTTCTAGTCTTGAAAAATTACTCGGTGTGACAGCTAAGCTGTTCCAATTAGCAGATGTCGCAAAGAAGCGAAAGGTAACCGCGCTTGAGAATTTTGCCAAAGCCCGCTTGTATTGGATTAAGATCCATCTAGCTACTTTCTTTCCTAAGGAGCTCGACTTCCTCTCTCATCCAGAGGGACGCACTCCCGTCCCTTTGGTTAAAAATCTTAACCTTTTCCTTGACTCGAGCGGCATAATTAGGTCGAGAGGTCGTCTGAGTATGTGCAAACGAATCTCCTACGAAGCCGCCAATCCTGTCCTAATTTCTAAACGCGGTCACTTGTCAAAGTTGCTTGTAACGCATTGTCATCTCAAGTGCATGCACCTTGGCGTTTCTTCCACGCTGAACTGTCTGCGCAACAGCGGGTATTGGATCCCTAAAGTTAGACCTCTAATTAAAGAAATCATTAGGCAATGTATGCCGTGTACCAAGTTGAATGCTCGTGCATTCAAATATCCTGCTCCAACAGATTATCACTCGGATAGAGTCAACTATGTCAAGCCCTTTAAAAATGTTGGTGTTGATTTCACTGGCCACTTTCACGTAAAATTGGGCGATACCTACGTTAAAATGTATATCGTCATCTTTACTTGTCTCTGCATAGGAGCTATACACTTGGAACTGGTTCCCAACATGTCTACTAACGCTTTTCTTGCAGCTTTTATTAGATTCTCCAATCGATTTGGATTTCCAGAAGCTGTTTACTCCGATAACGCTCCCTCTTTCCAACAGGCTGCTGAACTGTTGAATAGTTCGATGTCAGAAAGCGTCACCGGGTATTTTGCTCGTAATAACATTAAGCATGTCAAAATTCCTCTTTATTCAGCTTGGTTCGGTAGTAGTTGGGAGAGACTAATCAGAGTCGTCAAGAGTTGTCTCTACAAATCAATTGGTCGGAGTAAAATAGAATATTTTTCTTTCATGACTTTGCTATCTGATGTGCAAAACGTAGTCAACTCTAGACCGTTGACTTACGTAGATTCAAATGACCTCTCCAAAGAGTGGGTGTCACCTAACTCCTTTTTCAATTTGGGAAATAATAACGCTACCGTAAGTTTCGGTAGCGTCGCAGGTGACCAGTTCTTGCAGCCTACCCATGCAGACCTAGTAAGGTCTTTAGAGGTTAGAGAGGAGGCCTTAGAACAATTTGAGAACTTCTGGTATAACGAGTATTTATTGTCGCTTAGACAAACTGACAAAAACCTTTACGAACCAAACTGGGAGGACCGTATTAGCGAAGGTGACATCGTGTTAAACTCCTCTCCATTCAAGCCTAGGCCTTTATGGTCTATGGGAAGAGTTTTGGAACTGTTCACGGGGAATGATGGCAAGACGCGCTCTGTTAAACTCTTGAGACCAGACAGGTCAACGGGAGAATATGCCATCTCGCTCCTATATCCGTTAGAACTTACACTTGACGATGTTGTTCCTCTAACGAAACCTGCAGTTTCTTCCAGTGTACCTGGGCAGCAAAGTCGACCTCGGAGACAGGCTGCTCGGAGGTGCCTGGAAATCTTGAGACGTCAATAAATTGACGTTTCCCGCCCCCCGGGAATGTGTTGAGAATTACCGTGTGCGCCTCTCAGGTACTTGTCAGTTTGCACTTTAAAGGCTTTCAGCTGACCGGGGGCGGAGGAGGAAGCTATGTCGGTGAGATATTTTTATATATTAAAAAGGAAGAAAAGGAAAAAGAGGCTTAGAGGCTTAGAGGCTTAGAGGCTTAGAGGCTTAATATTTACCATTACACGACGGACTTGAACTGTACTATGTACTCGTCCTGTGTAGCTTAATGGAGTAACGTGGAACAACAGAGTGCTGCACTTCGCCTGTGCATTCGACAACATTCTCGCAATCTTGGTCCCTTTCTTTGACCGTACTCTTGATTTGGTTTGTGTGAATGTGTGTTTCATGTTTATTTTGTTCAACTAGCCTTTCAGAGCGGTATTAATAATTCCTAGGCTTTCTAGCCGCCTCTAACATTACTTACTTACTTACCGGTTCAGTTGAGCCATACGTACTTACTTACTTGCCGGTTCAGTTGAGCCGTACGTACTTACTTGCCGGTTCAGTTGAGCCGTACGTACTTACTTACTTGCCGGTTCAGTTGAGCCGTACGTACTTACTTACTTGCCGGTTCTGTTGAGCCGTACTTACTTACTTGCCGGTTCTGTTGAGCCGTACTTACTTACTTGCCGGTTCTGTTGAGCCGTACTTACTTACTTGCCGGTTCTGTTGAGCCGTACTTACTTGCCGGTTCTGTTGAGCCGTACTTACTTACTTGCCGGTTCTGTTGAGCCGTACTTACTTACTTGCCGGTTCTGTTGAGCCGTACTTACTTACTTGCCGGTTCTGTTGAGCTGTACTTACTTACTTGCCGGTTCTGTTGAGCCGTACTTACTTAGCTGTCAAGCTACGCTCGTGTATTAAGAGCCCGTTGGGCTATCCTTAAAAACGTTAACTCTTATTGATGCTTGCTCTGAATGGTATTCTTCCACTATCGTCATTTCGTTATTTTTTCATCTCTTGCCTAACCTCTTTCTAAAATATGCTCCAATGGTTTCACTCGGGAAGTAATTCCTTAGGTGAGGGTTATCAGGACTTCACTTATTTTGAACTTAGATTTGTGCTCTACATTCCACTGTTATTGAAATAACTGAAAGAAACTTGCTAGTTTTGGGTATTTCGCAAGCTTACTACCGTTTTCTTTTGCGCAGTATACCGCAACTACCGCCGGGTCCGGTCTGCTTCCAACCCGACAGCAGATGAGGGCGTCAATTCGGCCCCGCTAAATTCTTGTTGAGCGCCCATCTGACTCCTAATTTGTCCGAGGTTCTTACCCTTCTGGAGACCATTCAATTCTTGAAAACGGTACCTCCACTCTCTCTCCGAACACTCGCAAGCTAGGAGGAAGCGAGGCCTCATCAACCAATTTCTGAACGGAATTCGATTCCATTCCTGCCTCAATCATTGTAAAACTTCTACGTTCTTGTCTTCGTTTACGTTACCAAATTAAAAACTTTTGAAAACCTTGCAGTGTGTGATTTCCTTACATACCACTAATCATTTCAAATGTGACAGGCCAAAAACTTCTCGTCCTGGATGAACAGGATCATTGTGTTTTGAAAATATCAGTCGTTCCCATATCAGAGTTATCAAATAATAACCCTCCACTACTGCTCCATCGTGAAAACGATCACTGCAGTGCTCTTGTCACACAAGGCAAAAATCAAACCGGGGTTTTCTCATCTTGACAGAGTGCCGCTGCCCAGCCAAATAGTAGACTTTCTTACATAGCAGATGCTGGGCCAAACACCCTGGGCAACTTAGACAAAATCGATAAATCCCCTGAACGATCCCATCGAGATAGTAACTTCGCTACCTTTAAAAAGAGTGCTAACATGGGTAAAATCAATATCAAGCATGTAAATGCTCGAAGCCTGAATGGTAAACTGGATGAAATTAGAGTAATGTTGGTCACAGAAAAAATTGACATTTTGTGTGTCTCGGAAACATGGTTTGACTCACGAACCCAAAGTTCATTTTGTAACATTCCTGATTACGTGTTGTACCGCTACGATGTCGTTAAAACCAGCCGAGGTAGTGGATCTTGTATTATTGTGAAAGAAATGTACTCAACATCTTCACTAATAGCGAATAAAGTTTGCGAAGGCATTGAAATGGTTTGGTTAGAAGTGCAAATAAATAAACACAAATCAATAATCATTGGCAGCCTTTACCGGCACCCATCGTCTCCCCTAAATCTAACACTTGATTTTATTGAGGAAACCTTCAAAGAAATCCTTCAGGTAAAATAATCATTCTTTGCTTTCGGAGATTTCAATGTTGACCTAACGGACAAAAACAATCAGCTAAGCAAACTATTGTATAAACTAAGCCTATCACAAATGTTCAAAGAACCTACTCGCATCACTAAAGCCTCTGCAACTCTCCTCGATCTGGCAATCACAAATAATCCCACCGCAATACTTAGTACAGTAATATCACCTTCAATTTCCGATCACCACTCTATAGAATGTGAAATTAATATTGCGAAGGAAAGACAAAAATACCGCTTAATGACCTATCGCTCGAAAAGGCACTATTCAGCAGAACTATTTCAAGAAAAACTACTCGATAGGTCTACCGAATTCCAGAAAATGATGCAATCTGACGATGTTGACATACAAGTGTCAATCTTCAACGAAAACTTCACAGCAGCTCTCGACGAATGTGCACCTTACGTCTCCAAAAAAAAACCAAGCCAAAACGGACTGTTTGGATTACTGACGAAGTTAAAGAGATGAGCAGAATAAAGAAAGCTAACTTGCGAGAGTACAAAAACAATAGATCAAACAGTACCTTATACAAGAGATATAAAGAACATGAAAAAATTCTTCGAATGAAAATCACTGAAGCGAAACAATCTCACTTCCACCAGGCACTGATAACGGCTAAAAATAACCCGAAGCGAACTTGGGAAATCATTAGTGAGGTAGCCCCATATAAAAATTTAGATCGCATAAGTAATTTTGAAAATCCCTTGGCAACAGCCACGGATTTCAACACATTCTTTTCAAAAGTAGGGGCTCAAGATTTCAGTGGGGTGTGTACCAATCCGGATGAAACGACAATTGAAAATTCATGCCCCACTGCACCCTCGAGGACTGATGTCAAGTGGAGACCGCGCCCTGTCGATTTACCGGAGTTACGAAACATTTTATACTCACTAGAAAACACAAAGGCAGTTGGACATGATGGTATCAGTCTTCAATATATCCAAGACAGTTTCCCTGTTACAGCACCATGGATTCGTCTGATAATTAATACATCAATTGTAACCAACACGTTTCCAAACCAATGGAAACACTCCATTATTAGACCGTTGCACAAAAGTGGTGACCTAAATACAGCATCAAACTACAGGCCCATCAGTCTTTTGCCTGTCATGTCCAAACTATTGGAGAAAGTGGTGACAAATCAACTCTCATTTCACCTGGACGAGTCAAATCTACTCCACCAAAATCAATATGCCTATAGAAGAAATACTAGCACTCAAGACGCTCTGCTCAACATCTCTGAAAAAATATACAGTGACATCGATCAAAAGAATGTAACACTCTTGCTGCTACTCGATCTCTCTAAGGCGTTCGATTGCGTCGAAAATGAAAGACTTCTACGTAAAATACTGAACTTGGGAATAGACAGGCAATGGTTTGAAAGTTACCTGTCAAATCGATCTCATGCAGTCCGCATAGAAAACAAATTGTCCCCACTCATTCAAAACAATTTTGGTGTTCCCCAAGGATCCATTCTTGGTCCGCTACTGTTTTCTATTTTCATTAATGATTTCCCTCCAATGCCTTCTAACACACGGATCTCAATGTATGCAGATGATGTTCAAATTGCAATAACAAGATCTGTATCGGAAATACCACAGACGCAAATTAAAGCTGAAACTTTACCGACTAGCCTGAAATCACGGTACGACCGAAATGGTCTCAAATTAAATGCTAATAAAACACAATGCATTATTTTTGGATCCAAAGATGCAATTAAAAAAACTTCAGATCTTGCTCTTGCAGCTGGAAATGATAAAATTAATGCATCAGAAAAAGTTAAAATCTAGATATCTGGTTCGATAGAAATATGTCCTTCAAATCTCACGTTGAGACTACTTGCAACAATATCTACGGAACTTTAATGTTTTTTCATCGTATAAAAAGTATGCTAGACGTAAAATCCAGATTATTAGCCATTCAATCCCTTGTGTTATCGCGCATTGACTACTGCAGCCTTGTATGGGGAGACTTACCTCAATACCTTCAAAGGGACTTACAAAAATGCGTGAATTTTGCAGCCAAGGTGGTATGCAACGGTAATTTCAAAAGAAGTGATCACGTAACCCCTCTCCTCAATAAACTCGGCTGGATTCCTATCCAAGGAAGGGTCCTCATGCAGAAGGCCCAATACGTATTCTCTTCTTTATATCTTCCTCAGAGCAAAGCTGAGATAGTGCGTTTCCATCCACCCACTGTAAACAATCAAAAACCGAACAGAAACAATAATGTCTTAGTCAACTATCGTTCATCTCACTTAGGGCAAAAGGCTCTGTCCATATCAGGCCCCTTACTGTGGAACAAACTTCCCCTGAGTATTAAAGTCCCTCAAAGACTGAGAGAATTTAAAGCCAAAATAACTCGTCATCTTGTGTCTCAGTAATAATTTTTAGTTACAGAACATACTGAATGAGTACTGACGAATCTCATTTGCCTGGTATCTCCATTGCTGAACAATCTCTCTCGCTCATTGTTCTATAATTCAAGCCATCACACAACAGTTTTGAAGTATGCGTAGGTATTATGATTTGACCGCCTATACGTTGTCACTTGCAAACATGCTTACTTGTATATGTGTGTACGTATATAGGTGTAGGTGCGCATATGGGTGCGTATATGTGCACGTACACCTGTGTGCACTAGAGTAGATAAACCAGTCGAAGGTTGAATTTTATGTCATTCCTCTCCGTTTCTGTGCAAGCATCAAACTAGACCGTCATGGTACCTATGTGTGTGTGTGTTTATCAATTGCAGACATTCACCATATTACAAAGATAATGTGTTTTTTTTCTAATATGAAATTGTAAAGCATCCATTTAAAAAAAATAAATTCGTTGTGTGATCATCCATTTAAACTGCAGTAATATGCTTATTCTGCTTTTAGTTATATGCTTATAATAATGTGATACCTAAGTTTGTTTATCAATTGCCAACAATTTGCGCCATATTTCAAAGATAATGTGATTTTTTTCTAATATGAAACCTTTATAGGACATTAATGTTTTCTTTCTAATTCACGTCCCACAATCGTTTTCATGTTTCTGACTTAAGTAGACTGTTTTGTGCCACTTTTTTTAGTACGAAATTTTGTAAAATTCATGCTATAATAAAAGATATTTCCTCTGTTTCCCTCGATTGGAATTCTGGTTTATACTGACTAGTTTATGCTGATATTTGCGCACATGCTTAGTTGTGTATAAGTGTACGTGTGCACGCTATGCGTATGACACTCTGTAGAATGCGTACGTATTGCCTCGATGCACATAGAAATGCATTTGTGAATGCTTACGAGTTTGGTGTAAGTATGTGCGTGGGTATGTGCGTGCATGTGTATGTGTATATATTTACATGTATACGCGCACATATGTGTGTACTAGACTGACAACTAGCATTTTACAAGAGAAAATGGTCCTTTTTCTGTGCACTCTCAACTTGTAACATTACCTAACTCGTCATCTCTTTATTATTGTAAAGCATTCATGTAAAAACTATACATATGTTGTGCGATCATCCATCTATATTTAAATAAAATGCTTATTAACTAATGACCGTTATGTTAAAATTGTTGAATCAGAAATACAAAACTTATAATCTTCTTGGTCCTCATGCTTATGTGTACATACATGTATATATATATATGTATATGTATGTGTGTGTGCGTGTGTGTGAGTGTGTGTATTGATATATACACACATACGTACGTATATGTACATATGTGTGTATATGGGTATATATATCTATTTTTTTTCATGCTTCCTTAAAATGACACTTGAGAACATTGACCGAAACAAGCGATTTCATATATTATTTCCTGGCGTCAAGAATTGCGAAGTTTTATGTCATGTACATGTAAACTGTCATAAGTGTTTTCATCCCACAATGAAAATGCATCGTCCATGAAATTGTGTTATCTCTTATAATTATCATTACATGTATTATCAAATGTAGTTTATGCTAGATTAGGAGTTCATTGCCCCCAATCATTTCTTTTCGACTAGTGACACGAGTTTTTCATTACTCGTTTGTGTGTATCATCAAAGTGTATTAATTTTAAGATATTTTAAAAACCAATGATGGTACTTTTGTACCATCTGTATTGGAAATAAACTGTTTTCTTTCTTTCTTTTCTTGAATAGTGTTGAATAGCCTATTTCAACATACAAAGAATGACTATTTTGTTGTTCTTTACTCTACCTGTGGGAGGGGAGAACGTTTTTAAAGGGTTAGGTCTCTGATGCAGGGGCAAGCTGGAATAGTAACAGCAGACTAGTACTACAGCTTATCCAGCCGCAGAATAATCAGAACTTAAGTTACAGCAGATCAGCCGTTGTCAAAAAATCCTGTTGTCAAAAAACGGCAATCTCATTGATCAGCCTAATACTGAGAGGGTTTGAAATGACTCGCTGATTTTGAATTACTTAATTTAAATACAGGTGAACTGTCCCTAGGGCAACAAGTACACATTGACTAACGTCGCCCTGAAAACACAAAATCACATGGGCGAGTGGTCGCATAAATTTCTGGGTATGTTCCCAGTCTACTTTTTGAAATGCTTTAACTCTAGGCTTCTACCTTACTGATTGGCTCAACTTGTCCAGCACAGCTCGTGGGTGAGGAGCCAACAAGATATTGACAAAAAAATATTTTTGTTTTTGAATAAAATTTGAGCTATGCACGGTTAGGTTGTGAAGTTGCTTGTACCTGCTATTTGCTAGCTCACATCCTATGTTTTTATACTTGAACACATCACTTGTGATTGGTTAAACTGAAGTTCAACATTCAGCTCAAGATTCAGAGTCAAACTCAATGAACAAGTTTCTAAAATTCACACATTCAGTGGTCTGCTATAATACTGTTAATTTGGAATCTGACTGTTATTCCTAGCATTACACTGCAGCATACTGGCTATAGGAAGCACTAGAATTCACAATATCACAACGGCTAGTCTGACTCAATGTGGGTGGTTCGCCGGCAGCCAGAAGCATCCTTGAATGCTCTAGAAACCGGCTGTTCCCCGCTATCAAACGCACGATACATAGTGTCGAATCGACGAGTATAGCTAGTTCAAGAACACGTTTTGAATTAATAGTTTTCTGACGCAATAATCACACCACCAAAGAATACAGAAACTTAAAATTATCCGGGAAGAACTTGTTTATTACGAGCACTTTAGTCAAATAGAACGCTGCGTCAGTCTTGCGGACCAGTACGGATCCGCAAAATGTTGCCGTAAAAAAATGTTTAAAATTTCGCGTCTTGTAAGACGCGACACTCCCCTTCTGGTGGAGTGATCCACTAATCTCTGCCGCCGGGGTGGCGGTGGATGAGGACCAATTCAGTGGCGGGACGCACCACCCGTTGGACCCTATCGTTGTCATTTCGTCGCGCAAGCCGCACAGTGGCTGTCCTCAGCGATCCATCATGACTGGGGAGGGTCTTTACGATGACGCCTTTCGGCCAGGTTGTTCTCCTAGTCATCTTTTCCCTCACTAGGACTATGTCTCCTTTCTTTAGCGGTGGGTTGACGACCCTCCATTTGCTGCGCTGTTGCAGTTCGTAGATGTAGCCTCTCCTCCACCTCAGCCAAAACAGATCTGCTAAGTACTGCACCTTTTTCCATCGCAGCTTCCCGTAAGCGGGTTCGTGTCGAGTGAGCGCAGGCCTGTCGTGTTGTGGCGTGCTGGTCTTCCGCGTCAGGAGCATGTTTGGGGTCACTGGCAGCGGTTCATTGGGATCGAAGGACGTCTCCCACATGGGGGTGGAGTTCACGATAGCTGCCGCTTCCTGCAGTAGGGTGTGTAATTCGTTGAAGGACAGAGGGTGTATACCAGTGTGCACGAGGGCTGCTTCTAAACACCTTCGGATTTGACTTATCTTGCGCTCCCACACTCCGCCGAAATGAGAGGCATGCGGCGGGTTCATCTCCCAACGCACACCCAGGTCCAACAGAGCCCAACTGGCCTGCTGAACGTTGACTTCTTCGGCTAGGTTCTTGGCTCCGATGAAGTTGGTGCCTCTGTCGGATCTCAGGACCGAGCAGGGACCTCGCACCGCTATGAACCTCCTGAAGCTGTTGATGAAAGAAGGAGTGTTGAGGGATGGCATCATCTCGATATGAACTGCGCGAGAATCGAGGCAAGGGAAGAGTAGAGTCCAGCACTTTCTGGGGGGGGGGGGCGTTTCTTCTTGTGGATGGCCCGTTGTTGATCATCCAGTGACCGAAGACGTCGAAGCCCACGAAGGTGAAGGGCAGCGCGGTATCGGAGCGTTCCTTCGGTAGTTCGGCCATTTGCGGGATCAAGAAAGTGGCTCTTAGTCGCTGACAGATGACGCAGTTCCACAGCAACTTCCGTATCGCTCTCCGGCCGTTCTCGATGTGATACCCGGCTTCTGGGATGGAGGCGTGCGTCACGTGCCGGCCTTGATGCTTCGTCTTCTGATGGTAGTGCATTATGACAGCAGTGCTGATGGGGTGCTTAAAGGGGAGCAGCAGGGGGTGCTTGATATCTTCTGGGAAGTCTAAGATGGCAAGTCTCCCTCCCACTCTGATCAGCCCGCTTTGATCGACGAAGGGTGCGGAGCTGGAAAGTTTGTGTCGAGGGGCTACACTTCCCTTTTGGCTCATCCGGTCGAAAAGATCTGAGAAGGCGGACTTCTGGGCTTCCAGGACCAGGACGTTGTGAGCCAAGGCATGAGGGTCGGCAACGGCGATGTGGCTGTTCTGGTTGGCTCTTCGAAGGTAGACTCTGTTGAGTACCTTTTGCGACAGAGCTACTACTCTGGCGGCGATCCTCAGGATGGCTGACCATGAACTGAATTTTGAGAAGAGCTTGGCGAATAGAAGTTCAGCGATATTGCCCGTCGATCGAAGAGCTTGAACGTCGGCCCTTTTTTCAACCTGGGGAGTTCCTCGGGGTCTGTCGGGAGAGCCGAGGTGGGGGAAGGGGAGACGACGTCGCTGATTAGAAATGCCGGACCCTTGAGCCATTCCGTCTGCATTAGTCTCGACGGGTCTGTCGGTCTCGAGGCTAGGTCGGCGGGATTCGCTGTGGTGTCAACGAAGCTCTATTGGGACGGGTCGCTACTCTGACGGATGATGTCCACCCTTCTCTGAAAATACCGACTGAATCTCGCAGAGTTGTTTCTGATGTAACCCAGCACGAACTTGCTGTCTGAATAGAAGTATACCCGAGCGGGTTTCCTTTTCAGTTCCTGTATTGTTTGCAGGCTTGACAACACTGCTCCTACTGCTGCGCACAGTTATAGCCTAGGGATCGAGGTGGCAGCTCTGGGAGCCACCCGGCTTTCTCCGTGAACGAACGCGACGTGACCTTGGCCGTTGTTGGTGGTCGTACGCAGGTACGTCCCGTTTCCGATTGCCTCCTGCGAGGCGTCCGAGAAAAAGTGCAAGGTTTGGGTGTCGTCTCCATTCGATTCCGGAGGAAGGAAGCACCTTGGAATCGATAGTTCGTGCAGGCATTGAAGGCTCTGGAGCCAGCGCAGCCACGACTGAACTGTGCAGCTCGGAATGGGCTCGTCCCAATCCAAGGTCTTACCACCGGATGCTCGGTCGTTTTCGGAGAGCAGGTTTCGTAGGATGAGTCGCCCGCCGAGTGTGACTGGGCTGGCGAAGCCGATAGGATCGTAGATCGAATTGATTGCAGATAGCAGTCCTCGCTTTGTGTGAGGGCGGTCTGGTATGTTCACTTTCAGCACAAAGCAGTCGCTGGCAATGTTCCACGACACGCCGAGTGTGCTATGGTTGGGGGCTGTAATCAGGTCGATATCGTCTTCAGTCGCTCTCTCACACGTAGGGAAGGCCTTGAGGACCTCCATGGAGTTAGACATGATCTTGTGCAGTCTGATGTGGTACCGCGACAGGAGATATATAGCCGTTCGCAAGATTCCGATAGCTTTGGTTGGGTCTGGTGCAGTTCCAAGTCCGTCGTCGCAGTAGAAGTGCGACGTCACGTAATCTTGCGCTGCTTCGAGCTGTTCCGTGTCTTCGGGTCGCAATTCGATGGCGGTTCCCTTGGCGGCGCGGTGAAGGCACATCGTGGCTACGGCGGGACTGCTGGTGTTACCAAATACGTGCACGCGCGCTCGGTGTGGCACGAGGGGCTTCTGAGGGTTGTTATCGGCCCACCAGTAGAATCTCATTAGATTCGTGTGACCCGGCGGTAAGTGGAAGGCGTGGAAGATGCTCTTGACGTCGGCTACGAAGGCGATCTTGTGCTCCCGAAATTTCGTTAGCACATCTCACAGACGGTTGTTGTAGTCTGGTCCTGACAGCAGGCACGTGTTGAGGCTAGTCCCTTGATACTTGGCGGCGCTGTCGAAGACGAGCCTCACCTTGGACTTCTTCTCTTGAACCACCGGGAAGATGGGGATGTACCAGGTAAGGCCGCCCTGTCGGTTCCTTTCGCCCACAGGTATCTGCTCGACGTGTCGCATGTCGAGATTTTTCTTCATGGCATCCAGACATTGCTGTAATTTCGCCGGCTCCTTCGTTAGCCTCTTCAGCGTGTTCTCTTGACGACGAAACACCACCACTCTGTTGTCGGGCAGCGTCGCATCGAGTGATCTTAGCGGCAGTGGCGCTTCTAGGTGGCCTTCATTATTTACCTTTATTTCCTCCATCGCTTTCAAGAAGTTGCGGTCGTCGTGTGACAGACCAGGCATCTCGCCGTCGGGTTGTTGGACGAACATGTTCATTTCGGGGGACGGCCCGAAACACATCCTGGCGCTGAGATGTTCATGAGTGGTTTCAGCTGCTATCTTTAGGATTGTGCATCTTCGTCTGAGTCAGGGCTCGGCGCTGTCGTTCACTTTGCCGACCACGGCCCAACCCATGGCTGTGTGATGGACAAATGGAGCACTTCGACGCCGTTGGTCAGCGTGGCTGTACAGTATGTCCACGCTCTCCGTCCCGAGAAGTACCGCAACTTCTGCTCTGTCGTCGAGGGCGAGGAAGCGAGGGGCAAAGTGAGCTATTTCCGGGGTCCTTTCCACACGTTCTTTAGTCGCCACATCCCTCTTGGTGTCGGGAATGAGGTCGCACTCGAACATTGGCGGGAGCTCGAAGACTTTGCTTTCGGAAACCCCCTTGATCTTCAATCCGGACACGCATCTACCCTGTCGAACGACAGATTGATCGGACAAGATCTCTAGTGTGTAGTAGGACTTGGGGCCTGTCACCTGAAGAGTGTCTAGCAGCTTGGAGGAACAGAAGGACGTCGTACTCTGCTCGTCGATGATTGCGTAGACGCCACACGACCGGCTCGATCTCTCGTCGAAAACTTCGGCCAGGACAGTTTTGCTGCATGCTCTGCCTCCGGTCGCAGCCGAACGAGAATTCAATGCCCTGGCTTTCGGATTCTCTCCGACTTTGTGCTGGGTTTGTTTGTCGCTCGGGTCCTGCTTGGAGCGTGCCCTGCTGATAGCTATACTGGGGTTCCCGGCCTTCGTTCGGTTGAGATGGGCTGTCGTGCTGTGATTGTCGGCTCCGCAATCATCGCACTTCACGACTTCTTTGCAATGCTTTGTCCAGTGAGTACCTAGACAGCGGTAGCATAGCTTGTGCTCTCGTATGAAGTCCTTCTTCTTCTGAGGTTCCATCTTTCTTACTGCCTGGCACGAGCCTGTCGCGTGCTGTGCACTCTAGTGAAGAACACAGCTGCCGGGTTGATTCTCCGAGGATGTGTAGAGGACTCGCGGGGGTCTTGGGTTGGGGGCGAGCGGGGGCCGCGGTGTCGCGTCGAATACTCACCCAGTTGAGGTTTGATGCCCCAAAGCTGTCGCATTGGGTATCTGACAGCGTTTTGATGAACTCGCAGAACCTCGCGAAATCTGGTAGCGACCCAGATGCTCTTCTGTGCCTGGTTCTCTCGCTTCTCCAGGCATCTAGTACAGAGAAGGGTAGTCCCTCTACGATTGGTGATTGCCCTACGTCGGTGTTCAGGAAGGTCAGTCTGTACAATTTTCAGTGAAATTAGCTATATAATGGGGTAAAAATTAAGTTCAATCGACATTCAAGCTTTACTCAGGAAAGAGATTTGGAACGGACCCGTTAACAGCTGTAACGGACACAGGGTACAGGAACAGGACGAGCTGTTTGAACCGTGAGCAGTTCAACACCACGTCCGAGATCCCGCCAGGGCATCGTCCATCCTGCAAAGGCATGAAAACGCGAACCGTCAACGGGGTTTCCAGAGAACACCCAAAGTACAATTGAAATAGTTTCACCACCAAAGTTTATAGTTTATAGTTTATAGTTCACAAGATTCAATACATTTACCACCAAAGTTTAACTTGTAAGTTTATACGTCGAACGACAAGGTAAGTAAGTTTATACGTCGAACGACAAGGTAAGTAAGTTTATACGTCGAACGACAAGGTAAGTAAGTTTATACGTCGAACGACAAGGTAAGTAAGTCCATACGTCGAACGACAAGGTAAGTAAGTCTATACGTCGAACGACAGGGTAAGTACGTTTATACGTCGAACGACAAGGTAAGTACGTTTATACGTCGAACGACAAGGTAAGTTCGTTTATACGTCGAACGGCAAGGTAAGTACGTTTATACGTCGAACGACAAGGTAAGTACGTTTAAACGTCGAACGACAAGGTAAGTACGTTTATACGTCGAACGACAAGGTAAGTACGTTTATACGTCGAACGACAAGGTAAGTAAGTTTATACGTCGAACGACAAGGTAAGTAAGTTTATACGTCGAACGACAAGGTAAGTACGTTTATACGTCGAACGACAAGGTAAGTAAGTTTATACGTCGAACGACAAGGTAAGTAAGTTTATACGTCGAACGACAAGGTAAGTAAGTTTATACGTCGAATGACAAAGTAAGTAAGTTTATACGTCGAACGACAAGGTAAGTAAGTTTATACGTCGAACGACAAGGTAAGTAAGTTCATACGTCGAACGACAAGGTAAGTAAGTTTATACGTCGAACGACAAGGTAAGTAAGTTTATACGTCGAACGACAAGGTAAGTAAGTTTATACGTCGAACGACAAGGTAAGTAAGTTTATTCGTCGAACGACAAGGTAAGTAAGTTTATACGTCGAACGACAAGGTGAGTTTATAATGCGGATTTATAATTAAACATGGGAAGCAGTCACCATAAAGTTTACACTGTCCCCGAACAGCCCATTTGTAACTATGCACTAGACCAACCTCCGAGTGACGTCTGAGTGTTGCCGTCCGCTCAGAGATGCCGGCTGCCGGTCCGTCCGTCCCTCTAGCGTAGGGTTTACTCGTACAGTTCCATAACGGTTGAAGTTACGATGTAGAAGTTGATAACGGAATTATCCTCTTGGTCGAGTGGACTCGTAGAGGCACGCGTAGACACAAGTGAGGTCCAGCGGAACTTCCAGATGAAGGAGTAATATTGCCAATTAGAATGTGCCTGGCCCATTCGGCGACAACTGAGATTTGGCGTCCCAGCGAAGGGCCGACCTTTTAACCGGAAGTAGAGTGGATTCCGGGATAAGCAGATAAGATGATTACTCTGCGGGATCTGATGAAGAACTGCGGGAATAGGAGGAGCTTCCACGCAAGTTAGTGGCGGAAAAAGGAAAGTCGGTTCTAGTACGTTACAATTGTGCTAATCAGAGGAGCGGTGTGAAATGAGTGACTTTAAATACTACTATTAACATTTTCTCCCAATCGTTTTGTTTCAATTCCTTTTGTCGCGTCTTACGAGACGCGAATTTTTAAGAAACTCTGTGGCAACATCGGCCGCGGATCCGCGCACTGGTCCGCAAGCCCAACACAGCGTTTTCCATTGTCTAATTTGACCGAGTGCAGACGTTCTCCTAAGATAGAGCTCAAGATTGTAACTTCTAAGTGTAAACGTGTTAGAAATTATTTAATCTTTAAATATTTCGTGCGCTGATCTAGATATATGTCCATGTCTTGTGTGTTTGATGGTGAACAGCCGGTTCCTAGAGCGTTCAACGATGCTGCTGGCAACCGGCGAAACATCTATATCGAGTCAGACCATTGTAAACAGAACTCCTGTTGCTCCCAGCAACAGGAATTTGCCATTGAGAACCTTTCCTGTTTTTGCAGTGTGAGTTGATCCGTGCTGCATGGTGAACTCGCAGTGTGGATTGATTTATGCTGCATTGTGAATTTGCAGTATGAATTGATTTATGCTGCATTGTGAATTTGCAGTATGAATTGATCTGCGCTGCATTGTGAACTTGCAGTGTAAGTTGATTTATGCTGCAGTGTGAATTTGTCTGGAATTATTGGAAACAGAACTCCTGTTGCTCCCAGCAACAGGAATTTGCCATTGAGAATTTTTCCTGTTTGTGCAGTGTGAGTTGATCTGTGCTGTATTGTGAACTCGCAGCGTGAGTTGATTTATGCTGCAGTGTGGATTTGTCTGGAATTATTGGAAACAGAACTCCTGTTGCTCCCAGCAACAGGAATTTGCCATTGAGAATTTTTCCTGTTTGTGCAGTGTGAGTTGATCTGTGCTGTATTGTGAACTTGCAGTGTGGGTTGATTTATGCTGCATTATGGATGTGCAGTGTGAATTGATTTATGCTGCAATATGAATTTGCCTGGAATTATTGGAGGATGGCAGCAGCCAATACTTGCTGAGAGTGAGCATAATTAGTTAAATTGACACTTTCAAATATAAGCAGCTAGATAAAACTGATAACCCGTGCTTCTAGAAATTGCGTAGCTCGGACTGAGATTAGTTCTCCTTTATTTGTCAAAAAATTTTTTTTTATGTTTATATTAAATTGGCTCATTACCCATGAGCTAGGCTGAGCAAGTTGCGCCAGTCAGCAAGGTGGAAGCCTAGAGCTGGAGTGAATTTGAGGTAGACTGAGTATAAATTCCTGCTGTAACGTTCCTTCAGCATCAAAAACCTAATTATTTGTGTATTCCCCCAGGTAGAGTAAAGCAAAACTAGGATAGCCTTTCTATCTATATGTAGGTTGAAATTGAAGACTTATATGGCGTGAGAATACCATCCCCCCACAAAACGTGAGTATGCGAGAGTAGACTGTCCTCCTTTGACCACAGCGCACAGTATGTGCACAGTGCAGAAATTATGGGAGGCAAGTAGAGCGACTTCCATGTGCATACTATAACGTGTGACTTTACATTTGCCGTGTGCAAATGTATTTCAAGTTTGAAGGGTCAAATTTCTAGTTTCCACCTCAAATATAATAGTGCTTGTCGTGCCTTTAGTCTTATGTGAATAAGATGCGATTCTACATTGCCGTGTGCAAAAATGCATCTCATGATTGAGAAGTCAAATTTCATTTTCTGCCACAGACTCTTGAGACTGGCGTGGTAGATCATTATTATTAGAATATCTTGTTTGGTTCTAGTGATAGCTAGTTGCCCCTCGAGCATTAGTCGGTTGTTTCTCTTGTTTGTTCATGAAGTCAAGAAATGTCATTGTGGTCAATTTTGGAAGTTTTTGAACCTATAAATTTCTTGATTGTGTAGTCAATTGCAGATTCTCTCATTTGAACCCAAGATGTATTCATTGTGAGTTCATTCTTAAACTTAGAAAATGTCCTTGTGTGCGATTAGCCATAATTTCAACCATAATTTTCAACCTAAGGATGTCATTCTGCGTTGTCCTTAAAATTCATTTTTGAACCCAGAAATGTACATTTCGTGCTGTTAACTATAGTTTTTATTTCTTGAATCTAAAACATGCCCTTATTGTGCAGTTTTTACGGTGTCAACGGCCATTGAATAAAGAAACCAATTCGAAGAGACCGCGTATTTCCTCGATGCCTTCGATACCCGTAATTCAGACTAGACCTCTCGAAGATCATATATCCGCAGTCTAGTCGGAACAGTAAAAAGTTTTTTTTTTGCGACGGTACTCCAGCAACAAGAATAGAGATGAGCCCACTGAGGCGCTCGCACACACCCAGACTTCCCCAGCTGGAAGACAGATTCAACATAGCATTAGCAGCTCTAAACGGTCTCTTGAACGGCGCCGCACCGCAAGAACTCAGAAATTCCAACGAAGTCGAGCAGGTATTCGCTGGAGTTCGAGCCAAAGCCAAAGAGGTGAAACAACTCGGTTAACAGTTGGTCACCGTTCTTGAGAACTCAGGGGCCACGGCTGAAGCAACAGTTGTTCGGGACTCATTGACACTCGCCAGAGCTCGCAGAAGAGAGTTGGCAAGTTCAATGGACCACAGAAACGAAGAACTCTTGGGAAGTTCGTCACGGAGTGTGGCGAAGAGACCTTCCGAGCAGTCCAAGAAGATCTCGTCCAAGAAGCAGCAGCAGGACACCGCAACCCGGGAAGAAAGGTCCTCAAATTCCCATTCAGCTAAAAGTCGGAGCAAACACGGCTCCAAACGTCAGAGCGGTGGCCAGGTCAGCCCCAGCCGTCGCAGCCAGAGTCATCAATGCTCGAGCTACTACAGCCAGAGTCAAGACAGCGAGAGCGACCACAGCCAGAGCCTTCCAAGCGCTAGCTCCCATCGCAAGGATAGGGAGTCTGAGCGCCATGGGTTCCCTGGCCGAGGCAATGAGAAAATGCTCATCGACCTCACAGAAGACCCATCAGTGGTGTTGGCACAGATCACCATTGAGAGGTCAAAATTGAGGTGTGGGAATCGCACGGGGAACGATCAGCCCATCGGCGAGGAAGACGCCGAGGACAAGGATGCACGCACCGGAGCCTGGGTCAACCAAGCGTTCCAACACCGCGTCTTGGAGCCCGCAGGGGGCGCGGCGGCGGTCACGAACTTTCCACCCGACGACACCGCTCACGCGCCCACGATGAACCCCTTTGCACCATCATTCCAGCCCAAGGTTTCCACCAGCTCGCCCGCCGTGGTCTTCGAATCAAGGCCACCAGTGATCGACGGAGCTATGAGGCTCTCGATGATCGAAGACCTAAAAAGGTCGCCCCATCAGCCCTACGCGGGAGAGCCCCATCTGTTCCACAGGTGGTTCAATGCCCTCAGGAAAAGGATGGAAAGGCTCGCCGTGGAGCCTATCGACGCCATCGAGATTCTCACGAGTCACACTTGTGGCGAGCCAAGAAGCCTCATAGATGATATAATGTCCGCGACCTACCTGGACACGGCGGCCCTGCTCACCGACATCATCGACCAATTGACGACTCGCTTCGGCGCTAGCGACAAGGTGGCTAACAGCCTGATCGAGCGCCTTGTGCGCGCGTCAGACATCAAGGGGTCAAAAGGCGACCACACGGTCGGCCCTAAGCTGCGAAAGCTCGGCGACGTTTGTCTTTCGGTCCAGCATACCATGACGTACACCCCGGCCCTGTCCTTCCTGAACACCGACATGGGGCTAGCCCCCATCGTAGAGAGACTGCCCTTCTTCGTGGTGGATGCCTGGAGAGGTGAGAGAACTAGGTACAAAAAATTGTCCGGATCACTACCTGGTTTCGCGAGGTTCTGTGAATTTATCCGAACACTGTCGGATACTCAATGCGACAGTTTCGGGGCCTCGAGTCTCAACTGGATGAGCACTCGACACAACGCCTCAGTTCCTCCTCACCCTAAGCCAAAGGCGCCACGAGTGCTTTATACGTCTGCCGAGAATCGTCCCGGCAGTTGCATTCTTCACCAGGGTGCACAGCACGAGACGAGCTCGTGTCAAGCGGTAAGGAAGATGGAATCTCAGAAGAAGAAGGACTTCATACGCGAGCACAAGTTGTGCTTCCGCTGCCTAGGCCCTCACTGGGCCAAGCATTGCAAGGAAGTCGTAAAGTGCGACGATTGCGGAGCCGACCATCACAGCACGACAGCCCACCTCGACCGGCCAAAGGCCGGATATTCCGGAATAGCTATCAGCAAGACACACCCCAAGCAGGCCCCGAGCGACAAACAAAACCAGAGCGAAGCCGGAGAGAAGCCGAAAGCCAGGGCTCTGAATTCTCGCTCGGCTACGATCGGAGGAAGAGCTTGCAGCAAAACCATGCTGGCCGACGTCTTCAACGAGAGGTCAGGCGTGTGGTGTCGCGTATACGCCATACTCGATGAGCAGAGCACCACCTCTTTCTGTTCTTCCAAGCTGTTAGACACGCTTCGAGCGACAGGTCCCAAATCGTATTACACACTGGAGACCTTGTCCGATCAATCTGTCGTTCGACAGGGCAGATGCGTGTCTGGATTGAAGATCAGGGGAGTTTCTGAGGACAAGATCTTCGAACTCCCGCCAATGCTCGAGTGCGATATCATCCCTGACACCAAGAAGGAAGTGGCGACTAAAGAGCGTGTGGAAAAGACCCCGGAAATAGCTCACTTCGCCCCTCATTTCCTCCCCTTCGACGACCGAGCAGAAGTATCGGTGCTTCTCGGGACGGACAGCGGGGACATACTGTACAGCCACGCCGATCAACATCGCCAAAGCGCTCCATTTGTCCATCACACTGCCTTGGGGTGGGCCGTGGTCGGGAAAGTGAATGACATCACCGGCCCCTCAGCCGGACAGAGATGCACAATTCTAAAGATCGCGGCCGAAGCCACTCACGAACATTTCAGCGCCAGGATGTGCTTCGGGCCACCCCCCGAAAAGGACATGTTCGTCCAACAGCCCGACGACGAAATGCCCGGTCTGTCTCACGACGACCGCAAGTTCTTGAAGGCGATGGAGGAAATAAAAGTAAATAGCGAGGGACATCTTGAAGCGCCACTGCCGCTGAGATCGCTCGACACGATACTGCCCGACAACAGAGTGGCCGTGTTCCGTCGTCAAGAAAACACGCTGAAGAGGCTAAAGAAGGAGCCAAAGAAGTTACAGCAGTGTCTTGACGCCATGAAAAAAAATCTTGACATGAGACACGTCGAACAGATACCCGCAGGCGAAAGGAACCAACAGGGCGACCTCACCTGGTACATTCCGATCTTCCCAGTGGTTCAAGAAAAGAAATCCAAGGTGAGGCTCGTTTTTGACAGCGCCGCCAAATATCAAGGGACAAGCCTCAACACGTGCCTACTGTCAGGACCGGATTACAACAACCGTCTGCGAGATGTGTTAACGAGATTCCGGGAGCACAGGATCGCCTTCGTAGCCGACGTTGAAAGCATGTTCCACGCCTTCCACGTACCACCGGCTCACAGGGACCTAATGAGATTCTACTGGTGGGCCGACAACAACCCTCAGAAAGCCCTCGTGCAACACCGGGCGCGCGTGCACGTATTTGGTAACACCAGCAGCCCCGCCGTAGCCACGATGTGCCTTCACCGTGCTGCCAAAGGAACCGCCAGCGAACTGCGGTTGGAAGATGTAGAACATCTAAAGGCAGCGCAAGACTATGTAACGTCGCACTTCTACTGCGACGACGGACTCGGAACCGCTCCGGACCCCATCAGGGCCATAGGGATATTGCGAACAGCCAAATACCTCCTGTCGCGATACCGCATCAGATTACACAAGATCATGTCCAACTCCATGGAAGTCCTCGAGGCCTTCCCCGCGAGCGAGAGAGCAACTGAAGACGACATCGACCTGATTGCGGCTCCCAACCATAGTACCCTTGGCGTGTCATGGAATATCGCCCGCGACTGCTTTGTGTTGAAAGTGAACATACCAGACCGTCCTCACACCAAGCGAGGACTGCTATCTGCAATCAACTCGATATACGATCCCATCGGCTTTGCCAGCCCAGTCACCCTTGGCGGACGACTGATCCTCCGCAACCTACTCTCTGAAACCGACGAAGGATCCGGCGGGAAGACGTTGGATTGGGACGAACCCATTCCGAGCTGCACAGTTCAGTCGTGGATACGCTGGCTCGAGAGTCTTCAATGCCTGCACGAACTATCAATTCCAAGGTGCTTCCTCCCGCCGGAATCGGAAGGGGACGACACTCAAACCTTGCACATCTTCTCGGACGCCTCACAAGAGGCAATCGGAAACGTAACGTACCTACGTACGAACACCAACAACGGTCACGGTCACGTCGCGTTTGTGCACGGAGAAAGCAGAGTGGCTCCAAGAGCCGCCACCTCAATCCCCAGGCTTGAGCTGTGTGCAGCAGTGGGAGCGGTGTTGTCGAGCCTGCAAACAATTCAGGAACTGAAAAGGAAACCCGCTCGCGTGTACTTCTATTCAGACAGCAAGGTCGTGCTGGGTTACATCAGGAACGACTCGGCAAGATTTAGTCGGTACGTGCAGAGAAGAGTGGACATCATCCGTCAGAACAGCGATCCGTCTCAATGGAGCTATATCGACACCGCATCGAACCCCGCCGACCTAGCCTCGAGACCAACAGACCCTTCGAGACTAATGCAGACGGAATGGCTGCAGGGTCCGGCATTTCTAGTCGACGACGTCGCCCATGCCCCTTCCACCTCGGACCACCCCGCGGACCCCGAGGAACTCCCCGAAGTTGAAAAGGGGGACGACGTACGAGTTCTTCGATCAACAGGAGACGTCGCTGAACTCCTATTTTTCAAGCTCTTCTCTAAATTCAGTTCCTGGTCAGCCATTCTGAGGATCGCCGCCAGGGTAGTAGTCTTGTCACAGAAGCTACTCAACAAAGTCCTGCTTAAAAGAGCCAACTCGAACAGCCACCTCACGGCTGCCGATCCCCAAGCCTTGGCTCACACCGCTCTGGTCCTGGAAGCCCAGAAGTCCGCCTTCCCAGATCTTCTCCGCCAGATGCGCCAAGGGGGAAGCATAGGACCTCGACACAAACTCTTCAGCCTCGCACCTTTTGTCGACCAGAGCGGCCTGATCAGAGTGGGGGGTCGACTCGCCATCTCAGATTTCCCGGAAATTATCAAGCACCCCTTGTTACTTCCCTTCGACCACCCCATCAGTGCCGCCGTCATGATGTACTACCACCAGAAGACGAAGCACCAAGGCCGGCACGTGACCCACGCTTCCATTCGCGAAGCCGGGTACGACATCGAGAACGGCCGGAGAGCGATACAGAAGCTACTTCGGAACTGCGTCATCTGCCAACGACTAAGGGCCTCTTGTCTGACTCCGCAAATGGCCGATCTACCGAAAGAACGCTCCGAAACCGCGCCCCCCTTTACCTTCGTGGGTTTCGACGTCTTTGGTCACTGGATGATAAACAACGGAGCATCCACAAGAAGAAACGCCCCCCTCAAAAAATGCTGGGCTCTGCTTTTCACGTGCCTCGCTTCTCGTGCAGTTCACGTCGAGATGCTGCCATCCCTCGACACTCCTACCTTCATCAACGGCTTCAGGAGGTTCATAGCGGTACGAGGTCCCTGCTCAGTCCTGCGATCTGACAGAGGCACCAATTTCGTCGGAGCCAAGAATCTAGCCGAAGAAGTGAACATCGAGCAGGCCAGTCGGGCCCTGTTGGACCTGGGCGTGCGTTGGGAAATGAAC
The DNA here is from genome assembly GCA_030386875.1 of Morinoia aosen. Classification (NCBI taxonomy): domain Eukaryota; kingdom Metazoa; phylum Arthropoda; class Malacostraca; order Amphipoda; family Talitridae; genus Morinoia; species Morinoia aosen. The sequence goes on along the minus strand of CM059579.1, from coordinate 40,056,944 downwards.
CCGCCGCATGCCTCTCATTTCGGCGGAGTATGGGAGCGCAAGATAGGTCAAATCCGAAGGTGTCTAGAAGCAGCCCTCCTGCACGCCGGCCAACACCCTTTGTCCTTCGACGAATTGCACACCCTACTGCAGGAGGCGGCAGCTATTGTGAACTCCACCCCCCTGTGGGAGACGTCCTTTGACCCCAACGAACCACTACCGGTGAACCCAAACATGCTCCTGACGCAGAAAACCAGCTCACCACAGCACGATAAGCCTGCGCTGATCCGGCACGAACCCGCTTACGGGAAGTTGCGATGGAAAAAGGTGCAACACTTAGCAGATCAGTTTTGGCTGAAGTGGAGGAGGGGCTACATCTACGAACTGCAGCAGCGCAGCAAATGGAGGGCCGTCAACCCCCCACTAAAGGAAGGAGACATCGTCCTGGTGAGGGAGAAGATGGCCAGGAGAACAGCCTGGCCGACCGGCATCATCGAAGAGACCCACCCCAGCCACGATGGGTCGTTGAGGACGGCCACTGTGCGGCTCGCACGACGAAACGACGACGACAGAGTCCAACGAGTGGTGCGTCCTGCCACCGAACTGGTCCTCCTCCAGCGCCCCCCCGGCGGCAGTAATTAGTTGGCGCCAGCACCAACTAAAAGAGGGGAGTGTCGCGTCTTACGAGACGCGAATTTTTAAGAAACTCTGTGGCAACATCGGCCGCGGATCCGCGCACTGGTCCGCAAGCCCAACACAGCGTTTTCCATTGTCTAATTTGACCGAGTGCAGACGTTCTCCTAAGATAGAGCTCAAGATTGTAACTTCTAAGTGTAAACGTGTTAGAAATTATTTAATCTTTAAATATTTCGTGCGCTGATCTAGATATATGTCCATGTCTTGTGTGTTTGATGGTGAACAGCCGGTTCCTAGAGCGTTCAACGATGCTGCTGGCAACCGGCGAAACACCTATATCGAGTCAGACCATTGTAAACAGAACTCCTGTTGCTCCCAGCAACAGGAATTTGCCATTGAGAACCTTTCCTGTTTTTGCAGTGTGAGTTGATCCGTGCTGCATGGTGAACTCGCAGTGTGGATTGATTTATGCTGCATTGTGAATTTGCAGTATGAATTGATTTATGCTACATTGTGAATTTGCAGTATGAATTGATCTGCGCTGCATTGTGAACTTGCAGTGTGAGTTGATTTATGCTGCAGTGTGAATTTGTCTGGAATTATTGGAAACAGAACTCCTGTTGCTCCCAGCAACAGGAATTTGCCATTGAGAATTTTTCCTGTTTGTGCAGTGTGAGTTGATCTGTGCTGTATTGTGAACTCGCAGCGTGAGTTGATTTATGCTGCAGTGTGGATTTGTCTGGAATTATTGGAAACAGAACTCCTGTTGCTCCCAGCAACAGGAATTTGCCATTGAGAATTTTTCCTGTTTGTGCAGTGTGAGTTGATCTGTGCTGTATTGTGAACTTGCAGTGTGGGTTGATTTATGCTGCATTATGGATGTGCAGTGTGAATTGATTTATGCTGCAATATGAATTTGCCTGGAATTATTGGAGGATGGCAGCAGCCAATACTTGCTGAGAGTGAGCATAATTAGTTGAATTGACACTTTCAAATATAAGCAGCTAGATAAAACTGATAACCCGTGCTTCTAGAAATTGCGTAGCTCGGACTGAGATTAGTTCTCCTTTATTTGTCAAAAAATTTTTTTTTATGTTTATATTAAATTGGCTCATTACCCATGAGCTAGGCTGAGCAAGTTGCGCCAGTCAGCAAGGTGGAAGCCTAGAGCTGGAGTGAATTTGAGGTAGACTGAGTATAAATTCCTGCTGTAACGTTCCTTCAGCATCAAAAACCTAATTATTTGTGTATTCCCCCAGGTAGAGTAAAGCAAAACTAGGATAGCCTTTCTATCTATATGTAGGTTGAAATTGAAGACTTATATGGCGTGAGAATACCATCCGCCCACAAAACGTGAGTATGCGAGAGTAGACTGTCCTCCTTTGACCACAGCGCACAGTATGTGCACAGTGCAGAAATTATGGGAGGCAAGTAGAGCGACTTCCATCTGCATACTATAACGTGTGACTTTACATTTGCCGTGTGCAAATGTATTTCAAGTTTGAAGGGTCAAATTTCTAGTTTCCACCTCAAATATAATAGTGCTTGTCGTGCCTTTAGTCTTATGTGAATAAGATGCGATTCTACATTGCCGTGTGCAAAAATGCATCTCATGATTGAGAAGTCAAATTTCATTTTCTGCCACAGACTCTTGAGACTGGCGTGGTAGATCATTATTATTAGAATATCTTGTTTGGTTCTAGTGATAGCTAGTTGCCCCTCGAGCATTAGTCGGTTGTTTCTCTTGTTTGTTCATGAAGTCAAGAAATGTCATTGTGGTCAATTTTGGAAGTTTTTGAACCTATAAATTTCTTGATTGTGTAGTCAATTGCAGATTCTCTCATTTGAACCCAAGATGTATTCATTGTGAGTTCATTCTTAAACTTAGAAAATGTCCTTGTGTGCGATTAGCCATAATTTCAACCATAATTTTCAACCTAAGGATGTCATTCTGCGTTGTCCTTAAAATTCATTTTTGAACCCAGAAATGTACATTTCGTGCTGTTAACTATAGTTTTTATTTCTTGAATCTAAAACATGCCCTTATTATGCAGTTTTTACGGTGTCAACGGCCATTGAATCAAGAAACCAATTCGAAGAGACCGCGTATTTCCTCGATGCCTTCGATACCCGTAATTCAGACTAGACCTCTCGAAGATCATATATCCGCAGTCTAGTCGGAACACCTTTCGATTACCATTAATTTAATTAATTCAAGGAATTAAACTTTATCTGATTAATGAAGCTGTTGCCTGGGTCACATTTAAAGTTACCTTAATATTAGTCCTTATAGCTATAATGCAGGTATTCTGCACACAGTCCGGGGTTGTGTCGCAACCGCCGTCGCACCCCCTGCGGGCTCCATGACGTGGTGCTGGAAAGCTGGTCGACCCAGGCCCCTGTGCGAGCATCTTTGCGCTCGGTATTCTCCTCGCCAAAGGGCTGATCATTCTCCGTTCGGTTCCCATTCCTCAATTTTGAACTCTCAATGGTGATTTGTGCCAACAGCACCGATGGATTTCCGTGAGGTCAATAAGCATTTGTTCATTGCCTTGGCTAAGGGGCCCGCGGCGCTCGGACTCACCGTCCTTGTGACGAGAGCTGGCGCTGGGAAGGCTCTGGCTATGATCGCTCTCACTGTCTTGGCTCTGGCTGTGATAGCTCGAGCTTTGGTGACTCTGACGACGATGGCTGGAGCTGGCCTGGTCTTTGCCCTGATGTTTGGAGCCGTGTTTGCTCTGACTCTTAGCCGAGGGAGGTTTTGAGGACCCGCCTCGCTGATATGCAGCGTCTTGCTGCTGGTTTCTGTGTGAGATATTTTTTGAATTTGAGCTTCTGTGCTCGGAAGGTCTCCTCGCCATACTCCGCGACGAACTCCCCAAGAGCTCCTCGCTTCTGTGGTCCATTGAACTCACCAACGCCTTCCTGCGGGCTCTGGCGAGTGTCAGTGAGTCCCGAATTACTGTCGCTTCTGCCGTGGCTCCTGAGTTCTCGAGAGCCGTGATTAGCTGGTTGCCGAGTTTCTTCACAGCTTCTGCCTTTTTTCGGATTCCAGCGTACACCTGTTCGACCTCGCCGGAAGTCCTGAGATCTCGTGGTACTGCACCATTCAGGAGATTGTTCAGGGCTGCCAGTGCAACGTTGAACTGGTCTTCCAGCTGGGGAAGTCTGGGCTTGGTTGTTCGTCCGAGGGAATTCATCTCTGATCTCGAGTATTCACCACGGGTTTCTGAGAATCTGCTGTGGGCCTCCTCCTTTGGAGGACTTCTTCGTCGTGGAGCACCTCCCGATACGTTTTTCACTGTCACCGCTACCTTGCGGATTCTGATCTTTGCTAAGGTAACGTGAATGAACGGACTTCAAAGGGATGCTAAAGACCACGAGGTTTCTTCAGTTTATTTCAAGCCCCGTTGACTCCGTGAACTGCACAAACAGGTAGAGTTCAGATTCGGCCCAGCCGTACGCATGATAAGAAAACTCCTAGTTTATGATCATAGACGACTGACCAATTAAGGTATATAGTACCGCATAATAAAAAGAAACTCATACCTCGAATGTAGATGAGAAGTAGCTGACTAAGGTACGAAGAGCAACTAAATAATGTTAGAACTAGGTATGATATCCTAATGACAAAGAAACATCTCGCCAGTCTCAAGAGTCTGGGAATTTCACGAGTCCATTCATGTTAGCGAGAATTCCAGTCCCAGAGAATAGCGATAAGAGAATAGCACTAAGAGAATAGCACTAAGAGAATAGCACCAGGAGAATAGCCCTAAGAGAATAGCACTAAAAGAATAGCACTAAGAGAATAGCACGAAGAGAATAGCCCTAAGAGAATAGCACTAAGAGAATGTCGATAAGAGAGTAGCAATGAGAAATTGCAATAGGAGAATAGCAACACATGAAAGGGGATCAATTGTCCTGCCAACGGCATAACACAATGAGACGGCTGTTGCATTGACTGAGAAGAAAAATAAGTCTCTTCAGCTAAAGAACACATTGGCGGATACACATTTGTAATACACACATAGGACCAAAGGAGGACAGCCTACTCACACACATATTGATGACAACTACTAAAAATTTCAGACTTTCAAGATAAGAAATACATTTCATACTTTGTATTGAGCACACAACAATGCAAATCCAATTTTATAAACATACACATGGAAGTCTTTCTTATCTTCCCATTAAAATTTTGGGCTATTAAATGTGTGCACTGTGGTCAGAGGAGGACAGTACACTAGCAAAATCATTTCAATTTTAGGATCTCGGCCTTCAATTATTTTGGACCGTTTACATAATCAAATGCTACAATAGCACTGGTTGCAACCTTGGTTGAACAACCTGACAACACCCTGGAGTACTTACAAACGATGGGGGAAAGTCCCTCACACGTTGAATAGTGTTGAATAGCCTATTTCAACATACAAATAATGACTATTTTGTTTTTCTTTACTCTACCTGTGGGAGGGGAGAACGTTTTTAAAGGGTTAGGTCTCTGATGCAGGGGCAAGCTAGAATAGTAACAGCAGACTAGTACTACAGCCTATCCAGCCGCAGAATAATCAGAACTTAAGTTACAGCAGATCAGCCGTTGTCAAAAAATCCTATTGTCAAAAAACGGCAATCTCATTGATCAGCCTAATACTGAGAGGGTTTGAAATGACTCGCTGATTTTGAATTACCTAATTTAAATACAGGTGAACTGTCCTTAGGGCAACAAGTACACATTGACCAACGTTGCCCTGAAAACACAAAATCACATGGGCGAGTGGTCGCATAATTTTCTGGGTATGTTCCCAGTCTACTTTTTGAAATGCTTCAACTCTAGGCTTCTACCTTACTGATTGGCTCAGCTTGTCCAGCACAGCTCGTGGGTGAGGAGCCAACAAGATATTGACAAAAAAATATTTTTGTTTCTGAATAAAATTTGAGCTATGCACGGTTAGGTTGTGAAGTTGCTAGTACCTGCTATTTGCTAGCTCACATCCTATGCTTTTATACTTGAACACATCACTTGTGATTGGTTAAACTGAAGTTCAACATTCAGCTCAAGATTCAGAGTCAAACTGTAATATCTTGGAATTTCAGCAAGATATAAGGTTTACTGGACAGCACTTGTAGATCGGTTAGCCTAGCCGTAAACTAGGCAAGAGGATAGCAAAACGAACAGCAGGACTACTGGTATTGTACTGATCTCAAGTTCACACAGCTTGCTCTTAAGTCTAGTTCGAACAATGAACTTCCGCCCGGCAGTAGGCGCGCTTCCGACCTATCCGGCGCTTGTAAATACCAGGCGCGCATCGGTGGTTCCGCCGGAAACTCCGAGCGAGCGAGACTCATAAATCTCCGCAGCCGGAACCTCCATAAATAACCCAAGAGCGTCACTATACAACAACTTCCCTTCCTTTAGATGAATATGTGACAAAGGGAAGGAGGAACTCAAAAACCTATTCGTATTACAGGTTTGGTTATTCTGCCTGATCTACGAGGTTCATTTTGCTCAGGAGAGCTGTTAACAGGCTGAAAAGCAGGAGTCTCTGCTGCTCCACTCCCAGTAGATTCCAAACTACTGTGCAACAGCTGATTTGAATGTCTCTTCCAGATTACATTTAATGCTAATATTTGAACATGAAAGATATTAACGGCAACTTTACTAACAATAATTCCCTTCAACCACTTGGGACCATTTCTTAAATTCAGAGCGAGAACATGATCCCCGACATCAAATTGAGTTACATACATAGGCTTAGACCTGGACACAGAAAATTTAGGATGAACTCTATCTTTGAAGTAACAAATTTACGATTGTTCAGCGCAACAGAGGGAACAATTTTTGTAACACTATGCGGAATACAATGCGATTGAAATAATGCTTTCGCTAGACGGGGTTTGAACGATTCGGAAGAAGATAGTTTTTTCAACAAGTCTTTAATGACTCTTACCCCCCTCTCAGCTTGACCATTGCTTGCTGGAGAGTAGGGCGGAGGTGTGAGGTGCTCAATGCCGTTGGAAATAAGAAAATCTTTGAAGTCTTGAGACGAAAAGTTAGAAGCATTGTCACTTACGAGCACATCACACAACCCGTTTCTGCTGAAAATCATTCTCAACGCATCGACAGTATCTGACACACTCGTTGATGGTACCACTTCACATTCAATATATTTGGATAATGCATCTACAGCAATGAAAACAATTTTATTCTCGTAGAAAAAGTGATCGACATGAATGCGTTCAAAAGGACGAGAAGGAGTAGGCCATTCTACATTTCTAGACTTAGGTTTTGCTCGATTTAATTGACATTGGGGACAACATTTTACGATGTCTTCAATAGTTTTGTCCATTCCGGGAAACCAAATAACAGATCTGGCCAACGATTTTATGCTACAAATGCCAGGATGTCCATCATGAAATGTTTCAAGGACTAAACTACGCAGTGACTTGGGAATAAAAACCCGTTCTTTATACAGTATGCAACCCTTCATGATGGTCATCTGAGGTAGCAGGCTCTTAAATTTTGAAAAATTGGGATCAGGTTTAGGAGGCATGCCAAACTTTATGTATTGTTTAAGTTGGCATAGTTCGCTATCCATATCAGTATGAGTTTTTATATTTTCACACGTGACAGGAGTTTTATCAAGAGTGTTCACAGCAAAAATCATTTCGTACGGTTCTAGCTCCCTTACAGTCGTAGGTAGTGGCAGCCTACTGAGACAATCGCTATTTACGTTACATTTGCCTTTCGAATATCTGAAAACATAGTCAAACTGGGAGAGTCTAAGAGCCCATCTCTGAATTCGAGCGGAACAGTTGAGAGGTACACCCTTGTCATGTGCAAAAAGTTTACAAAGAGGTTTCTGATCATTATGGATAATGAACTTAGCACCAAGTAGAAATTTCTTGAATTTCTCCACGCCAAAAACCACACTAAGGCTCTCCCTTTCAATGTTAGAGTAGTTTTGTTCCGCACTATTCAGAGATCTCGAAGCAAATTGAACCGGACACCAATCATGAGAAGGACTAACGCGTTGCATGAGTATGGCAGCAACTCCATAACCCGAACTATCAGTTTCAAGAAGAGTTTCATGGTTGGGATCAAACAACTTTAGAGGTTTATGCGAACGAAAGATGTTCTTGATTTTCTGGACACTCTCGTCCTGTTCTGGAGTCCACCGGAACTGTACATTTTTCTTAAGCAGCGAATACAGAGGATGCATGACATTAGAAAAGTTGGGTACAAAACGACTGTAGAAGTTACACAATCCGATGAAAGATTGCAACTGTTTGAGGTTTTTAGGAACAGGAGCATTGAGAATAGCTTCTACTTTCTCAGAGTTAGGGTGAACACCCTTGTTATCGAAAACGTACCCTAGATAAGACACACGATCAGTTAGAAAGGCACATTTAGACAGATTTAAGCGAATTCCCGCGTTTTTTAGGACAGACAGGACCCTGTCAAGAACTTCCAAATGAGCATCATATGACGAGGTCAAAATGAGGAGGTCATCCTGGTACACAATGATGTTATCGATGCCAGACAGAGTCCTATTCATGAATGCTTGAAAAATGCCGGGGCTTGCACGTAGACCATAAGGTAAGTAATTGTACATGAATAGACCTTCAGAGGTGTTAATGGTCGTAACTTTCTTTGATTCTTCGTCCAACGGAATTTGCAAAAACGCGTTAGACAAATCAATTTTTGAGAAAAACTTAGCGTCTCCGATTTGAGAAATGACATCATCAATAACAGGTAGTACAGATTGAACTGGATTCAGAAAATTATTAATGGAAGCTGAAAAATCTCCACAGATTCTCACACTGCCGTCAGACTTCAGAACATTAACCCTTTCGGTCCTGACGGCTACTCCAGTGCCAAGTTGGCTAGTGCTTCCAGTTTAGGGCATCTAACCTAGTTTTAAACTAATTTAACTAGTGAGGGAATATTTTGGAGTAATAACAAAATTAGGGAAATTACAACCATTCATTAAACTAGTTTTTAAACAATTCCAGAAACCTGCGCGCGTAAATTACCATAGGTTACCATAGGCCCCTGTAATTACCATAGGACCCTGTAGCACGCGTAAGTTCATGCTACAGGACCCGAGCAACATATTCAATACCCTTTCCATTTAACTTGAGCAAGTTTTTTCTGAACTTTGTTGATTTTTGGTAAATTCGGGCAAAAACGTATAAATAATTTCTTCGTAAATACGAAAACTTTATTATCAACATCAAAAATTTCTGTCGCCAAGCATCGAGCTTCAAAGATACAAAAAATTTCAAAATTAAAATAATGAAGAAGGCACTTACTTAAGCTAAAAGCACCACACTAGGACAATTTCACTGACAATTAAGGGTAATGACAACTTTTTCCCCTGGAAGTTTTTACCCAAACAATTTGAATTATCGTACCGAAAGGGTTAACGGTAGGAGATGCCCATTGGCTATCATACACTTTTGTGATTTTGCCCATACTCTGCAAGCGTTCCAGTTCGGTTTTGACAGAGTCTCTTAGTCGTACAGGAACCGGGCGTGCTTTACAAAATACAGGAACTGCATTAGGCAACACATCAAGATGAACTGTCTCTTTAACGTTAGACTGTGAATCAGATGACAAGTATTCGTCATATTTTAATGACAAACTTTTCGGCAAGCTATGACAATCCGTTTTATTTATGGAGTCGTATTTATCAGGAATGACAATGTTTACGTTTAGTTTAGAACAAATATCTCGGCCCAGTAAGTTGATTCTATCATCCTCCACAATGAGAAACTTATGATTAAAACTAACATTATGGTACATGACAGTTATTGAAGCATGACCAAGCAGGTTTACCGAGACACCACTGTACCCGAGAATTTTGCTGCATGTAGGATTTACCACAGCACCAACTTTGATTGCATCTCTTTTACGTATAGTTGACACGGCACTGCCGTTACCCAACAGGAATTCAACAGGTTTACTATTTAAGTTGCATGCAATCATAGTGAGCTCTTTAGTGACGGGAATTACAGTGGTGTTTACTCTAAAAAATTAGAATCATTTGGGGAATAATCAGAACACTCATGTAGATGATTACCGTCACCACCTTCGTTCCCAGGTTTTTGCAACACAGCTTCGTTCTTCTGTAGAGGCATCCGTGAATTCTTCATTAACACGTCTTCTCTCCCAACGTTGCCACAGCAACCGCTTCTTCCCGACTGCCCTGTGTAAGTGCGAGCTGCGTCAAATTTTCCTTGTGTAGGTCCCCTTCGTTTAGGCATAGCAGGAGGAGGCCGAGCTGCAGTTGTAGATTTGCAAACCTTAGAGATGTGGCCTAATTTTCCACATGTGTGACATTTCAATTTCAAAGCATAGCAATTCTTTGCAAGATGCTTTTGCTTGGTTCCGCAGCGAATGCATATGTATTTCGGCGGGAGTTTTTCTGTAGTGAAATACGATGAAGATGAATCCTCACGAATGATATCTTGAGCGTCGGAGCTTAATTGTTCGATAAGTTTTGCGTGTTCAACGCATTCGTTGAAGGACTTGCTATCGCACTTCTGTAGAACCGCGCTGAGAATTTGCGCTGAGTGTAGCCCAGCCACGAAGGCATCTCTTAATAAACGATCACGACAGCAATTACCATAATTGCATGCAGATGCTAAGTCATTTAACGTTTTAGCATAACTTTCTATGGATTCCTTAGCACCTTGTTTTCTATTTAGAAATGTAACCGATGCACCGACGATGGATTTTTTAATTTCAAATTGCTGTGTTAATTTTTCTTCAAGTTCCTCATGTGTAGCCTCAGTGAGTAACGTAGGTTTAATTCTTCGTTGTAGATCAGTAATTATGTTTACAGGCAAAGCTTTGATTAAAATACTAGCTTTTTCACCGCCATTATTTCCTGCTTTCTGAAGAGCGTCTGCACTTTGTACTTTCCAGCGCTCCAAGAATTCACTCACTGTTTCTACTTCCACGTCGAACGGAGGGCAGCTGACTGTAGAATACGCCATCTTAATTTCAGAGCACTTTTAAAGTTCAAATTCACTTCGCAAGTTCGAAGCCTCGTCGTCAATTGTAATATCTTGGAATTTCAGCAAGATATAAGGTTTACTGGACAGTACTTGTAGATCGGTTAGCCTAGCCGTAAACTAGGCAAGAGGATAGCAAAACGAACAGCAGGACTACTGGTATTGTACTGATCTCAAGTTCACACAGCTTGCTCTTAAGTCTAGTTCGAACAATGAACTTCCGCCCGGCAGTAGGCGCGCTTCTGACCTATCCGGCGCTTGTAAATACCAGGCGGCATCGGCGGTTCCGCCGGAAACTCCGAGCGAGCGAGACTCATAAATCTCCGCAGCCGGAACCTCCATAAATATCCCAAGAGCGTCACTATACAACACAAACTCAATGAACAAGTTTCTAAAATTCACACATTCAGTGGTCTGCTATAATACTGTTAATTTGGAATCTGACAGTTATTCCTAGCATTACACTGCAGCATACTGGCTATAGGAAGCACTAGAATTCACAATATCACAACGGCTAGTCTGACTCAATGTGGGTGGTTCGCCGGCTGCCAGAAGCATCCTTGAATGCTCTAGAAACCGGCTGGTCACCGCTATCAAACGCACGATACATAGTGTCGAATCGACGAGTATAGCTAGTTCAAGAACACCTTTTGAATTAATAGTTTTCTGACGCAATAATCACACCACCAAAGAACACAGAAACTTAAAATTATCCGGGAAGAACTTGTTTCTTACGAGCACTTTAGTCAAATAGAACGCTGCGTCAGTCTTGCGGACCAGTACGGATCCGCAAAATGTTGCCGTAAAAAAATGTTTAAAATTTCGAGTCTTGTAAGACTCGACAGTGGGGTTGAGGCAATCAAATTCTATTCTCAATGTAGGTCAGAGTAGAGTTCAGTAAACTGCGTACAAGCCTCAGGGCAAGACTCAGGCACAAGCTAGCCCCAAATCAGCATGCAGCGGCTGTGGTGGTTTGCACTGGCGTAGAGATTGCTCCTGTAAATAATAATGAATAATAATAATAATAATAATAATAATGAAAGCATCTACGGATGCTTTATTTCCAATCAAGCCTGATACATATCACCTTGTACATTGGATTTTCAAATGCCATATAACTAACGCCAGGACGCCATGACGCTTTCCCCCGGTCAAGACCGGTACCCGTTTCAGACACCTGGGTGGAGTGGGGTATGGGCTTGGAATTTTTCTCCTATACCCAACAGAGAAAATCGCCACCGCCAGCGCCGAGAATCGATCCCGGGTCTCCCGACAGTACACCACAGTAATTGTCATGGTTGTGGCCAAAAAGGTCATTTAAAAAAATGTTGTTTCAAACTAAAAGGGCAGAAATCTGCTAAAGGCAACAAAAATAATTTTGTGCATGCTATGCATGAAAAAATAAGGGAGGGAACACCACCCTAACCCTAATGGAACTAGCAATGGAACCAGTGCAGACTACCCAGCCCCCAATCATGGGTGTTATGGGGAAATATTTTCATTAGCCGAGGAAATGAAACCCCCAATCAGAATAAAATTGTTACTTAATGGTGTGCCATTAGATATGGAGGTAGATACATGGGCTGCCAGGTCTATTCTTTCAAAGGCCACCTACTCTAAAGGCCCCCTCACACGTACAAATATAACTGCAGACAATCTGAACTGCATTCAGTTTGTCGGTCTCAAGACCCCTCACACGATGCAAACCACGCACTGCAAACTTGACAAAGACTGGCGCACGATTCTGTATACCAGTAGCACCTAGGTGGAGAGTACGTTCAAGAATAGCGACTCCAGACGACGAGTTCGTACAGTTGATGGGATTTGCTATAGTTGCAATGAATAAGAAATAAAAGAGATGTAAAAGCTCTTTCAAAATGGGCTAAAGAATGGTTCCTAAAAAGTAGTGAACATACAAATGCGAAATTGCTAATTGAAGAGCATAAGGAGGGAGAGAGGCAGAGTACAGTCGCACACCGCCCACGAAGGCTGGCGTGAAACTGACGTCATGTCAAGGATTGCAGCCGGTCGCTCCAAAATTATCAAGCATAGCTGATCTGCCTCATACAGTCTGTACCAACCTGAAATCAGCGTAAAAACGCACGAATTCAGCACCAGTTCAGATTTGTCTGCAGAAATATTTGAGCGTGTGAGGGGGCCTTAAAATACCAGCTAAGGCAAGACCCGAGCTGAGACCTTCTGATGTTAAGCTTAGGACTTATGGGGGAGCTGAACTAGTAGTTTGTGGATAGATTAGGGCTAGCACCCAGCATGAAGCTATTGGTAGGGCTCCACAGCTAGCAACTATTGTAGTTGTAGACAGGGAGGGGCCAGCCTTGCTTGGTGGGCACCTGATTAACTCCCTAGGATTAACTATAGTTGCTAATAGGGTACATAAGTTGGTTACCCAGGCAGAAGGGCTAGTACAAAAACTTCCCAACCTTTTCCAACCAGGTCTAGGTTGCTTTAAGGGCAGGAAGTTCAGAATTGAGATTGATCCCACAGTAGCACCTAAGTTTTGCAAAGCCAGGAATGTGCCTTACTCACTCAGAACTAAGGTGGAGGCAGAACTAGATAGACTGGTGCAGGAAGGTATCCCAACCCTGTACAGTACTCTAGGTGGGCAGCGGCTATTGTTCCTGTGTTCAAGGCTGATCAAAGCATCCGCATCTGTGGTGACTACAAACTAACCATCAACAGAGCCACTAGGCTTGATACCTACCCCAAACACAGAGTGGAAGAGATATTTTGCGGGTTGGCCGGATAAGTTATATACTCCAAGCTAGACATGTCTCAAGCGTACGCCCAACTTCCGTTGGATGATGAATCCAAGGAGCTCACCGTGATCAACACCCATAGAGGTCTGTTTGCTTATAATAGGCTAAGCTTCGGCACAGCCTCGGCACCTGGAATCTTTCAGCGTGCCATGGAAGGACTATTGCAGGGCCTCCCAGGAGTGTTCTGCTACCTGGATGACGTCCTGGTGACTGCCACTAATGAGCAAAAGCACAAAAAGCGTCTCCATCAAGTCTTATCTAAACTACAGGAGGCAGGGCTAAAACTGAAAATGGATAATGCCAAGTTGGAGTGCCACAGGTATCCTACCTTGGATACCAAATCGACAAGGATGAATTGCACCCCACTGCAGAGAAGGTAGCAGCAATCCAGAATGCACCAGCTCCTACTGATGTAACTCAACTGAGAGCCTACCTTGGGCTCCTAAACTTCTACAGGAAATTTCTAAAATCATGTTCAACTATGCTGGAGCCCATAAATACCTTACTGAGGGATAGTACCCCTTGGAAATGTTATGCAAGTCAGGAGAGAGCATTCCAGAAATCTAAACATGCAATCCTGGACTCCCAGACTTTAGTCCACTTCGACCCTCAGAAACCCATAGTGGTAGTGGCTGACAGTAGTGAGTATGGTGTGGGAGCGGTGCTGTGTCACCTTATTGATGGAATTGAACTCCCCGCCTATTTTGCCTCCCGAACTCTAACAGCAACAGAACGCAAGTACTCCCAGACTGAGAAAGAAGCCTTAGCTATGGTGTTCGCACTCCGAAAATTTCATTGCTACCTGTGGGGACAGGAGTTCACGGTAATAACCGACCACAAACCCTTACTAGGACTATTTGACCCGGGTGGGAGCATCCCTCCGATGGCATTCGGGTGCATTCAAAGGTGGGCTCTTCTGCTGCAATCCTACAAGTTCACCTTGCGTCACCGGTCTGGCGTGCTGTTGGGCACGGCTGATGCTCTCAGTCGTCTACCCTTGACAACTCCCGAGGAAGCTACACCCATTCATGCGGAATGGACGTCCTTAGTAAACTTCCTCGAGTCAGCTCCAGTCACCAGCACCCACATTCGCGACGGCACCCTAAGGAACCCAGTACTTTCAAAGGTATACAAATACTGCCAAGTAGGCTGGCCTTCGACGGTAATTGGTGACACTGATCTTGCTCCGTATATTAGGAGGTGAGACGAGTTGTCCACACAAAATGGCTGTGTGCTCTGGGGAGCAAGAATTATTGTACCCCAAGCTCTCAGACAAGCCATTGTAAATGAACTTCACTCTTGCCATGCTGGATCATCCAGGATGAAGGAGTTAGCTCGCAGCTATGGATGGTGGCCGCTGCTGGAGAAAGATCTAGAAGAAACGACTAAGTCATGCAGCGAGTGCCTGAGCACTCGAGCTGCACCAACGAAAGCTGAACTCCATCCGTGGGAATGGCCTGCGAAGCCTTGGCATCGCATACACATTGACTACGCGGGCCCAATGGATGGAAAATACTATCTAGTGATCGTGGACGCACACTCTAAGTGGGTTGAAATTTTTCCCACATCTACTACAACCTCTAGCGAAACGATCTCGTGCCTGAAACACACTTTTGCGACCTTTGGATTTCCAGTAACAATTGTTTCGGACAACGCAACTTGTTTCACATCGGCTGAATTAGAAGAATTTGTGAAGGCTGTACGCCCCCTTTGGTACAACCCCCATCCATGCGTACCAGAGCCTTTATAAGCACTTGACAATTTAGTCCTGGTGCTATCGTTCTCGTCACCTCCATCAAGTAAACACCTAAGAAACGTCTCCGTATTTTCTTACCACTACCAAGGCCGCACCCCTAGCGGCACATATGGTGGCCAGAATCGGTCTAACCTATGACGTTGTGAAGAAGTTATAATAAAGTTAGAAGAAGATTATTACGAGATTCAAAACCTACGAGAAATCCCTACTACGAAGATTTTTGAAATTCAGCAAGAGTCAAGAAAAGAAGAAAAGATTGTTAAATCGCGCAAATGACTGGCGGCAACAACAATACGAGTCTTCGACAAATACTTCCGTCGGTACTCAACATCGGCTTCAAGATCCCGTACACTGCATTGGTAGAGACCTCTGTCCAATTTTCAGCGTGGATAAATACCTGCTACCCCTTCAGCACCAAAGTACTCATCTTTGAATCGGGAGAAGACATTGAAGTTGTTCTACAACTACAGTTTGGAGCGACTACCTACAACGAGTGAGCTACAACGACTACTACGTCTACAGGGACGAGCGACTTCACTTCCTCCCCTCATCCCAGTGTACGTCTACAGGGACGAGCGACTTCACTTCCTCCCCTCATCCCAGTGTACGTCTACAGTGGCGAGCGACTACACAACTTCCTTCATTCACCCAGTGGAAGCTAAGTAAATAATAGCTTGCACTGAATTAACAGATAGTTTTTCCGCCTTATCGCAGCAGCGCGATTGCTAGACAGCACAGGCAGGCAGAGTAACATTTTTTTTGCAAGTAGTTTTTTTTTTGCTCCGTGAGAAGCAGATTATTTTTGCATCAGCTGAAGGCAATGCACAGTGCATAGACAGCTTGCGTCAGGCAAAACAAGCAGAGTAGCAAGAGCTGTGAAGCCGCAGTAGTAATTTGAACTTGTGCAAGATAGCTATAGCGTTTAGAAGTGAGTGATAAAAAATTTCTCTATGAGTGCATTATTTCATAAAATGTGTTTATTGAAGTGATTTCTAGGGTGTGTAATATTGATTTCTAGAGTGTGTAATATTGATTGCTAGGATGTGTAACATTGATTTCTAAAAGTGTGTAATATTGATCTGTAAGCAAATATTGATTTACAACTATTAACATTGTGTAAAAAATTATTAACTACCGTATGTCGGACACGTCCGATTCCGACGAAACTAATAGAACAACAGCGACCAAAACAAGTAGAGGTAGAACAAGTAAGACTAGATTTCGTGCTGAGAGCAATCCTGAAATGACTGAACCAGCAGCTAGCGCGGCCGTTGGCCCGAGTACAAATCCTAGTAGTTTAGCAAGGGAGATAGCGGCTAGTATGCCGAGGTCAGGAACAATCCTATCAGGCTCAGAGCTTCCATTTTTTCGAGGAAGACGTAGACGCGAGGATGCGGACTTCGTTGAAAATAAAACGTTTAAAACTCATAGGAAACTTGCGTGCCTACATGACATTACTCCCGGATGTGAATTCCGACAGTGCAAAGAAAGAATTGTTGGTTAGATCTGCTAACAAACAGGTAGGAGATTTTAATAGCACCGTAACAAAGTTAGTCAATTCAGATCTTCAATATTCCTTTGAAGATGTCGTCAAAATCTTGGACGACATCTATGTCGCAAGAGGCGAGAAATCTATTCACGCATTAGCATGCGATTTAAATAAGTTACGTTTCGTCAGGAATGATGCACTTGCAGCCCAGTTGGTAACCGCGTTTGCAAAAATCAGAAAGTTGTCGGAACATTTATTGAACTCAAATTCAATAGCGTGGGCGAGACACCCATTTTTCAGGGCAAGTTCAAATCAAGTAGAACTAAAACGTTTTGTAGGAGACAGTATTGATCTTAGTCTCACCATCAGCGTGTTAGCACCATTACTCGAAGAATCATTTGCTAAGAAACTATTTGATAGGTCGTTCAATACGTCAGAGGAATTATTGGCACGTATCGTTGCCGCGGTTCGAAATCAGCCCGAAAATAAACAGATAGTAGCGACTCACTATGAGACGCAGTACAATAGAGAAACCTTTGTAGCCGAAGTTACCGAGTCAGAAGACAATATTGATGAGCAAGATTCCCCTCAGGAAAGTGAAGTTTTCTACGGAAATTACCGTAGAGGGCGTTTCGCTGGTCGGAGATCAATTCCTCGACCCTGGCTGAGAAATCCTAGAGTAGGAAGGAATGTCAGTGGCTATGTAGGTGACAGAAGAATAGGTTCACTTGAATGTAACACTATGCGGGCAGAAAGTTCGAATCATGCCCCAGTGCACTCTGCAGCTAGAACGAGAGGCTCTTTGTACTGCAGTATATGCAACGTTTCAGGACATGTCGAAGCCAATTGTCGAACCCAAAGAGATCAGAGCAAACCTAGGGTCCTTGGCCCCTGCTTTGCATGCGGTTCAAAAGAACACCTCGTCCGAATTTGCAGAGCGTCAGAAAATGAAATCAGGCAGTATAAAACATACTTGCGTAGGTATAATGCATACAGAGGCAATAACCGTGGCAGACAGGAAGTGCACTATGGCGAGGAGTACGAAAGAGACGACAGATATTTTTTAGAGTGAGAGAAATTAAAGGTGGAGGTAAAAAAGGTGAAGAAAAAAATGAGACGAAGCCCGAGGATCACCGCACAATTCTCGTTAATCCAAACGCGGTGGTCGAAACGAATCCAGATACTGAGATGACAAGATGTAATCATGGTGATAGTGAATCATACATTGATCCATTATTTAAATGTAGAAATAGGTTTGCCAAGTTAAAAGATGAAGAACTGACTCATGAGAGATCGCAGAAAAAAGCAGTTGAAGTATATTTCAACACTACAGTTGTAGGTGGAGAAAGACGTGAAAATGCATCAGATCTTGTTACGTTTAGGAGAACTAAACGGCTGACCATTATACTGTCTAATAAAGACAAGTACTTGAATGCGCTGCTTGACAGAGGTAGTGAAAAATGTCTCATTAGTTACAGTAACATCAAAAACCCCAAAGCTAAAACCAAGTTTTTTGAGCGTTAGAGGCATAAACGCACAGAGTAATGTCAGCGGTGAGATTGATTTAAATATCTCAATACCTGGTACTGACAGAGTACTGAAGACTAGTGCTTTAGTAATTAAAGATGCTAATTTCAAATATGATCTAATTTTAGGTAGAGATGTATTAACCAACGCGGTTATAAATTTGAAGGACGGTTCACTCCTTTGGGAGGGAACCAGAGTACCCTTCAATGAAATAGAGAATAAGCCTACAATAAGCAGAGAAGCCATATTAATGGATATAATAAACAGTGATTGTTTAATGTCGGAGGTGGTTGCCTGTGCTAGGAAGAGCACCAGATGCCGGGGCTCAATGAATGGTCGCGAGAGAAAAAAAGACGCTGTAAGAAAAGGCAAGAAAAAAGAGGCTGAACTCGAGTGCGTACCCGAGCTGCCAAAGACAGTGGCAAGAGAGAAAAAAATAGACCTCTTGTGGTTCACTGTGACGCAATAGAAGTGCCTGCTAATTGTATCAAGCTCATTAATGCCTTTGTCAAAAAAGCTAAGCAAGGTAATTATATCGTGTTGAAACGACGATTCAATAATGGAGGACTGATAGCAGAATCAATAGTTACAGTCAATGAAAATGGGAATGTACCTTTATTAGTGCTGAACCCAACAGATGAGGCCATTCAGTTCAGTGAAAACACAATGCTGTGTAACATGGAAGCATTACCTGAAGAGGAAGTTGAGGCCGAACTTTACCTCACAAATGTAGAGGAAGCGCTTAATGAGGCGAATAATGTTGAGATAAACTCTGAGGTTACATCGGATTTAAACAAAGTCATCTCAGGATTTGGTGAATCAAAGACCATAGCCACGGAGAGACTTGAGTCGAAGGTCGATGTTCTTGGTGATTTTTGTGAATGTGGTGCACAAGTCAAAAGTGTATCTAATGTTCAGAAGGACGTACGCCGTCCGTTAACATGTAATGATGTAACGTGCGATGAAGTTGATGTACAACTAAAATTACTGAAATTAATGAACAATTTCCGTGACGTGATCACGTTACAAGGCGAAACTATAGGTGTCACGAATGTGACCAAGCATAAGATTGTATTAAAAACTGATGCACCAGTTATAAACATACCGCCATATCGCATACCTCACAAATACCAGGAGGAGTTGGCCAAGGTCAACAAAGAAATGTTCTCACAGGGAATTATTGAAAAATCAACATCAGAGTTCAATTTCCCAATTATCGTGGTGAAAAAAAAGACAGGTGAAATTAGACCCGTAATAGATTTCAGAGCCTTGAATAAAATAGTGATCAAGGAGAGTTATCCAATACCACGAGTGGACGAAATATTGTCTACCCTTGGTGGCAATACCGTATTTTCCTCTCTAGATTTAAAAAGTGCCTTTCATCAGGTAGAATTAGAACAGGAAAGTCGAAAATATACGGCATTTAGTGTAAATTATCAAAAATATCATTTTAGGCGTATTCCGTTTGGACTCGCTTCGAGTCCGAGCGTACTGAAAAGCGTAATGTCATCTGTTCTAGCACCTATTTTAGGAAAATTGTGCTTTGTATTCATGGATGATATATTAATTTACTCAAAAACTAATGAGAAACATTTGTGCGATATTAAAACTGTCCTCTCTACGCTCCGTTCCGGCAAACTATCTATCAAACTCGAAAAATGTCAATTTTTCAAGAAAAAAATAGAGTACTTAGGTCATATTATTTCGGCAGAGGGTATACATTGTAAATACTCAGAGAAATTGCAAAATTGTCCAGCCCCAACAAACGTAAAAGAATTGCAGCAATTCCTTGGCGTAGCAAACTATTTCCGCAACTTCATAGCTCAATTTGCAGTGATTGCTAATCCCCTGTACAGATTGTTAAAGAAAGGTGGTAATTTCGACTGGACAAACGACTGTCAAAAAAGTTTTGACTACATAAAAGCAGCTCTGACTTCTGACACTGTTTTACGACACCCTGATTTTACAAAGACATTTCACATATTTACTGATGCATCAAGTTTTGCCATAGGATCTGTCTTGATGCAGCCCGAAGATTCTGGCGATAAATTAATGCGTCCAATTGGATATTTCAGCAAAACTTTAAATTCAACACAAAAACGTTACTCAACCACGAAAAAAAAATCTTCGCATTTTATAGTGCTCTTAAAGCATTCAAATACCTAATTATTGGGTATCCCATCCATGTGTATACGGACCACCGTCCGTTAACACCTCTATTCACACGAAAATTGCCAGACGACACCACAATGTCCAGATGGTGTATAAACATACATTCTTACGACCCTATTGTTCATTATTTACCAGGTAGACAAAACGTCGTAGCTGACTACCTAAGTAGGCTACCAAACAACAATGATCAGCTCACAATTAAAGAATTAGAAAGCTGTGACACATTAATGTCTGAACTTGAATTTGAGACATGTATAGCGCAGACGCGAGCCAAGACACAAGCAAAGCAAGACGTTCTTACTGACCAGACGATGCAATCATACGATAACGACATGTTGACACCAAAATTAATTGACTATGTCCCGACAGAAAAAGAGATCTCATGGACTTTAAAAGAGTTCACTGACGAGCAAAAGCTTGATAACTTTTGTATTGAAGTTCGAGAAGCATTACTTCATAAAAGTACGTCTACAATTAGTGACTTACCGAGTTATTTAATTGTCAATGACATATTGTACCGACCACGACGCATTGACTCCCGAATTACAACAATACTAACAGCAGTAATGCCAGCTTCGTTGTTGAATAAAGCAATCTTAAGCATACACTATATGTACCATACAGATGCGTTGCATACGGTATTCAAGTTTAGGCTAAAGTACTTCAATATTTTAGAGAAAACGGTTATAAGAAAATTTGTTCAGGATTGTGAAGTGTGCAAACTTCTTAAAGCAAATCCTACCGTACCTATTAAAATATTAACAGCCCCGATAGCAAATGAACCGTTTGAAGTAGTTTCTATGGATTTTCTTGGTCCCCTTAAAACTACCGATAGTGGGAATAAATACATATTGGTTGTGATAGACCTTTTTTCACGTTTCTGTAGGTTATACGCTACCTCTAACCGTCGAACAGACACAGTAATATCATGTTTAGGAAGTTGCTTCTCCGTATTCGGGTACCCTAAAACTCTAATAAGTGACAACGCAGTTGAATTTAAATCGGTAGCAGTGAAACAATTTGCAAAAATTCACGCTATTGCTAAAAAAGAAGTTCTAGCTTTTAGCCCCCATTCAAATGCGATTGTTGAACGTAATAACAAAAAATAACCAAGTTACTAAAACTATATATTAATTCCCTGTCTCCTACCGAATGAGACCATTGTTTGGAGATGGTGGAGAACGCCATTAACAACGCATATAATTCTACTTTAGGTGATACACCTAGTTATATACTGTTCAATAGAGACACATGCCCATTTTTCCGCGGGGAAGATCTCCCCATTTCATACAGTTACGATGACGAAATTGACTTAATGAATTTTCGTGCAAGGGAAGCGGTGCGAACCGTAGAAAACGTTAGAAATCTTATTTTGAATGATACGGCTGTACGTACAATGTACCAGAACCTAAAAAGGAGGGACAAAGATTTAAGAATAGGTGACAGGGTTATGTTAAAAAATAATTACAAAACAAACAAGCTTCAGCTTACATGGCAGGGTCCGGGTCTAATTACGAAAGTCAAAGGACACTGGGTCGAAATCAAAATAGGAGATAAAATCCATAAAAGTAACATGAATCATGTGTTGCCCCTAAGTAAAAGGAAATGACAACGTTACAACGTATTGTTTCACCTATAACTATTTTTGCGCCTATAACGTTTCAGACGTGACAAGTTACCATTTTGCTAAAAATACGACTGTGTGACTATATTTTAAATTAATTAATTATTAAGTATCTACTTTGCGTTACTTCCTTCGCATCGTATTAATCTCATATATACTATATCTCGTTTCATATTAATCACTTGTATGCTTATGTTCAATAATCTCGTGTGTTCTAGTATTAGTAATTTTCATTGCTAGCAGCAAAGGAATTAACCTTCTAAACAGGTTACCCTATGTTAAAGTTCAAGTTTGTAAGTAAAAGTCAAGATTAACGAATATCACAGAGAACATCCTTCAACGAATGCTCTCACGATGTGTAAAATTGATATGTTTCACAACAGTCAATAATTACGTTCAAATTTTGATGCTGAACAGCCAATTAAAAATGATGGACGAGTTCCGCATTTGCTAAATGCATCATATCAACAGAGCATCAATGTTTATGAAAAAATCAACCTCGCGACTTGAAGACATCAACAAATTATTCGAAATACATCGTGAATATATCGTGAGAAACTTCCGGGTTGAAACTGAACACTGTTGTTAACTTATATGATTGACAATCAGTTTGATAGTTTTTCACTTCAAATTGTTTTCACATTCAGTTAACTGTTTCAGAAATAGTTAGTAGTTCAGTTAGCATTTAATAAATCTCAGTTAATAGTTAGACTTTCACTGTTAACTTTCAAATTTAAACCACGAATACATTTATATTTTAATTGCACTTATAATTGTGTTTAGGATTATATGTTTCATTGGGTGTGTAACATTATAAAAATTTGTGGCCATGCTAATAGTCTTGGTTTTGTATCCATTGCAGATCCGGGTGGCTGATCCACGAGTAAACAATCACCACTTCAAATACTAAATACGGGAAACATTACATTATGGGAAACAAGATAAGTAGTATCAGTGTCGACACACTAACTGCAGCTTTAGTTGACACTAAAGGCCAAATAACCAACGACTGGATAGCAGCAAACAGTAACACGGACTGGATACCAGACCGAGTGAGTGATGTGCTTCTCATGATCCTAATCATAGTCATGATAACCCTAACAGTCCTAGTTTATTATTTGCGAAAGCAAATGGAGCTTCTGGCCGAGCGCATAAAACAAGAGGATTTTCAGTTACGTCGAAACATCCTCAAAACAAAGGGAACATTATCAGAAATGTAACCACTGTAACTGTAGGGGGACACGTAGTAATAAATTTGCAACCCATCTTGAAATGGCCTAGGCACCCAAAACGACCGGCGCGGGCTAACATGCCAAAGCTGACAACGACTTTCGAAATGCTGTCAACGGAGGTATAACCAAATTTGGAAATAAATTTGGTATATTTCGGTTTTTTGTACACGTATCAAACCCCATTAAATAGAGTGCAGCTCTGCTGAAAAATGTTCCGTTTAAACATATTTCATATAACCAAATGTTTACTCGATGCCTAGTCGATGTCTTTATAATCATAGAATAGCCCTACAAGTAATGTGGTATGCGACATATTACGAGCTCACCATACCATCCTTCAACTAATGGACTGGTAGAGCGCATGGTACAAACTTTCAAGAAGAATATACGAAAGTCAACGGAACCCCTACGCCTAGCACTAGACAGGTTCCTGTTCAACTATCGGCTAACACCTCACACGACAACAGGTGTTACGCCCGCCGACCTGATGTTAGGCAGGAAAGTTCGCTCTCGTCTTGATCTACTTTGGCCGTCAGAAGCAATCGCGTCCAAAGTTGCTCAACGCCAGGACGCTCAGAAAAGATACCACCCAGGGTCTCGCGCGGTTGACATTCCGCCGGAGTCACCTGTGATGGTCCGTCAATACACACCGGGTTCCCCAAAATGGACCCCTGCTACTACCGTCGAGAAAACGGGCCCGGTGTCCTACAAGTGCCAACTGCAGGGGGGAGAGGTCGTTCGCCGACACCAGGACCAAGTCATTACGTGCTCGAGATTCATACCCACCACCTCCGACCAATGAACCTGACTCTGAAACACCTGATTACCCGATTCCCACCCAGGAGGCAAAGATGCACGAGCCTCCAAGTGCTAGCATCTCACGCAGGTCTACCCGAGCTCGGAAGCCTGTGGTGAGAATGGACCTTTAGGATTGACTATATTAAATAAGGGGACTTGGAATAAAAGGGAGGGTTTCTAATTAAGGAGGGAAGGGTGTAATATAGCGAGTAGTGTAAGTTCTAGTTAGAAAGACCTAAAGTTGGCAACGCTCGGGAGAGCAACACTCGCAGTGAGTCTCCTATTGGTCTCGGGCCCAACAACAGTGGATGTTGGTCGAGTGTGTGTTTATAATTACCTATTGTGGCTAAGTATCTACTCCCTAATTTCTAAACTAATGTACTTAATTCCACTCTACTCTTTTCTATATATTCCCACCTATCTCCGCTCTACTCTTGCTGGCCACATGTCTGGTAGTTGAGGCTCTAAGTTGTAGGGTATCTAAGAGGTGAGTTGATTATTTACCTTATGTGATGTGTCATTGCATTTGTCTATTTATGTTAGCACTATTACTGTGTTTTGTCTATGTTGAACCCAGATGCTGTGCCGGTGTGGTTTAACCTATACTGTGCTTTAGTGTAGGATAACTAGGTCTATTATACTTTTCATCGCCTGACAGTTTATTTTTCCATCCCATTTTAAAAGCGATGTCACCTATGTCTCCTATTTCTCAAACCATGGAAACCAAAATCGCAGCAAAATAGAAGTTATACTCTGGCAAGACCGTGCCTCGTGAAAATGAACTTTCAGGGATCATGCATTGTTAACGATTTTTCAATTCTAACGATTCATCAATACTTCAACGAAAACAACTTTTCCTCTCAGTAACTTCTAATCAGTGAACAAAACCTAAAATATCTTTCCCTCTATCTATACATCCGATACAATTTCACGATGTATTCCTATGAAATTAGCTGTGCTACTCGTACAGCGGCTTTATCTGGAGAAATAACATCCCTCACAACGCCGTTTGAAAACTCAAAATCAAATAACCAGAATATATCTGAACCGCTCATAAACCAGAAACGAAAACCACCAAAAACGTCACGCGTAAAATCGCTCGTTCAAAAGCCTCAACCGCTCAAAATGACAGAAGAAACCCCGACGGTAAAGCAGTGCAACGTCAACGAACAAACAAAACAACAAACAAACATCGGCATCTTTGGGATGCTTTATTTCCAATCAAGCCTAATACATATGATCTTGAGCATTGGTTTTTCAAATGTCTTATAGCTAAAATTATATATAGGACACCATGACGGTTCCCCCGTAAAGCCGGTACCCATTTCCGACACCTGGGTTGAGTGGGGTATTGTGCTTGAGTTTTCCCTTATACCCAACGGGGAAAATCGCCGCGCCAGCGCCGGGATACGAACCCTCGTCTCCAACGTACAAGGCCGATCCCTTAACCACTGTGCCACGGTGAGCATCGCAACACATCTAGCATCACCAGAGCGAACCGACAGAGAGTCGACAGAAGGTCGCCCGACAGAGAGTCGAGTTTCTGAGTCACCCACCACGGACAGAAATCTCCCAAGCGCTGCTGGTAACAATGAAATCTTCACATAGGCATCGCAAGCAGTCGAAACAAGCCCTAGCAAGAGCAAGGAAGAAGCCCCTGAGCCTGGACTCCACTATCCAAGCAGTCCTCGAGAGGATACACCAGCAAAAGAATCACCAAGTATCTCACGTGGTATGATGGGTAAAAATGTAAATTTGTCACTAGCTACCGAGAATGATGCGATGAATGAGCCTAATATTAGCAGTTCTAATATTTCTAATATTTAAAATTCTAGTGATCATGATTACCTGAATATTACATTAAATAACTTGCACCCGCTTCAAATTTCAATGTCCCATTTCATTCACCAGGTAAACAATAACCTGTCTCTCACTGCAGCTCACTTAACGAAAATGTCAAAACAGCTGACGCCTCCAAGTCCACTTTCGATATCATCAACTGCTTTAAATATTAGGCTCATTACAGAACAAATTTTCAAATTGAACTTGCATGTAAGCTCTTTCGATCTTACGCCAAAGATCCCGTTTTCGACAAGCCAATTTTCTGACTCAAATTGCAAAAAACCTCTGGATACATTTCTCGTCGGAGATAAAATTCTCACGACGGTCCAAAGGACTGACATTGACTCCTCTTGTAAAATACGAACTGTAATTTCCGGTCGCATTGATGATCTCCTGAACGTAATTGACCAAATGCCTCAATTCACTAACTACATCGTTTGCTTCAGAGACTTAAGCCTCTCACAACCTAACATTGCTAAAATCAAAGAACTCCTCATATTGTCTAAGCATGCCTTAGCCTGTATTTATGTCGTGAGTGTGTGTAGCGGTAAGCAATTGTATCAGGCGTTGAATTTGTGCAAAAAAACGGTATTAAATTGATTCCGCTCCCAACAAACGTTGCAACTGACCTCATAACTTGCAATGATGTTCGTACTTGGCCCGGTACATGAGAAGAAATACACCATTTTCTTCAACAGATTGCTCTCAGATCGAGTCTAAAACTCACCTTACAATCTAGCTCATGTATCATAAACTCAAATGATCTGAATGACAAAACTGAATGCTCAAACATCAGTGCAAAACAGCAAAATGAATTGAAGAATTCTACTCGATCACTAGCTGTTTCCAGTGAAGTCTCCAGAAACCTGATTCATTGCTTGCCTATTGGTGATGAACGTTCTCCTCCATTGATCTCCGGCTACCGCAGAGTATCCACAAAAAAACAGGTTCTCATTCTTATCTGACGCGAACTCAGAGAGCGATATACCCTCATCACAAACGAGTACAAATCATCAACTACCAACCACGTACTCGGAAGCAGTAAAATCAATACAAAGAGAAAAATTGCAGCAGAAACTCGGTCAAAATCGGATAAAAAATTTACAGCCAAACCGCACACATAACCACCACCAAGAGAGTGGATATGACAAGAGAACCCCTCATTTCTCAGTCGCTCACTCAACTAAAACTGGCCACAGCCTAATTCAAATCCAGGAAAGCAAGAAATCCAAACAACTCTCGTCTGATAATGCTGAATGTCAGCCTAAATATGACTCAAGCTCCATGTACTCACTCGTCAGTACCACCATGGATGAATTAAAACGATCATTGAAAGTGAAGCCGCATCCTACCATAGCCGATGGGCACTGCCTCATTCATGCAGTAACTCACCCGCTTAAAACAAAATCGTCCTCAAAATGGAATTACAATTCCTTAAAAGCAGCAATAAAAAAAGAGAGCACTACAAATGAAAAAAAATATGTCAATTTCCTTGCCAAGAAAAGCGGTGATCTACCTAGGCTCATAAGTAAATACATTGACGAAAAACATTTTGATCATGATGCTGGGGACCTAATACCACATATCATATCAAAGAACACTGGTAGGAGAATTTTCATCTTCGATGAGCAAGGCGATGGTATTTGGAGAACAGTAGTCGACTCCTCACCAGAAGTATCAACTAATAACCATTCGTTGATGCTTCATCGGAAAAATTATCGCTATAGCACCCTTGTTGCACAAGACAAAAACAAGACTGATATCACATCATCTTCATGACAAAATACTGTTGTCCAGTTGAATGGCAGTCTCTCAAATACACCTGATGCTAGACTCGACACTCTGGGCAACAATGATAAAATCAACAAATCCACGAAACAGTCCCTACCACAAAATCCCTTTGATACCACAAATAATCGCCATAAAATAAAAAAAATTAAAATTAAACATATCAATGCTCGTAGCCTCTTTAGTAAGCTGGATGACATTAGAGTAATGTTGGTCACAGAAGACATTGACATTTTATGTGTTTCCGAGATACGGTTTGATTCGCGATCTCAGAGCTCCTGTTTCAATATTCCCGATTACGTGCTGTACCGCCAGGACGGCGTTAAAAGTAGAAGAGGTAGTGGTTCTTGTATTTTCGTAAAAGAAATTTACCAGTCGTCTTTACTTTCAACAAATGAAGTGTGCGAGGGCATAGAAATGGTTTGGTTGAAAGTGCAAATAAATAAACACAAATCCATCATTACCGGCAGCCTTTACCGGCACCCATCAGCTCCTCTACCAACAACAGTAGAGTTCATTGAGAAAATTTTCAAAGATATTTTAGCTACAAAAAAGTCATTCTTTGCTTTCGGTGGTTTTAATATTGACCTAACGGATGAAAAAAATCAGCTTAGCAGACTGTTGTACAAACTAAACCTTTCACAAATGGTTAAAGAACCGACTCGCGTTACAAGAGTATCTAAGACTCTCCTCGATCTAGCAATCACAAACAAACCTACGGCAATACTTAATACAGTTATATCACCCTCTGTCGCCGATTACCACTCTGTAGAATGTAAAATTAATATTGCAAAGGAAAGACAAAAATATCGTCTCATGACTTACCGGAATATTCATCGGAACTATTTAATGAAAAACTCCTAAACAGGTTGACCGAATTTAAGAGTATGATGCAATCTGACGATGTGGACATTCAATTTTATATCTTTACCGAGAACTTCACAACAGCTCTAAATGAATGCGCTCCTTATATCACCAAGAAAACTAAGCCAAAACGCACTCTGTGGATTACCAGCAAAATTAAAGACCTAAGCAGAATAAAAAAAATTTACTTGCGCGAGTAGAAAGAAAACAGGTCAAACATTATTTTATACAGGAGATATAAAGAACTTGGGAAGATTCTTCGGAAGAAAATCACGCAAACAAAACAAACTCACTTCCACCAAGAACTATTCATGGCAAAAAATAATCCAAAACGTAAATGGGAAATCATTATTGAGGTGGCTCAATATAAAAACTTAGAGCGCAAAAGTGGTTTCGAAAATCCTTTGGAAAAAGCCACTGAGTTCAACACTTTCTTTTCAAAAGTAGGTGCCCAAGTCTTCAATATGAAGTGAGTAAAACCAGTCCAAGGAAATTGAAAGTTGAAAGTTCATGCCCTACTGCACTTTTAAAGGCTGGCGCCCTGTGGAAGCCACGCCCTATCGATTTACCAGAGTTAAAAACTATTTTATACTCATTGAAAAACACAGAAGCAGTCGGACATGATGGAATCAACCTCCAATACATAAAAGACAGATTTTCAGTCACAGCACCATTGATTCGTTTGATTATCAACTCATCAATAGCTACTAATAAGTTTCCAAAACAATGGAAACACTCTGTAATTAGAAAGGTGCATGAAACTGGTGACATAAATACGGCGTCAATTTACAAGCCCATTAGCCTTTTACCCGTCCTATCCCAAATATTAGAAAAATTAGTAACGAACCGGTCTCATCTCACCTAGACGAGTCAAATTTACTTCATCGAAATCAATATGCCTATAGGAAAAACACTAGCACTCGAGACGCCCTGCTTAACATCACTGAAAAAATATACAGCGATTTCCATTAAAAAATTGTAACACTTATGCTGCTACTTGATCTCTCTAAAGCATTCGACAGCGTCGAACATGATCAACTCCTACGAAAAATACTGAACTTAGGAGTGGATACGCAGTGGTTTAAAAGTTACCTTTCAAATCGGTCTCATGCAGTCATCTTAGATAACGAGTTGTCCCCATTCCTTCAAAATGGCTTTGGTGTCCCTCAAGGATCAATTCTGGGCCCGCAATTGTTTTCAATTTTCATTAACGATTTCCCTCCAATGCCTTCTAACACACGAATCTCCATGTATGCAGATGCCGTCCAAATTGCAATGACAAGCTCTGTAGCTGAAATACCACAGACGAAAAAAGGAGCTGAAGCTCTATTGATCAGCCTCAACTCATCGTATGACCAAAATGGTCTCAAGCTAAACGCAAATAAAACACAATTCATTATTTATGGGTCAAAGCATTCAATAAACAACATTCGAAATCTAGATCTAACTCTTACAGTTGGGAAAGATAAAATTCACCCATCAGAAAAAAGTAAAAAATTCAGGTATTTGGTTCGATTGAAACATGTCCTTCAAATCCCACGTTGATAAAACCTGCAACACAATTCACAGGACTTTATTGTTTTTTAATCGCATAAAAAATATGCTTGACGAAGAATCTAGATTGTTGCCGTTCATTCTTTGGTCTTATCATGTATTGACTACTGTAGCCTGTTCTGGGGAGATATATCGAAATATCTTCAGAAAGACCTACAAAAATTCATGAATTTTGTAGCAAAGGTTGTATGCAACGGTGAATTCAAAAAGAATGACCACGTAATACCTCTCCTGAATAAACTTGGCAGCGGGCTCCGATTCGGGAAAGGTTTCTGGCGCACAAAGCCCAATACGTTTTCTCCTCTTTATATCTTCCTCATAGCAGTGCTGAAATAGTGGAATTCCACTCCCCTACCGTCACGAACCAAAAGCCGAACAGGAGACGTGATGTCTCAATCAAATACCGTTCATCCAATATCGGGCAGAAAGCTCTGTCAGTATCAGGCGCCTTACTGTGGAACAGACTCCCCCAGAGCTTCAAAACCCCTCAAACACTAAGAGAATTCAAAACTAAAATTGCTCTCTATCTTGCGTCAACACAAAAAGTGTGAACTGCAGTACGTGCTGGAAAAGAAGTCAGGAATTTTTATTGCTAGTTATCTTCTATCTCGATACATTATACAACAATCGAGACAGATTTATAACATGCACATGCAATATGACTGCCCGTACACGAGTATCAAGTACATGTACGTATGTACGCACAAATAGCGCACGTACGTGCGTATATGTGTATATATGCGTATGGATATAGGTGTGTGTATGTGCGTGTCTGTATGTTTAGAACACATTGCCCTTTAACTTGTTTGACGCAGTGTCGTCCATTACACTCTTCCAGTATGCTTCGGCCACACCATTTGAGGTTGTTTTGACTTTCTAGTTTTGCCCCAGCAATGTTGGTAATGTTACGGCTGGCATTGTACATCGGTCCCTCTCATCTATTTTAAATCCGGTAAATTTTTCTGTGCCAAAGCTTATAGTATACAAAATTTAGATTTTTCCGTTATTGTAAAATCTTTCATTTCATCCGTACCAGGTATTTTAGCTTACTAGTTGATACAAATCAATGTAAAATTGCCTCTAACATCAACCTCGCAGTCAAAGATGCAACTTAATTTTGTATCTACCCGTTTTATTTTCAACCTTAATCCCTCATTTCACTAGTTCCAACGTTCGTAAGCTCAAAGGAAAATCGATTTTGCGAAGCAAATTCACAATGAAAGAAATAGAGAAGAAGTACTTTAAAAACATTTACTACGAACGTTTCGAGCCTAAGCTCATTCTCAACAAAAAGTCTTCAAAAGTCAAAAGTCAACAAAAGGCCCAGGTATTCTCTATGGATTACCAAAAATTCATAAACCTAACTTCGCAACTACGTTACCATTCAGACCGATTTTCGCCGCTTATAATTGTGCTACCTATAATGTGTCAAAATTTTAGTTCCGTTGCTTAGCCATTTAACTCTGAATGATTTCACTGTTCAAAATTCTCATGACTTTGTACAAACTATATCTAGTCAACCTGACGCTGATAAGTATTTTATGGCTTCCCTTGACGTCGAGAACCTTTTTACCAATGTACCTCTTGACGAAACCATTGATATTTGCATAAATTCTCTGTTTTCTGTTCCGTCATCTTCAGTTATAGGTTTAACAAAAAATTATTTTAGGTCTCTTTTAGAACTATGTGTGCGAAATTCTTTCTTTATTTTCAATGGTCGTATATATAAACAAATTGAAGGTTTGGGTATGGGT
Organism: Morinoia aosen; assembly: GCA_030386875.1. Taxonomy (NCBI): domain Eukaryota; kingdom Metazoa; phylum Arthropoda; class Malacostraca; order Amphipoda; family Talitridae; genus Morinoia; species Morinoia aosen. Next base: position 40,025,132 of record CM059579.1, on the reverse strand, counting down.
CTCCCTTTAGGCCCTAGTTTCGCCAACATTTTCTTGTGTCACCATGAACAGAAATGGTTAAATCAATGTCCAACTTCATTCAAACCAGTTTTCTATAGGCGCTATATTGATGATACTTTTGTTCTTTTCAAAAACAAATGTGATGCCCATTCCTTTCTTCAATATTTCAATTCCAGGCATCCCAATATCAAATTCACTTTAGATCTGGATAATAATGACCAATTAAATTATCTTGATATCAATGTTCACCGTTCGGGTAATAAATTCATAACCTCAGTCTACAGAAAACAAACATTCTCCGGGTTAGGTCTAAGTTACTTTAGTTTCTGTTGCAGGAGATTCAAACTGAATAGCATCTCCATCCTTATTACTCGTGCCTATAATATTTGTTCAAATTACACTGACCTCCATAAGGAATTTACTTTTTTGCAGTCTTATTTTACAGCGAATGGTTATCCACATTCTGTTATTTTTCGTGCCATTAATAAATTCCTGAACAGTAAATTTATTCCGAAATCTCGTGTTCAAGCTCTAAACTATAGTTATTGTGTGTTGCCATATTTTGGATATCAATCGGAAAAGTTGAGAAAAGATCTTTTAATGCTTTTGACTAAATTTTTCCCGGAAATTTCCTTTCATATTATTTTAGCGAACAAGCGTACCATTGGATCATTTTTTAGATTTAAAGATGTGCTCCCGACCGGCATGCGATCTTCCCTCGTCTATAATTTCAGTTGTGCGCATTGCGCATCGCAGTATGTGGGTTCCACCCACCGAGCACTTTACGTCAGGGTTGCTGAACATGCAGGTCGGAGTCATCGAAAAGGTCGCTTGCTTACCTCTCCTAGTCATTCTAGCATCAGACAACATTGTAGTAATAATTCCTGTGAACAGATTATTGACATTAGCAAATTTAAAATATTAGATACTTGTACCGCCAGCTTAGACCTACGTGTTTTAGAGTCATTATTCATTCATAAACTTGAACCTACCCTCAACGAAATGCAGAGTGCATACCCTCTGAAAATAGTCAACCGATAAATTATTATTATTTTTGTTTGTTTGTTTTTATCATGCTTATATTCTGCGCTTCTGTAATTTTTGGGTGTACTAACTTGTTTATTATATTATTTGCAGACTTTTTGTTGAGAATGAGCTTAGGCTCGAAACGTTCAGAGTAAATGTTTATAAAGTACTTCTTCTCTATTTCTTTCATCGTGAGCTCAAATTTCAATATGGAAGTGCACCAACTAGAGTTTTCTTAACAACGCATCACATGTACAGTGTTTTCTTGACCACTTGAAATATAATCCAGTGTTAAAATCAGACCAACACAACGGAGAGAATGCATTTATCTACTTACTTTTCTCCCAATTATTTTCTTCAAAACTTAACCGATATAAATATTACGATCCTCATGTATTCGATCTCAAGTCTTGGTCTTAACTTTAAGATACTCGAAAGTACTTTTAGCTCATATTGAAGCTTTTTGAACATGCGACGTAGTTCATTAGCAATTTCTTACTTTCCTGCGCTCGTGTGTACATTGGTGTTCCAGCTATGTAGCAAATATTACGGACTCGTGATCCAATAACGCGCACCCTAACAAGAGTATTTTCAGCTATGTGTCACAGGGATTTTGTGTTCTTAGTGACTCACATTCATTTTGCATTTTCAAACCCAAATTAATTACCGCAAAGAAAGAGAGGATGTTAAATGTGAAGGTATTTCAGTAACTACTTTCTCTACTTCAGTCTCATTGATACATTTAAAAAAGGCCTCGATTTCGACGAATGTCATAACTTTAAAGATCATCATTTTATTCTTCTTATTCTGGTCTCAAATTGCTGTCGTAAGATTTGTGTGGTAAACTCTTCTTACCTTTTTATTCTCGTGAATACACTACGACAACACTAATTTTATATAGTTACATTTTGTACGGTTCGACCTATGTTGAAAATATTACAGCTAGGAATGTAAAACAACACTTTTCATGTCTTTAACCCCGATGAACTCTTGGCGCCAGTACTATTAGCGTAAGTAAGAAATATCATAGCCATTTTGTGTTTTGTTATAGCATATATTACCGTTGGGACACCTTACATAGGGATGAAGGACCGGATGTGGGTTTTCACCGGATGTAGGATATAAACAAATGTGAAGCGTAACCAAATGTAGAGGCATGACCGGATGCGGGTCATCACCGGAAGAGGGGGTGAAGGGTTGTCGGATGGGTGAAAGGAATTTTTGGATTTTGGAGTTGATAATTTATTAATAGAATAATAAGCTCCATTTCCATTTCCGGGCACCACAGATTAAGTACTACTAATTGTGGAAAAGCAACCTTCATTCCACTGCATGGAACCAACAGTTGTGATGCTCATTATAGTCGACAGGAATAAGTAAGATCAATATTAGAATGACTTAGCTAACGTAAAATAAGATAAAATTTTTATTGTCAAGCAAAAATTTCAGAAATTGAAACTTAGAAATTGAAACACAGAAACTGAAACTTAGTGCCGCACTCCAAATGCAAACGACCCTTTTATACATATTATTGTTTATTGACTTGTGCTTCTCTCTAAATCTTGTGTCGACAATTATCATGTGTATTACGATAACCATGCATGAATAGCAATTAATGATCTAAATCATTGGTTTCAACACCTAACATGGGTATTACGACAACCATGTATAAATAGCAATTAAGGGTCTCTATGCTAAGGTATTTGAATGCATTTTTTGCTTTCATTTTTCAATACATGTGCGCACTAATGAAAGTGTTTTTCAAATGAGCGTCGCGAGGATTGTGCTCTCTTAGTTCAAAATCAGATTAGGTAAGGAAAGGAACTCATTTTTGTTGTAATTTTCAAGATTCTACACGGGTATTACGAAACCAATGTGTTATAATCATTCAAGGATGTTCATGTTAAGGTGTTTTAAAAACCAATGTATCGACATTTCATGTTTGTACTTTATTGGAAATAAAATGTTTTTCTTTCCTTTTCTTTTTTTCGATCTGATTACAAGTTTTGAAGATTTTCGAGTTGCTTTCAAGCTTTGGAGCTGGCGAAATGATTTCAAGCGTTGAAGTTTTCAAGCTTATAAAACAAACCTCGAAATTTGAGCCGAACTAAATCAAGCTTTTGCGTTTTCGAGTTGATGAAACTAGCTTTGAATTTTGAGCCGAACTAAATCAAACTAATAAAATTTTGAAGTCCGTGACGGAGGTATGTTTTGCAAGCATCTGTGATACGCGAGCTCAGTTTTTTGCGAGAAGAATTATTTTCTCTCCGTAGAACAGAGGCATCAGTCGACTTATCTTGGCTTCTGGCCTAACACCCGTGTAACTCACTGAAGTAACTCATGACAAGATTCGAAAACGCAACTTTGAACACGATTTTGGGGTTACTCAGGCTTTGTTTGTAAACAAACTTTGAATCAGCTGATTAGCTCTTCCTCTTATTGGAGTTGATAACGCATGTTAAATTCTAGTGTGTGATAATATTGAAAATCATATTTTATATTGACGCTTATTCCCGTCAATGATTTGATTTATACCTTGAACTTAGCGTTTTCTGGTAATGCTATGCAAAAGTGGTGTTGACATGTATTGACTGTTTACTTCGAAACTCTTCTAAAAAATCTGAAATTGTGGTATGACCATAATAGCTTCAAACTTAACACAAGTAAAACGCAATTAATTATTTTTGGATCACTGAATACGACTAAACATTTACCACCATTTACGCTAAAATTGAACGGTGAAAAATATGATAAAATATTTACGATAAAATTGAACCAGTAGAAAATGTAAAAAATTTTACTGTTTGGTTTGACAAAAATATGACTTTCAATTCACACTAAGCAACAATGTGCAACAAAATTAACGAAACCTCAATGTTCTTTCATCACATTTAAGAACACACTTGAGGAAAAATCTAGGTTATTAGTGATTCAGTCTTTAGTTTTATCGCGTCTGGACTACTGCAGTCTTGTGTGGGGAGATTTACCTCAATATCGTCAGGAAGAGTTGCAAAAATGTATTAACTTCGCCGCCAAAGTGGCATGCAGAGGAAATTTCAATGAATACGATGATGCCACCCCTCATTTAAGAAAATTCGATTGGATCCGAATACCGAACAGATTCATGATCCAAAAAGCTCGACGAGTGTTCTCCTCTCTGTACCTTCCTCAGAGTAATGCAGATGTGGTAAAAATTTTTTACATCTAATGTCCCAAACAAAAACAAAATCCTAGGAATGATGTCTTGGTCAGTTACCGTTCATCTAACGTGGGACAAAAAGCTCTCTCAGTTTCTGGAGCTTTGTTGTGGAAGAAGCTTCCCTAACATATCAAAAACTCTAAAACTGTAAAATAATTCAGAGTAAATGTGGCACGTCATTTTGAACCTCTGTCATAGGGCCTGCAGCATTTCGGTGTGAATTTCCCATTTCCCTGTAATTTCAATTTTCCTGAAATTTCTGTTTGAAATTAGAAATTATTTCATTTTACGTTCGCTAAGCCACTCTAATATTGATCTTCACTATTTCTGTCGACTATAGTGTGCACCACAGCCGTCAGTTCAATACAGCGGAATGAAGGTCGATTTTTCCCTAATTAGGAGTATTTCCTCATCATTATTTTGTTTTTTTCTCTTTTCTGTATCTATATTTACCGTCCGTATGACAAACATACTCTGAAATACATTTTGTGTGTACACCAATATACAGGTTTATAGATGTGAGGGTTGCGCTATGTTTTCAATAAATTAGTTTTTGGCAAACGTTGTCTCACTAATTCAAAATCATTCTCAAAGATGTTTCAATCGATTTCGACTGAGCTGGGGGGAGGGGGTGATTGAGCATTTTATTTATATTTTTATTTTTCAGTGTGTTCAGCGCACACTAGCACTGACCTTTCAAATCTAAAAAATTCCACAATTAAAATTATCACTGTGGACCAGTTTAATCTACCTATACGTGCGAAATTTGGTAAATATTCGCCACTCAGATGTGATATCCTGCCAAAATGGTATTCCATTTTATCCCATGTAGACATGTCCGTATAATGCTGAAGAGAATATTGATAAGATGTGAACCCCGAGATGTTTTCTTTGCTGATGTGTTGTTCCTTGACTGTAACCTGAGTTTTTTTAAAAATTTCTGTGAGGAAATTAAATGCCAGTTTATTTTTACGTTTTTCGAAGTCTTCTTTCCTTTTAGTTATTTTTACCGAATTTCTTACGATTTTAGTGAGCTCGACTGTCATTTTCGATGAAGTAGATGGTAGATTATATTATTATTTTATATTTAGTATTATTATTTATTATTATTATTAATAATAATAATAATATTATTATTATTATTATAATATTATATTATATTATATTATTATAATAATAATATTATTATTATTATTATTATTTTATATATATAGTGTATTTGGTATATTCATTTTCAATAAGTACATATATTAATATGGGGTGTACGTATGTAGGTATATGTATATCTACACAAATAGATATACATGTCTCCATTTCATTTTTCACGAGATAACAATCCGGTTAATTAATTTTATTGCACTGGCGAAATGAGTCAAAAATAGATCTATCACTTCCCCAGGAGGCGTTTCTGTGAATAGGAATAATGAAAAATACAATTAGTGAAATAAAGTGCAATTTGAGCATATGAATCGTGGTAAAATTATATTTTTGTCCATGTGTTGAACAAGCTATGAATTTTGATGTTGAGTGTTGAGGATATGTTTGCTTAAGCATTTGTGCCAAAATTTTGTAGATATTTACCAATCATTAGAGATATCCGGCTTACACTGGATCTCCATTTTATCCCATGTACTCATGCCCGCATGATGTTGCAGAGAATACCGGGAGGATATGAACTGTTTCTTTTGTATAAAAAAAACATACTATCAGTGAATGTGTTTGCTACCTGTGGAACTGCGAAAAGGAAAAAATAACTTTTGTCTTATTTCTACTTAAATTAGTTTAATTTAAATGAGAAGCCAACAAGCAGTGCTGACAAGGGGTGTAAAATGGTGTGCTCAGCCCAGTCTCGAACGACGAGCCTGTCTGAAGTGTCCTTGTTCCTTCAGTTTCCCCTCAACAAGCCCGCACCCCCCCCCTTTTCCCGTACCCCTGCCTCCCGTCTTCTGACAGTTCAGAGAATGGCAAATCCTGAACTTTTCCGCTTCAAGAAACCAAAGAAATTACGTTTGATTTGATAAATTTTTGGAAATTTCAAACCTCTCAGTGAAGTTTTCGTTCACTTCCTACGTGGCCGAGACGGCAAATGTGTATGAAAGAATTATCGTGTTTCGTACCTTAATTTCCCTACTGACACCGAATAGTTTAAAGACACCGATAGTTTAAAGTGAGCTACCAGTAAGAACAACGGGTGAACGAGAAGTTGAAAACATTCACAATTACCATGGAAAATGGTATAAAAAGTGCAACTAGCCTTGAATTTGTAATTCAAATATATTCTCACTAAAAGCGTTAGTCATACTACAGACGATGTGTTTCTTGATCCTACAAAATTTCCTGCAAAATTACCGCAGCGAAAGGAAGCCCATCCGAACGAAGGAAAAGACATAAGATGAGACTGCACACTAAGATACGCTCCCCTTTATAATCAACGAGACTAAAATGTAAAAATTGTGCTGTCCCTCAATATCATATCAAATTTTGCACCAGATCTCATTCTGTTGAATAATTAAAGCGTCCCTCCAATAGGAAGAAACTCTCGGTCAAGTAAAAAAAAATCACGACTCGTGGCCGAGACTGTGACCTGGTCGTACAAAATGCAAATTTGCGTGTCATTGTTCACGGCCGATCCCAAGCCTCCCAGTTCCTCTCCTCTGTCCTCCAGCATCAAAGGGCAACCCCTCTTCTCTCAGCTGTAAGCTTCAATACCTCGATGAACGGCTTGGATTTACCTCACTTTTCATAAAATACTTGCTGAGCGAGGTAAAATTTTTTTTAGCAAATCAGTATCAGCGATGTATATACAAAAAAGCTACTTCGTTCTCTAAATTCAGTCATAGCTATGCAAATATGACGCCCGTAAGATGCATCATTACGAGACTCGCTTCGCAGGCCGGAAAGTGCCGTTCACTGCACAAATGTTGCCTACACAACATCCCGAGAAAATGATTCTCTCAGGGGCAAAAATACGACCTTACCAAGCAAAGTGCCTGCAAGTAGGAGACCTACATCCTCTCACTCAAAAGATTCTAATGCTCAAATGACAGGAGACTTGCTAACAGCTGCCAGTAACCCCGTCAGAGAATGCGTGTCACCTTCCGAAACAACGTCAGTGAAGCCTATGCAACCAATATCGCCGGATGAGGGAAAACAAATCTGCCAAACCTCCAGCAATCATTTGAAGGTTCGAAGCAGTAAAGTCTCAGCCGCAGCACCCCAATCAACTGCTGCGCCTCATCTGAACAAGCAAAACAGCGTGCCAGCTCCCCAGCTCTGCGTCAACAAGAACGCTCCGACCTGTCCACCAGCGACGGGGGCACAAACACCATCCGTATCAGTGGTACAAGACAGAATAGTTGTTATTAATAAGGTCATTTCAAGAGTGGTAGACTCTCCTCATTCTCCAGATTATATGTTCGATAATATTCGCGGACAAACCGATACTGGCAGTAAATTACCCCAGAGCGCAAGCTGTGAGAACAAAATGAAATTTCCAGTACACAGCAATAGAAAAAACACTGTTGCTTCTTTTAATGGCTACCTGCACCCGCTTCAAATAACAAGCTCTCAAAAAATTCATGAAATTATTAACAATTTGTCTCTGAGAGCAGCGTTTTTCAATAAATCCCTAAGAAAACGTGAGTCTCCTACCCCGTCGTCGATTTTCTCTACAGTATCAAACATTCAGAACTTAACCGAGCAACTTTTTGCTTTAAATTCACATACAAGTTCTCAAGACCTTGCAAGTGTGGTACCTGCTAGTATCTCTTGTGAAGTCGACTCCAATTGTCGAGAACCTTACGGTACTTTGCAGCTAGGTGGCAATATCCTAAGCACGATCAGAAGGAAGGACATCGATCGCTCGTGCTGGATCAAAACTGTTCCATCTGGGCGCTTCGATGACCTTCTCCATAGTATAAATTGCATGCCTAGATTTAAAAATTAGATACTAAGTTTTGATGGTCTCTGCCACTCGCCCTCAGACCTTGCTCGAATCAAACAACAAATAGTAAGGAAGTACTCACTTTCTCGTATTTATATTGTCAATGCTTGCAGTGCGAAAGAATTCCACAAAGCGATGAATTTTTGCAAAAACCTGGGTTTAAACTTGATTCAATTTCAAACTTACCCAGATAATGAAAATGGTGACGCACTCAATAACTTTCAATGGCCTCGCACCCAGGAAGAAAACTCTTGTTTCCTTGGACAACTTGCAATGAAATCAACATTGCGAATCACCGTGCCATATTGTCCTCATTTCAACAAATGTCAAGCAATAAATGAAATTGTAGATCATTCCAATGAATCGAAAACAAGTGAGACAAATAGTCTCACTTTAAACTTTGAAAAAGAATATAAGCCTATGCACATCACTGCACATGGTACAGCAAATCCTTCAAAATTGATTGCGTCATCAAGCAGAGCTTTGAGTAACTCACCCACCCACAGCATGAGGAACGTGAATAAGCCTGAGCCTTTCCCTGGTTCGATCTCAGACAAACATAATGTCAGTACGAAAATAAATTTACGTTACTTGCAACACACACAAATAGTGATTGCGACATGCCCTCCTTTTCAACCAGTTCTCAACTTTCCAGTGAGTACGCAGGAACCGAGGAAAGTCAAGCGAATAACGATATTCAAAACTATTCCAAAGAAAATCAAGTTATTCGAAAAAAAATCTCATGCCTCTGCCAGGCCTCCATCGAACGACCAAACCGATACTGCTACCGCAAAATCAACAGTGAATCAAATTTGCACACGCGTTGCAGACACAATAGACGACTTGAAACGATCGCTCAAAATAGAGCCTGCTTACACTTTAGGTGACGGACACTGTCTCCTCCACGCCGTGACGACGCAGCTTGCTTCACAACAAATGTTAAAATGGAATTATACATCTCTGAAAAAGCCATGAAAACTGAGAGCTCCAGAAACAAGGACCAGTATGCAAAATTCGTTGACAAGAACGGTGGCAGTTTCGAACAACTTATCGATAACTACATCGATAGAAAAGTCTTCAATCATGCAGTTGGAGACCTCATACCCCAAATACTTTCTAATGTGACGAGAACACCAATTCACGTATTAAGAGACAATGGGATTTGGAAGACGACAATCTCCCCTATATCAAATGCTCTGATAAACTGTCCTCCGGTAAGCATACACCGGAAACAGGACCACTATAGCGCCCTCTTGAAAATGCGTGATGAAAATCGTGTTGCTCCCGCCCCCATTTTGTGACTAAATAACAGTGATCAAATTGAATTCGAAGCTGAAATCACAAAAAATGAACGCGGCAATAAAGACCTAGAGACGAATACTAAAGGCCCGCTAGACCTAAAAAATGCAATAGCACCACCAAAGATCTGCCTGTTGAGATAAATAATATTAAAATATTGCGCATAAATTGATGACGTACGAGTAATGTTGATCACTAACGATATCGATATTTTTTGCGTATCTGAAACATGGTTCGATTCACGAGTCGAAAGCTCATATCTCAGCATTACCGGGTACACATAGTACCGTTATGACGGAGTCAGGAGTAAGAGAGGTAGCGGTTCATGCATTTTCATCAAAGATGTCTACTCTACATCCTTATTTCCGATAAAAGAAAAATGCGAAGACATAGAAATAGTTTGGCTCAATGTTCAAGTAAACAAACACAAGTCTTTCATTATCGGCAGTCTTTACAGACATCCGTTAGCATCTCTACGTCCAACATTAGATTTCATTGAAAATACGCTTAGATCAATCTCTGCAGCCAAAAAATCTTTCAATGTTTCCGGAGATTTTAAAGTTGATCTGACAAATAAAAACAATCAGTTAAGCAAGATGCTGCATAGACTCAATCTTTCTCAAATGGTCCAAGAGCCAACGCGAATTACCAACACTTCGAAAACTCTTCTTGACCTAGCAATTACAAACAATCCACAAGCAGTACTTAGCACAGAGATCTTACCGTCCTTTTCTGATCACCATTCGGTAGAATGCCAAATCAATATTGCAAAAGAGAAACAGAAATCTATTTATATTACATATCGCATGAAAAACCACTACTCCCCTGAAATATATCAAGAAAAGCTATTAGACAGATGGAGTGAATTTCAAGGCATGGAAAACATCGATGATGTCAATCTACAAGTTTCGCTTTTCAATGAAAATTTCGTATCAGCTCTTAACGAATGCGCACCTTTCACTACGAAGAAAGTTAAGCTTAGAATTTCTGAATGGATAACAGATGAGATAAAACAGTTGAGCAGAGCTAAAAGAAATTTGCAGCGTGAGTACAAACTGAATAAATCAGACAGTACGCGTCGAAAATTATATAAAGATCATGAGAAGATCCTACGAAGAAAAGTTAAGGAAGCAAAATCGGACTACTTCCACAAAGAACTCTTGGCGGCAAAACAAAACCCAAAAAGAACTTGGGAAATCATCAGAGAAGTTGCTCAGTATAAAAATTCAGACTGCAAAAGCCCTTTTGACAACCCCTCAAAATTGGCGAATGACTTTAACACTTTCTTCTCAAAAGTTGGCGAAGATGTTTTCAATGAAGTATCCAGGACAGCTTCAGACAAGTCTACAGGGGCAAATCTGAGCGATGTTTCATCCCCAGATAGAAGTAACAAATGGAGACCAAAGCCGGTTAGCGTCATAGAGATACGAAAAGTCTTATACTCACTAAAGAATACTAAAGCGACTGGACATGATGGCAAAAGCCTCCAACATATAAAATACAGCTTCCCTGTCACAGCACCCCTCATTCGCTTGATAATAAATACATCTATAGCCACAAACAAGTTTTCCGATCAATGGAAACTATCCATTATTAAGCCATTACATAAATCTGGTGATATCGACATAGCGTCAAACTACAGACAAATATGTGTCCTGCCTGTTATGTCCAAAGTATTAGAAAAAGTAATAACAAACCAGCTCTCGTCTTACATAGACGAGTGACATCTGCTGCATCGCAATCAATATGCTTACAGAAGGAATACCAGTACTCAGGACGCCCTGTTAAACATAACAGAAAAATTTACAATGATATTGACCAAAAAAATTAGCTCTCTTACTATTGCTAGATATCTCCAAAGCTTTCGAAAGTGTTGAGCATAAGAAACTTCTACAAAAAATTTCAAACCTCAGAATAGACCCTCAATGGTTTGAAAGCTACCTACTAAACCGCTCTCATGCAGTGTGCTTGAATAACAAAATGTCATCATTCATACAAAATAATTTTGGCGGTCCTCAAGGTTCAATCATCGGCCCGCTCCTATTTTCAATTTTCATCAATGATTTCCCCACCATGCCGGAAAACACAAAAATCTCAATATATGCTGATGACGTACAAATTGTCATGACAAGCTCAACAGCGGATTTAAAGAAAGACAAGCCAACGCTGAAAACCTTGTGAGAAATCTGAAATTGTGGTATGACGATAATGGCCTCAAACTTAACGCAAGTTAAAGGCAATGCGTTATTTTTGGATCACAGAATGCGATTGAAAATTTGCCACCATTCAAGCTAACATTTAGAGACGACACAATTGAACAAGTAAATAAGGTAAAAAATCTGGGTGTTTGGGTTGACAAAAATATGACTTTCAATTCACACGTTGAAACAATGTGCAACAATATTAACGGAACCTTAATGTTCTTTCATCGCATTTAAGAACACACTTGACGAAAAATCTAGATTATTATGATTCAGTCTTTAGTTTTATCGCGTCTGGACTACTGCAGTCTTGTGTGGGGAGATTTACCTCAATATCGTCAGGAAGAGTTGCAAAAATGTGTAAATTTCGCCGCCAAAGTGGTATGCAAAGAAAATTTCAATAAATACGATCATGTCACCCCTCTTTTAAGAAAACTCAACTGGATCCCAATGCCGAACAGATTCATGATCCAAAAAGCTCGACGAGTGTTCTCCTCTCTGTACCTCGCGCAAAGTAATGCAGAGGTGGTAAAAATTTTTCCATCTAATATCCCAAACAAAAAACCAAATCGGAGGAACGATGTTTTAGTCAGTTACCGTTCATCTAACGTGGGACAAAAAGCTCTCTCAGTTTCTGGAGTTTTTTGGTGGAACAAGCTTTCCCAGCACATCAAAAACTCTAAAACTGAAAAAAGAATTTAGAGTAAGTATGCCACGTCATTTTGCATCTCTCTCATAGGGCCTGCAGCATTTCGGTGTGAATTTCCCATCTACTAGAAATTTTATTTTTCCTGAAATTTCTGTTATAAAATTAGAAACTATTTCATTTTACGTTTGCTAAGCCATTCGTATATTCATCTTACTTATTTCTGTCGACAATAATGAGCACCACAGCCGTCAGTTCAATGCAGCAGAACGAACGTTTTTCCATAATTAGGAGTATTTCCTCATCTTTATTTTTTCTCTTTTCTGTATTAATATTTACCGTCCGTATGACAAACATACCCTGAAATACATTTTGTGTGTACACCAATATACAAGTTTATAGATGTGAGGGTTGTGCAAAGTTTTTAGTGAATTAAATTTTGGCAAACGTTGTCTCGCTATTTCAAAATCATTCGCGAAGATGTTTTCAATCGATTTCGGCTGAGCTGGGGGGAGTGGGTAATTTAAGCATTTCATTTAGTCTTTTTATATTTTTCCGTGCAATCAGCGCACACTAGCACCGAACTTTCAAATCGGAAAACACTTTGAATTTCTGTAATTAAAATTATCACTTTGGTCTATTGCTTAATCTACCTATATGTGCCAAATTTTGTAAATATTCTCCACTCAGATATGATATCCGGCCACAGTGTTACTCCATTTTATCCCATGTACACATGTCCGTATAATGCTGAAGAGTTGTGTTGTTTCTTGACTGTAACGTTAGTTTTCGTTTTTCGAAGTCTTCTTTTCCTTTTAGTTATTTTTTCCGAATAATTTCTTAAGATTACTGTGAGCTCAATTGTCATTTTCGGTGTAGTAGATGGTAGGTTGTTTTTATCTTTTTATTTTATATATGTATTTATTTCTTACATATCATTTTCAATAAGAATATATATTAATATGTGTGTGTACGTATGTAGGTATATATCTACATAAATAGATATACATGTTTCCATTTCATTTCTTTACGCAAAAACCTTCCGGTTAATAAATTTTATTGCACTAGCGAAATGATTTAAAAATAGATCTATCACTTCCCCAGAGGGCGTTTCTGTGAATCGGATTAATGACAAATACAATTAAATAAATAAAGCGCAATTTGAGCATATGAATCGTGGTAAAATTATCTTTCTGTCCGTATGTTGTACAAGCTATGAATTTTGGTGTTGAGTACCTATATGTTTGTTTACGCATTTCTGCGAAAATTTGTAGATATTTGTCAATCATGAGTGGTAACCGACTTACACTGTATCTCCATTTTATCCCATGTACCCATATCCGCATGATGTTGCAGAGAATGTCGAGAAGATATGATATATGCTTATCTTGTTATTGTTGTTCCTCGGCGGTAACTTGAGTTTTCTTAAAATTTCTTTTAGGAAATTAAAAGACCATTCCATTTAAACGTATTTCGAAGTCTTTTTTCTATTCCTTATCTTTCCTCAGGTTATTTCTTACGATTCATCAGAGCTTCGGCTGTCATTTTAAATATTGAAAGAGCAAGATTATTTTTCATATTTATTAGCATTTGTCTTATATTCATTTTCAATACGTATATATATGAATATGTGTGTTAATGTGTGCATGAGTGTGTATGTGTGCGCACGCAAACATAAATGTCTATGTATCAGTGTACGCATGCACACGTTCGCACATATATATACGCACATGTATATATATATATATATGCTTCTATTGCTACTTTTTGCGTAAAAAGCAAAACCTCAAGACACATTACATTTTACCTGAAGCTCTGCGATCAGTTAACACTGAACCAAATTCCAGAAATAAACAAATTGATTGCGCTTGCTTAATGATTTATAAATCGATCTATCACGACCCCGAAGGGCATTTCTGTGAATAGAAGAAATTAAATGTATAAACAGGCAAATGAAATAAAACGCTCGTGCAAAAATTATCTCTATATTTGTATGCCGAACAAGCCATGCATTTCATTTTTGAGTGTAAGTTTGTTTACGCATTTCTAGATGTGCGTGCTGTGATGCGCGATGTTCTTTATAAATAACTTCGTGACTAACCTTTTCTCAATACTTGATTGTCATTTACGATGGTGTGTCAATCTGCTCCGGTATAGCGTTTTTTGTATTTTTCCTACTTCGATGATCTTATAAATAATTCGAATACTACTAAAGAATTCTTCGAAACTCCCAAGTTCTTAGTTGAAATTTTCAAGGTAGGAAAAAGACAAAGGACGCTATACCGGAATCTCTTGGAATATAAAATATCGAAGAGATGATATTTGTCATTTCTCATTCAACTACCCTTGACAGAGTTGGACTATTATCACGCCACGTATGGTTTGTCTATTAGTACACCTCGTTTAATTTGCCAATTATTATGCCTCGTATGGCTTATCTATTTGTACACCTCGGATGGTTTGTCAATTAGTACTCCTCGTATGGAACTTTTGTTAGACTATTAGCACACCACGTATGGTTTGTCTATCAGCACGCCTCGTATATTTTGTCAATTAATATGCCTCGTATGGTCTATCTATTTGTACACCTCTGATAGTTTGTCTATAAGTACACCTCGTATAGATTGTCTATTATTATGCCTCGTATGGCTTATCTACTTGTACACCTCGGATGGTTTTTCAATTAGTACTCCTCTTAGGGAACTTTTGTTTAAGGACGTCCTATATTAAGAAACTTTTAAAAGCCAATATGTTGGCATGTATCTCATGTGGCAACTTGGAAATAAACTTTTTTTTGTTCCTCGACGATAACTTGAGTTTTCTTAAAATTACTTTTAGGAAATTAAAAACCAGTTCATTTATACGTTGCTCGAAGTTTTTTTCCGATTCCTAATTTTTCCCAGATTAATTCTTACGATTACACAGAGCTTGTTTTAGACGTAGCGTGAGCAAGATTGTTTTTTACGTTTATTAGTATTTTTCTTATATTCATTTTCAATACGTACATATACATATGAATATGTGTGTGCAAGTGTGTGCATGTATGTATATGTGTGCGCACGCATATATGTATGTCTATGTATCTGTGTGCACATGTACATGTTCGCACATATATATACACAAATATGCAAACATGTTTCAATTTCTATTTTTTGCGTAAAAGCAAAACCTCAAGACACATTACATTTTACCTAGAGCTCTGCGATCAGTTAACACTGAACAAAATTCCATAAATAAATATATTCATTGCGCTTGCTTAATGATTAAAAAATAGATCTATGACGACCCCGGAAGGCATTTCTGTGAATAGAAGAAATTAACAGTATGTGATGGTGCCTGGGTGACAAAATATTAGTTCGTTTACTTATCGCCCAGCACTCACTGGATTTTAATGGAGTTGTTTATGAGATTTATGAAAGGAAGGAAAGTCACAACACGTGTGGTACTCAGCTTCTATCATTTACTTGGGGAGCCAGTAGGATCGTTGAAGGATGATGTCTTCAGACTGGTGAAGAGACGATCTTGGATGAAGATCTCCGTGGCTCGGGAAGTAGCTGAACCGACAGGCTTGATGTGTGTTGTAGGTTGGAAGTGAGTTGTAGATTGGTAGTGTTTAGGCCACAATTTACATTAAGCAATTAAGGGTTCGAATTCAGAAAACGTGAACGGACCCCTTAATAGGTGAGTGGACCTTCTTAATGATGGTTAGGCCGGATGCAAATGTATTACACCGAGGGTTGATCAGATCATAAGCGATCTGTGATTCTCTAGTGGCGAATTTGGGTATATATGTATGTGGTGGATGAGCGTAGGAGACGGGATTTCCCGGATGAAACTAAGGATGACTACGGCCAGCGAGATAGTAGGGCCAGTACGTCAGGGATTGTCCCGCTTAGTTGAAGGAACAACGGGTGAAATACCAAAGGGTAACTAAAGGGCAAACACATGTAATTAAAGTGGATAGTTAAGGCCCAGGTGTGTGTGTTGTGCAGACTTCGGAGATGGATCTGCAATTCAAGGAGCGCTGGTTGATTTGTTTCTAGAAATATGAGAAGCTACACACACCCTACCATTACAATGGCAATTCACACCATGCAAGCCCCGAGATTTCTCTTGCCTAAAGTCACAGGCTAAGAATTTATTTCTGGCGGCTTAGACAAGTGAGAGAAGGAAAAACAACAAGATTAGGATTCATTAAAGTTATATTGAACTAACTATCAAATCATTTATGGAATTCTCTGAGCAAAAGCAAGAGAAAGTAAATTTTCTCAAGGAAAGCTAATCAACATTCAACATCACCGAATTATTTTAAAACTTCAAGAGCAATTTAAATACGTCACAGTGACACGATATACTACCCTGGCAACCAGAGTCCTTACGCGCACTTACAATCGCGTACCCGTAATTTTACACAAAGCTCACAGACTATTCAAAGGCACTTTCTTTCTGAACTAGGTTTCTGGCTATTTTTTTTACAGCATGCAACTGCTTAAACACAAATAAAAAATCCTACATCAATACACAAAGCACATCACAGTTCTTAACTTCACATCTTGTCGACTTACGCGAGAGCTGACTTAACAACACGACGGCGGGGGAGCAAATGGCGTCCCCGACGCTAGGCTACTAGATGTTGCAATACGGTTGTCTAACTCTAAGGATGGCGAAACATAATGTTTAATAATATTGATGGGAGTCACATGAAACATTAAGATTAGTAATTATAATTAGGAATTTATTAGTAATAAATTACAGTAAGATAGTTCATGCACAGAATTACGCAAATTAATACTAAATGAGAATTTTACTATTTTCGTAGTGAATGCTACATTACCCCCAAAGCGTAGACCGAAAGGTCTACCCGATACGGCTATTTGTAGCGCGAAGGAGTACGAACTACACGACCATGCCGAGTCTGGCGGTCGGAAAAGGTAAATGGACGGGGAAGCTTGACCAAACGGGTCTGCACATTGAGGTCTGAGAGGGTTCTAGGAGCTGAAACTACTGCAGCGGGATCATTTGGAGTGTCCAGTGTTGTCGCTACTTCACTTAGAGTACTAGAATTAGAGTCTACGATAGGTTGAGAAGATACAGGAGGATAGAAAGGGTTACACTCGAGTTGGCTAGGCAACAACGCAGCCAAGTGAGGAATCTGAGATGTACGATGTGATCGTGTCTCAGTGGAAACAAGGAGCTGAGGAGATGGTGAAGAGTTAGTGAACGCACTAGTATCGGAGATATTGACAGCTTTTAGACGATCAATGCTTACGGAATCGGAGGACCCAAATTTTTCTATATTGAAATATTTTGGAGTTCTTCTGACGACTCTGAATGGACCATCATAAGGACGAGTCAGCGTCCTTTTAATGCCATCTACACGCACGTACACATGAGTGCAGGTTTGTAAAGCAGGGTCTAATTTGTCTTTGAAATGCGGCATTCGTGGAGCTACATATTGGATCTGACGCATGCAATCTTTCAGACATTTCACATACGCGGACTAGTCAGCATGTGAAAATGCAAGCATCGGTTTTGGATCTACCATGTCGCCAGGAAGGCGTAAGGTTTTTCCATGCATCATCTCTGATGCAGTGCTTTACTGATCTTGTCTGTACAGATTACGAATGCTCAATAGTACTACTGGAAGTCTGTCGACCCAATCGTGGGTGCAGTTAAGGCAACGCATTGGCGATTTTAAGTCTCTATGGACTCTCACAATGAGTCGGATCGACTGCGGATGATACGCAGTTGTGCTCACATTTGAACAACCTAAGGCAGCACTAAACTCACTCCAAAATTTTGAAGTGAATTGTGAACCACGATCGTGCGGGATACTTAAAAGAACACCAAATCTAGAGGTCCAAGTGCTCACAAATGCACGAGCTACAGTGTCTGTCAGTATATCAGGAATTGGTACTGCTTCACCCCAACGGGTGAATCTATTTATAATTGTTAACATGTCAGAATGACCGCGCGATAAGGGCAACGGGCCCACCTAGTCTAGGTGGACAGCATAGAATTTATGACCTGTGAGAGCACAACTCTGTAACGCAACGCGATTGTGTTTTACAACTTTACTGCTCTGACACGCATGGCAGTTCTGAACAATCTGCTTGACCTCTTTACGCATCGCTGGCCAGACGAAACGGTCGGAAATCAGTCGAAGTGTCCTACTAACGCCAGGGTGAGACAAGTTGTGGTAGTGAAGAATGGCTACTCTGCGGAGAGTCGCAGGCAAATACAAACGAAAAAGTTGATCAGCGTCGCGGTAGATTCCGTCAATGCAAATTAATTTTGAAGAGTTGTTATTATCAGGTTTTAGAAGGTCCTGGAGTTCAGGATCGTCTTTCTGGGCTCGCACAATGTCTTTGAAATTTAGTTCGCCATTGGTTTTGATAACATTGATTCTAGAAAAACAGTCTGCAACTGTACTATCGCTACCTTTGATATAGCGTATATTAGTCGTGAACTGACTAATGAAAGACAGATGTCGAGCTTCTCTCCGGGAGTGTCGCTCAGATGGCATCTTGATCGCTGAGGTCAAGGGTTTGTGATCCGTGTAGATCACAAACTGTTTCGCCTCTAAAGCGTTTCTTAAGTGTCTCACAGACATGTAGATAGCAAGGAGTTCCTTACCGAACGCGCTGTAAGCACGCTCAGTGGGCGATAGTTTCTTAGAGAAGAAAGCAAGAGGAGAAGTAATGTTGCGTACCGTTTGTTACATTACAGCACCTACCGCGGTATCGGATGCATCAACTATTAAACTGAATTCGGCATCCGCAATGGGATAAGACAGTTCTACCGCGGTAGCTAGCTTAACTTTGATTTCATCAAAAGCTTTAAGTGCTTTCGCGTTCCATTTGATAATAACGGATTGCCCTTTTTCTTAGGTTCTAACAAATCTGACGGGAGAGCTAAGGTTCAAGCACAATTTTTCAAAAATCGGGGATAAAAGTTAACAGAACCCAAGTGTCGATACCGACGTGCTGTCGACGTGAAGGTTCGTGGAAAAGGGCTGTCTTCTGTGCAGCTACCTTTTTCCGGGGCGCTAGCTTTTCCGCGCAGCTGCCCTTCCTGAGATTCGTGTGGGTACCGCCTACGCCGTAATGAGTCCGCAAGGGCAACAGAAATAGTTTCTGTGCGGGCCGAACTACGGCGGTACCGTTTGGGGGAGGTTTGTGCGGGTACCGTCTACGCCGTAATTAGTCCCCTAGGGCAACAGAAGTAACTTCTGTTTGTTCCGAACTAAGACAGTACCGCTAGAGTGAGGTTTTGTGTGGGTACCGCCTACTCTGTAATTAGTCCGCTAGGGCAACAGAAGTAAATTTTGATCGTGCTGAACTACGGCGGTACCGTTAGAAAGACGAGCAACTGTCTGCGCCGTAATCAGTCCGTTAGGGGTCTCCTCAGGAAAATTCCTGATTCGCCGAGCTGCGACAGGGTCTTCCTTTGCGCCAAACTATGTGGAATAGTTTCTCCTCCCAAGGAGGTTCTTATGGCCCTTTTTAGGCGAGGTGTCGTATAAGACCAAAGAGTGTGTTAAAAAGGGGAAAGGAAAATCTCTCAATCTCAGGATATTTCTTTTTTCAGAATGTCTTTGCAGTGCCTTTTAAATACACAAATACATTTTAGCAAAGACAATGATTTATTCGCTTAATGCCAAAATAACGCACATAAACATGAGTTACTGCATAACACAGTAAATAACGCAAAATTACAATAAAAATCATAGTGCTATCCAGATATTTAATCAAAATAATATGGCAATATTGAAACACATTACAAATAAAACATAAGGGCTAACTAATGTAAATACACAGGCGAACCATCGGCACAGATCAACAGACTTAGGTCCCGTACAGGGAACTGAATACATAAAGGAAATACCTGAGATTATGGGTAACTATAACAGGAACTGGACTCGACACCATCTGCTGCCTGGCACGCCCGGGGGAGGGTGTCTCTGCTACGATAGCCGAGACAGGAAATCAGCAAGGTTGTTGTCGACTCCTGAAACCTAAAAAGGCTGAAATACAAAGCCCAGTGTTTCAATCGGGGGTTCAACTTGTCTGCCTGTTGCAAATAAAGGAGCTGTCGATGGTCTGTCTGTAACACAAATTCTCGTTCATACCGATAGACCTCAAACTTCTGTAGAGCCCAGTAGATGCTTAGTACTTCCTTTTCGATAGCAAAATAGTTTATTTCTGCTCCTCTCAGTCGACGTGAAGCATATGCTACCGGCGCGAAATGACGGAAGTCTCGTTTGCTTGGCTGGAGGAGAGTTGCTCCAAGTCTAGTTTGGGAGGCATCTGTCCGTAGAATGAAAGGACATCTGGGGTTTGGTAACTGTAAGACCGGTCACTTGACTAACGCTGTCTTCAAACTTTCAAACAGGTTTTCTGTTGAATCGGTCCAAGGTATGTGTTCCGGAGAATTCTTCTTTAGGAAATCATGGAGTTTAGATGTCAGTTGAGAGTAGTTAGGAATATAATGTTGGTAGTACCCAATTGTACCGAGAAAACTTCGGAGCTCCCGTTTTGTTTTTGGGAGGGTAACCGATTTAAAGGCTTCGACTCGGGTCTCAAAAGGCTGGATCTGATTACTGCTCAGTTGATGACCAAACACTAGCTGCTACCAAAAGTCAGCATTACCATTGAACTTACAACAACGTCAACAAGGCATGGTAAAGGAATGTAAATGAAACGCCAAATATTCTCATCAATAAACACCAATGGTAAAAAAAATAATTTTTGATTCGCATCAACTCAAATAATCTCTTCATTTCCTTCGCAATAAACAGTTATCTCTCGTCGCAACAAATTTGTAATTAACAAACAATTTAGACAGCAGGTAATCACATGGATAATTTCGGAATCGTGGCCACAGTAAACACCACTACTGAAAACATCACCAAATTATTTGAACATCGTTACTTGTCGTTTGTAAAATCGCGCGTAAACACAAGTATTATTACTAAAATCAAAATAAACCTAGGGATTATAGGGTTTATAGATTAACTGCAAGTAAAACACGAGATCCTCGGCAAGGCAATTACGGAAAATTTTATAAGAATCAAAACTATTACCTCGTAGGTAATGAAAATTGAGTGCAGTAATGGTAATGAATCTAAATGGTTATCAAATTAAAAAATCATTAAAGTTTTCACCGAAAAGAAAATATTGACGTTAGACAATGATTACAAATCGTCGTCTACGTTTCCTTAGACTTAAAAAAAGAAGTTAGATAATGTTATAGCCAAACATTGCACAAATTAGAACGAAACTTTTCCACTATTAGTAAAACAACCAATCAGAATAAACAGAGTGCCGTAGACTCGTAAAACTTAATTCTATCGGTAACATAACGATATAGAACGCGAAGTAAGATGTAATCAAATCCAATACACTGTTATATAGAACACCAAGTATGAAATTAGTTAGCGATTATATAAAGATCGGGTTTTGCACCCTGCAAGGTAAAGGAATAAGCACTAATCCGTTTCAAATAATCGTAATCCAATCGTAATGAAATGTAAACAAAGCCCATAACTCTTGAACGACTCTGAATTTATAATTACACTACTTTCAAGTTTCTAAATGTACTTAAACCACGTTGGCAACACTACGTCCATGGTAAGGTAACACTGTAAATGGTAAACAGTCTTTTTCAAGTTAACACCAAATTAATTATTAATTTAGCGGCATTTTCTTTCCCTTGCACGAAGGTGATTTACCCCTAATTTTTTGAACTGACTTCGCGCGAAGGCTTTACTGCTCTCAAGGCCTTTGTTGTTGACAGGCGCTCAGGCGCCAGGCTGTGCTTTCGTACACCCACGCGAGGCCATGTATGTACACGTACCATGTTACCGTGTTACAAGATGTCGTGTTACTGCTCGCACCCGTGCTAACTAAATTGGAGAAAATACGAAACGATTAGCATGGATAAAACGCAAAATTTAGTACATGAATGCTTGAATAAAGTAAAATGAGAAACACTTTCAGTGTCAGTGATCATTTACCGAATCTTACTATAACATTTAGTTAATGAGGGGTAAACTTCCTTAAAAGTCCATGATTTAAATGTCCAACAAGAACAGGTCTCTCATTATCATTTAAGTTTCCCCAGAGAACGAATGCTGACCTCAATAAAGCTCAGCAGAATTCCGAATAGGCATTTAATTTCTTGAGAGATCGAAAACACTCAGTCTCCTCGTTAAAATCTCGGCATCAGCAGCCGGATGTCGCTAGAATTTTCCAATCTGTATTTAAAGTGCGAATTCAGCATATTAATTCTCATCGAGACATGAGAATGCGCACTTGAAACGTTCCCAGACAATGCACGGCGAAAAGATTTAAATATGTGCAAAGTCGTCAATTCTTGCATCACGTTACATCGCGTTACATTAATGCCTTAATCAAAAACAAAAAGCTAAAGCATATACGAGGTTAAAATGAAGCACAAGCAAAAAACAACAGAAAGACACAATTGAATGCATAAGAACATACTTTTTATGGTACACACACGAATAGATGTCAAAGTGAAAATCAATATTGACGTTTAATGCTCTGAATTTTAATCGGGACTTAACGATAAATTTTGCATTCTTTTACGTCTGATTAATTTCAAATTACATAGCATAAAGCTTTACTGATCATGAAATTCGAGTAGGCTTGCAGAATGACTGTATGACGCACTAGATCGTTTAAACGTGTTAAAAAAAATTTGAAGGGCAGTCACTCTCGTTTAAAAGATAACTAAGAAATAAATTAAATTTTGCTCTTACTTCTAATTGGTTCCCAAAAGTCAATTAATCGTCGATTGCCCAAAACATATCTTATTCATGAATATTCACCTAGTCGTATTCGTGACTATTCTCCTAGTCATAATTATAGTCACGCTGTCGTCTACCCGCTGTCTGGGCACTGACACTAGCCAGAGTCACCGGAAATACGGCGTCTCACTGTCTGGCGTGTCTAGCGCCTTGGTGTAGAGTTCATTGCCTGGTACAGCCTGAGCTGCGTGCTGCTGTGCACACTCTAGCTTTCTATTACTTGTTACTCTTAACTAATTACCAGACCACCACGTGTGGTTAATTAATGGGCGTCTATCGCCTCTCATTATTACTCTCGTATGGTACTTCTGTTCGCCAGCACAATGACAACCGCAATCTACAATGCTAAACTCTGACCTTCCTATCAATGGTATAAGTTTCACCACATGAAGTTATGAACTAAAGCCCATCGGAAATCAACGGTAACAGCTTCTCGTAAAGCTTATTCACTGTCTGCTTATATTTATTCAATACTATTCCTCAACAGTATTACTCAACCTCACTGGTAAATTTACCTGGTAATCTTAAACCATTTACCAGATATATCCACAGCCTTGTAATGCAATTGTTTACCTTTCTGGGTTTACCATTTACGTACACTAGAAGAGTCTTTCTCTTCTTTATTTTTATTCTCTCACGAACACTAACTCTGCCGCGGTATCTGCTCTTTTTGCTCTCTATTTTTCTCACATATTTCTTCTTTCATACTTAGAGCAATGACATCAGGTATCATCAGAATAACATCCCCTATTATTCACTTCACTTGGAAGAGTATCTTTACTTCTTCCTACTTCTATTTATCTTCTTTACTGAAAATCATATTAATTACCACAGTATATTTCATCATTATTTCATCATTTCACTGGATTTTACTACTTGTACATCATCTTCAAATCAATTCCTGTCCTCTTAATACAGCGAATTGTTCCCTCAATAATGGATCCTTTGATCCGTAGTCTCTCGAACTCTACTTATACTCTAATGCTAGAACGTTGAGTTTTACAAAGGTCTTCAGCATTACCTATGGGCAAATTGGAACGCACTTCCCCCCTGCAACATCACAACAGCATTTCCAAAGAAGAATTACCCGTACGGTAATTCCAAATTAGACAAACTATTACTTGAATTAAACATTGCCACAGCTGATTCTTTCGCAACTACGCTGCTTATAATAGGTGAGACACTCGGTATATCAATCGTTGTCGTAGTACTAGTCATAGTTCTTATAGTACTCTCTCCAGCCGCGCTGGTTACAGAAAATTCAGGCATATTTACGTTACTAGTTTGGTGTCTAGGTATTACACATATAACATCACTGCTCAACTCAATTTAACGGTTGCTCAAGCTCAAATTTAAACAACAGTGACTAAAAAACTACAAAATTACTTGAATCACTTTCAGCAACACTCCAAGAAAATAGCGCCATTCACTTTAAAAGACAGCTTTTTTAAACTCTTAACAACAGCTCATGTTTGGGGTTATTGAATATACTGCTTGCACTCACTGCAAGTGCAGCCTTTGTTTGGCCTCGACGTCTGCGTGCACTGGCTAATGCAAAAAAGCTGCCTGACAAAAACTCTACCTCTGCTGCTGCACGCTGTCTGCCTCACGCGCAATGAATATCTATGCTGCAACGGAACTGTAACAATTATAACAATTAATTGCTGCTGCTTTACTTATCTTAAATCGTAGTTTAAGTTGTTGCACGATGTCTCAATCTCCGCAGTCGTTGTAGGCGATGCACCGTTACTACTTCGTCCGTAGCACGAAGATAACGTAGCTGTAGTCGGCTGACACCACGTAGTTGTAGTTTTTAGCTCTGTAGTCGACCTTTCCGTAAATCTCTGACGATCTTTGTAGACGATATACTTATTCTCGGTTTCTTGTTGCTCTGACTGTCTCTGCAGATCCTCTTCTTAAACGTTATAATTATTGTCTTCACCAGACGATCTTCACGGTAGTTCTCTTGATTTCTCTGTAGTTATCAGTTATCTTCTCCGCCGTGTTGATTTGCTGTAGTCACCTGATCTTCTTCTGAAACTTCTGTAGGTTTCACATATCGTGTGAGAGGACATGTGGTTTTGAATATATGTATGTAGATGAGCGATACAAAATGTTAAAATGATAAATTAATTAGGCTTTCAAAGTTCAATGTTTCCAACTTCTATACAGCGAGTACATTTCAGTTTTAAAAATTTAAAGGTAAATTTCTTTAATTTATATCTATTTTCATTGTTTTAAATTTAATTTTTATTATTATTCACTTTTCGATTGTGCTCGCGTGAAACATATTGTCGTAATAATTAATGACAATTAGGTGAAATGAATTTTTCGAAAATATTTATTACAAAAGAAACGTCGTAAGGTGGTAGCATTAATTCTATAAACTACTATGTGATTTTGTAACTAATTTCAAAATTACTAAATCATCGGTAATATTAAATCACTACGAAGATCGACCCAGCAAAGTATTTGACACGTATTAAATAATTGTCTTTGGTACTGCGCACGAAGTATTTGTATTTTCTTTGCAATGTCATTGAATGAAAGGTTCATGTCCATTACGTCTTGGACAGTTTTTGTACCACATTGCCTTAGTACTTTATTCCTGTACGCGGTGGATTTCACTCCCCATGAACACTCGTGTTCTGGAAAAGCATCTATGAAACGCAATGTTTGCGCTCTTGTCCATTCTACATCGGAGCTCGTCATGACAGTGTACCACCCTCCTCAACTTTCTATGCAACACAGAAAACGAGCACGCTGGCTGGCGTAATTTCGGGCAACCTCCGAGCATGGAAACATTAGCGTGCTGGCAGAATTTGGTCATTTCGTGAGCACGCTTGTCAGCGCGCTGAGGAAATTCGGCCAGTGAGTCGCGGCCTTCAGTGACGACGATCCAATGGCTCCCGCTGTCTCGCACTTACGTAACCATTGTTATTCATTTTTAACGCACAATCAGAAGACCTTGCTTTAATGACTTGCACGAATATGTCGGTCATAGCATTCAGTCGTACTGGATTAAATACCGCAAGAGGAGAATGAAATCTGTATTACGGATAGTTTGCTCTAATGAGAATAGCGAATGCATCAGTCGCATCACTGGATAGCCAACTCGACGATTTAAGAATGCCTTCTTTGTGCTCGATTGTAAGGTTGAAATGTGGGAGCCACGTTTTGTTTTTTCTCGAGAGGTGTTCTTCTTCCGAATGGGATGTCCTATCGCAAGCCAAATTTTCTTGGCTTCTTTCCAGGTCCCTGTCTTTGACACATTTCACTTTCTTGTTACGCTCTTATTTCCGTGGTGATTTATTATGACCAACAGGCAAGTTGGTCATAGTATACTTTGGAAGGCCCATCCCGTACGACTATTTCTCCAAGAAGTCTTCTTTCTTCCTGTTCGACTTGTCACCTAGTTGGCTTGTAGCTCTTTGTACCTTTCACCTTTTCTAGCAAAAAACTTTATGTATGTCATCCGTGTCTTCCTGACCTTTCAGGTGAACAATTTTCTGTTTCATTCGACAAAATGAGTCACGGCAAGCATTGAGGAAGCTGAAAGTAGGCTCTCCAGCATAACTCTTCCTAAACGTACGCCTCTCGTAAAATTTCAAAAAACATCCATGTCGCGTTTTGCAAACGCGAGTTTTTTAAATTTCTTGTGGCAACATCGCTGCGGACCTTCCGCACTGGTCCGCAAGACTAACGCAGCATGTTTTTTGGCCGAGGTGATCGAGCAGAAACGTTCTCCCAGGTTAATCTTGAGTTTTGGTGCTTCAGCGTAACTGTGTGTTTGAATGTCGTTGATCTTTGACTCTTATGTGTTCTCGATTTGCCATACTTGGCTTTGTGTCTTTATTTGAACGTCTGAAAGTGGTAAATAGCCGGTTCCTAGTGCATTAAATGATGCTGCTAGAAATCAGTGAACCACCTATATCGAGTGAAGCTAGTGTTAATAAATTCCTGGTGCTCTCTCCAGCAAGTATGCTGCATTGTGGTGCTAGAAACTCGGAATTGATTTTAGGCTATGCAAGTTAAGGTAGTCAGCAGTTTGGAATTGAAGGTGCCTGTGAAGGGTTGTAGCCTGTAATTAAAAATGACTGTTGCCAACATGGTGCCTAGGAGTGAACATGAGTCTGCACAACTGACGCCTTGCAGGATGTAAATAACAAGGCTAACACTAGTAACATTGTACAGATTGATTGGTGTATAACTCAGCAGAGATTGGTTCATTTCTGTTTTACTAGTTAGAGTGAAAATATGTTGGCTAAGTTGGTTTCATGTAAGACATGAATAACAAGTTAGCACTAATAACTTTGTACTTATTGATTGTGTATAACACAGTTGGGATTAGTTCATCTTTATTTTATCAAGAGAATTTCCAATGTCTAACTCAGTGTTCTTATTCATGAGCTGGGCTGGGCAAGTTGTGCCAGTCAGCAGGTGTGGAAGCTTAAAGCTAAAGTGAATTTAAGCCAGATTAGGTATTACCGGTCAAGTGTGTCAGTCTTTCCAAATCTAGAATTGAATATATTTTGTAGAATTTTTTGTGAACATTGAATGCTCAGGCCGATTCTAACATTTATTTACTCGTTGCCCAGTGAACAGTTCAGCTTGGAATTTGAATTAAACAATTTAAACAATTTATTCACCACAAGTGATATCGAGGCAGAATGTTTCTTAAGTCCAGGACAATGGTCAAATTTGAGTTAAGTTACCTGTGAGCCCGAATAAGTTCAGTAACTCCTAGGGCATTCCCCCATCAACGTTATTATAAGATGCGCAAGAACGTTTAACCTAATTCACTTAGCCTAGTTTAGCATCAGATTGATCAATGAGATAGTCAACTCGACATTAGATGCTTCATGTTGAACTTACTGCAATTGTGCATACTATTTTTCCAAGCTGTGACTGTCCTACGGCTGAATAATATAAGCTGTCGTGCTTGCCTGCGAAATTGGTTGAAATGCTAGCTTGCCGTGCCTGTTGTAGTGTGGCCTCTACATCAGAGACCTATTCAGTTCTAAAATCCTTTCCACAGGTAGAGTAAAAATAAGAATGTCTCACTCGGGAGATAGTAGTTGGGAAACAGAAGACCTATATGGAAACGTAGAATACCGCCCCCATTTCTTGTAAGTATATTATAGTAAGGTGTCGTCAGGTTAACCCCTTGAATGTCTTGGCACTGAAACCTGTGCCCACTGCAGCACTAACTTTCTGTGAACTGCTGGGTCTCTAGCCCAGTTCTTGTAATTAATACAGGATGTGGGAGCATGATGTATTTTTTTTCTAGATCACTTCTATGTATTTAAGGTGTTACATTCTGTGAATGTCCGGGTCTGTTTGACCTTTATAATGAATCCAGTATTTGATGTGTATAATGCTGTTTTCTAGCTCACTTTTATGTATTTGACGTGCTACGAGTTGTACTTAACGTGAAAGTTTTCGGACTTACCCTATACATTGTCATACTTATGAACTAGAATTTTTACTAACATGTGTTGATCTAGAGTACTGGCAGTTAGTTCAAACTTAAGAACTGCGTGAAAGATCATTGTAACTGGAAGATGTTACTTAGCCCTGGTAATAGTTAAATGCTCTTTGTACCTTGCTCAGTTTTTTCTCATTTTTATTCTTGAACCTAAAAATGTCCTTATCGTGCAGTTGACGGAGTCATCGGATAATAAAGGAACTGAAGAGCATGTCTATTCTTCGGCACCCGTTGGAGCCAGTAATTCAGACTCGCGAAGCGAAGATAGCAAATCCGCGGTCGAGTCAAAATAATCCATTATTTTCCTGACGTCTTTCTGTCAAACGAGCATTGTGCCGCTCGTACCGTAGTTCAAAAATTTCACAAACGCGACAACCGTGATTTTTTATGGGAAATGTATTTCTCAGGTGATATTTTTTACCTCTCTCATGTCCTTCGTACATATTGAGTTTTTCTGTCGCCCTTTTTTCTCTTAGCATACATGCACTGCTGTCGGAAACACTCGCCTACATCATGCCTTGTTTCTGTTTGGTAGTCAGGGTTACGCACAGAATGGTATTCATTTTTGAAATCTGACTGTGTGAGGATTTTTATATTCTCTTATGAGCGACGGTTCTGCAATTAGTTATGAAAATCATCACTGATCGCTTCCTCTCGGTCGTCTGATTCTACCGTATCGGAAAATTTATTATCGGCGTGTCGAAACCATCGTGCAGTCGACGTGAGGGTTCGAAGAAAAGGGGCTGCCTTCTGTGCAGCTACCTATTTCCGGGGCGCTAGCTTCTCCGTGCAGCTGCCCTTCCTGAGGTTCGGGTGGGTACCGCCTACACCGCAATTAGTCCTCTAGGGCAACAGAAGTGATTTCTGTATGTGCCGAACTTCAGCTATACCGTTAGGGTAAGATTTGTGTTTGTACCGCCAACGCAGTAATTAGTCCGCTAGGGCAACAGAAGTAATTTCTGTCTGTGCCGAACTACGGTGGCACCGCTAGGTAGACGAGCAACTGTCTGCGTCGTAATCAGACCGCTAGGGTTCCTCAGGATAATCCAGATTCGTCAAACTACGACAGCGCCTTCCTTTACGACAAACTAAGCGGAATAGGTGGTCCTCCCAAAGTGGTTCCTTAAGCGCCTGTTTAGGCGAGGTGTTGTAGTAGCCTACAGCTTGTAACAAAAAGGTGAAAGAAAACTATTTTAACCTGAGGATTTAGTTTCTTTTTATCAGAATTCTTTGAAGTGCCTCTTAAATACACATATACATTTAAGCAAAGACAATGATTTATTTGCTTTTTGCCAAAATAATGGGCATAAACGTGAGTTACTGCATAATGCGGTGTAACACGCAAAATTACATGTAAAATATTTATGCTATTCAGCTAGGTAATCAAACGAAATTTATAATATTGAAATACAATACAAATGACAGTTAAGGGCTAACTAAAGTAAATGCACAGACGCGCCATCGGGGTAGGGTAACAGACCTAGCTCGGGTACAAGAAGCTGAACACTTAAAGAAAATGCTCAAGATTATGGGTAACTAACAAAAATTAGACTCGACACCACTTGCGTTGCCTGACACGGAGTTCTCATCTAATTCGTTTTTTGATCTTTCCTCGTAATACTCCTGGGGATTTACGCAGATCGGCTCCCATTCTGACCTGTACTGGTGTTCATGCCGGTGTGTATTCGGATAGCTGCTTGAGTCATAGTCCTCTGACACTTCACTGATGCTATAATTATCGCGAGTATCATATACTCCTCTTACGTTTTCATTGCTACCTTCGTATTGCTCATCATTAGTCATTTTTTAAGTCATTATACGACTCACAAGTCCCCCGGTCGCGCTCGTGTCAAAAGCTTGCCTCTGCCCCCCTTCTATCATGATCACCTGTGCTGCATGCCAGATACCGCCAGATCTTGCATACACCTGCGGTATCTGGCATACACCAGATACCGTCAGATACCGCCAATAACTATGCCAAATACCGCTATTTTCTACAGGTCATTCTCCATCGAAACTACATGTTTATTATGATAAAAAGACAAAAATATTACGAATTTTACAATTAAATATTGCTGTCATAATTTTCGTCATAAGTTTTGTGAATTTCATTAGTATTTCATTTTTTTGCGGGTATATGAATACTAGGTATCAACTGAACACACACGTTTAAAGACTGTTCGTTTTGTGTCACAATAGTTCGTCGTCAAGCAAAGTGAACAATATTTATATTCAAAAAGCTGTCGTTACATAGTTACTACATAATTAAGTTAATAATGCAGTGTTCCTATATCTCCTGCCGATTTCAAAATTTTAGACTCATGAATAACCTGGAGATAGCCGTTAGCTCTGCCAAGAGAAAAAAAACATAAGATGATGTTAAGACGGGATCTCTTGCTACAGGGGTCATAAAATTTAGGGCCGGCTTTCATGCTTTGGTTTGGGAAATGCTCGATCTGGACGTTCTCATACGAAACACTTATCATAGTAAATTCGATAAATTTGATGCGCTTGGGCTGCAGCGGTTACACAGAGCGGAGAGACGCTGGTGCTGATTAGCGCCGGTCTGTGAATTTGTCAGGGATGGTAAAATATCCAGACCTTATTATAAAAACAATGTGCCGGTCCCGATCGTGTAGCTGGGGAGCCGAGCGTGGGATCAGTCGTTGAATTAGCCATGGCTAAAGAGGAGGCTGGGGCCAGGAGACACGACCCCTCTCCCCCAGCCGTACCCCCGGTTGTGTGGGGAGTAGGGCGACTCCGAACCCTAGCCACCCCTTGTTACCCTGCTTGTGTGGCGACCACCCTCCCCTTCGGGAAGGGGGGAACGCTGTCCGAGCGAGAATTAAGTCGGACCAGGGGAGAGCACTTCGCGGGTAGCCGTAGTTGAGAACGGACAAACCGGGTTGTCGGGCTTGAGTGGTGAGAAGACCAAGCTGGTTGTATTATACTTAGAAAACTTAGTCGCCGGTGAGCCTAGAGAAAGGTCAGGGGCTCTGGACGCAAGGGATCAGAGAGTAGTTACAGTAAAGTTTAAAACTCAAACGTCGATCGGTGCTGTGATAGTTGAGGCGTCGCTTGTTTCAGCTTTATAACTTGGGGATCCGGCTGGCTCAGATATCCACTTTATTGTGAGGGCTCGAAGTTTGGGTGTATGCACACACTCCCCAGGGCTCGGTGTTTCATTGGCTCGTGTGTTGGCTGTTTGTACACAGTCTGTTGTCGTGAGAAATCGATCGAAGGAAATCGTGAATTATTGGTCCTGTTTATTTATAAATTGTGAAGGGTTTCTACCACGCTGTCTCGTGTCATCCTTGCTTGCCATCCAATAAATATGAAAACTTGGGCCTCGTATATATCCTCTCTCTCATCTCTCTCGTGAACTAGCGCCTGAAACACGCGCCTGCCCTCCGCCAATGCTACCGAGAAAATACGCACGATATTCAATCTCTAGTTTTAGTCGAGGTTATACATATACACCTCGTGGTGGCAGCCAATAACACGCTACCTTTCTCTTACTTGTAACGTAAAGTCATACTGAAGGAATCTGTCAGACAGAAACAGAGCTAACGAACTCTTAAATAAAGAGAGTGCGGAAGAAAAACCCGACTCTATACAGTGGAGCCAGCGGTGTAGGCTTCCCAATCTGAGAGAGAGTGAGAGAATATTGTGTTAGCAAGACAGAAGAAGCAACCAGTCCAACAGCTGCAAGCGAGCAACGGCGTCCAAGATCAACAAAAACCGTAAGTAGACACCATTTCATTTCATTTTGTGTGTGTACGTATATCATAGTTAGAAGTGTTGGGAAAATTTCTTTTTCTATTCAGTTCGGTATTATTTTGCTGCGCGGCTGTGCCTTTCAGTGCGGATAATCATCGAAAAGTAACTCGAAATTATAGTGATTTATTTATTCGTTCCGCGGGGATAAATCGTTGAGTTGTGTGCCTTGGTGTAAATTAGGTACATATTGGGTAATTATCGTGTCGTGAGCAGGATTGCAAATTTAGGGATTGTTCGTGCAAATCTAGTTTGCAAATAGATATTATTGTGTCATTCTACTCTGTTATTGGGGGTAAACCAACGATTCGTCTGTAGAAACATCCATTTAAATGTTCGTGTATTCCCTAGGACAGAAATAATACGAACCGATTCCGCATTTTGTTGGTCGCTCTTTATCTGTGTTTGGGGAGGAGACCAACGCTCCAAATAAAAATTTGTTCTGTGGTTCAAAGAAAATATATAATATTTTTGTGTGTCTTGGGCTGCACTAGGGTCAGTTAAAATGATTATGCAAGAATAACATTGCAAGTACAGGGAATGATCAACGTGAATATTTACATAAATTTGCGCTGTTATATGACTCGTGTTAACTGAATTTTCGTGTAAGGAATTTCCCTCCTGACGTCTGATTTTGATGCACTACGCATGAGAGTCCGCATTTCGGTAATTTTCCAGTGGGGCCCTCATATTTCCTCTCTTGGATACACCCGAAAAATTTTTTTTTGTCGTTAGGCTGGGTAACCAGTATTTATCGTAAAAATTAGAGGTTCAGTGTTGTGCGTGTTGAGTTGCAACGGCCAATAATATATTGTAGAAAAAAAAAATGGAGTGATCATCGCTAAGTTTATGCTGCAAAATGTCTTAGGACGAAGAAAAGTCTGCTTTGGAGGAGAATTTTCCTCACGCCGCCTCTGCCAGATTGCAAATTGCGTTCGAAAACGCGATGTCAGCACGCCAAAATGCACATGACAAGAATGTGAGATATCAGCGCGTAAGAGATAAGGAACTTAGAGTCGGCGATTGCGTATTCCTACGGAATACAGCAGGAAGGAACAAGGCGATGGGGAAATTCCGACCTAATTGGTTAGGCCCGTACAGGATTCAGGCCCTTCCAACACCGATGAACGTCGTAATACGACAAGTCCACGGCCGCCGGCATGAGATAACGGTCCACAGAAATAGACTTAAGCCCGCGTCATTTCAGCCAGAGGAGACAGTAGTAATACAAGACGAGCGTCCTCGAAGCAATGGGAGGAGCGTCGAGCACGTCACCGAAGTACTTCACGAAGACAGCGAATCGGAAAGCAGCGACGACGAGATCTACGTAACAAGGCCTGAAGCACCCTCACCCCTACCCACCCCGGCAGCTAGGCGTCCTTACGCTCTGAGATCGGCCGGTCCAGTAGAGGAGTAGAGGAGGAGACTACATAAGCAAAAGCCTATGTAACAAGTGGAGAGTAGATAAGCTTGCTAATCTAATTTCCTTTATAGAATAAACTAGCAAGTAAATAATAGATAAACCTACTAATTTAATGTTCTTTTCCAGAATAACCTAGCGAATAAATAGTAGATAAGCTTACTAATCTAATCTTCCTTTTCAGAATAACCTAGCGAATAAGTAGGAGATAAGCTCACTAATCTAATTCCTTTACAGAATAGCTTAGCAACAACTAGGTTGGCAGAAAATTTTCTGAGTAGTTAACTGCTATGTAGGAAATTCCGTGGGAATGCGATCAGCCAACATGAACGACTGTGCTCAGAGCTTGAGAGCGCGACACAGGACGAAAGTCATAAAATCGACAAAGGCACAAAGATGAGCTCAACCGCAGGAAGCAAGTGCGGCGCGCAGAAAGGAGGCTTGGGATACGAGTAGAGATTCGGCAGACGAATAATTATGAGAGCGTACTGGGCAAATTATATCGTGTTGGCTGCGCATTTTTGAATGACGA
This sequence comes from Morinoia aosen, assembly GCA_030386875.1. NCBI lineage: Eukaryota > Metazoa > Arthropoda > Malacostraca > Amphipoda > Talitridae > Morinoia > Morinoia aosen. The sequence continues at coordinate 39,990,770 of CM059579.1, read as the reverse complement.
GAATAAAACTTAGATATAATGACTTCACATCGAAATAGGAATTTGATTGCTGGTCAATTGTTTGAGATGTATAAGGAATGAAGAGTGATTTCGAAGGAAACTAGTCGTCTAGGCAGAGATATAATTAGACAGTATTAAAATATAGGTATAGCACAGCCGCAGCAGATGTTTTCTTTCACATAATACGGCCAGTAGTGGGTACGGCTCTTTAGTCCTCTCAAAACTAGTAGGTTACAACAACCAATGAGAGGACGAAAATTTTTTCGAGTAGCCTGAAAAATAACTAGTTATAAGCACTAATAACCCATTGCCTTTCAGGTGTAGGTTTGAAGAGTCAGCAACTTGGATGGGAAATAGTTATAGCCTTCTCGTAATTGTTTTGTTTAGGGTGAAAAATTCCCTGTGAAGGAATTTTTCCGTGATCGTCGGAGGGGGAGAAAATTTAAGAAATTAAAATTTTTTTTTATTGCTTCTAAATGACGTTTTAAAAAGAGAAACCTGAGCCTGTCATGAGCTGAGTGGAGCCGATAATAAGATCTCGTATAACAGAACCCTGAGAGTTGGGTAGAATGCTTAGCGAGACATCAGATTAAATTAAAGATGTCCATTACGGACCTAGCATAAGCTTTAACATTACGGTCTTTAAGAATAACGTAGCTTAGTGTGGAAAGGCAAGTTGGACACGCACTCACGTGGTGGAGACTCGAGGCATGAGCCCACGGGACAATGAGAGCTACAACAGGTCATAAAAATTTAAAGGCGCTGCATTGCGGAGACGCATGTAACCTGAGAGAGAGCAGACTTTAGATTAGAGAAGGCAGGTTGGACAGAGAGAAGCGCACAGTGATTCGTGTGCGATGCTAATTACGAGATAGATGGGAGAACAAAATAAATAGAGATGAGCAAAAATAATAATTGAGATGGATGGCTCCTGTGCTGGGAAATCCAGAGTGTGAATGACATTGAGCAGTAGCCGGAGCTGAAATATTTGATGATAAATTGTGCTAAGGCAGATTTTGAAGATTTTCAGGAAGGCGATGAGCGAGCGAGATGTTGGCATGTACGCGGTGCCGAAAGAGCACCACAGCGGCCTCCAACGGAGACGGACCGGAACCGCGGTCGACGTAAGAGAGATGGAGAGGCATTCGTCAATGGTAAGATCGGGAACACTCCTGCGCGTAGGAAACACGTGCGTGAACTGTGGAGAGTGTTATAAATATCTGGTCTGCTGACGAGCGTGACAAGGGAGATTACGGGAAGCATGACAGAGGGAGTTTGAAGCCTGTCCAGAGATATGTGCGCAATGCTTGAGGCATCGCAGCTGGTACCCGATACCATGAGATTTTGGAGATTAAAAGATAAGTCGTGTGCGACCGGTACATAAAATATACATGCAAACGAAGGGACGCCTACGTATTGCACCCATACGAAATTTATGCTTGCTTCTCACGAGAGATTAGCAAATGTCATTCAGTAAAAGAAGAAAAAAAAAAACGGTCAGCTGGCACGGAAATAGTACTAATGTAGGAAAATCACATTTCTCATCATTTAATCATAAGGACCTGCACCACGAGTGAAAGACAAATGAACAGGAGGTGTGTGTGTTGTCAGAGTGTGTGCGGTTTCGTGTGCTGTATCGTGTGCAGGAGTATGAGCTGTATAGCGTGCAGGGGTGTAAGGACGTAGTCATTCAAGTCTGCTAGGACTTGTAATGTTCATGAATCCCAAAATCATATATCATTCATCATGTAACATACGCGCTCATTATGAGGCGAAGAAAGGAAAAATTTTGAAAATAGGCTCTATATTGATGTCTAACCCATGTAACAAAATTAATGCCCGACCGTGTGCCGTAGGAAACGGCGACGTACATGCATCGAGGGCGGAGACGGAGGCCGAGCGAGGTGGTGCGCCAGCTCGGGACATACGTCGCAGCGCGCAACTACGAGACGTCGTTGTGGCTACCAGACGGAAGTCTGGCGACCGTCTCGACCGAGACGGACTGGGTGCGGGCGGCCGCGACCCTGGAGGGTCGAGCGCTCATTGTCCACTTTGTCCCGAAGCCGGACAAACGCCTGACTGAGGCGACCCTCAGCAACTTGCTGCAGCATCTAGTTGTGCCCCGAAACGACGGAGAGATCGAGGCCAGGACCGCGAACAAGCGAATCTCCTCGGTTTCGGTCTTTCCATACTATATATGGAAGGAAACACTGCGAGGAAAGGAATTCGTCCTCGTAATAGAAGTATAGGAAGGACCCCCACAAGAAGCAGATGACGAAGATCGCGGAGGCGGGAGAGCTCGCCTCTCCAGCCCCGAAGGGGGCCAATATTTTGTGAAAATGGCTGAAGCATAGGCGAGCGAGTTGTGGTCGCCGTCCTAAATTTTCTGTGGTATTGTAATTTGATGTCATGTTGTAATTTGATTCTTGAGTCGAGTCGGAAATAGAATCGTGGCCAGAACATAGATTAAAAGAAAATTTATGTTCACAAATTTTCTTTCGTAACTGAGGGGGGGATGAATAACCTGGAGATAGCCGTTAGCTTTGCCAAGAGAAAAAAAACATAAGATGATGTTAAGACGGGATCTCTTGCTACAGGGGTCATAAAATTTAGGGCCGGCTTTCATGCTTTGGTTTGGGAAATGCTCGATCTGGACGTTCTCATACGAAACACTTATCATAGTAAATTCGATAAATTTGATGCGCTTGGGCTGCAGCGGTTACACAGAGCGGAGAGACGCTGGTGCTGATTAGCGCCGGTCTGTGAATTTGTCAGGGATGGTAAAATATCCAGACCTTATTATAAAAACAATGTGCCGGTCCCGATCGTGTAGCTGGGGAGCCGAGCGTGGGATCAGTCGTTGAATTAGCCATGGATAAAGAGGAGGCTGGGGCCAGGAGACACGACCCCTCTCCCCCAGCCGTACCCCCGGTTGTGTGGGGAGTAGGGCGACTCCGAACCCTAGCCACCCCTTGTTACCCTGCTCGTGTGGCGACCACCCTCCCCTTCGGGAAGGGGGGAATGCTGTCCGAGCGAGAATTAAGTCGGACCAGGGGAGAGCACTTCGCGGGTAGCCGTAGTTGAGAACGGACAAACCGGGTTGTCGGGCTTGAGTGGTGAGAAGACCAAGCTGGTTGTATTATACTTAGAAAACTTAGTCGCCGGTGAGCCTAGAGAAAGGTCAGGGGCTCTGGACGCAAGGGATCAGAGAGTAGTTACAGTAAAGTTTAAAACTCAAACGTCGATCAGTGCTGTGATAGTTGAGGCGTCGCTTGTTTCAGCTTCATAACTTAGGAATCCGGCTGGCTCAAATATCCACTTTATTGTGAGGGCTCGAAGTTTGGGTGTATGCACACACTCCCCAGGGCTCGGTGTTTCATTGGCTCGTGTGTTGGCTGTTTGTACACAGTCTGTTGTCGTGAGAAATCGATCGAAGGAAATCGTGAATTATTGGTCCTGTTTATTTATAAATTGTGAAGGGTTTCTACCACGCTGTCTCGTGTCATCCTTGCTTGCCATCCAATAAATATGAAAACTTGGGCCTCGTATATATCCTCTCTCTCATCTCTCTCGTGAACTAGCGCCTGAAACACGCGCCTGCCCTCCGCCAATGCTACCGAGAAAATACGCACGATATTCAATCTCTAATTTTAGTCGAGGTTATATATATACACCTCGTGGTGGCAGCCAATAACACGCTACCTTTCTCTTACTTGTAACGTAAAGTCATACTGAAGGAATCTGTCAGACAGAAACAGAGCTAACGAACTCTTAAATAAAGAGAGTGCGGAAGAAAAACCCGACTCTTTGCACTCAGCTCCAACCCCGCATGACCTCAGAATTTTAGAGTCCTTGCATATCTTCAAGCGAAATCCTCATATGAACAATAAGGACAGTTCGTACCTTATGCAAATAGTGAATAGGTAGATTCATCGTCAGAACCAGCCTAATTTCATTTCATACTTATGTGTCACATGTATTCTTTTTGTGCTTCTGTATTTTATTCTTTGTTTTTGTCCGTCTCATACTTTGGATTTTTACTTGCATGATATATTTGTAGTACCTACAATCCATTTTACTTTGATCTTATATTTCAGACGTAATTCTTTTGTTTTTCGTTTGAACTGATGATGGAACTAGACTCCAAAACGTTTTCAAAGTCAAGATGATAAATTTTATTGGAATTTCCTTCGTTTCTAAGTTTCTGATAAGGTTCCGACTAAAGCAAACCACTGACGTGTTCAGATATATTAAGTTAATATAATTACAACCTGCTGGCTAACTGTACGGAGATAATGTTAGTTTGTGCAGGATGTTTTACGACAAGAGGTACACAATTTCACCAGCAGAATATGGTCAGCTGAACAATTTTTTTTCTATTAAATTTTCAACACTTTTGGGTTTTCGAGATATTAGCAGTTAATTGTTTTAAAGTATGAAATTTTACGGTACAATTACTCTCAATATTTAGTTTGAATTTACGTTATAAACACTTCTAATGTACGAGGGTGTACTACGATGAAATTTACTTTTAGTGATGTTCGATTAAAAGGTTTCAGCAAAAACGTTTTGAATGGAAATGTAAGGAAGATCTCGTGGCCAAAATTTCAGAGGCTGCTGGTGAGATTTCTGAAATGACAGACGTGTTTCCTAATATCGGACTGTCGTTAACACTTTTTATATTGAATATACAGTATAAGGGAAATAAGAGAACACAATACGGTAGTTATTAGCGGTATCTGGCGGTGTCTGGCATGCATCGCAGGTGTATGCAAGATCTGGCGGTATTTCGCATGCGGCACCGGTGATCATGATAGAAGGGGGGGGGAGAGGCAAGCTTTTGACACGAGCGCCCCCCGGTCAGTTTTGTCACTGTATTCGTCATGGTTATGAGGCCCGTGACTGTGTGAAGTTTTATAATAGAAATTTTGGTCTTTTTTTCTTCAGTCTTTTTATTCTTGGTATTTCTCCTGAAATTTGAAATTAAATATTTCTCAAGAGGTTTCGGCATCGAAATGTTTGTAGTCCAGTATATTTTTCCGCATTCAGAGAATTGATATTTCTGCAAACGAATCATCATGAACTTGAAAACGAAGAATTAAATGGATTTGTGAAAACTATCTGTAAATATAGATGTAGCAGTCTAAATTCAAATGTTCATTTCATGAACATTTTGGAAGCCAGTGCACCCTCAATGAGTTTACTGGAATATACGGCAAGAACAATCAAGGTCTAATACTTCATTTTATCATGTATAACTGCCTTTTTTAAAATAGGTATATTTCTAGATAAGCGCAATGCCCCCAAAATTTATAAATCGTAGTCACAAGAAGCTGAGCGTGTAATAGAAGTTTTTTTATGCAGAAAAATTTGAACCTAGGTATAGAAACTCTACACAAATTGATTTTCACGCATGATAAAATACCCGTAACTCCGTAGTTTTCGAGTTATAAGGACTTAATGATATTTTGAAACTAAAAGTCTTGATGGTTCCGACCCCAATGAAACAGTTTTTTGTTATTCTTACAATAAAACCTGCAAACATTTAACAGTTAAGAAAAATATCTGCTATTTGAATGTTCGTTAAGAAATTAACACTAAGCTATCAATGATAGACTTCAGTAGTTTTTCATTATATTAATAAAAGTCTCATTATTACAATTTATAAGAAACTCTTCCTCAGACGTATTGCAGGATATTAATAACAAACCATAAATTAATTGCTCAATTTTTATATAACAAACTACTCTTACAACGGGTGATGAAAACCGCCTCCATCGACCTCGACGCACTTAGAACACTCGACTCACAACATTCTATTATCGAGTGAGCGCCAAACGTACCCACGTAACGTACAAACATTATTAAATGCTCAATGGTTTAAAACTGCAGATATTTTTCCTAACTGAGGAGTGCTTTCAGTTTTTACTGTAAAAATAACAAAAAAATCTGCTTTAGTGGGCTCGGAACTATCAAGACTAGTGCTAACACTGGGGCTCGCACGATGACATTTTTATTTCAGTAGGTATACCACTAGTTGAAATAAATATTCATCGCGAAGAAGTGTTTAATAGTAATTTCCTGAATTGTTTCAAGAATGTATTCTCAGAAATGACAATTATGCTACTCCGTTATGATATTGTTCAAAATTTTTATATGGTTAACGTCCTATACGTCATGGTCTATTTCGATGTGCGTCCGGCCTTGACATTTGGCATCGAGTTTTTCAACAAATGCAAATGAAATGGTCTGTGGATCTAAAGTAACGTTGAGGATATTATTATTTCGTATCTTAGAACGCGCGAGTGCGAAAGGGTCAACTCAAGTCTTTTGACAAGCCTCGTGTCGGAAAGGTTTATCGAGGAATTTCTGTAGTTTCCAGGAAACAGTTTGGGTCGTGGTTGTAATATGTGAATAGAAAATGTGTTGCTTTTTCGTTTGAGAGTAATTTGAAGTTGATAGGTGCAATCTTTCGAAAGTTACGAGCGGAAGAACTTAAGTCTTTTGACGACGCGCGAGTCGGAAAGGTATCTCAAGAAATTTCTGTTGTTTCCACAAAACCCTTTCTGTACCGTCTCGGTTGCGGCACGATATACATAAGACAGGTAGGTCCACTTCAAAGGGGACAGCCGCTCACAACCGGTAAACAAGCCAGCCAATAGGAGACGTTTGAGCTGATGACGTCACCAACCCCATACACCACACTCTCGGCAGCGATGCACTGGCTGCCGTACGCACGATTGCACCATGGCAGGAACTGCCGGGTTTCCGCACATACGCATTGAAAAAAAATTAAATCGTTTGGAAACTATGATACTGAAAAACTTTGATAATCTTGCATGCAATGCTTTATATGCTTTATGCATTATTTATAGGCCTTTTATATCATGTATATGTAAATTGTCAAAAGTGTTCTAAACCCACAATGAAAATGCATCGTCCATGAAATTGTGTTTTCTCCTATAATTATCATTACATGTATCATCAAATGTCGATTAACTATGGAGCATGTTATAATTATTATTACATGTATTATCAAATGTAGATTAATTAACCAAGATTAGGAGAACATAGCCCTCAATCATTTATTTTCGACTAGTGACATGAGTATTACAATACTCCTTTGTGTGTATCATATATAAGATACACACTTAACTTTAAGATATTTTAAAAACCAATGATAGTACTTTTGTACTATCTCTATTGGAAATAGTGTTTTTCTTTTTTCTTTTTCTTTCTTGATAGCCACGTAATAATTAAAATTTGTGTGCATACTGGGCAAAACCTTCATATTCATCAATACAAAGCTCCGTTTGCGACTTGCATACTCATTGTAATTCTCATATTCAAGTGTTTCTTTTCGAGTGTTAAAAGGAAAAATCAAGTGCAAGTCCTCGTAATGTTACTTTATATTTCAGAAAGAAACACTGAGTTCATCGTTTGTCAACGTAAATAAACCACAGGATGAAATTACTCTAGCAAACAATGCTTTCCGCTTCAAGAAAGTCAATTCTTTTAGAATACTGGTTGAACGGTATACATAGGAAGCAGGATTAGTTATTTTACAGTCTTCATCACCTTTAAATGCACATTTATTTTAGACTATACATATTATAGGTCTCGTATAACTTCAAACTGTAAGAATAGGCTCCCGAAGTACAAATTTTTCCCTTGCACCATTTTCATAATCTAATGTGCTCTCTTACTCTTTACCTACCGATTTGTTCAGACGATATTTGAATAATCACCGCTGCATCATATTGCGTTATAAAGAATGTGTTATCAAGATTAGAGTTTTTCGATTGCTCTGTATCCATGATCGACGTCTAAATAGTTGAAATTTGAATAACGAGCATCGTTGAACTAAAAGTGTAGTTGCTTAATAAAGTAACAACAGGAATATTGGCAGTATTGCTGTTGTCATTCCAGCAGCTACACTTTTCCCAGTGAAAATCTCTCAATACAGTAAAACATGCATTTGGCCTAGTTTTACTACAAGGCAAAAGTAGCCTTACAGCTATATTTATTCGATCGATACATTATTGTATCAATTAAATATTGAACATTACGCCCTTTAATTATTAAATATGCATATATATATGACTATATATATATATATACACCTTTATAGATATATTTAACTCTATATATATATATATATAACACTATAGATATAAATATATATATAATTCTATATATATATACATATGTACAGAAATATAGGGTACACATCCAATAATATGCAACTTGCTCCAATTAATTATAATATAAATTAATAATAATAATAATAACACTCAGTTAAACGACATCTTCGGTCACAGACCATTTAGTTGTTGCTTTGACATTTCTACCAGGTTAATTAAGATTAAGATTATAAGTTAGTTTAAGGAGATCGTCCCAATTTTTCAACTTATTTCGTCCGGTTCGTTTGAAAAATGTATTTTGATTCGTATGTATTTTTTGTAAGCCTTTTTTACTCGTGTCACTTTTTCGATTTTGGCCTTAGTTTCTTTTACGAAAATATAGTTTTTAGGTACATTTTTATGTATATTTCAAGACGTATCTCCTCATTGAGTTTTGATGCTAGAACAAAACCAAAGACACTTTTAGAATCCTTGGAACATTTCTAACAAAATAAAATAGTAAAATTTTAACATTTTGAAAGTTTTTTTGTGATATGTGATATTTTTGATTACATCACAAAATATTATTTTTGGGTTTAGAGTTGTATAACTTTTCTTTCTTCTCAAATCTGAAAAAAGCCTATTTTATTTTGTTAGAAATGTTCCAAGAATTCTAAAACAGTCTATGGTTTTGTTCTAGCATCAAAACTCAATGAGGAGATACGTTTTGCATGTTGAAAGTTAGAGGTTTTGGGTAGAAGCTACAAACAAATTTTTTGTTGAAGTGTAATATAATGGACAATTTATGTAATTGAATGCTGTTTTCATTTTTATTTCAATAATTTACATGCATAAATTCATATTCACACTTTGAATTTTGATTTCCAACCCAAAAAAATGAATAAAAAATGAATATTTTTTCAATTATGAAATTTTTTATTTTCAGTTTTATTCATATATTTGACTATATTATGCAACTTTTGAAAAGAAACACAATTTCTCCTATTCATTTCTTTGATGAAGGCCTTAGTTTTTGTAAAAACGAGACATATTGGTTTTTTAGTTCATTCTTATGGATATTTCAAACCTGATTTTCTCGTTGAGTTTTATGCTAGAACAAAAATAAAAACAGTTTTAGAATCTGTGGAACATTTCTAAAAAAAGGAAATTTTTAAATTATCCATTTCCTCTTTTTGTTTTCTTTTTATATGAGGTTGAAATTGGGTCGAAAATTCAAAATTTTTGTCCCCTTTCCCTCCCTTTGGGGGAGGGGATCTATTGTTCGTAGCGCCATAAAATTTTAGGACCGAATAGTCCACCACCTAAGGGTCCTTTTCGAACAACAAAACAAAAAAAGCTCACCGGACCGACAGGGGCCTGGCAGGGGCCTGGGACTATCTCCTTAAGCCTCCCTAACCGCTACAAAAAAGAGCGTATCGAAGAGAGGAAGGGGAAGGTACCATTGAGTATGGAGATAAGAGAATAAGGAATCTATGCAGAAGGGGCATAGAAACAGCAAGTTGAGAAAGAAGTTGAGGAAATATGACAAAAGTTGAAGAAGAAAGTCAGAGTTGCTGAAAAACAAGACAGTAGTGAACCGAAAAAAGGTGGTCCTTAACAAAACAGAATAAAATATTTTATTTCGACAAAAAGAAGGCCTACCTAACTCTCAGCTCGGGCACTCACGTAGTCCTCCTGGGAGCGCTAATTCCCAGAGATACAATAATTGTATCCCCCTGAGTGTTGGCATTGCTACCAAAGTTGCTGTGCTGTTGTCTTCTATCTTTCTCCGCTATCTATGAAGATTCCTTCAATTACCACGTTATTGCTCGCATATTCCATCTTACTCAGTCAAGTGCAATACAACTCAATACAATAAATTTTTCACCAAAAAGACAGAACTCATGTCCGACTTCAACAATTCTGGCATAAAAACACAATGTATGCCCTCCTTTCGTCGGGCCACAAAAATTCTCCAGAACTTCACCCCCATTCGTTACACAGCGATATAGCATTACATAAATGTCGATAACTACCGTTTAGCATGAGCGACTCGAAAAGGAGCCGTCATGGACATTCTAACACTTATCACAACATTCGCATTTTTACCCGTCATCATAAGGATTCAATCAACATATGAACAAAGATTGAGGCCAATATTGCTGAAACTCGTAATTTTTACCCGAAGAACCAGGATACATGGATGCAAGGGAACAATAAATGTGGAATGATTGAAGCTAAGACCCCAAAGTTGGGGTTCCAGCTCCCACCTTCACTTTGGCCGAGCGTCTTACTCACGCTGGAACCCTTTCTTAACTCAGCATTGAGTATAGGAGCGCAGTACGCGCGACCATTTTGGTTCTAAACTGTGCCGCAGTACATATCAACTGCTACAAGCCTCTAGGACTTAGACAAACCGTAATACAAACATTAAAACACAACCTCGCCACTCATGAGCTGGGTGGGTCTACTCAGATTTAACATCATATATTTCCGAAGTAGTAATGGAACTACCAATCAGGACACAATTCACCCCAATTAGCTTGAAATGGAAATTATTTAAATAGCAATTTCGAAAAAGATTTATTCATTGACGAATTTTTGACATTTTATAACCAGAAATCAGTTACACAAACGACCAAGTATCTTTTAGGTATAAATTTCAATTTTCGTAATCTAACCACAAGGGTTTCATCAATAAAAACAATAAATAGTATGTTTAGGAATAATTCCATTCTCTGAAGTATTTTTTAGGAATATATAATTTATCAAAGTTTTGAAAGTACCTACCTTGAAGTGGATGTCTGTCTTTATTAATAAAGATAAAATTATATGGTTCTTTGTATGTGTTTGAACAAAACTCTTTAAATTCATCAAAGGGCATGTCCTGAGATATGATATCTGTGTAAATGTTCTTCATATCAGTTGAGTCTAAACCAAACATAATTAGAACGTTAGCATTTGTTCTAATTGTTTGTCCCGGTAATAAATAATAATTTTGTGATAAGTAGATTGAACAGCAGTTGTTGTGTCTACCTCTAGTGTAAAAGCTATCAGCTGGACTTTGATCTCTTTCAGTTGCTATATCGTCGAAAATAAAAAGATTTTTCTTTTTTGAATCTACGTCACTTGGATCGGGAATAGATGTCATATCTTGAAAATATTCAATTTTAGATTTTGAGTTTCTTTTAATAGGTAAATTCTCAAGGAAATCGTCAATATTACCATTGCCCTTTTCAAATAATTCAATTATTTCAGATTGGTTATAGCCTTTATCAAAAGCATTCTTCAACAGTTTATTTTCTGGTTGATGTATTGATTTACTGTACAGAAAAAGATGATTAAAATCGACAAATTTTTCTAACAGAAGTTTTATTAATAAAGAAGTTTTACCACAGTTTGATCTCCCTACGATGAGACATCTCAAGCCAGGAGAAGGAAAAATGAAGTGATTCTTTTGATTATTTCTTTTACTGTCTTTCCACATATACACCATTTTATTTAACTAATAAAATACAACTGACTTTCCAAAATTTATTTTCTGTTTGTAGCAATTGTAAACATTGTTTTTTTAAATTTGCTACTTCATTAAGTTCAATTTTTCAATGTATTTTTCTTTCTTATTGGTTGTCTCGTTGGGCAATTACGAGAGAAAAAGGTACCATTGGTGTCATAAGAATCGTTACTGATTAATGTTTCAAGATGAATGATATCTGACTCTAATTGAGTTATAACTTCCCTATTTAATTCGACATCATTTTGAATTTGATCAACATCTAATTGCAATTGATTTATTTTTGCAGTATTGAGAACAACTTCTCTTTGAATATCTGTAATAATATCTTCCATTTTATTAAGTTTATTTCTTTTTATGGTTGTCTCGTTAGGCAATAACGAGAGAATGAGCTACCTTTGGTTGTAAATAAAGTAAATACATCGAGTTTGCAATTTTTGAGCATCTATTACTTCATATGGAATATTGCTTTTCATTTTGATTAATATAAATTTTCAGAATACTTTAAAATTTACATTGGATAAATACATTGAAATTTTTAAAATATACTGAGAAAATAATTTATTAAAAATGGAATCATTTAATGTATCACATCTATCTAATACTAAGAATACAAAAAGGCATAATAATTTAAAGAAAATTTCAGTAAAGATGACTTCAAGTAACAATTTTTGTAATATATGTAATATTTACATCATCAGCTTGAGAAGACATGAGAAAAGCATGAAACACAATAAAAACGTGAGTAAACTATTAATCTCGGATCTGTATTTTGATGAAAACAAAGATTTCTGTAATATATGTAATATAAATGTCTCTGATCTAAAAACACATCTAAAATCTACTAGGCATATTAAAAACATAAATCAAGAATTAATTTCCGATTCATATTTTGAGAAAAAGGTGTGTAAAATATGTAAAGTAGAAGTAAAAAATCTAGAACAGCATAAGAAATCAAAGAATCATTTTAGAAACGTTTATGGCTGTAAATTCAGAGGAAAAAAATGTGCTATAAATGAAAAATGCCTGGAATATATGTTCTCTGATATATCAGTTATAGATCCGACAGTTTTCATGAGGAATATGACCCCGGTTGTGAAATCAATTTTGAGAGAGCAAAAGTTTGATAATATGAAGATACAATTGGCAATTTTAGTTCAATTTTATGAATACAAAGAAAAAAATGAAAAAGTATATTCAACAGCATGGATGAATACAGGTAAGTTTGTAGACATATCGAAAAACTTTACAAACATTGATGATCTGTATAAAGAAGCTATTAGAAAGGTTGAAGAATATACAAAAAACTCCTCGGGCTGGATAACAGATAAATTATTAGACTTCAATGTAAAAATTATTGAATACAAGCCTATCAAAGGTTCTAGTTGTATAGAATTACCTGAAAAGTTTCAAAAGTCGACTTATAAACTAATTAATATTAAAAATACCGATAATAAATGCTTTATGTGGAGTGTTGCGAGATATTATTGCCGAGATGAAAAAAACGGCAATAGAATATCTAAAAGAATAAAAACTGAAGCTGAAAAGTTAAATTTCAGAGACATAACATTCCCAGTAAAACTTAAAGATATCGATAAATTTGAGAGAAACAATAATGTGTCAGTAAATGTTTACAACTTTAATTACTTGAAAGAATTATGTCCTTTGAGAATAACAAAGGTAAAAAATGAAGATGTTATATCACTTTTATTGTCAACAAATGAAAATAAAAGTCATTATGTATTGATGAAGTCGTTAAGTCCATTTATGCAAACTAAAGATGGTCATAAAAAACATGTCTGTCCATATTGTTTATGGCCATTCACAAAAGAATGTTTATTAACAAACCACATTAATGATTGTTCAGTTCACACTCCAACAAAGTTTGTTCTTGAAGGAGGTAAATTGAAATTTAAACATTACCAAAAAACAATTAGACATCCTTTCACAATTTATGCTGACTTCGAATCAACATTGACAAAAATAGATACGTGTCAACGAAATCAAAACTCGAGTTACACCATGAACATTCAGAAGCACAATCCTAATTCATTCTGTTGCTATACAAAATCTGAAGCAGATGAATATTCCCGTTTAGAAATATATAATAGTAAAGATGCTTCCCAAAAGTTTGTAGAATATTTAGAAAAAGAAACCAAGAGAATTTATAGTCTGTTGAAAATAAATAAGAAAATCTATTTACCATCAGATGAATTCGAAAAATATAAAGAAGCCACAAGATGCTATGTATGTGGCGGAGAATTTACGGAAGATAACTATAAAGTTAGAGACCACAATCATTTGACAGGTCATTATAGAGGTCCAGCTCATTTAAAATGTAATTTAAAAATTAGGAATCCTAATTTTATACCTGTGTTTCTACACAATCTGTCTAATTACGATGCTCATTTGTTCGTGAAAGACTTGGGAAATATATCCGGAAAGTTGAACGTTATTCCACAAACAGATGAAGAATATATTAGTTTTACACAAACCATAAAAGTAGATTCCTATGTATGTAAACATACAGGAAAAATTAAAGATATCACCAGAGACTTACGGTTCTTAGACAGCTACAGGTTTTTACCTTCATCTCTAGATAAACTTTCGAAGAATTTATCTGAGCACAAAGAATTGTCGAAGTTCTTTCTCAATGAACAAATATTAGAGTTGATCAACAAAAAAGGTATTTATCGGTATGAATGTGTAAATAGTTATGAAAAAATGAACGTTAATAGTTTACCAGCTAAAAGTGAATTCTACAGTAGATTAAATAATAAAAATATTTCAGAAAATGAATATCAGCATGCACTCAAAGTCTGGAGAGCTTTTAATTGTACAACATTCAAAGATTACCATAATTTATATCTAAAAGTCGATACATTATTACTAGCCGAAGTATTTGAAGAATTTAGACTAACATGCATGAAACTTATTCTCTAGATCCAGCACATTATTTTACAGCTCCCGGATTGTCTTTCGATGCTCTACTGAAACATACAAAAATAGAATTGGACTGGTTTGAAGATCCTGATATGCTCCTATTCATCGAAAAAGGAATAGGAGGTGGGATTTCTACAATATCAACACGATATGCAAAAGCAAACAATCCATATATTCCAGAAACGTTTGATAAAGGAAAACCAAATAGTTTTATCACATACATAGATGCAAATAATCTTTACGGATGGGCTATGTGTCGATCATTACCTACTGGAAACTTTAAATGGAAAAATCCAAAGTCGAAACTCAAAGCAGATATAGGTTATATATTAAAAGTTGATTTAAGTTATCCGATGCTCTCCATAATGATTACATGCTTACATGCTCTCCATAATGATTTACCATTAGCTCCAGAAAATATCAAAGTAAACGATGTATATAAATTAATTCCACATCTTGGAAAACGAGAAAAATATGTTGTACATCTTAAATCTCTAACACAATATCTAGATCTAGGATTGAATTTAGAGAAAATTCATAGAATGTTATAGTTTGATGAAAGTCCATGGATGAAATCATATATTGATATCAACACAAAAATGCGTCAGCAAGCTAAATCTGAATTTGAAAAAGACTTCTACAAGCTGATGAACAATTCAGTATTTGGTAAAACAATGGAAAATATTAGAGATAGAGTAGATGTGTGTTTGGTAAAGTCAGAGAAAGAATTAAATAAATTAGCAAATAAACCAAACTTTACCAGTTTTAAAATATTCTCAGAAAATTTGATAGCATGTCATATGCAAAAACAAAGACTTAAATTCGATAAACCAATCTACGTAGGGTTATCTGTATTGGATATAAGTAAAACATTAATGTATGATTTCCATTATAATCATATTTAAAAGAAATATGGTAATAAGGCAAAGTTGTTGTTTACAGATACAGATTCATTATGTTATGATATCGAAACAAAAGATTTGTACAAAGATATGGAAAGAAATAAAGACTTGTATGATACATCAAACTATTCTAAAGAACACTTCCTATATTCAACTAAAAATATGAAAGTAATTGGGAAAATGAAAGACGAAACGTGTGGAATACCAATTGAAGAATTCGTCGGTCTCAGAGCAAAACTATATAGTTACAAGACGAAAAATTCCGTGAGTAAGAAAGCAAAAGGGGTAAGTAAGAACATAACTGAGCACAATATCACAATGGATGAATATAAAAGAGCATTGAATAATGAAACAATATACAAAACGATGTATAATATCCAAAGTGTTAACCACGAATTATATACTAAAGAAATAAATAAGGTTGCATTAAATGGTAATGATGACAAGCGACATATATTACCAGATGGTATCAACACACTAGCATTAAATCACTATAAAATATATTAATTGAATAAAGTATAAAAAATGATTATCTACAACAATAATGACTTCTATAACCAAGATTTATTATCTGTTGAAAATGAACAGTATTTGAGTGATTTGAAATCAATAGTTAGTGAAGAAAAAACTGGGAAGGGTATTGTAAATACATTGCTTAGAAAACTTCCATTACCTGAAATGCATTTGAAATTACCATCTAATATTCAATCTGAACAAGTCCCGAACGGTTCATTCAACAATAAACATACCTACTCATTTTGCGGTCCAGGAACTAAGGTGCAGAAGCGAATTCAAGAAGGTTATCGAGGAGTTAACTCACTCGATCAGGCTTGTACGAATCATGACATATTTTATTCACAACATTCAGCAACGAAAGAAAGAAATTATGCTGATGATATTCTAGCAAGAAGAGCCGCTGAAATTGCAACTGATCCAAATGAATCAGAATACGTTCGGCAAGATGCTAAATTAGTTAACGCAATTATGGCTGGTAAGAGTTGGGCAGGAATGGGCCTCTCGTCGACAAAAAACTTTTAAACACGCTCACTGATGTGAGCGATAAAATCTTGAATGACTTATATTATAATCCAAAGACTGGTTATACTGGAATGAATCAACTTGTTAAAAAATCCGGCTTATCTTCAACTCTCGTACGAAATTGGTTAGAAACTCAAAAAACTCACACTCTACATAAACCAATAAAACATAATTTCAAAACGAGAAGGGTGAAGGTATCAAAAATTGATGATCAATGGCAAGCTGATTTGGTTGACATACAAAACTATAAAGATCAAGGAAAAAACTACATTTTAACAGTAATTGACATTTTCAGTAAATATGCATGGGCGATTCCAATAAGTAAGAAGACAGGTGAAGAAATCAAAACTTCATTTCAAAAAATATTTAAAATACGAATTCCTTCTAAAGTTCAGACAGATAAAGGATTAGAGTTTACAAATAAATCCACTCAAGAACTATTCAAGAAACATAACATTCAGTGGTTTAGTTCAGAAAATGAAACCAAAGCTCAAGTTGTTGAACGCTTCAACAGGACGTTAAAAACTAAAATGTGGAAATATTTTACACACATGAAAACTAAAAAATGGGTGAATATTTTACAAGATTTATTGCAAAATTACAATAATAGCTATCATAGAACAATTAAAATGACACCTAATCAAGCATCATTTTAAAAGAACAGTAGAAAGGTTTATGATAACTTATTCCCTCCAACCGAACCAACTTTCACATCACCGAAACTCAAAATTGGGGATAGAGTAAGAATAAGCAAGAAACGGAAAGACTTTCGGAAGGGTTATTTGCCAAATTTCACTAATGAGTTATTCGTTGTATCCGAAATACTGTCTACTGAACCAATTACTTATAGATTAAAAGATATGGATGATGAAGAAATAAAAGGAAGTTTTTATGAACAAGAACTATCAAAATATACTAGTGATGTTTATGCAATTGAGAAAATTCTCAAGAAGAGTAAAGGAAAACTTCTGGTCAAGTGGAAAGGTTATGATGAACCTTCATGGATCTTAGAAACTGAACTTAATGTCAGTTCAGAGTGAACTTATATTAAGGTAAAGTCTTTTTTGAATTTTTCTCTTTAAAAAATGGCGTTGATTGATATCAAAACTAAATCAGATTTACTAAACTTAGCAAAGAGTTTGAAAAAGCAATTCACAACTGATAAAATAATCGAACAAGATTTATACCATGATGTTAAAAAAGTTTACAAACCATCGATTGAACCTTTATCTAAAATTGTTGACGAAACTAAACAAACTAGGTTGGCAATAAAAGATATACCTCATGAAAAACTTGAAGCTATCAAAGGAAAACCTGTTGAGAAACAAGCTTTGCCATCTTCTGAATCCAACACTGTAGTTGGGCCTATCGCATTGGATTTCTTGCGTTTTGCATGGAAACCTGGAAATGAGTATGATAAAGCTTATAGCATTCGTTGGGATGGAAGTAAAGTTATGCTAGGAAATAAAAAGGTAGATATTTTGGGTAATGATTTGAAAATTGGAGATAAAATATATGAAGGCACAACTGGATTATGGGAATTATTAACAAAGCAAAATCCTATTGATTTTAGGGACGAAGATAAAAATAATTATTATGATATGTTGTATTCAACTGATGCTTATTTGAAGGAAGACGGTACCATAAAGGCAAATAGGGGTGAGAAATATTCTAAATTTATCAAACCCTTCTATCGAATAGCTCAACGAAAAAAGCTCAAGCTGCAGTTGAAACAATCAGATCAGCAAGTCCCTCAAGTCGTGAATCAAGTCGTGAATCAAGCCCTGAACCAAATCCTTTAAGAAACACAAACATAGTAGAATCCTCAATTTTGAGTCAATACCAAAGTCCTTCAACAAGTCAGAGACCAATTTTCGACCCTTCACGAAGGTCTACTTTTAGACCAACTCCTACTCCTATACCTTCTCCTACATCTTCTCCTATACCCCCTCATCATCCTCCCAGAGAGGATTCAGACGTTTCAGGATCAGGTATTATTGTATTACCATCTAACATCAATGATCTTGTAAAAAGACACCAGTTATTGTTCGGTTCGTTTACCGCTGGAAATACAGGAGTTTTTAATGAACTGCAAATACTTACGCACGAACTTTTAAAGCAAGGTCTATTAAATACTCTGAAGTAAAGGTGTTTGATGATTTATTGTTTAAAAAATGGAATCTCAAAGCATTGTAATTAGTGAAAGAAAAAGTGACATAAGTATAAACTTTAATCCAGCAATAGAATTGAACAAAAATAAATTTCACGAAATGGCACTGGTTGGGTTAGACATGTATCATTCTATTCCTAACATTGATGAAAATAATAATAAATTTTATTATGAATTAAATGGTGTTGAAAATGTAATTACACTTCCAACAGGTTGTTATGAAATAGAAAGTATAAACGAATTCATTCAAAAAACATTGGCAGGTTTTATTGAAATCAAAGCAAATACTAATACTTTGAAATGCGTCATAGTTCTCCATTCATCTACGGTAAAAGTATTTTTCAATAAAGAAAAAACTTTAAATACAATGTTAGGATTTGGAGAAATTATCTTAGAAGGTGTTGGAGAACATGAAAGTATAAATATAGTGAACATAATGTCTGTTAACGCAATCCTCGTTCATTGTAGCGCAATTAACGGCTCATAACTCAACGGTTCTTTGCATAATATTTTATATTCCTTTTTCCCAAACGTCCCACCAGGATATAAAATTGTAGAAAATCCAAATAAACCAATTTATCTACCGATATATCAACCTTTACTCTATGATTTGAGAATTTGGCTTACTGATCAAAATGGACATGCTCTGAATACTAGAGGTGAAGAAGTAACTGTTCGATTACACCTAAGATCTAGAAATTAAAATAATTTGATAAAATTATCTTTAAAAAATGGATTCTTTAAGATGGAATGAAAATATTAAAGTTGATGAATCAATTGAAAAAATTGAAACGCATAACTATGAACCACAAATAGGTACTGATTTGAATCGTGAACATAATGATATCAAGATCATTTTCCAGAATCAAGATCAGTTTGTATTACCTAGTAAAAGTTTTATATATATAGAAGGAGCTTTGAATAAAGAAGATGGAAGTGATTATAATTTTAAAGATGAAAAAAAAACAATAATCAACAATGGATTAATGCATTTGTTTGATAGAGTTTCTTACAGAATTGGAGATGAAGAAATTGAAGGTTATAGTTACCCTGGAATTACAACAACTCTAAAAGGATTAGTTAGCTATCCCCGAAATGTTAAAGAAAACATGATATTTTTCTGGAGCGTCGATACTAAGAAGAATGAAAAATCAAACGAAGGATTCAGCGATCGAAATGACTACTTAAGTTCAGCTAATGGGAAATTCAGCGCTGCTATCCCACTTGAACATGTGTTTGGATTTTGTGAAAATTATAAGAAGGTAATTTATGGAGTGAAACATGCTCTGACTTTAAGAAGAGGTGATAATTCTAATGCTATATTCAAATCAGATGAGAAAGATGCAAACCAGCAAGATAAAGTAGTTGATGGTAAAATTAATATTACAAAATTAATTTGGAAAATGCCAGCTTCCAAACTGTCTGATGAGTATAAAATAAAGCTATATCGTCAAATTAAGGATAAAATAACATTACCTATTCCTTATTTGAATAGACAATTGGAACAAACAATTGTAAACTCTCAACAGAAATTCTTAGATTGGACTTTAACTCCAAATTCAGGATCTCAAAGACCTCGATACATAATTTTAGCATTCCAAACTAAGAAAGCTAATTCACAAGCTGTAAACAATGCAATTTTCGATCATTGTAACTTGACGAATGCATATGTTCAGCTGAATAATGAACGATACCCTGATCACAATTTACAGATTGATTTCGATTCTAACAATTATGCTACAGCTTATAAGATGTTAATAGATTATGTACCTAATGAAAATTGTGCTATCGAATACAGACACTTTAAATATTTGTATCCCATCTATGTGTTTGATATCAGCAGACAAAATGAACGTATCAAGGAAACTACAATTGATATTAAAATTAAAGCAGAATTTAAAACCAATATTCCTGATGATACACATGCATATGCACTGATTCTATCTGACAGAGTAATTCGATTGCAATCTGACGGTGATAAAATGAGTTTAAACTACTAAAAATTAAAATATATTCACATAATAATGTTTAAAAATGTATTGTGTAAAGTGTAAGAAGAAAACTGATACTGATAATCCTCAATATTTAATTACAAAGAACAATAAGATACTGGTCAAAGGTATGTGTATTATTTGTAAAAAGACAAAGACTTCTTTTGTTTCTAAAGATACTGCGACGAGAGGGGGTTTTATATTTACAATTCCAGCTTTATTAGCTGGCCTTGGGGCTGCTGGCTCTTTGGCTGGAGGTGCTGCTGCAATAGCATCCGCAGTTAATAAGAAAAAAGCTGACGATAAACTCTTGTCAGAAACTAAAAGGCACAATGAAGCAATGGAAAGTAAAAAAGGTTCAGGTATACGGATAACTCCGAGAAAAAAAAAACTTGTGGAAAAGGTCTCTACTTGAAACCACCAAAGAAGTAATCCTTAACCAACCATTATCTAAACATGATTTAGAATACTACATGAATATATTGAAAATTCCGAATATTCGAGGTATTTACATGAGAGATACTTTACCTAAACACCCTCTAGAAACGGAATGCGGAATCCTAAATTTGGACACTGAAAAAGGATTAGGAACGCATTGGACTTGTTGGTATAAGAAAGATAACATATGTTATTACTTTGACAGTTATGGTTTGATTTATCCAATTGAATTTAAAGACTACTTAACAGATTGTGTTGATATAATTTTCTCTACTTACAAAATCCAGAAAAAAGGGGATGTAATTTGTGGACATTTATGTCTAGAAATGATGAAGCGTTTAGAAAATGAAAGCTTTCATGCAATTCTTTTAGATCTGTATAAAACCCCAACTAGTATTTAGAAAATAAACTACAGTTAATTTTTTTTCTTCAAAAAATGTCTTGTGGAAATATTTATGCAGCAAAGTTGGTCTTTTTACATTCCTGTAAAGAAAATAATGAACAGGAAAATAGTAAAAATAATTCTGAAGGACTTTTGCAGAATGTAGAGCAAATAAAAAGTTTACTTGAAGATTCTAATATAGAGTCATTGAAAGACACAATTGAAGCTCTCAAAAATGAAAGAACTGAATTGGAATCAATTATAAACGAGTATGATGAGAAATATGTGACTCTAAAAACAGATTTACAAGTGAAATTTTCTGATGTAGACTCAATCGTTAAATTCTTAGAGACGTTAATTTATGATTTTTCTGAAAAGTTCGGTGCTCTTGAACCAAAAATTGTTTCAAATGAGGAACGACTATCAAGCATAGACTATACATTGATGAAGAAAATTGATGAAATTGATGCTAAATTTGAAAACATTGATTCAAACATAATCAACCTAACAGACGTAAAAATTCCTGAGATTGGGGATAAATTGAAGAGTCTAGAGTCAGGTATTGAAACTAGAATTGATGAAAAGCTGTTAGTTAAAGAGTCAGCATTAACCGATCAGATTAAAGGAGTTGAAGCTAAATTTGAGCTTGTGGACTCTAAGATAACCAATTTGATTGATGTTAAAATTCCTGAGATTCTAGAGAATTTTAAGAATCAAGAGTCAGTTATACAAAATCAAATGGATGATAAACTGAAGACTTTAGAAACTAAAATTAGTGATCAAATTGATTCAAAGAACTTATTAATAAGTAATAAAATTGAAGAACAAGAAATTAGTATAATTAATGTTGTGAATGAAAAAGAAAAGAGCTTGCAGACATCACTTAATGATCAAATTGAAGAAAAGCTGAAGAGTTTAGAATCAACACTGAACAATACTGTTGAAGAAAAAAGTAAAAGCTTAGAGGCACATCTAACTGATTTAAGTGATAGAAACCTTTTTGTTATGGAAAGAACTGTAGCATTAGCACCTTCGTTTGTTGAAGTTGACAATAAGCTGAAAAATTTAGAGTCAACCATAACCTCATCCAGCGAAGAAAAATTCAATGATCTTAACAAAATTATAATGGAATTACGAGCAGAGTCAGTCCCATTAAGAAAAATAGAAGAAATAGCTAAGAACTTGAGTGATGTTGAAAGTCTTTTCCAGGAGTTTTCATGAGACATTATTTCAAATCAGAATGAAATCAGTCAGTTCAAATTAATGCTTCAGAATGAAACTGATAAAAATGTAAAATTAAACCAGGAAGTGGAAAGTTTGAGTGACCGATTAAACAATTTGATATCTATGAGAGTTAGAGAAAATTTAGAGAATTGAAAATTCTATGTATAAAAAATGATAGGCGTAAATATTTTTGGACAACAAGGAAAAAAATCATATTTATCTTCAATACCAGGACCTCCTGGAATAGGTTTTAAATATCTTGATGAAGATCAAAATTTCGATTTAAATAATAGAAGACTTGCAAATATTTCTTTTCCAACCGAAGAATTTGACGATACGAACAAAAAATACGTTGACGAAGTTCTGGAAAATTTGAGGCTTCATCTCAGAAAATATATAGAGGTAAGAGAAAATCTTATCAATGAAAATTATCAGTTCAGAAGTGATTCTATCCAAGCATCTGTAGATAAGAGTACTACAGGTTTTCAAGAAAAACTCAGTGAAATTATGACAAATCTAGATGAACATAGTAAAATATCTGAGGAAAAAATAGAGGTGATTCGAACAGGTACTTTAGAACATACAGACTTTTTGAAAAATGAGATAAAGAGGTTGGAAGAAGAGGAAATAAAAAGTGTGAAATTAGACTATGCAAATCTCGAGAGAGTATTCAACGATATGAGTTCATACATTGAAACTTTCAGAAATAATCTTCATGAACAGGATAGAGAAACTATCATAAATACAAATGAAATAGAAAAATTGAAACAGTCATCACTGAAATTGGAGGATGATTATGCTGATATAAAAAACAGATTAATATCGTTAGAGAATACTTTGAGACAAGAAACCGTTGAACCGTTGAACTAAAAATGGTTTTCTGAAATGCTCCCGAACAGAGTACAATTAATTTCGTTTGTTAAAATACAGGTAGATTGAGAAAATTGATATTTATATCTAAGAGATACTTGGTCGTTTGTGTAACTGATTTCTGGTTATAAAATGTCAAAAATTCGTCAATGAATAAATCTTTTTCGAAATTGCTATTTAAATAATTCCCATTTCAAGCTAATTGGGGTGAATTGTGTCCTGATTGGTAGTTCCATTACTACTTTCCGAATACATTCACTTTTTTAACAAATTTCAGTACTTTATGAATAGGTCCCCATCAGATAACAGGTTGGCCACACTTATGTTTCCTCATGTCACCGCTGAAAAATTACAAATCCCATTTCCTTTCCTGTTGGACATAACAAATTATAAGACTTCAGCTGTAACCAGACGCTTGAAACGTAAAATACACATTCTGTGAAATCTATCCTGCAGAATTGAAATCTCTCAGAAATACCTTTCTTCTATAACATCATGAACAACGTGAAGAGAACTCTCCAAGTAATAATGCTATAACTGGAAAAATTACACAAATCGCTATACATATACAGGGTGTGCCAGAAGTCACCGAGCGTTTTAATTTCCTAATTTTAATTTCTGATTTTCTAACCGAGCCTAGTTTAATTTAATTTCCTTGTTCCTAATATAAGGAAAACTATGAACGCTAGGGAGTTGAAACTTGTTTTATTTGAAAGAATAACATTTTTATGTTTTGTCATGGCTAGCTAAGTTTTAAATACGTTCGAATGAGTGCCACGGCTGTTTAAACAAATTAGGGCTCTTTTCTTTGTCGTTTCCATAACGCTCCTTAGTGTATCTGGCGAGAGTTGAGCTATTTCATTATAAATTTTGTTTTCAAGTTCTCGTAATTTTATCAAATTGGCTACATAATCTCGTGACTTACGGGAGCCCCATAAAAAGAAGTCGCATGGGGACAAATCTGGAGAACAAGGAGGCCAAGGGATGTTATTAAATCGTAAAATCAATCTATTTGGAAAGCACTCTCCCAACAATACCCTTTCCCTTCCTGTTAATAACAATAGTGTTGATGAACCATAACATATTTTTTCTTCTAATAAATCAGTTTCAACTTCCCAGCGTTCATAGTTTTACTTTTATTATCAAATTAGAAGGGTAAGTTACTTCTGGCCGACCCTGTAATAACCGAAAGACAATTGGCATGGGCTGGACCATTTTGGAACACATTGCAGCTACTACCACACCTTAGGAGTACTGTCGTCGCTAAAATCAGAAATTGTGAAAGGAAAAAATAAATGCTAGAAGAAAAGTTGAAACACTAACACGCAAGCTGGAAAGTGAAGATAAACGTTTCTGAAACTTGCAAAGCCCTAGGGACTCATAGTGCGTGATTTACGATATTAAAAAAGTAATGTCAATATTTTGCGCAACGTTGATTCGAGATCAGATGTTAGATTTAAGGCTCCCTAACTGCAACAAAGACGTTCGAAGTAGAGGAAGGAAGAAGGCACCGTTATATATGGAGTTAAGGAAACGTGGAATCTATGCACAAGGTACATTGAAACTGTACGTTCAGAAAAAAGTTCATGAAAGAAGATAAAAGTATAATGAAAAAGTAGTAGCTTTATTAGTGTTCAATTAGTAGTAGCCAATTAGCAGCTTTATCGACCGATTTAGAGGCAGAAGAGGCTTTTTTTGTGACTAAAGGGCTAGAACAAAATCTCTTGGTGGCCGACGGAGGGGTTGAACAGAATCTCTTCGTGGCTGCTTGAGAGGTTGAGCATGCCTTCTTCGTGGCTGCTGGAGGGGTTGAGCCCGCTTTTTTGTGGCTGCTTGAGGGGTTGAGCATGCTTTCTTTGTGGCTGCTTGAGAGGTTGAGCATGCTTTCTTTGTGGCTGCTTGAGGGGTTGAACACGTTTTCTTTGTGGCTGCTTGAGGTATTGAACAAGTTTTCTTTGTGGCTGCTCGAGGGGTTGAACGAGTTTTCTTTGTGGCTGCTTGAGGGGTTGAACAAGTTTTCTTTGTGGCTGCTTGAGGGGTTGAGTACGTTTTCTTTGTGGCTGCTGGAGGGGTTGAGCATGTTCTCTTTGTGGCTGCTGGAGGGGTTGAGCATGCCTTTTTCGTGACTGCTTGATGGGTTGAGCATGCTTTTTTCGTAGCTGCTTGAGGAGAACATTTTTGACTATCTGTGGATTCATTTGCGGTATCAAGGTGATTAGGAAATGAAAACTTGCGTTCTATCATTGAAGTGGGTGAAGTGCAAGGCCCGTCTTCATTGAAGATGAAACATCTATGGGCAGTGACTGACAACCTGCATAGGTTGATTGGATGCCACTTGGTCCACCTGCACAATAAAGAGAAAAATACAGAGAATGTACGGAATTTGGGTCCATTTTTAAATTATTATTACTTTCTTAAGTCAGTTCCAATGAGAACTAGTTTTCTCTGCTGAAAATTTGTTTAAATTTTATAAATTACAACAAAGAACATCGAATGGTGAAGGTGGGAGCAAAGCTTAGTAATGTTGGCACTGGCAAGTCAGGGTACAAATTGCAAAATGTTAACAGGACATACAGTACTGTTGAATAGTAAATCAATTGGGAAATGTTAATATGATTTACTCTGCTGTTGAATAATGAATAAGTTAGGGAAGATGGATGCAACTCACGGCAAATTGAAAAAAAGGTCAATTAGGAAAATATGTCTCACTAACATATAAATTGTCAAAATAAATCAAGATGCTGGTGATTTAGTGCAAAATTTGGTTAAAGAAGGAAGGAAAAACAAATATAAGCAACAATTACAATTGATACATGAGCAAGGAAAATTGTAAAAATATTACCAGGAGCGGGCTCAACCCCTCCAGCAGCCACGAAGAAGGCATGCTCAACCTCTCAAGCAGCCACGAAGAGATCCTGTTCAACCCCTCCGTCGGCCACCAATAGATTTTGTTCTAGCCCTTTAGTCACAAAAAAAGCCTCTTCTGCCTCTAACTTAATCTCCACTGGTTTTCATTATTTGTGTATTTTTTAGTCAGGATGATTCAGTTGTGGTTCACAATGTAAATTGTCCATGAAATGTGGATCGTTACCACATACGCCTGTGATGTGCGGGCAGTAAAACGCTGGATGACGTCTTGGGTACGTTTTTATTGATGAGACCGTCGCAGGCGAGGTTACAGGTGGGACGCACGACGATTGAGCACGGGGCCTGAGGGGCTAACTGCTTATAAATCCTCTGAGGCGCACAGGGTAGGGGGCATATGTGTGCGTGCGAGCACATACCTCCCCCACCGGCAATTTAAAGTGGGGTACTCAATCATAAATGCAAAATAAAACATTCGGGAAAAAGAAAATTAAATTCAGCAATCAAAATTAAAATGGTACAGAATTTAACGATCACCTTTGGTTCCGCCTTTCTGGCGCGTAATACTCAAAAATTTTATTTACCCGAAAATATATCAGCAAATAACTATTTTTTTCAAATTAAAACGGTGCAACTTGGCTAATTTCAGCAAGAGCACGTAATCCAAGAAGTAAAAGTTAATAAGCAATAATACTCAGTAACGCAAGCAAGAAGAAGGAAGGTAGCGAAGCTGGTTAATAAAAAGCCTTTTCTTAACCATGAAAAAAATAAAACACGAGCTCCTATAAAAACACAACACATCCTTCGAACTTACAATAACAACAACAACGCATGGTAAAGGAATGAAAATAAAATGCCAGATATTCTAAATAATAAAAAAACGAATGAAAAAAAGGTTCGATTCCCATAAACCTAAACAATTTCTTCAGTTTGTTCGCATTAAAACAGCTTTCTTCCAGCGCAACAAATTTGTAAATACTAAACAATTTAAGAACCTGGTAATCATAAAGATAATTTAGGGATCGTGAGCACAGTAGAAACTTCTACAGAGGAACATCACCAATTTGTCCGTACACCATTACATGACAATTGTAGATTCGCGCATAATCACCGATTAGTACTAAAACAAACAAACCTTAAAAGTATATGAGTATAATACTGGTTAAATAGGTTAACGGCAATTAAAATACGAGTAATTCGGCAAGAAAATTACGGAAATTTTATAGTTAACGATAAACTATTACCACGTAGGTAACGATTGATGAGTACGCAGTATTAAATGTAATGAATCAAAATGATTATTCTAAAATAACTCCATCATTGATGCTTCTCAGCTTGAGTATAAAAAGCAAGGCGAAAAGCGCTACACGTAAAGTCATTTTTATCAAAAATGATCAAATGAAACTGAACGAACGTTTCGGACTAACTGTCCATCTTCAGCAAGAAAAATTTCTGTAAAACGAAACCAAATAAGAGAAATTAAAGCACTAAAGTAGTATACATACAAAATCTAAACTTTGAAAAAACACAAACAACGGTAAAAAATATAAAAGATAAGGAAAAAATGAATTACGTATTGGCAACATGAAGCGGGAAAGCACTTTGGGTGTCATTGAGAGCAGGTTTCATTTTGTAAATATACAAAGCTTCGAGAATGCGCAGATCTGTTTTGTAAGAAGTACTGG
This sequence comes from Morinoia aosen, assembly GCA_030386875.1. Classification (NCBI taxonomy): domain Eukaryota; kingdom Metazoa; phylum Arthropoda; class Malacostraca; order Amphipoda; family Talitridae; genus Morinoia; species Morinoia aosen. Next base: position 39,962,625 of record CM059579.1, on the reverse strand, counting down.
CCAAGATTTTAAAATCATTTAGGGAGACCGAAACATTGCACTCTTCCGCATGAGATCTAATAGAGGATAGTGGGGGGGGGGACCTAAGAGGGAGACCAGTTCTGCAACTACGCCCAGCATGCTCGAAAACTCTAGTCTCCAGGGTACGGCAGGTAGAACCAACGTACCGCGATTCACTACGTGAACAACTGTATTGGTACACCAGAGACGAGCACAGTGAGGGTGGCAGTTTGTCTTTGAAACGAAAAAGAGAACCAATTGTAAGATTATTCACTAGGATCATTTGAACTTTGAGTTGGGGGAAGAACTTGTTAATAAGGGATTTAACATCCTCGCTTAGTTTCAATGACTGATCTCCAAAATACGGCAACTTAACATAGAAAGCTTGATGTGCACAAGATTGAACAGATTGAGAGTTATCATAAATTTTCGACAGAAATCTATTGATGTGCCGGTCAACAACTGAAGAAGGAAAGCCGTTTTTGGCAAAATATCGTCGCAAAAAATCGAACTCTTTGTGTAAGTATTGAAAGCTAGAACACACATTAAACGCTTTATGGATGAGAGTACGAATGCCGCAAACCTCAAAACTGCATGAAAAAAAGCTGAAAAATCTGATCCCGAGCCCAGAAAAAGTTTTCTTTCGGAAAACAGAGCACTGAAAAGTATTGCCAACTCTACACACGCATCATGAAACGGCAACCTATCATTTTTTTCGTCTTCTCTTGTAAATCTAATATTGCTATGACGAGAACTTAAATATTGGAGGAAGAGGTCAGCATGAGTCTTATCTCTGAGCAAAACAAAACTGTCATCAACATACCGCTTGTAAAATACCGGCCTAAACACAGGAGGACATTCTTTTCAACAGTTTTGTTCATGGTGGCACAGAAATAAATTAGCAAACGTTGGGCCTAAAGGTAAACCCATGCCCAACCCATCAACTTGCCTATAATATTTACCATTGAAAATGAAAAACGAATTACACACTGCCAATTTTAATAACTTTCAACAATACTGTGATAAAGCCCCATGAAAGTTTGACTGTAGACAACTCTAAAGCATTTGTAGATAGTTTGAGTAGTTTTGATAATGCTGATGGGCTATTCATGGCGTCCTTTGATGTGGAAAATTTGTTTACCAATGTACCTTTACTTCGAACTATGGAAATTTGTTTATCTAAATTATTGGCAAATTGTCAAACTTTCATGGGGCATTCTCACAGTTTTGTTGAAAAGTTATTAAAATTGGCAGTGTGTAATTCGTTTTCAATTTCAATGGTTAATATTATAGGCAAGTTGATGCGTTGGGCATGGGTTTACCTTTAGGCCCAACGTTTGCTAAAATATTTCTGTGCCACCGTGAACAAAACTGGTTAAAAGAATGTCCTCCTGTTTTAGGCCGGTATTTTACAAGTGGTATGTTGATGACACCTTTGTTTTGTTCAGAGGTAAGGCTCATGATGACCTCTTCCTCCAATATCTAAATTCTCGTCATAGCAATATTAGATTTACAAGAGAAGACGAAAAAAATGATAGGTTGCCGTTTCATGATGCGTGTGTAGAGTTGGCAATACTTTTCAGTGCTCTGTTTTCCGAAAGAAAACTTTTTCTGGGCTCGGGATCAGATTTTTCAGCTTTTGTTCATGCAGTTTTGAGGTTTGCGGCATTCGTACTCTCATCCATAGAGCGTTTAATGTGTGTTCTAACTTTCAATACTTACACAAAGAGTTCGATTTTTTGCGACGATATTTTGCCAAAAACGACTTTCATTTTTCTGTTGTTGAACGGCATTTCAATAGATTTCTGTCAAAAATTTATGATAACTCTCAATCTGTTCAATCTTGTGCACAACAAGCTTTCTATGTCAAGTTGCCGTATTTTGGAGATCAGTCATTGAAACTAAGCGAGGATGTTAAATCCCTTATTAACAAGTTTTTCCCGCAACTCAAAGTTCAAATGATCCACGTGAATAATTTTACAATTGGTTCTCCTTTTCGTTTCAAAGACAAACTGCCACCCTCACTGTGCTTGTCTCTGGTGTACCAATACAGTTGTTCACGTTGTGAATCGCGGTACGTTGGTTCTACCTGCCGTACCCTGAAGACTAGAGTTTTCGAGCATGCTGGGCGTAGTTGCAGAACTGGTCTCCCTCTTGGGTCCCCCCCTCCATATCCTCTGTTAGAACTCATGCGGAAGAGTGCAATGTTCCGGTCTCCCTAAATGATTTTAAAATCTTGGCCGGTACCTTTTACAAAAGAGATCTGCGCCTTCTTGAATTTTTGTATATATACAAAATGAAACCTGCTCTCAATGACACCCAAAGTGCTTTCCCGCTTCATGTTGCCAATACGTAATTCAGTTTTTCCTTTATCTTTTATATTTTTTACCGTTGTTTGTGTTTTTTCAAAGTTTAGATTTTGTATATATACTACTTTAGTGCCTTAATTTCTCGTATTTGGTTTCGTTTTACAGAAATTTTTCTTGCTGAAGATGGACAGTTAGTCCGAAACGTTTGTTTAGTTTCATTTGATCATTTTTAATAAAAATGACTTTCCGAGTAGCGATTTTCGCGTTGCTTTTTAAAATAATTATTAAATTATTGATTTACTTAAACTTTCACAAAAAGGGATAATAATACCATATACTTCAATAGGTGTTAGAGACTATTATAGTCAAATTTAGAACAATTTAGAACGAACCTTTGCAACTAGTAGTAAAACAATCGACGGAAAAAGCAACGTGCTGTAGGCTCGTAAGGCCTAAAATTATATCGGTCACATGGTTATTTATATAGAACATCGAGTATGAGGTTATTATATCGGATACACGGTTATATATAACATCAAGTATGAATATGAAACTATGTGAAATTAGTAAGAAATCAATGAAAATCGGGTTTCGCACCCTGCAAAAATAAAAAAGGAATAATCACTAATCCGTTTCAAATAATCGTAATCCAATCGTAATAAATAGTAAACAAAATCCATAATTCTCGAACGAGTCTGAATTTATAATTACCATCTTTCAAATTTCTAAATATGCCTAAACCACGTTGGCAACACTACGTCCATGGTGAAGTATCACTGTAAAAGGTAAACACTCTTTTTCAAGTAAACACCAAATTAAACCCTCAAAGTAAATTAGTATTATTAATTTAGCGGCTTTTTCCTTCCATTGCACGGAGGTGATTTACCCCTAATTTTTCAACTGACTGCGAGCGAAGGCTACTGCCGTCAAGTTATTGACTGCGCGCGGTTATACTGCCGTCAAGTTGTTTACTGCGCGCGGAGGCTTCCGTCAAAGCCGTCTCTGTTGACAGGCGCTCTGGCGCCAAGCGGTCTGGGCCGGACACCGCACAGTACAGTGCGTGAAGACGTAACGTGTTTAATACGTGTTTCGCCCGTACTCGCTGTGCTTCCTTGCTCGGACGCCCACGCGAAAATGAAATTGTAACGAAAACTAGACTCAATTAGCATGGCCAGGTAAAAATAAACACAGTATAACAAGTAACTAATGATATAACTAAATGAAAACACAAGCAATAATGCTTTTTAAAAGTGAACTGTAGCTTAATATTGAACATTGAATTTAAAACATTAAAATAAAGTCTTTTAAAATCAATCCTCTATATTTGAAACAAGAGTTTCACGTGTAAAAGACTAGCTTCTCAACTAAAAACTGCATCTAGGGTTGCATTCGGGAAATTTCCATTCGTCGGAAACGTTGATTCAATTTGAATGTTGTGCTGGTGATAATGTATTCCAATCAATTTTTCAATTTCGCTGAGGCGTCAAGATCGTTCGTCTCATGAGGGTAAAGGCAGTGTCAGCGATTGCATTTGGCAAACACGGAATTCGCTAACCATTTAATTTGTCAATTCAGCAACAACGTCCAAGAGAACGCACGCCTCGAGTGGCATGAGCAAAACACAATACAAAACAAAAAAAATAGCAAATTGCACAATTCGTGAAAACATCCGTAGAGGCACGTAAACATGTTATTTAACCTTAAGGTTAAAGTTCAACACTTAACTTAACATAGCGTGATAGGCGGAGAAACATAATCCATCTGCCTTTTAACAATTCAAAACACTAATATTAGAAGCATAAGCGTATACGAGATTATTATGTAGCAAAGCAGGTAACACAAAATGAAAATACTCAAGAGATAATTAACACATTAAATTGAGTAACTCAGCTAATACTTCCTAGCAAAACGTATCCTATTAAGTCGTCAGAGTGAAAGTCGTAAACAAAGTAAACGGTCGCATTTCGTTTTACGGAGAGGGGCACATGATTCATGTTGCTTCAGTGAATTTAGTCTCACATTTTAATTTCTACCCGAGGTCCCTTGACTTTGGTAATAACACCCGGTCCAAGCCAAGAAAGATCTAATATATTTGTTTTGAAATGGTTCTTTAACATAGCCCTATCGCCAATAACAACCTTTTTATCTTTACGTCTCATATTGTGATACATGGTCCGTTCAGTAGTATTATTTAATATTAGGTTCCTAACGTTTTCAACAATTCGAGCTGCCTTTTTAGCACGAAAATTTACCAAATCTATTTCTTCATCATAACTGTAGGAAATGTTGAAACTTTCACCCTAAAAATAAGGACAAGAATCTCTGCTGAAAACAACATAATTGGGAGTATCCCCCAGGGTAGAATTCAACGAATTGTTAATTGCGTTTTCTACCATTTCCAAACACTGATCCCATCCCGTGTGAGCTGGTGAATTGATGTAAAATTTCAGCAAATTATTAATTTTTTATTGTTTTGTTCAACAATAGCACTGGAACGAGGACTAAAAGCTATAACTTCTCTCTCCACAATTGCATATATGTTGGCAAATTGTTTTACTGCTACTGATTTAAATTTAAGGCTCGATTACTAATTAGCGTTTTTGGGTACCCGAACGTCGCGAAGCAATTGTCTAAACATGATATCACCGTGTCTTTTCGACGGTTACTGTTTGGGTACAACTTACAGAAACGAGAAAATAAATCAATGATAACTAGTATATATTTATTCTCATTATCGGTGGATTTTAGAGGACCTAAGAAATCCATCGAAACTACTTCAAAAGGTTCTTTCGCTATGGGAGCTGTTAAAATTTTAATAGGTACGGAAGGGTGGGCTTTAAGAAGCTTGCAAACTTCACAACTTTGCTAGAAGTTTTGAACAATCGTGTTCTCTAAACTATGATAATATTTTAACTTCAATTTAAATCGAGTGTGCAAACCATCCGTATTGTACAAGGAATGTATAGCTAGAATTGCCTTTTTCATGAGGGAAGTTGGCCTCACTGATGTTAATATAGTACTAGGTAGTGAGTCAATACGTCGCCGTCGGTACAATATGTCATTTACAATTAGATAACTTTGTAATTCAGGAAGTGTAGACGTACTTCTATGAAGTAACGCCTCTTTAACTTCAATACAAAATTGATCTTGTTTTTGCTCGTCGATAAACACTTTTAAAGCCCAGGAAATTTCCTTTTCTGTCGGCACATAGTCAATTAATTTTGGTACAGCCGTCTCATTGCGTGTCAAGACTATGTCTGGGCTGTCTGGCTGCATCGTCGTGTTACTGGAAACGTCTGGTGTCTGTCTCTTTTTTTGAGATCGCGTCTCCGCGATGCATGCTTCAGATTCAGGCTCAGGCTGCAGAGCTTCACAGCTTTCTAGTTCTTTAATCGTTAGTTGATTATCGTCCTTTGGTAGCCTACTTAAGTAGTCGGCTACGACGTTTTGTCTGCCTGGTAAATAATTGACCACAGGGTCGTATGAATCAACGTTAATGCACCATCGAGCCATTGCTGTATCCTCTGGGAACTTTTTCATAAAAAGAGGAGCAAGTGGCCGATGGTCCGTGTAAATAAAGACAGGATAGCCAATGTTAGGTATTTAAAAGATTTCAGAGCACTCCACATGGCAATTTTTTTTTGTAGTGCTGGAACGCTTTTGGCTAGAATTCAAACTTTTACTAAAATAAGCTACAGGACGCATTATTTTATCACCTGTATCCTCGGCCTGCATCACAGCAGCTCCGATGCCAAAATTTGAGGCGTCTGTAAAAATGTGAAAAGCTTTCGTATAGTCAGGGTGTCGTATAACGGTGTCAGACGTCAGAGCTGACTTAATATTGTCAAAACTGTTTTGGCAGTCATTGTTCCAATCAAAAACATTTTTCTTCAAAAGCCTGTACAGTGGAATTGCGATTACCGCAAAATTTGGTAAGAAATTTTGGAAATAATTTGCTGCACCTAGGAATTGCTGCAATTCTTTCACATTTATTGGTGCCTGACAATTTCGCAACTTCTCGGAATTCTTAAGCGGCCCATAGACGATCAATTTTATTGTCAATATAATTGACAATGATGGAATATTGACAATCTAATTGATCGTCTGTGGGATTGATTGACGACCGACAACTAATTGACTTTGTGGGCATAAATAATTTCAGTAATATATTGAGTCAATGATATTTACAATTATATTGACAATAAAATTGATCGCCTATGGGCCGCCTAACACCGTATTCCATCCGCCGCAATAATGTGTCCTAGGTATTTAATTTTTGTTTTAAATAAGTGACATTTTTCGAGTTTAATCGATAACTTTCCTCTTTGAAGCGTCGTCAGGAGACTTTCAACGTCAGACAGACGTTGATCTTTCGATTTTGAATACACCAATATATCATCGAGGAACACAAAACAGAGGCGGCCTAAAATAGGTGCAAAAACAGTGGATATGACGCGTTGGAACACGCTTTGGCTTGAACTAAGTCCAAAGGGAATTCTACGGAATTGATATTTTTGATATCCTATAATAAAGGCTGTAAATTTCCGACTCTCCTGTTCTACTTCTACTTGATGGAAAGCGGACCTATGGTCTAGCGTAGAGAAGACGGTATTAACACCTAATGTGGATAGTATTTCGTCTATCCGTGGTATAGGATACGATTCCTTCGACACGATCTTATTTAACGCCCTAAAATCAATGCCGGGTCTAATTTCACCACTCTTTTTCTTTACAACAATGACAGGAAAATTGTAATCTGACACGGAATTCTCAATAATGCCCTGTGCGAGCATTTCGTTATTATTTTTGCCAATTCCTCCTGGTATTTATGAGGAATACGATAGGGTGGTATTAACGAAAAATTTTTCCAGGAAAGGCCTAGAAGTAAACGGGCTCGGAATGGAACAAAGTAATGTTGGTTGCATTTGCACCAAGTTAAATCATGATAACCATGAACACAAACAAAAGTTATTCAAGGACAAAAGGTCCGTGCTGGTGGTAGCGGGACAGATGACAAAGCCGTCTGTCCGCGATCGAAAGACGGACTGCGGATCCACTGTAGTCCAAGAGTCGTGCCGTCCTCGAGCTGCCCGTCTTTTTCGTTAAGGGAAAACAGCTGTGAAAGAAAAGTTAATTATTTATAAGAGGCCAAAATCGAGGAATGCGAATGAAGGTCTCAATGAAGTATACCACTTCCGTGGCATATAGAGAACAGCTAAGCAACGGAAAATTCGATCAATTAGAAGAAATTAAATGGTCTATCAATTACGGAGAAATTGTCCATCAATTACGAAGAAATCGTCTATCAATTACGGATAAATTGTCTATCAATTACGGAGAAATCGTCTATCAATTCCGGAAAAATTGTCTATCAATTACGGAGAAATCGTCTATCAATTCCGGAAAAATTGTCTATCAATTACGGAAAACTTGTCTATCAATTACGGAGAAATTGTCTATAAATTACGGAGAAATTGTCTATCAATTACGGAGAAATTGTCTATCAATTACGAAGAAACTGTCTATCAATTGGAAGAGATTAAATTGAATATCAATTACGAAAAATAATAGAGATTCGAAAAGTTATCATAAGCTGCCGTTTTCCTTTTTAGATTACAGGCCGTGTTGCAATGACCTCAGGCTACATTTTAAGCAATCACCGGCATTCAGCACGACTTCATTCCGAACACCTCTGACTTACTGCTTCAGTGGTGAAGCCGGTTCTGGCTGCCGACGGCCGTCGTAGTGCTGCAGACCGGTGGGCTCCCGGGGGAGAGGCTCGGGAGGAATTAGTCCCTCATTTCTAGGCGCTGGTATCTCGGAGAAGTCTGTTAGAGCAGCCAGCTTACGCAGTTGCGTCGAAGCGGAGATGAATAGGGCCAGTAACGAGGCTTGTCCCACCGCGCAGGAGTCCGCAGAGCGACCTGGTTCGAGTTCGCGGCGTTTCCCATTTTAGCTTCTTATTTATGGTCTGATATGAAGAAGGCTGGAAGAAGCTTCATAAAATTTTCATGAAAGTCAGGGCAATGAAATGAAGGTGAAGCCAAATGCCGGTGACTGTTCTTACTGAATTTATATGTAATTAGCTTCTCAATTATCCTACGGTTGGGGATTTGCCTAACAGGTATATTCAAGACTGGTGGGTCAGGTTTAAGGGTTATTTTATGTTTCATTACATTCGTAACACCTATCGTTTCTCCTTCTAACGTGATCATGTCCCGGAAATTATTCAACAATTTTACTAATGGTAATTTAACGTCAACTTCGTCGCATGATATATCATGAGTTGTTAACGGACGCCGTACGTTCTTCTGTACATTAGACACACTTTCGACTTGTGATTAAATTCCTAGTTCCTTACTACCCGGGAACTCTCGATTTTTACCACGTTCGTCAACCTTTGACTCAAGTTTCCTCTTAGTCATGGTCTTCTAAATTTCACCACAACCTGAGATGACTTTAAGTGAATCTGACTTAGCTTCAGGGCTCATCTATACATTATTTGCGTCTTTCAGCGCTTCCTCTACACTCGTGAGGTATGTCTCAGTTTCTACCTCTTCCTCAGCTACTACTTCTAAATTACACAACATGGTGTTTTTGCTGAAATGAATATCATTTTGAGCTTTTAATATCATTACTAATACATTTCCATCCTCTCTAATCTCAACTATTGACTCTACTATCTGTGCTCCATTAACGAGGCCTCGTTTTCACACTATGTATTCACCGGGCTTAGTTTTTTTACAAATCCATTAATTACTTTAAAATTCTACTGCTGTACAGTGTACACCTAGAGGTCTCTTCTTTTTTATCTCTGACCTTGACTTCTCTGCCACACGCTCGCAAACTCTCTCGCAGACGTTCACCTTGCCTTTGTTGCTAATCTTGGCAACTACATCTGACAGCAAACAATCGCTTTGAACAATATTCATTATCATTGCTTCGATACTTATCGTCGTCTTATTTTCTATTTCCTTGAAGGCACCGTGGTTCCTTCCGACTCGAGGGAACCATCCTTGAAATTTATCACTGCATTATTCAGAACATCTTTTCTCTTCCTAAAATTAGATCGTAATTAAATTTAGCATCTTTAATGATTAAAGCACTAGTTTTAAGCACTCTGTTTGCACCAGGTATTGAGATAGTCAGGTCGACTTCACCACTAGCATTACTTTTACCGTTAATTCCTCTAACGCTTAGGAAACTCGGCTTTAATTTCTCATTTAGGCTCTTGATTTAACTGTAACTAATGAGGCGTTTTTAGCTGCCACTATCTAACAGCGCGCTTAAATATTTATCTTCAATACTGAGAATTATGGCTGGTTTTCTAGATTTTCTAAACGCAACTAGATCGGCGCCTTCTTTCTTAAGACTTCCCGTTACAACACTAGTAGTAAAATAAGCCTCAACTGCTCTATTTTGTTGTATCTCATAAGCAAGTTCCTCATCTTTCAACATTTCGTATCTATTTTCACAGTTAAACAATGGGTCAATATATGATTTACACTTTGTCATCTCAGGCGTATCTGGATTTGTTTCGACCACAACTTTAGGATTAACGAGAGTCTTGCGGTGACACTTGGGCTCAATCTCGCTCCCATTCGCACATCCTGCTCTTCTTGAAAAAAATTCCTGGAGTCTCTCACCGAATCTTCGGCATAGTGCACTTCGTGACTGCCGCGACTATTTACACCTCTATTTGCGTTGAACATATGTAGGTATGCTTTATACTGCCTCACTTCATTTTCTGATGCTCTACAGTTTCGAACGAAATGCTCGCCCCCGCAAGCAAAACAGAGACCAACATACCCTCTTGATTTACTCAGACCTCTTTGGGATCGACAGTTCGAAATGACCTCGAAATGACCTGAAACGTTACACGAACTACAAGTAGGGGAACATCTAACTTTTGCAAAATGCACTCGGGCTTGATTCGAGCTTTCCACCCGCATTGTGTTACATTCAAGGGAACCTATTCTCCTATCACCAACATAACCACTAAACTCTCTAACTCTCCCCCTAGCATTTCTCAGCCAAGGTCGGGGATACGAAACGACTTGCACCCCGGGAAACGACCTCTACGGTAATTTTCGTAGAAAATCTTCACCGTATTCGGCCTAGGAATATACCGAATACGGTGAAAATTTCCTGAAGGGATTCTTGCACATCAACATTGTCTTCTGACTCGTTAGCAACATCTGCTACAAAAGTTTCTCTAATGTATGAGTTGGGTACAGAGTCGCTACTATTGGTTTACTTTCGGGGTGATTTCGCACAGCGGCAACTACTCGTGCCAATAGTTCTTCCGATGTATTGAATGGGGCATCGAAATTTTTTTACGAGAAACACTCTTCAAGCAAAGGTGCTAACATTGTAATAGCTAAGCTTAGATCTATACTGTCTCCTACAAACCGTTTTAATTCTGCGTGACTTGCACTAGCTCTGAAAAAAGGATGGCGCTGCCACGTTATTGAAAAATAAATTTAACAAATGCTCCGAAAGTTGGCGGATTTTAGCGAATGCGGTTACCAACTGGGACGCAAGCGTGTCATTTCTAACAAAACGTAAATGATTTAAATCGCACGCCAACGCGTAGATGGACTTTTCGCCCTTAGCTACGTAGACAACGTCCAAAATCTTAACTACTTCTTCAAAAGAATAGTGGAGATCTGAATTAACCAACTTGGTCACCATTGAATTGAAATCACCTACTTGCTTATTCGCTGATCTTACTAGGAGTTCTTTTTTAGCACTCTCCGAAGTTACATCTGGTAGTAGCGTCAAATACGCGCACAGATTATCTACGTGTGGGTGTCAACTCTTATTTTCTAAGAACTCGGGGTCTTCCCGACGTCTACGCCCGCGAAAAATGGGATTTCGGCGTTTGAAAGGATTGTTCCTGCTCTTGGCATGTTTGCGGCTATTTCACGTGCTAAAAGAGTCCTACCTGTCGTGCTAGCTAGCATTTGGGCCAACTGCCCCACTGGTTGCTGGTTCAGTCATTACTGGATTACTCTGAGCTCGAAACCTAGGCACACTAACACGACCTCTGCTAGTTTTGGTCGATGTTGACCGAACAATTTCGTCCGAATCAGAAGACAGACATACAGTTTGAAAATTAAATTTATACAATCCCAACACCACAAAACCACATTAGGCAGAGAATATAAATTTTAACATTTCAATTCAACGCAAGAAACACAAAATATTAACAATTAATAATAGAAGCAATAAAACAACACTCACTTGTAAATATTTCAGCTATCTTGCACTGCATCAGTCTATGACTAATATCACTCCGCTCGCTGAACCTAACGCTTCCGCTATGCTGCGTGCTCTCTGAGGTACTCGCGGCCTTGAGCCGATGCAAAAAATAGGCTGCCACTCGCAAAGCAAGCACTACTCACTCTCTCTGCACGCGCTGCAATGCAACTGCACTAACTGCACTCCTAAGATTGCACAAATGAATTACCTCTAATCTTTTACTTAACTTTACGTGTTGAGTTGAAGGACGTGGAGTCGCTCGTCACCGCTGTAGATGCGCTCTCGGATGACCGCAAATGAAGCTGTAGCAGACGTAGATTCCGGCGATTATCACTGGGATTTCACACGTTGTTGGGAGTGGAGCCGAAGCGAAGTTCTAGAACTACTTCTAAGTCGTTACCGGCGTCGAAGAGGACTTTCGTTCGGAAAGGATAGCTCGTGTCTATCCACGCTGCTATCTGTGCGTAGGTTTCTAGAAGTGATGAAAATGGGATCTTGAAGCTGATAATTGTAACAGACGAATTTATTTGTTTAAGTCGCGTTTCACCTTTGCTGCCGGTCATCGATGTGACTTCTTTTCTTCTTTTGACTTCTTCTGTGACTTCTGTGGCTACTTCTTTTCTTAAAATCTTCAGGGATAAATTTTCACGTTAGTTCTCTAAGGCCACCCGCCCACTGAGGCGATGCGATAGATGAGACGTCGCACGCAAACCGAGCTCATCAAATCACATGCGACGCGTTGCATCAGTACCACCCATTGAAGCAACTTGTACCGCATGAGAACCCAATAAACATTTTGCATCTGTCAACAACTCGAGCCCTGCTTTGCAGCGCTCAACTGTTTATTAGCTGCGTGGCTGGAAATTTTATGTATACAAATTCTAGAAATCATAATGCTCTGCTCTGTAATGTCCATTTGCATAACGTATCCTGGAAGTTTCTGCCATTGTACAGCACATCACTTGAATCATGCAACGCCGATCGTTCCTGAATAAGGCATATCAATTTTTCACTTGTGTCCACTTACAGTTGGGAGTCCATCACAGAAAAACTAAGCTCGTACGTGATATCCAACTGACAGACAAGCTCAAGCCTCGAAGTCGTTGGTCAGTGCTAGCTGCAAGCGGCATGGATGCCAAGCAGCGCCATATTTTTGCGTTTCGTGTCCCGCAGCATTGCATAGTAAAGTCTTGTCTGATTTCAATTGGCATTTAGGATGACTATTGTAATATAGCGAGTAGTGTAAGTTCTAGTTATAGAGACCAAAAGTTGGCAACGCTCGAGAGGGCAACACTCGCAGCCAGTTTTCTAGTGATCTCGGGCTGAACAACAAGTAAATGTTGGCCGAGTGTGTATATAATTACCTACTGTGGTTAGTATCTAACTTCTTAATTTCTAAACTACTGTACTAATTCTATTCTACTCTATTCTATATATTCTCGCCTATCTCCGCTCTACTCTCGCTAACCACATTCTGGTATCTGAGTATCTTGTTGTAAGGTATCCAAGAGGTGAGTGGACTATTTACCTAAATTGCTGTGTCATTGCATTTGTCTATTGATGTGTTAATTGTGTCTATGTGGAACCTATACTGTGCTCTAGTGTAGGGTTACTAGAGCCACAACACTGGCGACGAGGATTTTTGTAGAACTATTGGGAGAGGCTAGACTAATGAAGGAACTCAGAATTATTCAGTGACTAGAGTATTGATGCTGTAAATTTCTGTTTTTTTTAACAAGGTGTATTATTACAGTCTCTTGAATTGGCTACTCTTGCAACTGATATTGTTGCTACTACTATTTCAGGTAGATATCTGACAATTAGCTGTAAAGCTGGGTAAAAATGCCAATGCTAGGCTCAGTGGGAGAATTCAATCCTTTAGAGGAAGAATTCCCAGAATATGAAGTCAGGCTAAACTGCTTCCTGAGTATTAATAAAGTGGAAGATTCAAATAAAGCTAAAACATTTATTGCTCTGGTGGGTCCTAAAATTGTTAGGTTAGCAAAGGACCTACTCTCCCCTAAAAGACTTTTAGATGCTACCTATGATGAGATCATGGAAGCGTTAAGACGGCATTTTAAGCCGACACGCAACCAGATCTTTGAAAGGTTTAGGTTCCATAAACGGAACCAGAAACAAGGGGAGAGCATTGCTGATTTTGTGGCTAGCTTAAAGGCCCTTTCAGACACCTGTAATTTCAAACAGGAAGTTCTAGAAGAAACACTGCTAGATAGGTTCATACTGGGTGTGGCCAGTAATGATGTTCAAAATTGTTTGCTGAATGAAGCTGACCTCACATGTAAAAAAGCCGTGGATCTGGCAACTGCCAAAGAAACACAACTGAGGGAGACGGTTGTGTTAAGGCAACCTAATTCCATACTAAATGTGGGCCAGCATAGAGTAAAGCAAACTGCTATTAAGCCTCAGGGCAAAACTCAGGCTCAAGCTAGCCCCAAATCAGCATGCAGCGGCTGTGGTAATCTGCACTGGCGTAGAGATTGCCCCTATAAATACAGTGTTTGTCATGGTTGTGGCCAAAAAGGCCATCTTAAGAAATGTTGCTTTAAATTGAAAAATCAAAATTCTGCTAAAGGCAACAAAAATAATTTTGTGCATGCTATGCATGAGAAAAGGGGGAGGGAACACCACTCTAACCCTAATAGAACTAACAATGCAACCTGTGCAGACTATCCAGTTGCTAATCTAGGCTGTTATGGGGAGATTTTCTCAATAGCCGAAGAAATGAAACCCCCATTAAAATGAAAATATTCCTAAACAATACCCCACTGGAAATGGAGGTAGACACGGGTGCTGCCAGGTCTATCCTATCAAAAGCTGCTTATTGTAAACTACCAACAAAAACGAGGCCCGAGTTGAGACCTTCTGATGTTAAGCTTAGGACTTATGGGGGAGCGGAGCTAGTAGTTTGTGGGGAGATTAGGGCTAACATCCAGCGTGAATCTAGTGGTATGGTTCCTCAGCTAGCAACTATTGTGGTTGTAGACAGGGAGGGACCAGCCTTGCTGGGTAGGGACCTGATTGATTTCCTTGGGCTAACTATAGTATCAAATAATGTCAACAAATTGACTATCTGCCCTGAAGAGTTAGCAAATAAATTCCCCAACCTTTTTCAACCAGGTCTAGGTTGCTTTAAGGGAAGGAATTTCAAAATAGAAGTGGATCCAGCCGTACCACCAAAGTTTTGTAAGGCCAGGAATGTGCCTTACACACTTAGACCTAAGGTGGAGGCAGAACTTGATAGACTGGTGCAGGAAGGTATCCTCACCCCTGTACAGTACTCAAGATGGGCAGCGGCTATCGTCCCTGTGCTCAAGGCTGATCAAAGCATCCCCATCTGTGGGGACTAAAAATTAACAGTCAACAGAGCCACTAGGCTTGATACCTACCCCATACCCAGAGTGGAAGATTTATTTAGCGGGTTAGCCGGAGGAGTTATATACTCCAAGCTAGACATGTCTCAGGCGTACGCCCAACTTCCGTTGGATGATGAATCCAAGGAGCTCACCGTGATCAACACCCATAGAGGTCAGTTTGCTTATAATAGGCTAAGCTTTGGCATAGCCTCGGCACCTGGAATATTTCAGCGTGCCATGGAAGGACTATTGCAGGGCCTCCCAGGAGTGTTCTGCTACCTGGATGACGTCCTGGTGAGTGCCACTAATGAGCAAGAGCACAACAAGCGTCCCCATCAAGTCTTATCTAAACTACAGGAGGCAGAGCTAAAACTGAAAATGGATAAATGCCAAATTGGAGTGCCGCAAGTATCCTACCTTGGATACCAAATCGACAAGGATGGATTGCACCCCACTGCAGAGAAGGTAGCAGCAATCCAGAATGCACCAGCTCCTACTAATGTAACTCAACTGAGAGCCTTCCTTGGGCTGCTAAATTTCTATAGGAAATTTCTAAAATCATCTGCAACTATGCTGGAGCCCCTAAATACCTTACTGAGAGACAAAACCCCTTGGAAATGGGATGCAAGTCAGGAGAGGGCATTCCAGAAGTCTAAACAAGCCCTCCTGGACTCCCAGACCCTAGTCCACTTCGACCCTCAGAAACCCATAGTGGTAGTGGCTGACAGTAGTGCGTATGGTGTGGGAGCGGTGCTGTGCCACCTTATTGATGGAATTGAACGCCCCGCTTATTTTGCCTCCCGAACTCTAACAGCAACAGAACGCAACTACTCCCAGACTGAGAAAGAAGCTCTGGCTATGGTGTTTGCACTCAGGAAATTCCATTGCTACTTGTGGGGACAGGATTTCACTGTGGTTACGGACCACAAACCTTTGTTAGGACTATTTGATCCGGGTAGAAGCATCCCTCCGATGGCATCCGGGCGCATTCAAAGGTGGGCTTTACTACTGCAGTCCTACAAGTTCACCTTGCGTCACCGGTCTGGCGTGCTGTTGGGCACGGCTGATGCTCTCAGTCGTCTACCTTTGACAACTCCCGAGGAAGCCACACCTATTCCTGCGGAATGGACGTCCTTAGTAAACTTCCTCGAGTCAGCTCCAGTCACCAGCACCCACATCCGCGACGGCACCCTAAGGGACCCAGTACTTTCAAAGGTATACAAATACTGCCAAGTAGGCTGGCCTTCGACGGTAATTGGTGACCCTGATCTCGCTCCATATACTAGGAGGCGAGACGAATTGTCCACACAAAATGGCTGTGTGCTCTGGGGAGCAAGAATTATTGTACCCCAAGCTCTCAGACAAGCCATTGTGGACGAACTTCACTCTGGCCATGCTGGATCATCCAGGATGAAGGAGTTAGCTCGCAGCTATGTATGGTGGCCGCTGCTGGACAAAGATCTAAAAGAAACGAATAAGTCATGCAGCGAGTGCCTGAGCACTCGAGCTGCACCAACGAAAGCTGAACTCCATCCGTGGGAATGGCCTGCGAAGCCTTGGCATCACATACACATTGACTACGCGGGCCCAATGGATGGAAAATACTATCTAGTGATCGTGGATGCACACTCTAAGTGGGTTGAAATTTTTTCCACATCTACTACAACCTCTAGCGAAACGATCTCGTGCTTTAAACACACTTTTGCGACATTTGGATTCCCAGTAACAATTGTTTCGGACAACGCAACGTGTTTCACATCGGCTGAATTCCAAGAATTTGTGAAGGCATGTGGTATGCGACATATTACGAGCGCACCATACCACCCTTCAACTAATGGACTAGCAGAGCGCATGGTACAAACGTTCAAGAAGAATATACGAAAGTCAACGGAACCCCTACGCCTAGCACTAGACAGGTTCCTGTTCAACTATCGGCTAACACCCCACACGACAACAGGTGTTACGCCCGCCGAACTGATGTTAGGCAGGAAAGTTCGCTCTCGTCTTGATCTACTTTGGCCATCAGAAGCAATCGCGTCCAAAGTTGCTCAACGCCAGGACGCTCAGAAAAGATACCACCCAGGGTCTCGCGCGGTTGACATTCCGCCGGAGTCACCTGTGATGGTCCGTCAATACACGCCGGGTTCCCCAAAATGGACCCCTGCTACAACCATTGAGAAAACAGGCCCGGTATCCTACAAGTGCCAACTGAAGGGGGGAGAGGTCGTTCGTCGACACCAGGACCAAGTTATTACCTGCTCGAACACCATCCTTGAACCCTTGGAACAACCTACGGAGAAAACCGTTGTGTTTCCACAACCTGCTCAAAATTCATACCCACCACCTCCGACCAATGAACACCTGAAACACCTGATTACCCGATTCCTACCCAGGAGGCTAGGATGCACGAGCCTCCAATTGCTAGCATCTCACGCAGGTCTACCCGAGCTCGGAAGCCTGTGGTGAGATTGGACCTTTAGGATTGACTATATTGAATAAGGGGACTGGGGATACAAGGGGGGGTTTCTAATTAAGGAGGGAGGGGTGTAATATAGCGAGTAGTGTAAGTTCTAGTTAGAGAGACCAAAAGTTTGCAACGCTCGAGAGAGCAACACTCGCAGCCAGTTTTCTAGTGATCTCGGGCTGAACAACAAGTAAATGTTGGCCGAGTGTGTATATAATTACCTACTGTGGTTAGTATCTAACTTCTTAATTTCTAAACTAATGTACTAATTCTATTCTACTCTATTCTATATATTCCCGCCTATCTCCGCTCTACTCTCGCTAACCACATTCTGGTATCTGAGTATCTTGTTGTAAGGTATCCAAGAGGTGAGTGGACTATTTACCTAAATTGCTGTGTCATTGCATTTGTCTATTGATGTGTTAATTGTGTCTATGTGGAACCTATACTGTGCTCTAGTGTAGGGTTACATTGAGCTACAACAACTATTTAATGTCTATTTTAGTTATTTGTGGGTTTTGAAACTTTTAAACTTTTAGGAATGTTTTTTTTGCGTTATGGTACATGTTTCATACCAATTATCGCTAACATATGAAAAAAAACAACTTTATACAATGTCTACCTCACGCTGTCGCCCAAGCATGCATCACTTTCAACACGTTAACTGCGATGGGTCAAACTAAAGTTCAATATTCAATCCAAATTTGAAGTCAATTGTGGTAATCAACTTTGAAAATTGCAAACATTTACTGGATCGGGCCTTCATTCAGCTTTCATTGGGTATAAATGAAAAATAAGTAAGTAACCGCAGGTGGGTCAACAGCACTATGAAAATCACTTAAGTGACCACCGGTGGGTCACTTCGCTGGATATGTGTTGAGAGAAAAATTTCTTGCGTTCTCATAAATAATTCCCTATCAAATATTCCTATATTCATCTATATAAAACGAAAATGACGTTATGACAACCTGCACAGAAGCCAGTGACCATCGCATCGTCGCACGAAAAATGCAACATGCAGCATTTTGGTGCGACTGACAAATGAGGAGGAATGAAGGCAGGAGTCGCATTGCCTCAGTGGGCAGTGAGCTAGCCAACACAATGCTATTCCTAAGGGGCTACAAATGAACCGTGCGATTTCGTAAGGCGTCGCACAAAACGCATCGCATAGCTTCGCCTCAGTGGGCGGGCGGCCTAACTCGTAGTTATCTTTCGGATCTTGAGTTATACTTTCTCAACGGCGTGGATCCGTCGGAGTACTGGTCACCACTATGTGCGGGCAGTAAAACGCTGGATGACGTCTTGGGTACGTTTTTATTGATGAGACCGTAGCAGGTGAGGTTACAGAAGGCACGCGCGACGATTGAGCACGGGGCCTGAGTGGCTATCCGTTAATAAAGCCTCTGAGGCGCACACGGTATGGGGCATATGTGTGCGTGCGTGCACAGTAATCCTAGTGCACTCAAAACCAAAAATTCAAAGTGATTTGAAGATATAGTCAAATTTCATCATGATAATTAAGGAAAAAAGTGGAAATGGATAGATTAGATTATTAGTTAGTTTAAGCTTCCCTATCCGCAACAAATACGATCCAAAGAGAGGAAGGAACCATTTAGTATGGAGTTAAGGGAATGCGGAATTTATGCTGAAAGGGCTTAGAAACGGTAAGATGAGACAGAAGTTCATGAAACAAGATCAAAGTTGAAGAAGAAAGTAGTAGGTGCTGAAAAAACTGGACAATAGTGAACCGGAAAAAATGGTCCGTAACAAAACAAACACCTATTTCATTTTAACAAAAAGAAAGCCTATTTATCTCTTAGCTCAGACAAAAGGATATTTACTCGGTGATCGACGAGGAACATTGTATCTACTTAGCAACCCGTGTTCAAAATTTGTAAAAATCATCAATGAGTGAATTCGTACAATCCGGAATTATTCAACGGCACGTGTCACTTGAATGAAGCATTTTTACTTCAGTTGTGAAATTCATTTTACACAGCTGGAAATCTAAAGAACAGAGGTCTGACATTAGTTGAGTACTTTACAAAGGCCTTACATTTCTTTTTGATGCATATACATGAAATGAAGTAACCTCATGAACTATCAGCCTGACACGAGTTTACATTTTGTTATGTTTAAATTCATGTTATGTGCCATACTGTTTTGATGTAGAAAAAAATTATTATACAGTCGTAAGATTGCATATTGTCACAACACTCAAAGCAAAATTTCAACACTTCTTGAATCACTCTCTGCAATTATCTTCTGAAATATCTAAATAAAAACTATTAATTTAGATCACTCCAACCATCTATCAATCTAAGCTCATCATTCTTTGATACTTAACTTGTGGAAGAAAAAAATTGCAAATAATGAGCCATTTAGTAATTTGAAAAAATGATCATTACCTAAATACCTTTTATTTAAGTGGTCATACACTCACTTATGTTCGTTTTTTACGTAATACCCATGAAAATTGTCGAAACATGATTCGGAGAAAAGCACAAAAAAATTGGTTTCTTCGATTTCACCTTCGCCAATTTTAAGGCGTGGGAGAGATATATTTTTCTTGTATGAGCATGTAATACATTTTGTTTTATCGATATTAAGTCTTATTTTATTAGTTTTAAGCCACAATGAAACCTTATGAAGTTCATTATTTATACTCTCCGCAATCATAGCGGGATTTTGGTTTATCAAGCAAAGCGACGAAGCGAAAGGCGACACAAGCAAAGGACCTCCTACCGGAGGAAATCGTATGAAGGAATATTTTCACGAAGAAAACGTCACAGCACCTACGGGGAAATGCGCAAAGGTGAGTTCTTCTAATCAATTATCACTTGTCTAAAGAAAAGTGGCGAAGAAATGGTTTTCGGCAAATTATTTCCGATCGGAATTAGCGCAGTAAGTGGAAAGAAGAAAGATTCTCTCAATTATTTGACGACCGTATCAATATTATTTCTTTCTCATTCTCTTTTCCAACTTCTCAACTCTACGAAATATTTCAATTTCTTCACGTGTTCAAATACAAAGGAAACCTCTCAGAATTTTTTTCCTGCACTACGTCAATCGTTAAAATTCTATACCGCTGCCATGCTATAAATTCAACGTTTCGATGAAGCTATTATATTCATGCTGAAAAAATCAAATAGATCATATTTCTATAGTCACATCGATAAAAATGTTAATCAATTTCTCAACCACTAGCAGACCCAGTAAAAACACAAGAAATACATTGTAAGACGACTAGATATGAGTAGTTTCCGTAAAAATATCGAACACCAGCAGACTAGCTAATATTGCACAGCAGTTACATGATCATTGCACCAGAGAGACGAGAAACGGTCGAACAAGCGTATGTTTCAAACATTTAGGCTGCATTCCTATTGAATAGTTTTAAAGAAACGAAATCGTTAGAATTTTCATTGAGGGCCGGTTTAACGTTGTGAATATATTACGTCTATAATTTGGATATGCTCTTTTTTAACTACATGATATAGAATTTTTATGTTTTGATAAAGATCATCATGTGAGAGCTTTCCAATCATTATGACTAAGGAATCGATTAAAAGTGTAGCCATGATATTTATGCGCAGTTATTCGTTTCTTTAGAGTCATCTTAGTGATGCTAATGTTTATCTAAGCTAATGTTTATTAAGAGACTACATTCTCTTCTTTCGCACTTAAATTGATTTATAACACTGGCTATGTCTACGTCAAGGTTCGAAAAATACTGAGAAAGATTTAATTTCCAAATTTCAGGAGGTAAGTCGAGAAGAAAAAGACCTTCATCATCAGATACCTGAAAAACAGAAGAATCGGCATGACGCGAAGGACGAGTAGTGACTTGACTGACCGGGGGACCTGTGAGTCAGAGCATGATAGTCGAAATGACTCGAATGATGGCGAGTACAGTGCCATGACTGACCGGGAGACTTGTGAGTCATTGCATGATAGTCGAAATGACTCGAATGATGGCGAGGACAGTGATATGACTGACCGGGAGACTTGTGAGTCAGAGCATGATTGTCGAAATGACTCGAATGATGGCGAGTACAGTGACATGACTGACCGGGGGACTAGTGAGTCAGACCACGATGGTCTGAATAATGACACCAACAACTCATCCATCACAGCCAATGATGAGGAACACGAAGATAGCAATGAATACGAAAGTGGAGTAAATGATACTTGCGATAATTACAGTGTCAGTGAAGTGTCTCAGGACTATGACTCGAGTATAGCTATCCGATGAAAAAAAGAAAGAAAACAGAAAAACAGTTTATTTCCAATAAAGTACAAACATGAAATGTTGATACATTGGTTTTTAAAATACCTTAACATTAACATCCTTAACTGATAATAACACATTGGAATCGTAATACCCTTGTTAAGTATTGAAACAAATAATGATTGATAGAAAAGCACAACAAAAATGAGTTTCATTCGTTGCGTAATCTGATTTTGACAGTACATTTGAATATAAGTAAATAAGAAAACACAATCCTCGTAACGCTTAGTTGGAAAATGACTTAAATTGAAATAAAAGCGAAAATCGCATTCAAATACCTTTACTTAGAAAAAAGAAAAAAAAGAAAAACAGTTTATTTCCAATAAAGATGATACAAAACATCATTGGTTTTAAAATATCTTAAAGTAAGGAGTATATACTTATATGATACGCACACATGAGTATTGTAATACCCAGATCACTAGTTGAAATAAATGATTGAGGGAAAAGTATCCCTAATGTTGCTTAATCTAGATTTGATGATATATGTAACTACAATTATAAAATAAAATACGATTCCCGTCACAGTGTATAGTTGATAATACTCTTTTTGGTGCACACTTGCAGTGAAATACGAGCTCAATGACTTGCGGTATAAGTAATTTGTTGAAAGTAAAACGGCTGGATCAAAATAATCCTGTGTCTAACAGCGAGGTTGACATTCAGAACTATATTTTTATTCCTACGTATAGACTAGTATTCCAATCAAGGGAATCGGAGAAAATGTCTTTTATCACGCAACGAAATTATAATATTTCCATGCTATTAAATTGCCACAAAACAGTGTACATGAGTGAGAAACATGAAAATGATTATTCTACAACGGTTACCAAGGAATGTACAGCTTAAACTAACTATTAATCTAATCTAATGTTCGAAATGAATTATTTGATAAGCTTTAGACTGGCTGTGAAAATACACACGTAACTAGAGTTGTTTACCTTTAAAGTTTTTGGATTCTGAGGCTTATGTTGGAATAGGTACACTTCCCGGCAGTCTCTACAAAGTTAACGTACTTTTAAAAAAGTTATCTGGAGTGTTGTCTTGTTATTAAACAACGCAGTTTGCTTCTGAGCGTGCCGATGAATTTGCTTCTACTTATTGATGATCATACAATTGTGTGTAAAATCTATTTTACCGTTTTGAATGATTGATTTGGAGCATGCATCCTATAGTTGGTGAAAGATGCGTCGTCGGCTTCCCACTCGCACTGAGCTAGAAGAACCGGTACCCAAATAGTAAGTTTGACGTGAACTGGTCTTTCTAATGTTTATCTTTATAGTCTATTATTAATGTGAGGGCCCAAGCTAAAGGTTAGGTAGGCTTTCTTTTTGTCAAAATAACATAGTTGTTTGTTTTGTTACGGACCATCTTTTTTTAATTCACTGCTGTCCTGTTTTTACAGCACATACTACTTTCTTCTTCAACTTTGATCTTGTTTCATGAACTTCTTTCTCATCTTACTGTTTCTATGCCCTTTCTGCATAGATTCCGCGTTCCCTTAATTCCATACTAAATGGTACCTTCTTCCTTCCTCCCTTTGGATCTCATTTGTTGAGGATAGGGAGGCTTAAACTAACTAATAATCTAACCTATAGTCTATTATGCTACATTTTTTCCTTTTTGATTTTAACAGCCCATTTTTTTATTTAATACTTCTTTACTTACTGGTATGCCCCTCAGGGGGTACAACTATTGTATCTGTGGAAATTGACGCTCCTAGGGGGACCATGTGAGGGCCCGAGCTAAACTTTAGGTAAGCTTCCTTATTGTTGAAATGCAATAGGTTTTGTTTTGTTGTGGACCATTTATTTTAAATTCAATGCTGTCTTGTTTTTCAGCTCCTACTACTTTCTTCTTCAACTTTTTCTTGTTTCATGAACTTCTTTCTTAGCTTACTATTTCTGTGCACCTTGTGCATAGATTCCGCGTTCCATCAACTCCATAATAAATGGTGCCTTCCTCCTTCCTCTCTTGGAACATTTTTGTCGTGGTTAAGGGAGACTAAAACTTTCTTATATAATAATAATAACTTAATTTTATGCAGAGCACTAGTCCTGATGTTTGAAGATAAGCGTTTATGCATTAAGAGGGCTGCCGTTTGCGCTCTGTGATGTTTAGTAAGTCATTATGTACGACTACTCCTTACCTAGATTTGAATGATCAGTTTTATGTTGTCTTGGTTGTACATTTCGGAATTTATTAGCCGGAAAATGTTGAACGTGCCTTGAGTGCTCGGTGGTGTACCAATTATTGTTTTTGATGAAAAAAAATAGTTTATTTAATTCATTATCGTCAAGAGTTTACGTAACATCTAGATATTAGAAACGAAGTATATTTTTAAGTGGTAGGAATATTTATTCAGGGACGAGTTGTTGGCTCATATTTTGTTCCTCATCCTTATAGAACAAGTGATGTAAAGTCCAGAGCTGAGAGTTTAGTAGGCCTTCTTTTTGTTCAAATTAAAATGCTTCGTTTCCTTAGGTTAAGACTAAATTTTTTTGGTTCATTGGTGTCCTGTTTTTCATCACCTATGATTTTCTTCTTCAGCTTTTAATTTTGTTTCATATCCTGACTCCTCAACTTATTGTTTCTATGTTCAGGTTCTCTTGTGTGGAAACACACCCTGTGCATTAATTATGCGTTTCCTTTTAACTCCGGTGTTTGGCGTTTCCTTCCTCTCTTTGAACGGTTGTATTGTGGTAAGGGAATGGAGGCTAAACCCAAGTCGGAATTCAATCAATAGAACTAGTCAGTTTTTATAATAAAAACTTGATGCTCTATGTGAGAATATGTAAAGTCCCGCAACTGTGTCGCTTTGAGCAGCTTTGTTGTGGTAAGGAAGGCTGAATCTATGTCGCAACCTAATTTATGGAACTAGTCAGTATTTTTAATAAAACTTGGTGTTTTACGAGAGAATTTGTAAAGTCCTGCAGCTGTGCTCGCTTTGAGCAGCTTTGTTGTGGTAAGGATGGCTGAATCTATGTCGTAATCTAATCTGTAGAACTAGTCAGTATTCATATTGAAAACTGGGTGTTTTATGGAAGAAGATTTAAAGTCCTACGACTAACTTACGTAAGCCATCAATTTATTGAGAATAGAAAACGTTTTTGATTCCGTTGCAGATCATCTCTCGATTCACTGCTGTCATTATTCGTTTTTAATTAGCGATTGAACTATTCATAATTTTTCAACATGAAAATATTGTGGCGTAACTCGTGAGCGATATTGAATGCGGTAGCCCTTATAGGGAAACACAGAATGGAATGAACAAATTTAACGGATTTTTATTCACTCTTCCCCCTCAGTGGGACAAAATTATTTCATCCATGGGAATTAGCACACCCTCGGGGAAAATATGAGGGCCCGAGCTGAGAGTTGGATAGGCTTTCCTTTCGTTGAAATGAAATGTCTTTCTTGTGGGAACATATTTTTTTGCTTCACTGCTGTCCTGTTTTTCAGCACCTACTACTTTCTTCTTCAAATTTGTTCTTGTTTCATAATCTTCTTTCACAACTTACTATTTCCATGCCCTTTCTGCATAGATTCCGCGTTCCCTTAACTCCATACTGAATGGTGCCTTCCTCCTTCCTCTCTTTGGATCAAATTTGTTGCTGCGGGTAGGGAGGCTAAAACTAACGACTAATCTAATCTATCCTTCCTCTCTTTGGATCGCCTTTGTTGCGGATAGGGAGGTTTAAACTAACTTATAATCTTATTTAATTACGTGTGTGATGGAGTCTTGTGTAGGAACAAATCTTGTGCACACATTCCCCGTTGTGTCAAGTTCATATTGAATGATTTCTAACTTCCTTTGATTGGACTTTGTTGCGGTAGGGAGGCCTGTACTACCAATAATATAACCTTGAAATATTTTGTTTAGTTTGTACCGACTTTTTTTCGGTCCATTGCCATCCTATTCTCTGCAACCTTACATATCCATGGTAGATTTTTCATTACAAATTTCGTACCTTGATGCATGCATCCAAAACATAAGAAATTTTCACTGTTCCCTTTACCAATTTTACTGGTGCCGAACTGTATTATTATTATTATTGTTATTTGTGTATCGTGAAGGGAACAGAACATAGACAAGGATTTGATAAGGATTACTTGCCCATAGTAAGTATTCTAGCCTACCCATACCTGTTGAAAATTATTCCTTCGTACTCGCCAAAGGTGTCCGCACTTCTTGGTAATGACATCTCATAAGAAAAACAAGAGGAAGCAGCTGGGGTCTTGCTTCGGGGGTGCAGGGACAAAATAGGACAGAGACTTTTTATAGTGCCAACCTGCAGGTTCTTTTCAGTTTCTCTTGTTTCTACTTAAGTTTTGTTTGTGTGATTGAGTTTCCTTGTGTTCAGTTTACTTATTTGCATGTTTGCGCTTCTTGTGTTCCACTTGGTTAAATTTGTTCAGTTGGCTGAAAGCCACAAATTGGGTCCTGTTGGACATTTAATAAACTTAAAGTTGAGGCTGCGGCTTCGGAGGCTCTGAGGAGTTTTAAAAACCGTTAAATTTGTGATTTCAAACCTTCGAAATTAAATTAATCTCTTAACCAGAGCGGTTGCTCAGGACATTGTCCTAATTAATCTAAATTTAAAATATGCCCAATTACCTCTAAAAATTTGCGGCTTTAAGCTATACTTGAGTGTAGCTTGTGAAGTCTAACTTATACTAACCTTTAAATTGCAAGTGGAACACTGCCTCAATCTATTTTCCACTATCTATTAGCTGCATAAAGGTGGCTCTTACTATAGTCTTCGTACTATCGAGACAAATAGGAACGTGCTTTGCCAGTAAGTAATTGCTATAGGTGCAATGATATTTTGGATTAGTGAAATAAATGAATTATAGTATATACAAAAGCAGGGATCGTGTAAACTTGTGGTCAACATAGATATTCCTTTACCAGATAAGAATCTGTCCAGTTGCGGGAATTCATCTGCTGCGATCGAGCCGGGCAACTGTTAAAGGTTCTACCTGTGTGCTTCACGTTAGATCTATGAAACTACAGATTATCTATGGTGAGAGAGGAACGTGTACTCTGTACAAGCAACTGTGATATAAAGTGACCGATTGGCATTCGTTGCAATTTGAAACACTAAAGTATTTAAATTATTGGTATCTGTTAGTAATGTATTGTTCGTAAATTACAGTTCGTTCAAAATTTGTACGCCAACCGGACTTCTTGTTGAAATTCGCCAATAGTACCTATTTAAAAGGAAGCTACAAACTACGGTCCTGAAACGTTGGCGTTGAAGCGACTTGTTCCTGCAAGAACTGCTACAATAAAAGTATAGAGTTCATTTGGGTTTCCTTAATCTTTTACTAATTTTCAATATACCTTCCCGTTGTGGTACTGTTAGTATACCCACTTGGAGTTATGACTCATTGAATATTGTATTTGTAAATTTGATAACAGTGTGGTCATAGGATTGTTTATTAATTTGTTGTCAGTGGGTAGAACCAACGTGTGGGGGCGCCCACAACATCTGGGTCTTTTATATTTTGTTTTGAATATTTATACTTGAACTTTCTGCGTGTGTTATCGGAAAAAAACTAACCGGCCCCCTTGATTTATCAAGGGGACCCACCCCCTGAAACTAATTACAATGTTATGTGAAGAGTGTCCGACGGGAGTTGATTAGGAGAGGATGGAAGACCCGCAGTGTGGAATGAGAGAAGAAAACAGCAGCAATCTTCATGGTGAAGTGGAGCAGAGGGGCAGGATTGAAGGTATTCGAAAGAAGATAGAAGGAGCAATCGCTTTGATGATCGATGGATCTGCAGAGAGTCGAGAAGCCACAGCTGCGGAAGTGAGTGGTGCTGGTGGAGCGAGGAAGATTGAGGGACGGCTGAGGCGAATCGAGGAGGCAGTGTTGATGGCACAATCCGACGCACCTGCAGGACAATTTTTACGAACGGAGAAAAAGGAAAAAGTCCAAGAAAATATAAAAAAGAAATACGTGCCTCAAGTGGTAAGGGACGAGGTACAATATTTCCCAAAGTATTTCGCAATGAAATTTGAAACATGAAAAAAAGAACTATCAACCCATTTAAAATCATCAAAAAAATCAAAGAGATAACGGGAGCAAAACCAATAAGAATCCTCAGCATGGGCCGTGAGATGATGATGGTGGAGGTGCGGAGCGCGGTGCAGGTAGAAAGGATTGTTGGCGTGACGGGCGTAGAAGGTGTACCGTGCCAGACGGCAGAATACGGCCGATTTAACCACTCAGTCGGCCTAATTTACATCAGTGACTTCGACATTGTTGACATCGAAAAGTTCAAGTCTGGCCTGCAGGAACAGTACAATGTTGAGGAAGTAACGAGAGCAACATTTATTAAACCAAGAAACCCCGAAACTCAAGCTTTTTTGATAACATTCCGACAACCGACAGTTCCCTACAGCATCTATTTCCCCGGGGAAAGACAGGACACAAAGGTATACCCATTTAATAGTAAGCCAATGATGTGCTTTAACTGTCAGGCATACGGACACACCGCCAAGCGATGCCGCAGCACCTCACTTGTCTGCAGAAAATGTGCTGAGGTGGGCCATTCCTCTCCGAATTGCAGCTCTGAGCAGCTGCAATGTGCTCACTGTGGAAGACCCCATGCAGCTGGCAGCACCCAGTGTAACAAAGAAATGGAAGAGAGAAATTTATTGCAGATCATAGAAAATGAACAAGTAACATTAAGAAGGGCGAAACAAATTAAAGAGGGTGTTCATGAAACTGAGCGATTACCATCACCTGATAAGTTCATCACCAATTTCGACTGCAAAATGAATGAAGGGCACAGAAGAAAAATGTCACCATGGCTGCTGGAGAAGTGCATCACTCAACATCTTGGAGGTAAACCAAAAGCAATTAGATCCCGCAGTAAAACTGTATTTACTGTAGGAGTGTGCGATGCAACACAAAGCCGCAAAATGAAGCAAATACAACAATTAAATGAACTACCGGTCATCATAGAAGAAAATCTCGACTTCGCAGTTCAAAAAGGCCTCGTGTACGTGTGTGAATACGATCTAAACAATTTTGAAGTATTTAAGACAGGTCTCCTGGGAATATGCGGCGCACAAGATGTAGTCCAAGCAACATGGATAAAGACCAAAAACCAGCTTGCAAAACCTGTATTAGTGTCCTTCAGACAACCTATCCTGCCGAATTATATTGACATACCTGGAGAACAAGCAAGATCACAAGTTTATGAAGTAAAACCGCGACCGATGTTGTGCAAAAGATATCAGGAGTACGGGCATGGAGTGAAGTACTGCCAAGAAAAACAAATCTGCCCTAAATGTAGCTTGGCTGGCCATGAAATGGACGAGTGTACATCAAAAAAAAGTAAGTGTTACCACTGCGGTGAGGGCCATGTAACTGGAGCGAGGAACTGTCGGCTGCGAGTAATGGAGGAGAAAATTCTGGTTATTCAAAGTAGAGAGCGTGTGTCGAAGGGGCAAGCCCAGAGTATTATTCAATTACCGACACCCCAACTTTTCAATGAATTACAGCAAGGCAGTAACGACACCTATCAACCAAGATAAAATAGAACTAACAAGTAAGATAAGAAATCGTGCAGATGACCTGGGACCGGCAGCGGAACCGCAGCAAAGAAAGAAGAAGACGACGGGAAGAGTCAGTGAAGAAAACGGTGGCCGGAGCAGAAGGTGGTCCGTGACTGGAGACGAAACTCAAAGAGAGACTGAAGTGGTTTGCGAAAGTCCCAATACAGGAAGACTTTACACCACGAAAATCATCCTAAGCCGAGAGACATCTGTCCGCGAAAAAGAGAGTCCAGAGTGAGAGAAACTAAGAAGATATTTGATGAATACACGCGAGAGGCAAGAGTGAGAGTGGAGGAAGAGGATAGAAGTAACTACGATGAGGAGCTACGAAAGTCTACCAGCGCAAAGAAAGAGGAAATAAAGGACAGCGGCCGCGAGGAAATTCGGGAGAGAGCTATAGACGGAGATCTCCAAGAGGCCGAGAGGAAGGAAGGAAGCCCAGTCAACATTCTAAGGAGGGCAACAGACGCAAGTGGAGGTAATGGCGGAGGAAGAAGTCAAGCTCATCCAGTGGAATCTGCAGGGAATGGCGACGTCAAAAGAAGACCTGATCAACCTTGTTGATGCACACAAACCTGCAGTGATATCAGTCCAGGAGACATTTTATGGGAATGATTTTATGTCACCTATGCAGGGATATAACGGTCTGTGCAAGCAAGGCCATTACAACCACAGGTTCCATGGAGGGGTGGCTCTTTATGTGCACTCGTCGATACCAACTCAAGAAATTGAAATCAATTCACCGGCTCAAATTATTGCTGCGAGGGTATGCCTAAATAACAATAAAGTCATCAAGTAGCATCTATATACCTACCACCGAGAACAAATATAAACCTGGAAGAACTTTTTGACACAATCAAAGGAATGCCAAGACCTGTTATCCTCATGGGAGATTTTAACGCCCATCACAGTGAATGGGAAAATAATACCATAGATCGAAGAGGACGACTGATGCAAGATTTTCTAAAGCAAGGCATCTTTAATATTATTAACAATAACTCAGCCTGACCTGACCTGACCTGACGACCTCTGATATTACACCAGATCTAAAATTTACCGCCCTCTCATCAGTGCTTAGCAGCGACCATTTCCCTATAGTGTTGACCTTATCAGTGGGACAGGCTGACGGACGTGTGGAACCGGAGGGATGGAATTTCAGGAAGGGCTATTGGAAGCAATATCGCGAAGACGAAATATGGAAAAATGCTCACGAATTTAAAATACCGGACGATCCGGACGCGGCATTGGTCGATCTTTACACAAGGTTTAGTTGCGCTGCTGAGAAGTTGGTGCCTAAATACAAGAAAAGACGGTGTTATGCAAAGCCGTGGTGGACTGCAGACTGCAAAGCAGCATGCAGGGCAAGAGAAAGGAGCTACAGAATATATATGAGGACGGAACTGATGGAAGATAAAGTTAAGTGGAAGAGAGCACAGGCAATGGCAGCGAGAACATTCAGGGAGGCAAAGCAGAGCAGCTGGCGAGAATACGTCTCAACTATAAGCACCAACACGCCTAGCAGCGGCGTGTGGGAGAAAATAAATAGAATCCGAGGAAGAGCGAAGAGACAAATAAAAATGCTACGCGAAAATGGAGTTGAGTACTCAACGCTGACGGCCATCGTGGAGAAACTAGCCGAGACATTCAAGACCATATCCAGCGATAACAACTACTCCAATCAATTTTTACAGTTTAGGCAACTAATCGAATAAATCCCAATAGACTTTACAAGCAACAACAAAGAACCATATAATGCTCCTTTCACCATGTGTGAACTATCATCTGCCATCAAGAGCAACAAAATCACGACACCTGGCCCGGACAATGTCAGTAATCTGATGATCAAGAATCTACCGACTAATGCTCAGCAATATCTGCTGAAAGTATATAACAAACTGTGGAATACCAACCATGGAAACAGGCTGTTGTAATCCCTATCTCAAAACCCGGCAAAGATCACACAAACCCTACTAACTACAGACCAATCTCATTGACGAGTTGTTTATGCAAAACATATGAAAAAATGATCAACAGAAGACTAATGGAATACCTCGAAAACAATAAAATCCTCTCCAGTGTGCAGTGTGGCTTCAGAAGACATCGAACAACCGTAGATCATCTTGTACGGTTCGATACGTACATTAGACAGTCGCTGGCCAATAATAAATTTATCATGGAAGTGTTTTTTGACTTGGAAAAAGCTTATGACATGACGTGGCGCTACGGAATTTTGAGAGATTTGGTAACAGCTGGTCTTAGGGGGCGATTGCCTAAGTTCGTGGAGGAATTCCTCAAAAATCGAACATTTAGAGTAAAACTTGGAGAGGAAATGTCTCAAGCTGAAGATCTAGCCCCAGGAACGCCTCAGGGAAGCACCTTAAGTGTCACACTTTTCGCAGTAAAAATAAACTCATTGGCAAGTGAAATTCCAAAAGATGTGTTCAGTTCTCTGTTCGTGGACAATCTCCTCATAACATTTGCAGATTACAACAAGACTAAAGTACAAGCAGAGTTACAGACAATAATAGACAAAATCACCCATTGGGCAATGCAAAACGGATTTAAATTCTCCTCAACCAAGGCGACCGCCATGAATTTTTATAAAGGGAGTGAACCAACACTTTTTCCAACCCTGCAACTAGAAGGAAAAACAATACCAACCTTCGAAAGCACCAAGTTCCTTGGTCTCCACTGGGACAGAAAACTCAATTGGATTACCCATATCCATAAGACAAAAAAAAAAATGCCGAAATGACTTGAACCTGATAAGGTCTGTGTCTGCATATACTTGGGGTGCAGATCAAGAAATTCTAATGAAATTATACAGATCCCTGATCCAGTCAAAGATTGATTACGGAAGTATAGTGTACGGTTCTGCCAGTGCAGCGGTGCTAAGGGAGATTGATGCTGTCGTAAACGAGGCAATGCGCATTAGTACGGGGGCATTCAAGACGACACCAATAGCGAACCTCCACATCATTTGCAACGAACCAAAATTAGAGCTACGAAGGAAAGACCTGCTCTCCGATATTTCTTAAAGCTTAAATGTCATTTCTTAAATCCAGCATGTTGTTGTGTCAACAATACTAAACTTGAACAGTTTTTACAAGCCGCAAGTGCACTTCAGAACCGGTTATCCAGAGAATACGTCAGGCCTTAACTCAGTATATCATTCCAACTCAGCCCGTTTAGCCGAGCTTTACACCTGCATCATTTTCGTGGATCTTGAGGAGACCAGAAGTGGAACAGCACATGACTAATATAAAGAAAGAAGAAATAGACGCATCTATCGTACGGCACATACACAGAGATAACATGATGAGATACCAAAAGCATAAAATCATCTACACAGATGGATCAAAGTCACCTACGGGAGTAGGGGCAGCGTCCGTGATGGACGATATCATCAGAAGCGCCTCTCTCCTAGTCATGGCAAGTGTTATGACAGCCGAACTGCACGCCATCAAGCTTGCCTTAAATAATCATCAAGGAAACGCCAGCCCAGATTTTCGTAATACGCAGCGATTCAATGAGCTCGATACAATTGATCGATAGCTACACTGAAAATAATGAACTTTTGAAAAATTAACGCCTGAGATGTACCAAATTATTTCGGATGGAAAGAACATAGCAATTAGTTGGGTTCCAGCCCACGTTGGCATAGTTTAAAATGAGCGCGCGGACCAGGCGGCCAAGGCAGCAGCAACCAGACCTGCTGAATTTCTGCTGATTCCCTACAGCCCCCGGTAATCAGGAGAAGAACATACGAGATTTGGAACGTGGAATGGCAACAGGAACGAGGAGATTTGAGGGCAATAAAACCCAGCCCCGGAAAGTGGAAGAGAGCCGACTAGAAGTTGAACCGACAGGAAGAGGTGGTCATATATTAAAAAAAACTCAGTTTTGCTCTCGGACAGTGTCAGGCCGCGCAGGTGTTGTCGAGGCTTTTGTGCTAGTTACCCATAATCTTAAGTGTACGACTATTACAATGCAGTGATATGATGATGAAATATACAGTGGCAATGAATGTATTGAGGATTGCAATTAATGAGCTGAATAATGAGATAACTGACATCAAGGAAAGGGATATCAGTTGGAAGGATTAAAGGTGCCTTTCCATCAAAAGGATGATTCCCAGAGTAGTAAGGATAAATAAGGATAAATAAAGATAGGACTAATGTAAACGGTTACGGTTAATATCTGGTTTTATAAGGAAGCCCATAGTATACCGGGACGGTACTTAGTAAATAAAATTATTAAGTAAATTACCGGTTACTTTGAGTAATACAACGAAGTACTAATTATTGAATATTGAGTAATGGAACTCATTTTGTAGAATCTCCAGTTACAGTAGATAAGAGAAACTTTAAGGACACGGTTGGGGTGAAACAAAAAGTCTGTCAGGTCTCGAAGGATTTTTCTGAGATTTTTACAACAGGTGTAAAATAATAAGGCATTTGATTATGAACTCATGCATTTTTTTCGTAAATTTATCAGAAATGTGATTCATTTTTAAGGCATGAAAAAATGGGTGTTGCGGAATATCTCTCTGCTCCTACAATTTTGAAGTTACAGAACAAGCAAAATGTTTTCTAGATAGCTAATTATCTTGTCTAGAGATCCTGTGCAAGAGTTTTTCGATAATTTGATTATTTAAGTATAAGTGTTTTCCCCAAAACCGTCGCTGTTTTCGCTGTTTGTTTGCGCGTCTTTTTTCAAGTTCTTTTGCTTATAATTTGCAACATCAATTGAAGTTAAAAAAACTTTTGCACCGGATCTCTATATGGTGTCAACCGCCATCGATCGATGTGTTAGACATTTCTGTACCTTCAAAACAGTGGGAGAAGAATCCCTTCAAAACTCAATAAGGTAAGTTTTCTAGACAGCCATTTTTCTAAAATTTGTTTTTTCGTTCGTTCCTAATTTTTGAACTAAATCTTCTTTTACAATGAACTGTACTTTTTATAGCTCTATTTAAGTTCTATCGATTGATATATTAGCCATTCCTGTACCTTCAAAACTGTGGGAAAAATCCACATCAAAGTCAATAAATGCAAGTTTCAGAAAAGCGGGGTTAAAAAAAAATAATTTTTCTAAATTACAAACTAATATCTTTTTTAAATCCACTCTATTGCTTTGTAGCTCTTTTTAAGTTTTTTCGATTGGTATATTTGCCATTCCTGTACCTTCAAAACTGCGGGAGGCAAGACTCAGGACTTATATGTTTACACAACAAGCTAATTAGCTGATGACTCAGAGCAGCCGGACTCGAAACAAACACTCAATTACATCATCATAATTATCATTGAGTGTTAGAATGCTTTGTTTGAGTGCAAAAATATTTCAAGCAAGGCCATGAATGAACTCTCTTGCTATTCACTTAGAGAAACACCCAAAGCTGACTCGTAATTAGGGGGAATGGGGAGATCACTCATCCATTGGCGCGCCAAGGTCACGCAAGTGCGCGTCTTTTACCCCGTCTAGGAGACGAACCAATGTACGTACTTGAAAGCCAATTATATCGTTGGATATGCAAGAAAATTTTCTACAAAATGAGTTTATAAACTAAAAACCTACCGTTATCAAGAATTTGACCCAGACCGTGCTCTTAATCTAACTACTCTAACTCATATCTTCACTCCTATATTTCATTGCTATTCTTCCGCTTTTATCTTGTTTAGTCATCATCGAGTATTGTTCAGAGTTAGGAAGATATCTGAGAGCTGAGTGCATTTGTACTGCTAATTGTGTCTTGCACTATTTGTTGCTAAATGTGGCGCTAAGAATTGTGTGATTATTGAGTACCACTACTATACCTACTATTGTGTAGATGCTAACAATATACCGGAGTTGCTAAACTAGGTATATTACATTGGCGACGAGAATTTCGTAGAACTACAGGGAAGAAACTAGGCAGTTACTGGTGAAGGAACTCATAATTTATCTAGTGACTTTTTCTTTTCTCTTGGTGTTTCACGGAGGAACAGTCAAAATACCGATGTTAGGCTCAGTGGGAGAGTTCAATCCTATGGATGAGGAAGTTGGGAAGTAGGAAACTGGACTGCAATGTTTCTTTAGGATCAATAAAATTTAAAACAGTGAGAGAGCCCCTACGTTAATTTCACTAGTGGGTCTAAAAATTTGTAGACTAATTAAGGACTTGGTTTCCCCAAAGAGAACACTAGATGCAACATATGACGAAATTATGGAAGCGTTGCGAAGGCATTTTAAGCCAACTCGCAACCAGATTTTTGAACGGTTCAGGATTTCCATATGCAAAACCAGAAGCAAAGGGTAAGAGTCGCTGGTTTTGTGGCTATCTTGAAGGCCCTTTCTCACACCTGTATATCAAACAAGAGGTACTAGAAGAAACACTACTGTATAGATTTATACTGTGCTTACCCAGTAATGAAATTCAAAACAGTTTGCTGAATGAAGCTGGCCTAACATGGGAAAAAGCCGTAGGTCTGGCAACAGCCAAAGAAACCTCACTGAGAGAAACTGTAGTACTGAGGCAGGCTAATGCTATTCTGAATGTTGGTCAGACTAAAATGCAGGAAATTGCTATCAAGCCTCAGGACAAGACCCAGGCGCAAGCTAGCCCCAAATCAGCGTGCAGCAGCTGTGGTAATCTGCACTGGCGCAGAAATTGCCCCTTTAAGGACAGTGTTTGTCATGATTGTGGTCAAAAAGGTCATCTTGAAAATTGTTGCTTCAAGTTAAAAATCCAAAAACTTGCTAAAGGAAGTAAAAATAATTTTGTACACGCTATGCATGAAAAAAGGGGGAGGGAACACAACCCTAACCCTAATACAACTGCAACAAGTGCAGACAACCCAGTTTCTAATCAGGGTTGCTATGGAGAGGTTTTCTCAGTTTCAGAGGAATGCAAACCACCAATTAAAGCTGAAATGCCGCTAAACAACATTCCACTGAAAATGGAAATAGACACTGGGGCTAGTCCGTCTATCCTTTCAAAAGCTGCATAATTTAGGTTGCCCGCTAACACAAGACCCGAGTGGAGACCTTATGACGTTAAAATCAGGACTTATGGTGGGACTGAACAAGTAGTTTGTGGAGAACTTAAGACTAAAATCCGGCGTGTCGCTACTGGTAGGCCCCTCAGCTAGCAACTATTGTACCATATTAGTTGTAGAAAGAAAGAACCAGCATTGATAGGAAGAGACCTGATTGACTTCTACAGGTTAACTATAGCAGCAGGTAGCGTTTGTTGCCTAACCAGAAAAGCTGGTACAAAAATTTCCTAGCCTTTTCCAACCAGGCCTAGGCTGCTTCAAGGGAAGAACTTTCAAAATTTAGGTTGACTCAAATATTCCACCAAAGTTCTGCAAGGCATGGACGGTGCCATACTCACTAAGGCTAAGGTGGAGGCAAAAATGGATAGATTAGTACAGGAAGGTATCCTCACCCTTGTGCTGTACTCTAGATGGGCAGCAGCTATTGTTTCTGTGCTCAAGTCTGATCAAAGCCTCCGGATTTGTGGGGACTACAAGCTAACAGTAAACAGGGCCGCTAGGCTTCACCCTTACCCGTTACTAAAAGTTGAGGATCTATTTAGCAGGTTAGCAGGAGGAGTTATATACTCCAAGCTATACATGTTTCAGGCCTATGCCCAGTTGCCTGTGGATAAAGAATCAGAAGAGCTGATCGTCAATAACACTCATAGAGGTCTGTTTGTATAAAACCGACTAAGTTTTGGCATCGCTTCTGCCCCTGGAATATTTCAGCGTGCAATGGAGGGACTATTACAAAGTCGTCCAGGAGTGTTTTTCTATTTGGACGACGTTCTTGTGAGTGCTGCTAACGATCAAGAGCCCTCCAAGCGTCTCCATTACGTCTTAACAAAACTAAAAGAGGCAGGGCTGAACTGAAAATGGATAAATACCCAATAGGAGTGTCACAAGCATCCTATCTCGGATACCAAATCGACAAGGATGAGTTGCACTCCATTGCCGAGAAGATATCAGCAAACCAGAATCCACCGGCCCCTACAAATATGACTCAGTTGAGAGCCTACTTGGGGTTGCTAAACTGCTACAGAAAATTTCTAAAATTGCCCGTAACTATGTTAGAACCCCTAAATGCATTACTGAGAGAGAAAATCCCTTGGAAGTGGGTTGCAATTCAGGAGAGGGCATTCCAGAAATCTAAACAAGCCCTCCTGGACTCTGAGACTTTAATCCATTTTGACACTAACCTATTGATGGATAATGTGGGTTGGACCTTGTTCGGCGCCACCTTTTTGATGATGTCCCTGTCTTATGGATACCTGAGGGTAGTTAGTTGATCGATAATAAGCCTTATTTTCTGAGGCTGGTTATTTCGTTGGAATCTTCCTGATCTTCAGGGATAAGAGTGTAAGTTAGATTTGCTGACTGAAGAAGCCGTAATTCCTGAGGCTGATTATTCCGTTGGAATCTCCCTGATGTTCAGGAATAAAAGAGTAAGGCAGATTTACTGACTGATAAAGCCGTATTTTGTGAGGCTGGTTATTCCGTTGGAATCTTCTTGATTGTCAGGGATAGGAGAAAACGTCAGATTTGCTGACTGATAAAGCCGTTATTTCTGAAGCTGATTATTCCGTTGGAATCTTCCTGATGTTCAGGGACTGGAGAGAAAGTCAGATTTGCTGGCTTTTATTTATTAAGTCAAGGTTCATCCGCAGTTTTCTTTTCGTTGCAGCGTGAAGAATTTAATGTATTATCTGGGTCGCAAAATTTTCAAGATAATAAGTCCAGCGAAAAGGCGATTGAGCTAACAAGCTATGAGCTAACAAGCTAACGAAAAGTTGAAGATCATGACAGAAGTCCGTTTCGCAAGTATCTATGATGCGCAAGCTCAGTTATTCTAGGGAAGCATTATTTTCACTCCGTAGTACTGGGGCACCAGCCGACCTATCATGGCGATGGCTTAAGGGGACCGTCTAATCAGAATCAAGAAAATGGCCGTCCCGTTTTTTGTATGGTATCTAGATCTATGAAATTTTGCATACGTATGTATTTTAGAAAATGAATAAGGATTATAATGGGCACTTTTTCCGTTTTCGCCATAATTACGGAGATAACGAAAAAAATGGAATGAAAAAATAGGGTAAATTCAAGCCACTTCTTCTTAAAAAGTAGTCATCGTAGAGAAATGATTTAGGTATCATTGAATGCGGAAAGAGCTGCTGTATAAAGAGTCAGAGGATTAAATTGAAACTCCCAATAATTTATTTGTTATGGAATTTAAAAAAATTAAAGTGTCATTCATTTTTCCGTAGATTTTTTAATGTGACTGAAAGTCCTCTGTGAATTTCAATATAATCCTCTGACTCTTTATGCAGCAACTCTTTGCGCATCTAATGATACCAAAATCATTGCTCTACGATAACACCTTTTGAGAAGAAGAAGCTTGAATATTGACATTTGTATTGCTCAGAAAACGCGTTTTAGTGCCGAGACAGGTCTTTTTTGTTTGCAAGCTATATTTCTTGGTGAAATTGGTAGTGTTGACGTTTTGAATATCATTTTTGGAAGTTATTGTGGTTCCTTGAAAGAACCAGTACCACAAGTGGTACCAAAAATGTCTAAAACGCACCAGGAGCATAAGCTGGGGCGTCCTTGGCATCCTCGTAGGCTCCTCTTATTGGATATGGAAGCGCCACGCAGAGCCAAACGCTTATATCACTACATTAGTATCGAGCATTCAACGTCAAATCCAGAAAAATCTTGATCTGCAATCGAAAAAAAGCCATCTAAATCTGAATAAATCGTCGGTCTGCAACAACTAGATCAGCTAACGTGACATATCTACGCAATCAGATCGTGCGAGCTACCAATCACCCTCTTTCCCCCCGAGGGAGGAAGGGGTGGAGGTACCGAGAACTCAACTTGCCAAATCTCAAATATTTTGATCTGCTAGCAGATAAATGCATATCTAATTATGAACAAACCGTCGGTCAGCAACAACTAACTCAGCTTATTTGACACATGTGCACTAGCATGCTGAGCGAGCTTCCCTCACCCTTCTTCTTCCTCCCGAGGGAGGGAGGGGTGGAGGTACAGAGAATTCAACTTTCCAAATCTCAAAAGTTTTGACTTACAAGCAGATAGATGCATACCTAATTATGAACAAACCTACAGTCAGAGGCAATCGGCCAAGTTCGTGTGGCACATCTGGGCTAGCTGGCCGGGCGTCACCCACGTCAAGTTCGCACATTTTCATGTACGTGTGTTGCAGCGTCCGTGTGCGTGAAGGATGCGTCTTGTGCACTGGTCCAGATTTTACGCCATTGCCAGAAGTCGCTGTATCGTCTATCATGAGTTACAAGATGTCGCAATGCAATTAGATTTTGCTTTTGAAATTTCATGAATTTAAGAAATACTCATGAGTTTAATAGTAGTATTTCTTAAATTCTGTGTTTATTTCCCGTATATTTGTATCTATTCATCTTGGTTTTGTTCATTTCAGACAACTTGTACTGATGATGAGCCAGGTGCTCGAAACGTTTACTTCTCAATATCTGACAGCAGTAAATATTTTTAACAATGTTGACTTTGAGAGTAGCAACCTTGGAGTTTTTATTTACGATTGGTTTGCGTAAGAATGCAGTTGATGATGTTCTTCATTCATTCTGATAGTATGCATTAATGCTTTAAGAAAAGTTCTTTCATATGTTTCTTAGATGTAATTGTTTACTGGTTGCCTCAATAATAAAGCAATCTTAATTAAATTAATAATAAATAATGAAGTCAGAGAAGTTGCTTTTCTTCAGGCGAATGATCATTAGGAATTTAAAAACGAAGAATGCACTACATATTGAAATCATATTTATATTTAATTAAGATGCTACACTAACTATATATTCGAAACCAAGTCAATTCTATAAAACGTTTCGGAGACCAGCTCCATCTTCAGTTAACCGTCTGCAAGTAAAAAGTAAAG
This sequence comes from Morinoia aosen, assembly GCA_030386875.1. Classification (NCBI taxonomy): domain Eukaryota; kingdom Metazoa; phylum Arthropoda; class Malacostraca; order Amphipoda; family Talitridae; genus Morinoia; species Morinoia aosen. The sequence goes on along the minus strand of CM059579.1, from coordinate 39,922,400 downwards.
AAAATCAGTCTTCTATACAAAACACAAGGGTACAATAAAATTTACAAGTGAATTTGTAATGGGTATGAACTATTGGCGCTATTAAGATCTGGTTTTTCTTTTGAAATAAAAAGAGATTCTAAAATACGTAGATCTAAGTCATTGGATGCTGTGCGTAAGATTGAAAAATTTTCCTCTGCTATTCGGTCACAACACTGCTCGCTGTGAAGGCGGATAGATGAATGAGGCGGTTGGGTCAAAGGTCTTCCGCTACGGTAGCTGACTCCACGGTGTTGGGCAATCCTAATATAGAATGGCAAAGTCGTCATGCCGACATAGCCAGATGTACACTGTACACAACTAAACTTATACACAATGGATGCCCGCATCCGTTTAGGAATCACGTCCTTGTAGCGAAAGAACGACCCAACTTTAAGTGAATTAACCGACACAATACACAGTTTTACAGCAGGAAAATGACGTTTAAAAAGAATTTCCAAATCTCGCGACATTTTATCAGTATAGTCTCCAAAATACGGGAAAACGCAATAAAGACGTTGCAATGGTTCTATCACGACATTTGTGACGGAGTATTTTTTAGCCAAAAATTTTTTAATATGAACATTGACAATAGACGTAGGGTACCCATTTTTTTGTAAAAATTTTTGTAAAAAAGAAAACTCCATATGAAGATCAACGTAATTAGAACAAATATTGAAGGCACGATTTAACAAGGTTTTTATAGTATTGATTTTAAATCTATAGTTACAGAAGCTAAAAAAGCTTAAGCCCAAACCCGTGAATGTAGGTTTGCGATAGACAGATGAACTGAACGTATGGCCGCTTCTAGTAATTTTAGAATCCAAAAAAGATAAACAATTATTTGACTCCATTTCAATTGTGAATTTTATTGACGGGTGCTTAGAGTTTAAGTATTCTCTGAACAAAGGTGCATGACTAGGATCTCTAAACAGTAAAAACGTATCGTCAATATATCTGCGGTAGAATTCAGGCTTAAACTCTGTGGGACAATCAGCCAACCATTTTTCTTCCCAATGGCACATGAAAATATTGGCAAACGTAGGCCCCAGGGGAAGACCCATACCGAGACCCTCAACTTGCTTATACATCTTTCCTGCAAAAATAAACACAGAATTCAACACGGAAAGTTCAAGGAGGGTTTTAAAATGAGTTTTTCCTAGATCTAAAATCGTGTTTGTTGATGTAACAAAAAGGGTATTTATAATTATATTTATAGTCTCCGCTAATGGAATATTGGTGAACAAATTTTCCACATCAAATGAAGCCATTGTCATTACATTTGGATTCTGAAAAGAAGTAATCTCCCTAACGAACTGAGAAGAATTTTCCAACGTGTAAACATTCTTGGTTAAAGGACTTAATAAGGGTACCAAGAATCGAGCTAAATTGAAACTAGGCGTGTTACAAGCAGCAAAAATAGGCCGGAACTGAAACTTGGATGAAAAGTCTGGCTTGTGCACTTTCGGTAAACCGTACAATACTCCTGGACATGAACCAGACACGTACAACTTGGAATATATTTCAGATGACAAAACCTTCAAATTTTTTAGCTTCCGCAAAAAGTTATTAATTTTATCTTCAATTTGGAGAATAGTTTTTTCCCATGACTCAGTAATCAATTTAAATTTAGATGCATCAGATATTAAAGCTTCCATTTTAGTATTGTATACGGACTTATCAAGAATTACAATGCCTCTGCCTTTATCAGGTTTACATACTATAATTTTGTCATTGCGGCCCAATTCTTTCAGCGCAGATACATCGTTCTTCTTAAACACGGTTGAGAAAATTTTCTGCGGTTTAAAACTATAGAAGTAACGATGGGCTAAAGAACGTAAATCTTGCAAGAATCTCGTACGATCAGCACACTGTAAAGATTTACTCGAATATGCAAGTTTTTCGTAAGATAAGAAGTATTTGTAAAAGTCCAATTTAAAAATGGGTAAGCAGAAGTCGAGGCCAAAAGCTAAGAGTAATTTTGTACGTTCCGGTAACAATATTGCACTGTAGTTGAATATCACTTGGTTAGGATCACATGGGTTAATATCGTATTGCACACCAAGGTTTTCAAGTTTCCTATTATGCACCCTGAGAGTAGCTACTTTGAACTTTGCATCTTCCGACTGACGAAAACCACGAACGCACAACGCGTCCAAGCGGGAGAAGAAAGCGCTAGCTTCAGCTTCAGCGGTTGCCACTTTTCCGGTCAAGTTACGCACAGCATCTCTTTTCTGTTGTAACTCCTGCATTAACAACTTATTCTGCCAGGACTTGTAGAAATGAGAGGTGTGGAGAGATCTTCTGTGGAGTTTAAACCGTAGAAACTTGGGCACCACACCAAATATTTTGCAACGTGTTAAAAATTCGACGTCTAAAGATGCCTTCATCAGTTTGCGAGATAAATCACAGTATTTCCGTAGTATCTTAAAACCATCTTCGCCGTATTTGTTTTTTATAAAGTCAGAGAAGTTGCTTTTCTTCAGGCGAATGATCATTAGGAATTTAAAAACGAAGAATGCACTACATATTGAAATCATATTTATATTTAATTAAGATGCTACACTAACTATATATTCGAAACCAAGTCAATTCTATAAAACGTTTCGGAGACCAGCTCCATCTTCAGTTAACCGTCTGCAAGTAAAAAGTAAAGAAAATCAGTCTTCTATACAAAACACAAGGGTACAATAAAATTTACAAGTGAATTTGTAATGGGTATGAACTATTGGCGCTATTAAGATCTGGTTTTTCTTTTGAAATAAAAAGAGATTCTAAAATACGTAGATCTAAGTCATTGGATGCTGTGCGTAAGATTGAAAAATTTTCCTCTGCTATTCGGTCACAACACTGCTCGCTGTGAAGGCGGATAGATGAATGAGGCGGTTGGGTCAAAGGTCTTCCGCTACGGTAGCTGACTCCACGGTGTTGGGCAATCCTAATATAGAATGGCAAAGTCGTCATGCCGACATAGGTCTAAGTTGTGTATAAGTTTAGTTGTGTACAGTGTACATCTGGCTATGTCGGCATGACGACTTTGCCATTCTATATTAGGATTGCCCAACACCGTGGAGTCAGCTACCGTAGCGGAAGACCTTTGACCCAACCGCCTCATTCATCTATCCGCCTTCACAGCGAGCAGTGTTGTGACCGAATAGCAGAGGAAAATTTTTCAATCTTACGCACAGCATCCAATGACTTAGATCTACGTATTTTAGAATCTCTTTTTATTTCAAAAGAAAAACCAGATCTTAATAGCGCCAATAGTTCATACCCATTACAAATTCACTTGTAAATTTTATTGTACCCTTGTGTTTTGTATAGAAGACTGATTTTCTTTACTTTTTACTTGCAGACGGTTAACTGAAGATGGAGCTGGTCTCCGAAACGTTTTATAGAATTGACTTGGTTTCGAATATATAGTTAGTGTAGCATCTTAATTAAATATAAATATGATTTCAATATGTAGTGCATTCTTCGTTTTTAAATTCCTAATGATCATTCGCCTGAAGAAAAGCAACTTCTCTGACTTTATAAAAAACAAATACGGCGAAGATGGTTTTAAGATACTACGGAAATACTGTGATTTATCTCGCAAACTGATGAAGGCATCTTTAGACGTCGAATTTTTAACACGTTGCAAAATATTTGGTGTGGTGCCCAAGTTTCTACGGTTTAAACTCCACAGAAGATCTCTCCACACCTCTCATTTCTACAAGTCCTGGCAGAATAAGTTGTTAATGCAGGAGTTACAACAGAAAAGAGATGCTGTGCGTAACTTGACCGGAAAAGTGGCAACCGCTGAAGCTGAAGCTAGCGCTTTCTTCTCCCGCTTGGACGCGTTGTGCGTTCGTGGTTTTCGTCAGTCGGAAGATGCAAAGTTCAAAGTAGCTACTCTCAGGGTGCATAATAGGAAACTTGAAAACCTTGGTGTGCAATACGATATTAACCCATGTGATCCTAACCAAGTGATATTCAACTACAGTGCAATATTGTTACCGGAACGTACAAAATTACTCTTAGCTTTTGGCCTCGACTTCTGCTTACCCATTTTTAAATTGGACTTTTACAAATACTTCTTATCTTACGAAAAACTTGCATATTCGAGTAAATCTTTACAGTGTGCTGATCGTACGAGATTCTTGCAAGATTTACGTTCTTTAGCCCATCGTTACTTCTATAGTTTTAAACCGCAGAAAATTTTCTCAACCGTGTTTAAGAAGAACGATGTATCTGCGCTGAAAGAATTGGGCCGCAATGACAAAATTATAGTATGTAAACCTGATAAAGGCAGAGGCATTGTAATTCTTGATAAGTCCGTATACAATACTAAAATGGAAGCTTTAATATCTGATGCATCTAAATTTAAATTGATTACTGAGTCATGGGAAAAAACTATTCTCCAAATTGAAGATAAAATTAATAACTTTTTGCGGAAGCTAAAAAATTTGAAGGTTTTGTCATCTGAAATATATTCCAAGTTGTACGTGTCTGGTTCATGTCCAGGAGTATTGTACGGTTTACCGAAAGTGCACAAGCCAGACTTTTCATCCAAGTTTCAGTTCCGGCCTATTTTTGCTGCTTGTAACACGCCTAGTTTCAATTTAGCTCGATTCTTGGTACCCTTATTAAGTCCTTTAACCAAGAATGTTTACACGTTGGAAAATTCTTCTCAGTTCGTTAGGGAGATTACTTCTTTTCAGAATCCAAATGTAATGACAATGGCTTCATTTGATGTGGAAAATTTGTTCACCAATATTCCATTAGCGGAGACTATAAATATAATTATAAATACCCTTTTTGTTACATCAACAAACACGATTTTAGGTCTAGGAAAAACTCATTTTAAAACCCTCCTTGAACTTTCCGTGTTGAATTCTGTGTTTATTTTTGCAGGAAAGATGTATAAGCAAGTTGAGGGTCTCGGTATGGGTCTTCCCCTGGGGCCTACGTTTGCCAATATTTTCATGTGCCATTGGGAAGAAAAATGGTTGGCTGATTGTCCCACAGAGTTTAAGCCTGAATTCTACCGCAGATATATTGACGATACGTTTTTACTGTTTAGAGATCCTAGTCATGCACCTTTGTTCAGAGAATACTTAAACTCTAAGCACCCGTCAATAAAATTCACAATTGAAATGGAGTCAAATAATTGTTTATCTTTTTTGGATTCTAAAATTACTAGAAGCGGCCATACGTTCAGTTCATCTGTCTATCGCAAACCTACATTCACGGGTTTGGGCTTAAGCTTTTTTAGCTTCTGTAACTATAGATTTAAAATCAATACTATAAAAACCTTGTTAAATCGTGCCTTCAATATTTGTTCTAATTACGTTGATCTTCATATGGAGTTTTCTTTTTTACAAAAATTTTTACAAAAAAATGGGTACCCTACGTCTATTGTCAATGTTCATATTAAAAAATTTTTGGCTAAAAAATACTCCGTCACAAATGTCGTGATAGAACCATTGCAACGTCTTTATTGCGTTTTCCCGTATTTTGGAGACTATACTGATAAAATGTCGCGAGATTTGGAAATTCTTTTTAAACGTCATTTTCCTGCTGTAAAACTGTGTATTGTGTCGGTTAATTCACTTAAAGTTGGGTCGTTCTTTCGCTACAAGGACGTGATTCCTAAACGGATGCGGGCATCCATTGTGTATAAGTTTAGTTGTGTACAGTGTACATCTGGCTATGTCGGCATGACGACTTTGCCATTCTATATTAGGATTGCCCAACACCGTGGAGTCAGCTACCGTAGCGGAAGACCTTTGACCCAACCGCCTCATTCATCTATCCGCCTTCACAGCGAGCAGTGTTGTGACCGAATAGCAGAGGAAAATTTTTCAATCTTACGCACAGCATCCAATGACTTAGATCTACGTATTTTAGAATCTCTTTTTATTTCAAAAGAAAAACCAGATCTTAATAGCGCCAATAGTTCATACCCATTACAAATTCACTTGTAAATTTTATTGTACCCTTGTGTTTTGTATAGAAGACTGATTTTCTTTACTTTTTACTTGCAGACGGTTAACTGAAGATGGAGCTGGTCTCCGAAACGTTTTATAGAATTGACTTGGTTTCGAATATATAGTTAGTGTAGCATCTTAATTAAATATAAATATGATTTCAATATGTAGTGCATTCTTCGTTTTTAAATTAATAATGATCATTCGCCTGAAGAAAAGCAACTTCTCTGACTTTATAAAAAACAAATACGGCGAAGATGGTTTTAAGATACTACGGAAATACTGTGATTTATCTCGCAAACTGATGAAGGCATCTTTAGACGTCGAATTTTTAACACGTTGCAAAATATTTGGTGTGGTGCCCAAGTTTCTACGGTTTAAACTCCACAGAAGATCTCTCCACACCTCTCATTTCTACAAGTCCTGGCAGAATAAGTTGTTAATGCAGGAGTTACAACAGAAAAGAGATGCTGTGCGTAACTTGACCGGAAAAGTGGCAACCGCTGAAGCTGAAGCTAGCGCTTTCTTCTCCCGCTTGGACGCGTTGTGCGTTCGTGGTTTTCGTCAGTCGGAAGATGCAAAGTTCAAAGTAGCTACTCTCAGGGTGCATAATAGGAAACTTGAAAACCTTGGTGTGCAATACGATATTAACCCATGTGATCCTAACCAAGTGATATTCAACTACAGTGCAATATTGTTACCGGAACGTACAAAATTACTCTTAGCTTTTGGCCTCGACTTCTGCTTACCCATTTTTAAATTGGACTTTTACAAATACTTCTTATCTTACGAAAAACTTGCATATTCGAGTAAATCTTTACAGTGTGCTGATCGTACGAGATTCTTGCAAGATTTACGTTCTTTAGCCCATCGTTACTTCTATAGTTTTAAACCGCAGAAAATTTTCTCAACCGTGTTTAAGAAGAACGATGTATCTGCGCTGAAAGAATTGGGCCGCAATGACAAAATTATAGTATGTAAACCTGATAAAGGCAGAGGCATTGTAATTCTTGATAAGTCCGTATACAATACTAAAATGGAAGCTTTAATATCTGATGCATCTAAATTTAAATTGATTACTGAGTCATGGGAAAAAACTATTCTCCAAATTGAAGATAAAATTAATAACTTTTTGCGGAAGCTAAAAAATTTGAAGGTTTTGTCATCTGAAATATATTCCAAGTTGTACGTGTCTGGTTCATGTCCAGGAGTATTGTACGGTTTACCGAAAGTGCACAAGCCAGACTTTTCATCCAAGTTTCAGTTCCGGCCTATTTTTGCTGCTTGTAACACGCCTAGTTTCAATTTAGCTCGATTCTTGGTACCCTTATTAAGTCCTTTAACCAAGAATGTTTACACGTTGGAAAATTCTTCTCAGTTCGTTAGGGAGATTACTTCTTTTCAGAATCCAAATGTAATGACAATGGCTTCATTTGATGTGGAAAATTTGTTCACCAATATTCCATTAGCGGAGACTATAAATATAATTATAAATACCCTTTTTGTTACATCAACAAACACGATTTTAGGTCTAGGAAAAACTCATTTTAAAACCCTCCTTGAACTTTCCGTGTTGAATTCTGTGTTTATTTTTGCAGGAAAGATGTATAAGCAAGTTGAGGGTCTCGGTATGGGTCTTCCCCTGGGGCCTACGTTTGCCAATATTTTCATGTGCCATTGGGAAGAAAAATGGTTGGCTGATTGTCCCACAGAGTTTAAGCCTGAATTCTACCGCAGATATATTGACGATACGTTTTTACTGTTTAGAGATCCTAGTCATGCACCTTTGTTCAGAGAATACTTAAACTCTAAGCACCCGTCCATAAAATTCACAATTGAAATGGAGTCAAATAATTGTTTATCTTTTTTGGATTCTAAAATTACTAGAAGCGGCCATACGTTCAGTTCATCTGTCTATCGCAAACCTACATTCACGGGTTTGGGCTTAAGCTTTTTTAGCTTCTGTAACTATAGATTTAAAATCAATACTATAAAAACCTTGTTAAATCGTGCCTTCAATATTTGTTCTAATTACGTTGATCTTCATATGGAGTTTTCTTTTTTACAAAAATTTTTACAAAAAAATGGGTACCCTACGTCTATTGTCAATGTTCATATTAAAAAATTTTTGGCTAAAAAATACTCCGTCACAAATGTCGTGATAGAACCATTGCAACGTCTTTATTGCGTTTTCCCGTATTTTGGAGACTATACTGATAAAATGTCGCGAGATTTGGAAATTCTTTTTAAACGTCATTTTCCTGCTGTAAAACTGTGTATTGTGTCGGTTAATTCACTTAAAGTTGGGTCGTTCTTTCGCTACAAGGACGTGATTCCTAAACGGATGCGGGCATCCATTGTGTATAAGTTTAGTTGTGTACAGTGTACATCTGGCTATGTCGGCATGACGACTTTGCCATTCTATATTAGGATTGCCCAACACCGTGGAGTCAGCTACCGTAGCGGAAGACCTTTGACCCAACCGCCTCATTCATCTATCCGCCTTCACAGCGAGCAGTGTTGTGACCGAATAGCAGAGGAAAATTTTTCAATCTTACGCACAGCATCCAATGACTTAGATCTACGTATTTTAGAATCTCTTTTTATTTCAAAAGAAAAACCAGATCTTAATAGCGCCAATAGTTCATACCCATTACAAATTCACTTGTAAATTTTATTGTACCCTTGTGTTTTGTATAGACGACTGATTTTCTTTACTTTTTACTTGCAGACGGTTAACTGAAGATGGAGCTGGTCTCCGAAACGTTTTATAGAATTGACTTGGTTTCGAATATATAGTTAGTGTAGCATCTTAATTAAATATAAATATGATTTCAATATGTAGTGCATTCTTCGTTTTTAAATTCCTAAATAATGAAGGTTACGATAAATAACACTAAATAAATATTGAGCAAAGAAAATCTATTTTTCGAAGCCAATTTTTCAATGAAAGAAATGGAGAAGAAGTACTTTAAAAACATTTAATTTAAACGCCTTCGAGCCTTGTCCATAAAATAATAGACAAGTCAGTAAACCCAAAATTACAGAATCACAGAATATAAGCACAAAAATAATAATAATAATAATTTATCGGCTGACTATTTTCAGAGGGTATGCTCTCTGCATTTCTTTGAGAGAAGATTAGAGTTTATGAATGAATAATGACTCCAAAATACGTAAGTCTAAGTTGGCGGTACGAGTATCTAATATTTTAAATTTGCCAATGTCAATAATGTGTTCAGAGGAACCATTACTACAATGTTGTCTTATACTAGACTGAGCAGGAGAATTAAGCGAGTGACCTGTACGATGACTTCGACCTGCATCGTACATCGTACAGGTCGCTTGTTCACTTACCCTACTCATTCTAGTATAAGACAACATTGTAGTAATGGTTCCTGTGAACAGATTATTGAAATTAGCAAATTTAAAATATACGGCACTTGTACCGCCAACTTAGACCTACGTATTTTGGAGTCATTATTCATTTATAAACTCAAATCTTCTCTCAACAAAATGCGGATTGCATACCCTCTGAAAATAGTCAGCCCGATAAATTATTATTTTTTTTTCGTGCTTATATTCTGCGCTTCGGTAATTTTGGGTGTACTGACTTGTCTATTATTGTATTTGCAGACTTTTTGTATAGAATGAGCTAAGGCTCAAAACGTTCGATGTTTTTAAAGTTTCTCCATTCCTTTCATTATAAATAATGAATAATTATAAGATTAATAAATAATGAAATAATGTATCACATATTCAAATACATAATATTAAATGTATTTGTCTTTATTTTTAATATACTTTCTATGACTTACCTAGGAAGTTTTGAAAATGACATTAAATATCGTCTAAAATATCATAGTTGTCACGTAAAGACAGAATAAATGAACAAACTTTGTAGTATTAAGTAGCGTGGTCACAAGCATCAATTTCATTTAAAAACTGTCTCATTACCGCCAGCGCAACTGAAAAGAATTCGGTATTGATGAAGCGTGTATGCCATATATGAAATGGTAAGTGGTGTGTACGGAGGCTGTACACAATTTCCAGACGCAAACGAAAAAGGCGCAATATTTGTGATGAAATCCATAACATTTATTACTGTGTGTGTGATCGTATCTTTTTTTGTCCCCAATATCAGCAAAGAGGTTCTTTTATTTTGCACTTTACGACCAAAATTGCAATAACGAAAGGAAAGTGATAATTAATTATACTGATATGAGCGCATAAAATTTTATAGTCACATTTTCTAGGCAAAATAATCGAATTCATTTGGCGCAAATATGCAAAAAATGAAACTTACGAAACGCTTCAGCTCGAGAATATTTTTTATTCAATTGATATAGCACTTGGTAATTTCTAAAATTAACTACCAATTTATAATAGAAACTAAATGTGATTTGCATTGTAACGATACATTTTGACCAACGAACAGTTCATTATGACATACGGTAGTATCGTAGTAGCTATGCTGTTATTTGGTCTAACTCATCTTATAATGTGTGTCGTTTAAAACCGCAGTGACTTCTAAGTGTAAAATGACACAAAATGTATTTTATTTCATTATTAAATGATACTTATATGGTAGAGCTATACAATAATAAATGTTCGCACTAGAGTTTTGCCATATAGCGACATGTGGCACTGTTTGAAGTACGCATGGTAGTGATTCTTGGTGGTGGTGACGAGCCTTACACGTACACGGACTCGCACACGCACACTCAGAATGTGCGAACTTGACGTGGGTGCGGCCGGGCGGCACACACTCCAAACCCGCAGATTTGGACGCCACCCACCCCTCTCCCTCCACCTCCAAGCAGCTGCAGCACCACCTCCGAGCAGCTACAGAAATGTTAGGTTAAATTTATTTAGGTTATGTTAAGTTAAGTTAAGTTAGGTTAAGAGGTTAGGTTAAGTTAGGTTAGGTTGGGTAAGGTTAGGCCAAGTTCAGTTAGTTTAAGGTTAACTTTTTAAGTTTAAAAATGACTGTTTTTGCGTGCCGAGGTGGAGGGTTGAATAGCCAAACACCAGCGGTCGTTGTCAAAACTTATTATGATGATTTAATACAGGTTAACTTTGGTATTCCGCTGTAGTATCTACTTACTAAATACATGTAGTGTTTGTAATGCATTGATTAATAATAAATGTATAACGAACAGATAGGTTAATAAACCTCAGAAGTACTACATAGTTAAATAATTGGCGCGAATGGCAACGTGATGTAGCAACACGGAGGTGGAAGGAGAGAGGTGGGCGGAATCCACATCTGCGGGTTTGGAGTGTGTGCGGCCGGGCGAGCTTCCCCCCACCCTCTTTCTTACTCCCGAGGGAGGGAGGGGTAGAGGTACCGAGAATTCAACAAGCCAAATCTCAAAAGTCTTGACTTGCAAGCAGATAGATGCATACCTAATTATGAACAAACCGACACTCAGCACCAACCAGCTGAGCTGACGTGGCATATCTGCACAAGCTGGCCGAGCGAGCTACCCTCCACCCTCCTTTCAAACCCCCATTTGACCTACTTTGGTCAGACGGATCGTTCTGCCGCTTTGCAGGAATGAAGTTTAGGACTTTCTCAATCGAATAGAGCAATAAAAAATAATATGATGGATTTTGGATTTTCGACTAGACGGGGCCCTTAACAAGCCTTTACTGAGAATACATTAGTGCAAGTAATGTCGGTAATATCCCTTCAAGCTAGATGGTCGACTCTGCTTTTTAGTATAGATTTTATATAATAGCACATATATACATCGTCCAGCTACGAGTAAATTTGGAATACTTAAGACTATTTCTCATAACATAACATACAAATAACCTATCCTAAAACAGCACAGGAACGGTCTTGTTCTTCTTTTTCTTCTGACGGGGATGAGTCCTTTTCTGGTTGATTAGGATTACGAGATAAGAAGTCGGCTAGATGGTTCTCTGCTCAGGGGATATGTGCCGATTTAAATTTGAATAGGCTAAAATATAAAGCCCACCGTTTAAGTCGTAGATTTAGTTTATCAGCTTGTTGCAGATGTAGAAGGGGTCGATGGTCGGTTTGCAATATAAATTCCCTCCCATATAGGTAGGTTTAGAACTTTTGGAGTGCCCAATATATGGTCACGGCTTCCTTATCGACTGTTAAATAATTTTTCTCTGCTCCTCGAAAGCGTCGGGAAGTATTAGCGACGGGTGCGTAATAGCGGAAGTCGTGCTCACTGGGTCGAAGTAGTACTGCTCCTAATTCAATTTGTGAAGCATCCGTTCGTAGAATGAAAGGAAGGCTTGGATCAGCTAATTGAAGGACTGGATCTTGAGTCAAAGGTCCTTTCAAAGTTTGAAAAACATCCTGGGTAACATCAGTCCAGGGAATTTTTTCTTGAACGTTTTTTTGAGTAAATCTTAAAAAAAATAGCATGAAAAAATATAAATATAAGCATGAGGTCCACGGAAATTACAAGTTTTGTATTTCTAATTAAAAATTTATAACATAACGGTCATTAGTTGATAAGCATTTTATTTAAGTATAAATGGATGATCACACAACGAATTTATAGGTTTTTTACATGGATGCTTTACAATAATAAAGAGATGACGAGTTAGGTATTGTTACAAGTTGAGAGTGAAACAGAGAAAAAAGACCAGTACCTTTAGTTAAAATGCCAATTGTAGCCTAGTTCACACATATGTGCACATGTACATAGAAATATATACACATATGCATGCACATACATACCTACGCATATACATACGCCCAACACACACACATACATAAATACATACCTATGCATCTAGGCAATCGCAATACATATGCGTTCTACAAAAGTGCTGTGCGATGTACTGAAATATAGGATAATGAGCAAAGGAAGCTCGTGACAAATTTTTAAGTTGGTGTTGCTGCTTACAATTTCTAAGGGAATATCGAAGCGATGTTTAGTTAAATATTGCAGCGAAAAGACCATTGGTTGATAAGCGTCTTACTCATCATATGTGGGTGATCGCGCAACAAATTTATATATACAAATTTTTTACAAATGCTTTAAATAATGAAGTGAAATGAAGTATTATGTAGTGATACATTCACCCATTTACGCACATATAGCGTGCACACGCACTCATACACACAAGTGAGCATGTGCGCAAATATCAGCATAAACTAGTGAGTATAAACCTGCATTCCAATCGAGGGACTCGGAGAAATTATCTTATGTCACGGTTTGAATTTTATGAAATTTCCGTACTAAAATTAGTGGCACAAAACAGTCTACCTGAGTCAGAAACATGAAAACGATTGTTCTACAACGGTTCCCAAGTGCAGAAAATCCTAGGTGAGGTTGTTGTAATATGCTCTAGAGCGTAAGAGATGGTATGAGAATATGCACTACACTAGCTTAACAAGAGCATTTTTGGACTTGAATAAGAAAGAAGAAATGAATGCCTTATAAGGGTCTCATATTAGAAAAAATCACATTATCTTTGTAATATGGTGCAGAATGTCTGCAATTGATAAACACACACACACACATAGGTACCATGACGGTCTAGTTTGATGCTTGCACAAAAACATAGAGGAAAGACCTAAAATGCATCCTTCGGCTGGTTTATCTAGTCCAGTGCACACAGGTGTATGTGCACATATGCACACTCATATGCGCACATACACCCATATACAAGTAAGCATGTTTGCAAATCCCAGCGTATAGGCGATCAAATCATAATATCTACGCATACCTAAAAACTGTTGTGTAATGCCTTGCATCATAAAACAATCAGTAATGGAGATTATTCAGCAATGGAGATACCAGGCAAATGAGATTCGTCAATACTTATTCAATATGTTCTGTAACTAAGAATTATTTTTGAGACACAAGATGACGAGTTATTTCGGCTTTAAATTCTCTCGGTCTTCGAGGGATTTTAATACCCAGGGGAAGTTTGTTCCACAGTAAGACGCCTGATATAGACAGAGCCTTCTGCCATAAGTGAGATGAAGGATAGTTGACTAAGACATTCTTGTTTCTATTCGACTTTTGGTTGGTTACAGTGGGTGGATGGAAACGCACTATCTCAGCGTTGCTCTGATGAAGATATAACGAGGAGAATACGTATTGGGCCCTCTGCATGAAGAGCCTTTCTTGGATAGGAATCCAGCAGAGTTTATTAAGGAGAAGGGTTACGTGATCACTTCTTTTGAAATTACCGTTGCACACCACCGTGGCTGCAAAGTTCATGCACTTTTGTAAGTCCCTTTGAAGGTATTGAGGTAAGTCTCCCCATACTAGGCTAAAGTAGTCAATGCGGGATAACACCAGGGATTGAATGGCTAATAATCTGTATTTTTCGTCTAGCATACTCTTATTGCAATGAAAAAACATTAAAGGTCCGTATATTTTGTTGTAAGTATTCTCAACATGAGGTTTGAAGGACATGTTTCTATCGAACCAGATACCTAGATTTTTCAACTTTTTCTGATGCAATAATTTCATCATTTTCAACTGCAAGAGTAAGATCTGAAGTTTTTTAATTGTATCTTTGGATCCAAAAATAATGCCCTGTGTTTTATTAGCATTTAATTTGAGACCATTTCGGTCCTACCATGATTTCAGGCTAGTCAGTATAGTTTCGGCTTTAATTTGCGTCTGTGGTATTTCCGATACAGAACTTGTTATTGCAATTTGAACATCATCTGCATACATTGAGATCCGTGTGTTAGAAGGCATTGGAGGGAAATCATTAATGAAAATAGAAAACAGTAGCGGACCATGAATGGATCCTTGGGGAACACCAAAATTGGTTTGAATGAATGGGGACAATTTGTTTTCTATGACGACTACATGAGATCGATTTGACAAGTAACTTTCAAACCATTGCGTGGCTATTCCCAAATTCAGTATTTTACGGAGAAGTCTATCATGTTCGACGCTATCGAACGCCTTGGAGAGATCGAGTAGCAGCAAAAGTGTTACATTCTTTTGATCGATGTCACAGTGTATTTTTAAAGAGATATTGAGCAGAGCGTTTTGGGTGCTAGTATTTCTTCTACAGGCATATTGATTTTGGTGGAGTAGATTTGACTCGTTCAGGTGAAATGACAGTTGATTTGTCACCACTTTCTCCAATATTTTGGACATGACAGGCAAAAGACTGATGGGCCTGGAGTTTGATGCTGTATTTAGGCCACCACTTTTATGCGACGGTCTAATAATGGAGTGTTTCCATTGGTTTCGAGACGTGTTGGTTACGATTGATGTATTAATTATCAGTTGAATCCATGTTGCTGTGACAAGGAAACTGTCTTTGATATATTGAAGACTGATACCATCATGTCCAACTGCCTTTGTGTTTTTTAATGAGTATAAGATATTTCTTAACTCCGGTAAATCGACATGACGTGGTCTCCACTTGACATCTGCCCTCGAGGGTGCAGTGGGGCATGAATTTTCAATTGACGTTTCACCTGGATTGGTACACACCTCACTGAAAACTTGAGCCCCTACTTTTGAAAGAACGTGTTGAAGTCAGTGGCAGTTGCTAAGGGATTTTCAAAATTATTTACACGGTTCAAATTTTTATATGGGGCTACCTCACTAATAATTTCCCAAGTTCGTTTCGGGTTATTTTTAGCCGTTAATAGTTCCTGGTGGAAGTGAGTTTTTTTTCGCTTCAGTGATTTTCGTTCGAAGAATTTTTTCATGTTCTTTATATCTCTTGTATAAGGTAATGTTTGATTTATCGTTTTTGTACTCTCGCAAGTTATTTTTCTTTATTCTGCTCATCTCTTCATTTTCGTCATTTATCCAAACAGTGCGTTTTGGCTTGTTTTTTGGTGACGTAAGGTGCGCATTCTTCGGGAGCTGTTGTGAAGTGCTCGTTAAGGATGGACACTTGAATGTCAAAATCGTCAGATTGCATCATATTCTGGAAGTCGGTGGACCCATAGAGTAGTTTTTCATGAAATAGTTCCGCTGAGTAGTGCCTTTTTGTCAATAAGTCATTAAGCGGTATTTTTGTATTTCCTTTGCAATATTAAACTTACATTCTATAGAGTGGTAATCACAAATAGAAGGTGATACTATTGTACTAAGTATTGCGGTAGGATTATTTGTGATTGCCAGATCGAGGAGAGTTTTGAAGACTTTGATGATGCGAGTCGGTTCTTTGACCATTTGTGATAGGCTTGGTTTATACAACAGTTTGCTTAGCTAATTGTTTTTGTCCGTTAAGTCAACATTAAAGTCGCCGAAAGCAGAGAATGATTTTTTGCCTGAAGGATTTCTTTGAAGGTTTCCTCAATGAAATCTAGCGTTAAACTTAAGGGAGACGATGGGTGCTAGTAAAGGCTGCCAATGACTATGGATTTATGTTTATTTATATGCACTTCCTACCAAACCATTTCAATGCCTTCGCAAACTTTATTCGCTAGAAGTGAAAATGTTGAGTACATTTCTTTCACAAAATACAAGATCCACAACCTCGGCTAGTTTTAGCGCCATCGTAGCGGTACAATACGTTATCAGGAATGTTAATAAATGAACTTTGGGTTCGTGAATCTAACCAAGTTTCTGAAACACACCAAATGTCAATTTCTTAAGTGACCATTTCTCTGATGTCATCCAATTTTCCATTCAGGCTTTGAGCATTTATGTGCTTCATTTTCATTTTACTTCTATTAGGACTCTTTTTGATGGTAGAAAAGTTACCTTCTAGATGGGATCGTTCCGAGGATTTATTGAACTTGCCTACCTAAGGGTGCATACACACCAAAAGATTTGAAGCGAGAGAGCGAGCGAGCTTGAAGTGATTAGCATGGATTCCTATGGGAGTGCACACACCGCAAGCAAGCAAGCGAGCGAGAAAGACTGAAGATTGGCTGAAGCGAGAAAGCGATTTGAAGATGGTTTCACGCTTGAAAGCTGCAGCGAGAGGCCTCTGGCAGTGTCACTAGCAGCGCTGCGTCTGGCAGTGCGCGGCGAGGTGTCGACGGGAGAGGTGTGCTGCACAATTTCTCCAGCATAGACTGAACTCCTAATATCTGAAGTTTATGCTGTGCTGTGCCTTTGGAGCTCAAAAAATTGAAAAAGCACAGTGACAGATTAAGTGTTTCAAAGCAATGGGACGAAGTAGGAATAAAACTCAACGTTACAAACACATGCTTGTACCGCTTGTTTTTGTTATAGACCTCTCTCCGTGACATTCAGGAGCTAACTGACTGTCTTTTGGTGTGTGATAGATCTCGCCTGACATCTTTCTCTTTCGCTTGCTTTCTCGCTTGCAGTCTTTTGGTGTGTAAGCACCCTTACCCAGGGTGTTTGGCCCAGTATCTGTTATGTAAGAAAGTCTACTATTTAGCTGGGCAGCGGCAGTTTGTCAAGATGAGGTAAACCCAGTCTGATTTTTGCCTTGTGTGACAAGGGCACTGTAGTGATCTTTTTTACGATGGAGGGTTATTATTTGATAACTCTGATGAGGGATCGACTGATATTTTCAAAACACAATGATCATGTTCATCCAGGATGAGAAGTTTTTGGCCTGTCATACCACTAATCATTTGAGATGATTAGTGGTATCAGGTCTACAGCAGCTTGATCAATATGTTTGTCGTTAATGCAATTATTTATGAGGTTTTGCATGTCTCCGCTGTTCATGTCAACAAATTTAGCATATGTGTTTTTGTTTGCTTTACTCTCCGTTTTGATTGCAGTCTTTAAGGAATTGTAATTTCATTTTGATGCTGGTTGTTTCGTAAGTAGATGAGATACTGCATGAAGGAGGCAGTGTCCAACAGCTTTGGTGGGAATCGGCTCTATTTCCCATGATCGTTTCAATTCATCCATTGTGGAATTCATGCGTTCACAAATGGGAGTGGAGACGTTTTTTTCGTACTCTTCACATCGGTAAAAGGTTCGGAGAGGTGTAGGGACTTTACGTTTTTCTGGCTCTGAATGGGCCAGCTGAGGTGATTTCTCGTATGGGGATCTGCAGAAAACTGAGAAATGCTCGTGTCATTTCCATTTTTCTAGTGATGATTGCTCATGCAGTTGGATGGTGGATTTTCCATCGATTGTCGGCTACAATTTTGCAGCGATTTCTCTCTTCCTGGTTATTTCACTGCTTCCGAGTATGTGATTGGATGTTGATTTATACTCGTGTCTGAGAGGGGCTTTTCATCCTCTGTATAAGCATTGGTTAGCAATGAAAACCTATTTTTTGTAGGCACTCTGCAATTGTTTGAGGCAGATGGAGGAAAGGGTTTTGTCATATGAGGGCAAACATCGGGAGAAGAGGGGAGGAGAGGGCTTGTTATATGAAGGCCAACCTCGGTTAATGCTGCTGGAAGTTTCACGAGGTAAGGCTTCACGTGGAAAGGCTGTCAACTTAGAGCAGTCATTCAACTCATTTTGCTGCTTTGAAAATTCATTAGAGTATTCAATTTCTTCATTCAGGTCGTGGGAGTTTCTAACACAGGAGATAAAATGTGAAGGTAATCTCAAAGGTGATCTTAGAACAATTTGTTGAAGAAAATTATGCGTGTTTTCTCGCGTAATAGGCCAAGTACGGAAATCGTTGTAAGCTTCATTACCAATAACTGTTTTTGCAATTGCTCGCAGCAGAATCAGTTCAAGACCAATTTTTCTGCACAGACTCGATGCCATGTACAATTGCTGACCACTGCAGGCACTCACCACATATATATGAGAAAAAACATTCTATGTCATGATGAGTTTTTTACCTTAGTAAGGTTATGGGACGAGAGGCTCAAACCTTCGGAACTAATTATATAGTTCCTAAAAGGAGGTGCGCGTTCAATCACATCATAGAGATCATTTAGACGTTCCGAAGTTATGGTCTGAATCCTGCATGCACTATCAATGTCATCTCTGTTGATTTTTGTGAGACTATTGTCTCCAATGAGAGAAGTGTCCAAAGGAGATTCCGTATTAAGATGGTTACTCGCAGCTATCACCGGCGTGAAATCATGAGCGCTGATACAATAATTTCATGCAAAAAGCTGTTCTGTAATCATTTGTATATTTGATGCAGTGGAAAAAATCGACGCTGGGCTTGGGGGACAGTTTTTTCTCAAAGCTTTATTGAGAAATGCATCCGTAAGAGACAGCGTGTTATTTATTTCGTGAATAGTTTGGGAACTAGTCATTTGCAGAGGGTGTAAGTACCCATCAAAAGCGGTAAAAGGTCTGTTTGTATTGTTCTCTACTGAAAATCATACGTTATCCTCGCAGTTTACGCTCTGAGGTATTTTACTGCCAGTATCAGCTGCTGCGCATGCATTTTCAAACATACTCCGCCTCCTGAAAGGCCTACACACAATTTATCATTAAAATTATGATAAAAATTAGCCCTTTTTCTTTCTGACTGGTCGCTCACATCCAAAATTTTATCGCGTTCTAACGATGACGTTGGTGTTGGTGTCTTCGTCGCAGTGCTTCCACTTTAGGGTAAAATACCCTATTTTAGGGTAATCATGTGTTGTCTAAGGTAAAGTTTAGGGTAAAGCAAAATTCCATGGTTTTTAGGGTAATTCGACTTCTGTCGGGGTAGCACAGCAAAATTGTAGGGTAATTGCCTGTTTTTATTACCAATGTCAAGTTTTTTATAAAGTACCGCATATACCTTGTGTAAGGTACATTGCGGATGTACGCTACTTGAGCATTTATGGAAATGTTCAATAAGAGCCATATTTGGAACAAACTTAAAACTGGTCAGAACTCGCTATTAATTTAGTCATTATTGCAAAAACGATAAGGTGCAAATTGCTTTGTAAATCGCTGCAGATCTCTCTTCAGTATAACGTTGTCAGATTTGCTGCATAAATAATACCTTGGTTAAGTAAAAGTATGACAATAATTAAAGTGATAGGCAACTTGATACAAAGTTTGAAATTTTATATTTTCTAGTCTTACAGAACTAACTTGCACATGTATCAAGATTTACACCAATACATCGGTCATCGTCGTTTACTGAAATTGAACAGCTAGCCTACATAACGTGTACAAAACGACACTGCCCGAGCTGAGGGCAGATAGTTTGGTTTCAATCGAGTGCCATTAACTGAGCTAGATGCTGTCACATGCAGTACTGCATTGTCACAAAATATTTGGTTACTTGCGTCTCAGTAAAATTGTTGCTATTGAATAGATTCTGTGTCCGTTGAAGCTGCTACACCACTTATGAAAAATAGCAAAATTTTATCGTCTGTTAGCCCTACACACAAAATGGGAGGAAGGATGGAGAAGCTAACAACTGTTTCGAGGCTGGTTAGAAAAGTCTCAGTCTTCTACTTCAACAAAAGATTTGGCATACTGTACCATATGCTCAATTACCATTACATTTGGTAAATCTGGGATTATTCTTCATGCTAACAGTCAGCGCCAGAAAAATCTCTTAGTGCAGAGAAGAAAAACACGAACTGTTATATAACTTTGTTCATTTTATCACACGATCCAATTGACAAGTCAAGTATAAAAATTGAATTACGGATATGAACAAATCTTTCTGAGCCTAATTTGCCTATTTCTTCAAGTGACTCATTGCTAAAACTACTGAAACAAATTTTTCCTAATGAAAGCAAGCTTAGATAAACAAAGAGCTTCAAACATAGACTATGTTTCGGTAAACATCTACTAAGTGATCTTGTCGTTGTCCTTGATAAAGTTTAGATTCTGTAATAATTTATGAAACAACTGATCGCAGTATAGCTAAACAGCTCGGATTCATGGTGCAATACTGCAGTGAGAGTGCATTTAAGAGCTCCTCTGTTGATCTCGTTGT
The DNA here is from genome assembly GCA_030386875.1 of Morinoia aosen. Taxonomy (NCBI): domain Eukaryota; kingdom Metazoa; phylum Arthropoda; class Malacostraca; order Amphipoda; family Talitridae; genus Morinoia; species Morinoia aosen. The sequence goes on along the minus strand of CM059579.1, from coordinate 39,901,629 downwards.
AAAACAGGATTGCACAGCCAATGGATTGTTTGCTACACTTGAAAAATATTTCAGTGCTAAAAATATTAAATTGAGCGACATTGTAGGGTTCTGTTCTGACACGACTAACGTTATGGGATTCAAACATTCTGTGGCTTCTTTGTTGGTAAAATTTTTTTTTACATTCTAGAAGAAAGGTTGGCTTGGTGGAAATACAGATATCCCATGGGAGTCAATAAAAAAGCTTGTAAAATAGAAATTGAGGTTCTTCTTCCATTATTCTTAGCACTATGGCTTACTAACGTAGGACTCCGATTCTTGGAGGAGCTACAAGTATTTTACTGTAGGCTTTTGGCTTTTTTGACATGCAGGCTTCTGTCGAAAAATATTCTGATCATTGGCCGAGATTCTTAATTGCTACGAGGCTCTTATTTGAAATTCAACGGGGCTAACTTTGAGCCTTGAGTATCTTCTGCTACGCCTTACTTAACGTAATTTATGCTACACTCAGTTAAATTCGCGCCAATTGAGTGTACTGTTTGTGAAAATTTTTAGGAAAGTCATAATTTTTCATTGAGTGCATTACATTCTTTGCCATGTTCTTTGCATTTGCTCCGAGGATTAGGGTGTATGCTCGTCATAGCCGTGTGTCTTTCGGACCCGCCTCCGTGAGGGCAAACCCGGGTTCGAGTCCCGGCGCAGGTGGCAATTTTCTCTGTTGGGTATAGGGGAAAAATTCCAAGCACAATACCTCACTCTACCCAGGTGTCTGAAATGGGTACCGGTCTTGACCGGGGGAAAGCGTCATGGCGTCCTGGTGTTGGTTATAAGACATTTGAAAATCCAGTGTACACGTTGATATGTATCAGGCTTGAATAGGAAATAAAGCATCCGTAGATGCCTTCATTATTATTGTTATCATAATATGAACTTATTTCCCATCTAAATTCCTCTATTTGTTTGCGCATAAATTGTGAACCTGTGTTTGTGTTGTGTTCCATAAATAAATGTTTCGAGTATTACTTTGTCGTTCATTTTCTCTTAATATGCCTTTGCTTCTCTCTGATAGTCAAGAGTAGATCGCCTGGCCTCATAATTTACGCTCATTGAACAGAGCTTGTAACTAGGCAGTCAAACAAAGAAGGTAAACTATAGTGAAAAAATATAAAATGTTGCACATATCGTGAAACATATAACTCCGGAAAATCAGAGAATTTCATTTTCTAATATCCGCATAAACCCTGATGTTGTGTCATTTCTAGACATATAAACATGGAAACATTGAATATTTTCATGTAATACCAACAATGGGCTCATTTGACATTTTAGGGTAATTTATGCATTTTTAGGGTTGTTGCGATACAGAGACAGGGGTGGGTTTAGGACCCCCTTTCCATACGCTGAGGGAATTCCAACCCCCGTACACATTTTATAATATTGTCCTTCATGCTTGCGTACACCTGCATACCAGACATGGAGAATAAAAGAATTTGAAAGATTAAAACACATATATTTTTGAGATGAACACGTGGATATGTGTACTAGGCATTCAGACAGAATTGACATGAGAAAGCACAACTGCGTCAATGAAAGGCACACACATTTCTACCGTTATAAGACTCTAAACATGACATGATATAATGTGATGCTTACCGAGAATTCAAGTTACCAATACTTCCGCGCTGCCAACAATTTACGAACACACAAATTATGGTCACCGTATGCAACTCAAAGCACAGAAATTACGAGGTTGACAAATTACAATTTAACCTTGACTCGCAACAAGGCACCCAAAATATATGAATGCTTCGCATGTTATCGCGTAGACCTAAGACACAAAATCATTACATGGCCCGTCCCTTTTACTGCAGCGTACCACTTTGACTTGCACTAATACACTTTAAAGCACTGTTCAAATACTCGATACCACAAAAATTTAACGCTTCCGTGAGGCGCGGTCGCTGCATGTTCGGTGTAAACTCTTTCCAACTTTGCGGGATCTTCAACAGAGTTCTCAGAGTTCGTCACTGCGGCGGTGATACTCATGCTCCAATCAGGAAGGCTCTGCTGCTGTCCATTCTTAGCACATTCATGCTCCCCACATCTGCGCTTTGGCTGCGTTGGCGTGCTGGCAAACTGTATATCTTTTCTTGTTTCCTTCCGTTTTGTTGGTGAACGCGTGACTCCAGATTTTAATGCTGTGGTTGTCTGTGAGCTTAAAATTAGCGCAGAGATTCTCCATGGGTGTTTCACTTCACGTTGAATTGTTGATATGCTCAGGCCATAATTCTTCGAGCGAGTGCTCATTGCAGGGCAATACTTCGACGATACAGTTGCAGTCTCCTTGGGCGTTCGGAGAGATTATCCGCACACGTTTCGAGCGGGTGTTCGTTGCACAATCTTGTCGTTATTGAAGGAGTTAAATGTCGGCTTCGATTTCTCGAGTGGAGTCAATCCTGACTTAACACTAGCCCGGGAAATGTCGGCCTATCGCCGAAATTTCCCGGTTTTTGCACTCCAAAGCCTGACGTGTATCGTTTCGCGTGGCTGAGACCAGCATCCTCCCAATTCTTGTCGTGAATTCTTTTTATCCGCGTCGCCTCATTCCTTCTCGAAAAATCCCGATTCTTCGCCGTTTTGACACAGCATCTCAATTCTTATTGGTTGGAGACTCGCTTACTTCGACATCTAGAAGTGGTATTGGCTGTTTCTTTGTGTCCGCGTTCCCCTCGTTGCTTTCATTGGCTAGTATCGTGGGCAGTTTCGAGTTTACTTCCTTCCCGCTTCACGATTGGTTGTTTTGACCCGTAGCCACGCCTATTGGGAGCACTGTTCTCGACCGTGAATATCTTCACGGCCTGCGTATGTGTGTTGTGTGTGCGTCTTTTTGTGTGTTGGCCTGAGATTTGTGTTCGTGTCTCAGACTGTGTGTTTGTGTTTTGTGGACGCCTGAACCGTAGAAGTTTGGACGAAGCGCCAACCGCCTTGTGACACCTTGATATATGACATCCTGTTTCAAGCACTTGAGAGCGCTGCACAAAGAGCCGACCCTCGCCGACACGACACACAACACATTACAATGTTTGTAGCCCCGCAGAATGTTTACCCTTCTTTAAAATGTTATAGCTTCACGGAATTTAGCCCAAAAATAAAATGTGATGTGATTTTGCCAAATACATATGCCTAATTTATTCTATTTCACCACACATCCCCGCGCCCTTAACAAAATTTGAGCCGACGGTTCAAATTTTCCTATGACAATATCAAAGCATTGTAAGGATCAAAATTTTCACTCGTTAATTTCAATTATGACCGTGACGTACCCCTTACGTTTTTCAATCGTACCCCCTTATTCAATCCCCTCGCTCTTCCCGACATCAAGATATCCCTACATATCACCTCATGATTTACGCCGATGTTGACGCATTTGTAAAAAGTTCATTAATATCTGACACACACTAAATAATTGAAACCCACACTTCTTATACACATTATTGTAGTACGCAAATAGAAAAGAACACAGTAAAGATACCGCACATATCCAACAACTTGAACGCATAAAATAAAACACACACGACATATTATTCTCGACTTGCTCTCGGCAAATTCATCGACATAGATAAACATACAAATTAGAGATCGAAAATAGGCGACTTTTGTACAAGCAGAGACATCCTTTCAGCTTTCTCGATTGCAATCCACCTAAAAACAAAATCTCAAAATGGAGGTGATTTTCCAACCTCAAGTTTTTCTTCCTCATGATTATTATTTCATCCTGTGATTCAAAAGTAGACGTTTTTCTTGCCACAAAAACTTGCTGTTGCTCCTCCTGTGCGCCTAGTTACAGCTTGTGGTTGTTGTTCCTGTGACTTGCTGCTCCTCTTCGGCTTGCTACTGATCCTGGGCTTGCTACTGATCCTGGCTTGCTACTGTTCCTGGGGAGGGCCCCCCGCTGAGAATCGAAGTTACTGAAGCTTTTCCATACAAATTCATCCTTGGCGTCACGTGAACTCGTAAAAAATTCCGTAGATCCTCGTTGCGTCAATTCGCGGACAAATTCTGTAGATTATTGCGTCAATGCGCGTTGGACTCCCACGTAGGAGCTCATCAGCTCTTTCATCATAATTGTAGAAAATGAAGCACATTTATTTGCGAAGACCATCAGGTTTTGGTTCTCAGTCCGCTCGTCGACTAGCATAACATTGGCCCCCCGAGGTTCGCGTTAAATTGCTAAGGATCTCCTTCCGTAAATACGCGTTAAATTGTCTAACCTGGTCCATTGTACTCGAGAGACAGCGCATTACATGGCCGATCAACGTAAGAATTGTTCCTCGGTTTCCTTCAAATCTGCCTTGAGTGAGGCGGACGTGAGCTACGCGAAGAATTCCTACATACATACATAAAATAGTTAATTTCCAGTATCCTCAACCAACTCTAGACAAAGCCGAAATTCGTTCGACGGTGTTACTAATCAGTTGAATCACCTAAATATTTCGAAGAAAATAAAACATTCTTGCTCATGACGTACGAACTAGCAGGAGATTCGCCTGGTAGGCCAAAATCCCGAATCCGCATCAATAAAAAAAAAACACATATACATTGGGTATTGTCAAGGCGTCTAACTTTACGTTATACTCTGCCGCGAAGGCTTTTCTAACGATCAGACATTATGACAACACCGACACATAAGAGAGAAATGCAGAAATAGACAAAATGTAGTGTTACCAACCCGTCAAACTTTACATCTTACTACGCCGAAAGGCTCTTCAGACGATCTGACATTGTGGTATCACTGACACAAAATGCAAGAAAATAGACATTACATAAAATTTCATCCGATTCTCAGCCCCAGAGCCAGTGCAGCACATTTGATTCCAATGATTTCACCCTTCCGCAAGATTATATAAACATTCACACAAATGTTGTACGCTAAAAATCGGGAAATTGACCAATCAGGTTGACATCCCTAACGCACTTAATATAAAATGAATACACAGTGTGTCATCACTCTGTCAGACTTTACATCATACTTTTGCTGAGAACAGCCGTTCTGATGATCTAACATCCTGATAACACACACAAAGAATGCACAAAAATGACATGATCATTCACCTAAGTCTCAGACTTTGAGACATTGCACAATTGTTATTCAGCGATATCATTTTCTTCGTCGTCCTTCAGTTTAAACGCATTTACTTCAATGCTACTGATAACATTTAATATACATTCTTTCCATGTTCTCACAACATCCTACATTCTTGCGTTCCGTAATACCACACTAGAGTTTTAACCACATCAGCTTGAACGTACCGCCACAATTTCTTAATTGCTTGTGCTATCCATAAAGCAATAAAATTCCGACAGATGCTCTCGGCTACACGGTGTACCTCTCTTACATACATTCTCAATGAAGGTTTCACTTGTACATTCCAGTCGTAATTCATTTTCAATTTTTTTACGCTATAATCAATGCGTCTGCCGAAATTACACTCCATCTCGAAATATTGAGCATTTTCGTTGTAGAAAATGAACATATCCTAATGAATTGATAAATACATCATAATTATGCAAACCTACTCTCGCCATCAATTAACGATTTAATTTCAATTACTGACGAAACGGTCCACACAATTTGTTTAAAGTTACTGCTTAATCATGTTAACACTCAACATTCAAAGCATTGTCGTATGCTTCCGCTCCCTCAATCTCGCGCCCAAACCTCAGACGGTACGCTTGAGTCACTTTGTTGATCAGGCAAAACTACCTCGTACGAACCTGTCCAAAATCCGCGCACGAACGAGAGAGAATGCGTAGACAAACACGAAGAATGCATTATAAAAATCCAAAGATTATTCTGAAGAATTCTCAGGGGTGTTCCGTTCCACCGACATAATCCAATACCAAATGTTAGGTCATTTTCGCTTTCAGTGCAGGTAAATTTCTCTGTTTAGGGAGACAATAATCATAGGCGTACGCAGGAAATATTCATCTCTCACACAAGGCAATACTTTACTTTGCGATAAAATACGAGGTTGAATCCGACTCGAGAATTGCGCAGTATTTCTTCAACATCTACACAACTCTATCTCTTTCGCTGTAGTAGAATTCAGTTTCAGTAAGACACAATTTGCACCTCTCACATGAGTATAATTTGAACATTCCCTTACAAAACCAACGACTTGAAGAAAAATACACAATTTTTCATTAACGCACACTTCAAAAAAAGGAAAAATTATTCATTGGTGGCATGAAACTGAATAGGCAAAATGTGTCTGCACCCCACGTGTTCCTTTCCTAAAACTACGTATACTTAATGAATAATAAAGTTTCAACCCACCTATGGAGCTGAGATTGAAGCACACTAAATTTATTCGCCAAACACTCGACAAAAAAAATATATTTTCCAAGGACTTTATATGAATAGTGGTATGACGCTCTAAAGATTTTATGTCCACGGAATTTGAGAAGAATAACAAAACAAATTACTTTGAAACAATCGAATTCAGCAACAGCTCAGAAAAAAACAATATTCACTTCTCACTCTTGAACACTGGAGTCTTGCATGAAATTGTTATAAATGCTGAAATTCAACAAATGATTTTTACTTTACTGGTCATGTGTGTGACGACATTTTATCTCTAAGTAACTAAATTTATCCAAGAATTGGCTGCGTGGCCTTTTCAGAAGATGCAACACACTCTCAGAGAGGAACCGAGCACACTTCATTAAAATTTATTATTCTAGGCACCGTCACTGACTCAGCTTCCATCAGACACCGGCATGAAAAATTTAATTTACTTCGCATTAGACAGCAAGGAACAAAATTCATTTTTCAAATTATCCCATGATTATTTGGCAGAAGACTTCAACCATTCTACTTTAAATACTCTCTCCTCAACGGGTAAAAAAAAATTGTATTCCTGAGCTTGTTAGGGCAAATTTACATTCATATTAAACTTCAAGAAAACTCTCAAATTAAATTTAATCGAGGTGCCATAATAAATTTAAACTTGCTCAGTCATCCAATATTTGAATACCAAAACGCAAATTTTATTCAAATTTTCAAGTGATGTAAGTCGGTTTCAACTTAAAAAAAATATAGGAATACATCCGGCCCATCGTTCTACACATAAAACCAATGAGCATTAACAGGTGACAAATCCTGGAATCATTCAATAAGGAAACAGCATACTGAAAATTTATGAAATATATATTCAAGACAAAGCTCTGCACGAATACTCGCTTAGCAAATGCATCGGATTCCATTAGTTCAATTCGTGCTAATTATATTCTCGTCACACTGACATTCAACTGTTATTCTCCGACTGCAGAATAAAATGAAATGAATTGCAAGTACAGCATCGTTGAAAATTATCACTTACTTTAAAACACTACATTTAATTATTATCCTAAGCACCGTCACTTAATTCATTCAACAATTTTGCAACAAAAAAAATATATTTTCGCCCCATTGATAGTACGGAAATTGATTCTCAAACAATCCCATTACTGCTTCTTAGCCGATGTTAATTTAAATAACTGAAGCACTCAAAGAATGAAAGTAGGAATTATGTTGCTAAAGCTGATTGGAGAAGCTTGACGCACACGAGGCCAAAAAAATTCTGTAAATTATTTTAAGTGAGGCGTCACAAAAATGAAAATTTCAACCGAATTAATTACTCAGTGCCTCAGACCCTGGTAAATTTTAACTTGCTTCAAAGATTCACTTGAGATAAGGCGTTGTCTGCTAAATTACGGCGTTAGTTTCCAGAGCCATCGCTGCACACCTAAATTCAGTTAAACCTAATAATTGTACAGATCATAGAAAATTCAACCAAAAATTCAGCACTCAAGAAAAATTTTATCGAACACATTGTCAAGAAAATAGAGTAAGTATTTGATGCAATATTCACTCAGACACTATCAACTAGATCAACTTAGCGGCACAAAGAAATGAGCAAAGATTCCAGAAGGTATAAATTTCTCGTAGCATTTCGAAAATTAATGGCCATGGATCACACCCAGTCAAGTACACTTCAAATTGGGTGCTCAGAAAATGGTCCGACTGCAGCTGCAGGAATTTCAATTTTTATTGCCCCACACTCTCACACATTTATGATTCACAGCAGTGAAATGCCATTACACAACGAAGGGCAATTTCTCGAAAGCGAGACTAATCGTCGCCACAAGAAACTACACAGAGCAAGCGAAATACAATGCCGGACAAATCCCTGCAAACGACTGGACCATTATTTGAATTCTTTCTTGAGGGACCGTTATAAAACTTATAGAAAAAGTTTTTTAAGCAACTGAAAATGATTAAAGAAAATTCTCCATGCCAATACACAGACAGTACGCTTGCATAGGACAATTAATATATTTCTCCTGTTGCGATACAGAGACAGGGGTGGGTTTAGGACCCCCTTTCCATACGCTGAGGGAATTCCAACCCCCGTACACATTTTATAATATTGTCCTTCATGCTTGCGTACACCTGCATACCAGACATGGAGAATAAAAGAATTTGAAAGATTAAAACACATATATTTTTGAGATGAACACGTGGATATGTGCACTAGGCATTCAGACAGAATTGACATGAGAAAGCACAACTGCGTCAATGAAAGGCACACACATTTCTACCGTTATAAGACTCTAAACATGACATGATATAATGTGATGCTTACCGAGAATTCAAGTTACCAATACTTCCGCGCTGCCAACAATTTACGAACACACAAATTATGGTCACCGTATGCAACTCAAAGCACAGAAATTACGAGGTTGACAAATTACAATTTAACCTTGACTCGCAACAAGGCACCCAAAATATATGAATGCTTCGCATGTTATCGCGTAGACCTAAGACACGAAATCATTACACGGCCCGTCCCTTTTACTGCAGCGTACCACTTTGACTTGCACTAATACACTTTAAAGCACTGTTCAAATACTCGATACCACAAAAATTTAACACTTCCGTGAGGCGCGGTCGCTGCATGTTCGGTGTAAACTCTTTTTCCAACTTTGCGGGATCTTCAACAGAGTTCTCAGAGTTCGTCACTGCGGCGGTGATACTCATGCTCCAATCAGGAAGGCTCTGCTGCTGTCCATTCTTAGCACATTCATGCTCCCCACATCTGCGCTTTGGCTGCGTTGGCGTGCTGGCAAACTGTATATCTTTTCTTGTTTCCTTCCGTTTTGTTGGTGAACGCGTGACTCCAGATTTTAATGCTGTGGTTGTCTGTGAGCTTATAATTAGCGCAGAGATTCTCCATGGGTGTTTCACTCCACGTTGAATTGTTGATATGCTCAGGCCGTAATTCTTCGAGCGAGTGCTCATTGCAGGGCAATACTTCGACGATACAGTTGCAGTCTCCTTGGGCGTTCGGAGAGATTATCCGCACACGCTTCGAGCGGGTGTTCGTTGCACAATCTTGTCGTTATTGAAGGAGTTAAATGTCGGCTTCGATTTCTCGAGTGAAGTCAATCCTGACTTAACACTAGCCCGGAAAATGTCGGCCTATCGCCGAAATTTCCCGGTTTTTGCACTCCAAAGCCTGACGTGTATCGTTTCGCGTGGCTGAGACCAGCATCCTCCCAATTCTTGTCGTGAATTCTTTTTATCCGCGTCGCCTCATTCCTTCTCGAAAAATCCCGATTCTTTGCCGTTTTGACACAGCATCTCAATTCTTATTGGTTGGAGACTCGCTTACTTCGACATCTAGAAGTGGTATTGGCTGTTTCTTTGTGTCCGCGTTCCCCTCGTTGCTTTCATTGGCTAGTATCGTGGGCAGTTTCGAGTTTACTTCCTTCCCGCTTCACGACTGGTTGTTTTGACCCGTAGCCACGCCTATTGGGAGCACTGTTCTCGACCGTGAATATCTTCACGGCCTGCGTATGTGTGTTGTGTGTGCGTCTTGTTGTGTGTTGGCCTGAGATTTGTGTTCGTGTCTCAGACTGTGTGTTTGTGTTTTGTGGACGCCTGAACCGTAGAAGTTTGGACGAAGCGCCAACCGCCTTGTGACACCTTGATATATGACATCCTGTTTCAAGCACTTGAGAGCGCTGCACAAAGAGCCGACCCTCGCCGACACGACACACAACACATTACAATGTTTGTAGCCCCGCAGAATGTTTACCCTTCTTTAAAATGTTATAGCTTCACGGAATTTAGCCCAAAAATAAAATGTGATGTAATTTTGCCAAATATATATGCCTAATTTATTCTATTTCACCACAGGGTAATCTTGAACAAAGTTTTAGGGTAGGAACTTTCACACTCGTGGAAGCCCTGCTTCGTCGGTGGTGAACAATTTTGAGCTTTCTCAGTGACGCAGGGCAGGGGAGATGTTGCCATGACGCAATCTTTAGGACGAGACAAAGAAGCTGGCGGTGCTGTGGCAGCTCCCGCCAAAGATGAGGTACCTACTTTACTCGAGATTGTTGACATTGTGGAGGGTGAATCTTCTCGGGCACAGTCCAAAGTGAGAGGTTGCAAGTCAAGTGTTGCTTGTGTGCAATTACTTGAAGTCGATTCGGGTGTGTGTGTAGTTGGTGTCGAGACTTGAGAAGTTTAGACGTACTCTGAATTATTGCTTAAAAGATTTTCACTCGTGTTGGATGAGGTATCGTTCTTGCTTGATATTGTTGACTTTGTGGATGATGGGCCTTTTTGGGTATCATTTAAAATGTGGGGTTGAAAGTCGAGTGCTGCTATTGTGCAATTACTTAAGCTCGCTTCTGGTGTGCCCGTAGCAGGGGTTGGAACTTGAAAAGATGAATTATTATTGGAAGCTGAATTATTGCAAGCAGTGATTGAGAGATTTTCGCGTGTGTCGGATGACTCTGATTTTGCAGTCATCATTAGTGATGCTTTAGGGGCTGAGAAGAACTTGCTGATATGAGACTTCATAAACGTTCGAGAAGCCTTTGTCATTTTGAATGTTTGAGGACCTTGAACTGATGGATTCACGGGGGTGGATTAATTGGGTCCACCTTTCTTCTTTATGACCGGTGCATTACGCTATTTACTGAGATTTTCGTACGAAGCTGCACTGGAGGATGTTGTTTTTTCAGTTGGGCAACCTTCCGAGTAGTTGAGCGAGTTCTACATGAATACATTGTGAGAGTGATAGATAGGAGGAAAAATTAAATTTTGTTCATTGAGTTGAAGAAGAAGACATCGCTTGGGGCAGTTAGCTCGGTATAATGGGGAATAAATTTCTGGTAAAATCCTATGCTACCTCGAAAGCTTCGAATTTTTTATCGCTTCGATCCGGTCATTCATGGGCCGGATTTGTTCACTGCTCAAATGGTGTCCCAGGTATTGGATCTGTATCCGAAAGAGCATTTGGAAGGTTTAGCATTGAGGCCATGTTGAGCAAGGGCAGCTAGCAATTGGTCTAGGGCTATGAGGTCGTTTTCGCACGTTTCAGAAGCAATGAGTTTATCGTCCATGTAGACTTCGATGTCTTTGAGACCGGAAATTACATGGCGGACGACCCGCGAAAAGGTGGCTGGTGCATTTGCGAGGTCGAATAGCATAACCTTAAATTCGTAGAGTTCTTGACGCGTTTTGAAAGCGGTATATGCTTGAGACTCTTCTTGAAGTGGCACCTGCCAGTTTCCACTAGTTGAATCGATTTTACTAAAGATGGTCTTCCCGGCTAGTCTGGAAAAGATGGCAGAAATATCAGCCATGGGTTCCGCATCAAGCTGGATTTGACTGTTGAGATGGCGGCAATCTAAAAAACGATGGCTTCCGTCCTTTTTCCATACGGCGAGCACAGGTAATTAGTGGGGAGAGCCGGATGGCGAAATTATTCCTAATTATTAACCCATTGCACCAGATTTTCTTCGAGTTGGGGCTCCAAAGTTAGGGGTAGAGGGTACGCATGCTGCAATCGGAGGTCGGGAGGATCTCTGATTTTGGTCTCATGTACTAATGTTTGAGTTTGTCCGGGTATATCGGTGAAGAGATGGTTATACTTTTTAGGGAGCTCCTTTAAGGGGAACGAATCCCTTAACATCTCCGTAATTTTTCAAATTCAAATATTTCAGCTTATATTGGAAATAGGTGAACGAAAATGCATAGGTATCTGTAAAATCGAGCTCTTAACACATTTTCATCCATGGAACAAATATTTTCACAATATAAAAAATATTGCGCGAAGATATAAAAAAATATACATATATTTTTGCGGAAAACCCTACTCCTTCTACAATTTTCTATATAGAAGCTTGAATTTGGTCACATTTGATGTGGAAATACTTTGGCAACTCGAAAATGAAAAATAATTTAGAATTCTGAGTTAGAAAATTAAATTAAATTTTCTAACTAAATAAATTGGTCTAAAAAAATTTCCTATTTCAAAACAGCCCCAGATTTTTCCCAATTTAAAATCTAATTTGGAGTTCAAATGAAATTCCACTCCTTTAAGCTGTTTGCATAGTCTTATCGCGTCGAATGGGACCAAAATCACGCTTCTACGTTAAAAATTGTAGAAGAAGTAGGGTTTTGTGTAAGTTTATGCATTAATTTATATATACGAGTATAGTATTTTCGCACAATGAAAATAACTTTTTTCTATTGCGAAAATCAAAAATTTTTATAGAAGCCAATATGTTCAAAATTCAATTTTATATATCTGAGTGCATTTTAGTTTCCCTAGTTGCAAAATGAATGCAGAGACTGAAATTTGAAAAATTAGGTAAAACTAGGAAAATTTAGAAATTTTTGGGGATAAATGTATCAATAATTTTTTATCAACTTGAAATTCAAAATGATCCTTCATTTTCGAGTTGCCACAGTCTTTTCGCATCAAATGAGACCAAAATCAAGCTTCTATGTTTAAAATTGTAGGAGTAGGGTTCTGCCCAGAAATATATAAATAATTTTAAATGTTCGCACAATACCTTTTTTTATTGCGAAAATCAAAATTTTTTACGTAAGAAAATATGTTTAGAACTTGATTTTACACATCCCTATACATTTTCGTTCACTTAGTTTCAATAGAAATTGAAATTTTTTAATTTGAAAAATTACGGAGGTCTTAGGGGATTCGCTCCCCTAATCGCTGCGAATTGGGCTTGTTCTGCTCGGGATCGCTTTTCGTTGATAGCGCAGTGTTCAATATTTTCACTATAGCTTAAGGGAACTTGAGGATTTTTATTACCTAGTTCTTCTTCGTCTTTGATTGGTTCGACGGCCATGCACGCAGTTTTGAATGCTTCTTGCACTACCCCTTTTTCCAATTCTTCTATTTCTAGATAATTAATTTCGGAATCCCTACTGAAGTTTTCTTGTTCTTGATATTTCCGAAGTAGGTTAAAATGATAGAGTTTCTCCCATCCATCGACTTATAACAAATAGGTGTGGGTCCCTAGGTGCGTATTTACCTCGTGAAGACCTTTCCATGTCATTGTTAATTTATTAAGGGAGTCTGGAACGTAAATTAGGGCTTGATCACCAGGCTGAATAATTCTAAGTTTAGTTTCTTTATGGAGGTACTTCACAGCTTTTTCTTGGCTTTTCCGAGGCTGCTACGAGCTATGGCACACGTTTCTCTGAGCCGATGCTTTAATTCAAGTAAATATTGTTGGGTGTTAAGATTGGTTTCGTCCGTAGTCACGGTAGTCCAGTATTTTTTTAATATGATTAAAGGTCCTCCAACTCGATGGCCGTAGGTTAGTTCGAAAGGTGAATATCCGGTGGCAGACTGGGGAGCGTCACGTAGGCGAAAAGTATGGAAGGTAAAAATAGATCCCAGTCTTTGGGTTATTCGGCCGCTAGTTTTGGTCATCATTTTGAGACTCCAATAAACCTCTCCACTATTCCTTTTGATTGGGCATGTTAGAGTGGAGTTCGGAGATGTTGAATACCTGTTTTCTTTAGAAAATTTTCAAAGCACTCGGCTGTAAATTGCATTCCGTTGTCGGTGGTCAAAGTTCTCCGGTATCCGGTCCTAGTATATATTTCATTGAGCGCTTCTACAATGGTACTGCGTCAATGTGTTGCAAGGCCTTAGCGTGTGCATATCGGGTTGCCTGATTAACTACCGTAAGGATGTATCGACTGCCGCGACTGGAAGAGGGTTGAATTGGCTCTATGATGTCTACACTAAGTGCAACGAAAGGAGTTTCAGGTATTGATGGGAATGAGAGAAGTTCTCTGGAAGGTCGAGCTGAAGCGTGAATCTGGCATGTGTGGGATGAGTGGTAACACTTGATGATGTCCTTGTTTAGGAGAGGCGACTTAAAGCCACGTTCAATTCTTGCCAGGGTTTTCTTTTGTGAGTAGCGGCCTGCCAAGGAATTATCGTGGCCTATTTTCAAGATTTGTTTCTGCAGCTTCAATGGTGCGACGAGTTGAAAGATTGATTGGCCATTTTGGAGGGTTTTTCGATAGAAAACTTCTTTGTGAAGCTCGTACGGAATGATTGTGCCATCCCTCTGGATTTCTTCGGTTTTATTATCGGTCTTTTTGAAAAGATATTTTAAAGTAGCACCGTTTCGTTGTAGTTTAATGAACTCTTCTTTGTTGGTTTGCGGCTGTTTCGGTTCCTCAGATTTTTCGTTTTCTTCTCTCTTTACGCTCGCTCTGGTAGTGACATGGGAGGTTTCGATTATGATAGGAGGCGTAGGTTCTTCCGTAGGTTCTTCTAAAAGGATGTAGTTCCTGGCACACGTCTTACTTCGGTTGAGGATTATCCATCACGACTGTGATGTTGCCTCGATAGTATGGGCAGTCGAGTTTTACCTTGGCTAATAGCGCTTCGGAAGGTTGGCTGTTAGCTAATTTAATGGTGATTTTGTTTTTGGATTTAGCTTGTTCTGGTACTAGGGTTTTCTTTACAAATACGGTTGTGGCTCCCCCATCCAGCAAGATTTTGACTGGTTGGTCATTGAGTTGGCATTGGCACTTTTCAATTCTCCTAATAATAGTTCGGTTGTATCTGCAGCCTAATTACATTCAACTGGTTCGCAGGGTATATCCTGGGGACTCCTCTTCGATATTATTTATATGGGCAGTTGGTTTGGCCGTGCCTTTTTCTTTTCGGGGAGAGTAATTTTGCTGCAATCGCGGGTTAAGCACTCTGCACTGCCAACTAGAGGGATTTAGGTTTTCTCCATGGTGATCGCAGCAGAAAGGTCTCCAGTTCATCAGAGGACGGTTAAAATAGTTGGGTCTGAGGACGAGTTGGTTCAGTTGACCTTGGTCTATACTGAAAATTTCGATTCTGGGGAGGTGAAAAGAAAGAAGAAAACGGTTTATTTCCAATAGAGATGGTACAAAAGTACCATCATTGGTTTTTAAAATATCTTAAAATTAATACACTTAGATGATACACACACACGAGTATTGAAAAACTCGTGTCACTAGTCAAAAGAAATGATTGAGGGCGATGAACTCCTAATCTAGCTTAATCTACATTTGAGAATACATGTAATGATAATTGTAAGAGATAACACAATTTCATGGACAATGCATTTTCATTGTGGGGTGAAAACACTTTTGACAGTTTACATGTACATGACATGAAACTTCGCAATTCTTGACGCCAGGAAATAATATATGAAATCGCTTGTTTCGGTCAATGTTCACAAGTGTCATTTTAAGGAAGCATGAAAAAAAGAAAAATATATATATATAAATATATATCCATATACACACATAAGTACACATACGTATGCATGTGTGTATATATATCCATACACACACTCACACACACACACATATATACATATGTGTACATATAAGCATGAGGACCAAGAAGATTATAGGTTTTGTATTTCTGATTCAACAATTTTACCATAACGGTCATTAGTTAACAAGCATTTTATTTAAATATAAATGGATGATCGCACAACAAATGTATAGTTTTACATGAATGCTTTAAAATACTAAAGATATGACGAGTTAGGTAATGTTACAAGTTGAGAGTGCGCAGAAAAAAGACCATTTTCTCTAGTAAAATGCTAGTTGTCAGTCTAGTACACACATATGTGCACGTATACATGTAAATATTTACACATACACATGCACACATATACCCACGCACATATTTACATCTAACTCGTAAGCATACACAAATGCATTTCTATGCACCAAGGCAATACATACGCATTCTACAGAGTGTCATACGCATAGCGTGGACACGTACACATTTACACAAGTAAGCATGTGCGCAAATATCAGCGTAAACTAGTCAGTATAAACCAGAATTCCAATCGAGGGAAACGGAGAAAATATCTTTTATTATAGCATGAATTTTATAAAATTTCGTACTAAAAATAGTGGCACAAAACAGTCTACTTAAGTCAGAAACATGAAAACGATTGTGGGACGTGAATAAAAAAGAAAACATTAATGTCCTATAAAGGTTTCATATTAGAAAAAAAAATCACATTATCTTTGAAATATGGCGCAAATTGTCGTCAATTGATAAACAAACATAGGTATCACATTATTATAAGCATATAACTATAAGCCGAATAAGTATATTACTGCAGTATAAATGGATGATCACCCAACGAATTTATTTTTTTTACATGGATGCTTTACAATTTCATATCATAAAAAATACATTATCTTTGTAATATGGTGCAGAATGTCTGTAATTGATCAACACACACACACATAGGTACCATGACGGTCTAGTTTGATGCTTGCACAGAAACGGAGAGGAATGACATAAAATACACCTTCGACTGGTTCATCTACTCTAGTGCACACAGTTGTACGTGCACATATACACACCCATATGCGCACACACACCTATATACGTACACACATATACAAGTAAGCATGTCCGCAAATGACAACGTATAGGCGGTCAAATCATAATACCTACGCATACTTCAAAACTGTTGTTTGATGTCTTGAATTATAAAACAATGAGCGAGGGAGATTGTTCAGCAATGGAGATACCAGGTAAATGAGATTCGTCAGTACTCATTCAGTATGTTCTGCAACTAAGGATTATTATTGAGACACAAGATGACGAGTTATTTTGGCTTTAAATTCTCTCGGTCTTTGAGGGACTTTAATACTCAGGGGAAGTTTGTTCCACAGTAAGGCGCCTGATATGGACAGAGCCTTCTGCCCTAAGTGAGATGAACGATAGTTGACTAAGACATTATTGTTTCTGTTCGGTTTTTGATTGCTTACAGTGGGTGGATGGAAACGCACTATCTCAGCATTGCTCTGCGGAAGATATAACGAGGAGAATACGTATTGGGCCTTCTGCATGAGGAGCCTTTCTTGGATAGGGATCCAGCCGAGTTTATTGAGGAGAGGGGTTACGTGATCACTTCTTTTGAAATTACCGTTGCATACCACCTTGGCTGCAAAATTCATACATTTTTGTAAGTCCCTTTGAAGGTATTGAGGTAAGTCTCCCCATACTAGGCTGCAGTAGTCAATGCGCGATAACACAAGGGATTGAATGGCTAACAATCTGGATTTTTCGTCTAGCATATTTTTTATACGATGAAAAAAATTAAAGTTCCGTAGATTTTGTTGCAAGTAGTCTCAACGTGAGATTTGAAGGACATATTTCTATCGAACCAGATACCTAGATTTTTAACTTTTTCTGATGCATGAATTTTATCATTTCCAACTGCAAGAGTAAGATCTGAAATTTTTTTAATTGCATCTTTGGATCCAAAAAGTAATGCATTGTGTTTTATTAGCATTTAATTTGAGACCATTTCGGTCGTACCATGATTTCAGGCTAGTCAGTAAAGTTTCGGCTTTAACTTGCGTCTGTGGTATTTCCGATACAGAACTTGTTATTGCAATTTGAACATCATCTGCATACATTGAGATCCGTGTGTTAGAAGGCATTGGAGGGAAATCATTAATGAAAATGGAAAACAGTAGCGGAACAAGAATGGATCCTTGGGGAACACCAAAATTGTTTTGAATGAATGGGGACAATTTGTTTTCTATGCGGACTGCATGAGATCGATTTGACAAGTAACTTTCAAACCATTGCGTGTCTATTCCCAAGTTCAGTATTTTATGTAGAAGTCTTTCATGTTGGACGCTATCGAACGCCTTAGAGAGATCGAGTAGTAGCAAGAGTGTTACATTCTTTTGATCGATGTCACTGTATATTTTTTCAGATATATTGAGCAGAGCGTCTTGAGTGCTAGTATTTCTTCTATAGGCATAGTGATTTTGGTGGAGTAAATTTGACTCGTCCAGGTGAAATGGCAGTTGATTTGTCACCACTTTCTCCAATAGTTTGGACATGACAGGCAAAAGACTGATAGGCCTGTAGTTTGATGCTGTATTTAGGTCACCACTTTTGTGCAACGGTCTAATAATGGAGTGTTTCCATTGGTTTGGAAACGTATTGGTTACTATTGATGTATTAATTATCAGACGAATCCATGGTACTGTTACAGGGAAACTGTCTTTGATATATTGAGGGCTGATACCATCATGTCCAACTGCGTTTGTGTTTTTTAGTGCGTATAAGATGTTTCGTAACTCTGGTAAATCGACAGGGCGTGGTCTCCACTTGACATCAGTCCTCGAGGGTGCAGTGGGGCATGAATTTTTAATTGTCGTTTCATCTGGATTGGTACACACCTCACTGAAAACTTGAGCCCCTACTTTTGAAAAGAATGTGTTGAAATCCGTGGCTGTTGCCAAGGGATTTTCAAAATTACTAATGCGATCTAAATTTTTATATGGGGCTACCTCACTAATGATTTCCCAAGTTCGCTTCGGGTTATTTTCAGCCGTTATCAGTGCCTGGTGGAAGTGAGTTTGTTTCGCTTCAGTGATTTTCTTTCGAAGAATTTTTTCATGTTCTTTATATCTCTTGTATAAGGTACTGTTTGATCTATTGTTTTTGTACTCTCGCAAGTTAGCTTTCTTTATTCTGCTCATTTCTTTAACTTCGTCAGTAATCCAAACAGTCCGTTTTGGCTTGTTTTTTTTTGGTGACGTAAGGTGCACATGCGTCGAGAGCTGCTGGGAAGTTCTCGTTGAAAATTGACACTTGTATGTCAACATCGTCAGATTGCATCATTTTTTGGAATTCGGTAGACCTATCGAGTATTTTTTCTTGAAATAGTTCTGCTGAATAGTGCCTTTTCGAGCGATAGGTCATTAAGCGGTATTTTTGTCTTTCCTTCGCAATATTAATTTCACATTCTATAGAGTAGTGATCGGAAATAGAAGGTGATATTACTGTACTAGGTATTGCGGTGGGATTATTTGTGATTGCTAGATCGAGGAGAGTTGCAGAGACTTTAGTGATGCGAGTCGGTTCTTTGACCATTTGTGATAAGCTTAGTTTATACAATAGTTTGCTTAGCTGATTGTTTTTGTCCGTTAGGTCAACATTTAAATCTCCGAAAGCAAAAAATGATTTTTTTGCTTGAAGGATTTCTTTGAAGGTTTCCTCAATGAAATCTAGTGTTAGATTTAAGGGAGACGATGGGTGCCGGTAAAGGCTGCCAATGATTATTGATTTGTGTTTATTTATTTGCACTTCTAACCAAACCATTTCAATGCCTTCGCCAACTTTATTCGCTAGTAGTGAAGATGTTGAGTACATTTCTTTCACAAAAATACAAGATCCACTACCTCGGCTGGTTTTAGCGCCATCGTAGCGGTACAACACGTAATTATGAATGTTAAAAAATGAACTTTGGGTTCGTGAATCAAACCATGTTTCTGAGACACACAAAATGTCAATTTTTTCAGTGACCAACATTACTCTGATTTTATCCAATTTACCATTCAGGCTTCGAGCATTTACATGCTTGATTTTGATTTTACCTATATTAGCACTCTTTTTAAAGGTAGCGAGGTTACTATCTCGATGGGATCGTTCAGGGGATTTATCGATTTTGTCTAAGTTGCCCAGGGTGATTTTCCTCCACCGACTACAAGTGCTAGAGGAAGCAGGGAGAGAATGAGAAAACGCAGAACTAGTGGGAGGAAATCCGAGAGAGACAAGATCAACTAGAGCATGAAATCCGTCTCTAACAATTCCACCAGCCGAGGGCACCAGAAGCCAGACGGGTTAAAATACCTGATATCACTGCATTTAACCAAAAGCAAGATGGGATTCAAGAATTTATGCAGCGTTTCAAGACCTACAGCGTCGATACTGGAAATTTTGATTACGGGAAGGTGGGGGTCGATAGTTTCTGGTAGCGAGATTAGAAGTCGATTCGCTTGTGAACTTCTGAAAGCTTTTCTCGTCGAAGATTCATGACCGTCGTTTATATTATTCGGCGGGCGGCTCTCACTCAGTTTATAAAGAATCGTATGGAGTCAGGCATGTCGAAATTTGCCTCCCTGTTCAGATAGCGTCACTAAGGTGTTACCCCTTCTGTCTTTTAGTTGAGTAGCCAGTAAAGACGGTAAACTGGAGTAGATCCTATCCATGAACACAGAGTTTTTCAACTGGTTGTAGTCTTCTTTTACTTGGCTCCCGGTAAGCCATGCGTTTAGGGCTGATTCTAACCTCTCAATATATCGGCTCATGTTATCTCCTTCCTCGGGCTTCAGATAAAAGCACTTACTATGCAATCTCGCGGAGGTTATCTTGTGGGACTCCAGCAATTGATTTTTAACTTCTCTAAGTTGGTAGCGGTCGACAGCGAGCAAAGTCTAAATGAGTCTCGTTTCATTGGCAGTTAGTAGGTTTTCTAGCGCGATTACAGCCTCAAATTCAGTGTATTCGAGTGCGTTGCTGTAGGTCTTGAAACGCTGCATAAATTCTTGAATCCCATCTTGCTCTTGGGTAAATGCAGTGATATCAGGTATTTTAACCCGTCTGGCTTCTGGTGCCCTCGGCTGGTGGAATTGTTGGAGACGGATTTCATGCTCTCGTTGATCTTGTCTCTCTCGGATTTCCTCCCACTAGTTCTGCGTTTTCTCTTTCTCTCCCTGCTTCCTCTAGCACTTGTAGTCGGTGGAGGAAAATCTCACGGTAGTCTGGTTGCTCCGGAGTGAGGCCTAAGGCAGTCATGCATTCTCAGGCACGTTGAACACAATTCATCTTTTTAATTTTTTTGCTTCGTTTTTTCAGGAAGTCAGGTCCGTGTTTGGGTTGATGGATAAAATGGGTTGAACCCTGTTCGGCGCCATACTTTTGACTATGTCCCTGTCTTAGGGATACCTTAAGGTAGTTAGTTGATCGATAAAAAGCCCTATTTTTGAGGCTGGTTATTCCGTTGGAATCTTTCTGATCTACAGAGATAGGAGAGAACGTCAGATTTAATAACTGATAAAGCCGTAACTTCTGAGGCTGATCATTCCGTTAGAATCTTCTTGATGTACCAGGGATCGGAGAGAAAGTCAGATTTGATGACTGTTATTTATTGAGTCAAGGTTCGTCAACAGTTTTTTTTCGTTGCTGCGTGAAGAAGCTAATGTTTTAGCTGAGTAGCGAAATTTCCGAAGTAATAAGTCCAGCGAAAAGGCGATTGAGCTAACAAGCTATGAGCTAACAAGCTTACGAAAATTTGAAGATCGTGACAGAAGTCTGTTTCGCAAGTACCTACGATAAGCGAGCTCAGTTATTCTAGGGAAGCATTATTTTCCCTCCGAACTACAGAGGCACCAGTCGACCTACCATGGCGATGGTTTAACGCTCAACCATAGTGGTAGTGACTGACAGTAGCGCGTATGGTGTTGGTGAAGTGTTGCATCACCTTTTTGACGGAATTGAACGCCCCGCCTATTTTGCCTCCCGAACTCTAACAGCAACATAGCGTAACTACTCCTAGAGTGAGAAAGAAGCCCTTGCTATGGTATTTGCGTAACGGAAATTAAATTGCTACCTATGGGGACAGGAATTCACAGTGATCACAGATCACAAACCTTTATTAGGACTATTTGATCTTAGTAGAAGCATCCCGCCGATGGCATCCGGGTGCATTCAAAGGTGGGCTCTACTGCTGCAATCCAACAAGTTCACCTTGCGTCACCGGTCGGGCGTACTGTTAAGGGGTGTTTACACTAGGGGACATTTCGGCTGTGAGGTGCGACTCGTGTAGACGAAGCTCACCACTGAGTCCCATATTTGTGTGTGTGAGCCCGAAGTTCCCGAATTCGCTTTGCTCGAATCCGTGGAGCGGCTACACGTGTGCGAGCCTTGCGTGGCGCAGCTCTAGACCGGTCAGTGTGCGATTGGTAGTCATCAAGTGAGGTTGCGCCTTTCGCTCACCCGTGATGGCTGACTCAACACTGAAGCGAGAAACTACACTGCTTCTAATTGAAATGTTCTAAGCCCATCAATGCTTCTGGCAGACTAAAAGCTGCGAATATAAGAAGGCTGCTTTCCATTTTATTTTAATGAAAATGAACGAATATAGTAACATTTCACTCATGCAAATAAAAGAAGAGATTACGTAGCTACGATGCAGCAACAATATTCACACAAGCTCGTCTTCAGCAATCCATATTTCAAAGCAGCAGGCCACACTGACTGGTTTTGTGCTGCATGGCTGCCACTTTTGTTTGACCAAAAAAATCTAGTGTGACCTCAAAAAATATCGAGAAACATCTAGCTTTAAAAATAAAACATCCAAAAATATATCTAGAAATGAATTAATTATCTACTATAATAAATTAGTTGAACAATAGCATAAAAGGATATTTATATCATAAATTGCTTTATATTAGGCAATTTATCTTTATATGAATTATCTAGTATCCTAATATTTACCCTAATAAAGCTTGGTATCCAAATATTCTTAATTCCACACGTGTTGCGAGTAGAAAGGTCAGTCTCTATTACATTGCAATTATCAATGCTCAGATTCCTACTTATCAACAATTGTTTTAATTAAGGCTTTCACACCGCTATCTTCATCACTTTTAATAATTTTGCAATTACTAAGTAAGTTGATTCTACTTTATTAGATGCATTGCTTTAGTATATAACTGATACACCAAGTAGTTTCATGATAGAAATATTGCTTCCATCCAACAATAAACTGAACTCATTGTTACCAATACCATTGGTCAGTCTTTCGTAAAAATGAGGCCACAATACATTCTTGATAATGTATGTGCATTTTATTCCATGATTTTTTGATATCATCACTAGTTTTGCAATTGGAGATAGTGTGCTTTAGCTTATGAACCGTGAAATAGCCGTCTTGGTGTCGTTCATAATCTAAACATAACATGATCAGAATTTGGTTGCTTCACTATTCAAACAATTTGCTTAAGTGAATTAACAAATATAATAAGAATGAAGTAGTAACCAACCATTATGGTAAATTCCTAATTCGAATTTACAGTAATCTATCATATACATAGCTTAAATGTAATTCTAGCTAGAAAATTTCTAGCACGCTGAAAAAACTATATAGATTTTATAGCTAATATCTATGTTCGAAATTTTACGACTAGGCTTCAGCAAAAACATCTAGATCTAGCTATATAATATCTAGAGTGGCAGCCCTGTTGAGCAGCGCGCGCTCCATGGCTCGCTCCAATGGTGTCTAGTCTAAACGCACATGTATCTTGTGAAGCTCCACACGAGGCGTCTACACGTGAGCCTGCATCAAAATGTAGACCAGTGTAAACGGCCCTTTAGGCTCCGCTGATCCTCTCAGCCGTCTACCCTGGACAATTCCCGAGGAAGCCACGCCCATCCCAGCGTACTGAACGTCCCTAGTAAACTTCCTTGAGTCAGCTCTGGTCATCTGCATCCACATTCGCGACGCACCCGACGAGACCCGATGCTTTCGAGAGTATACAAATACTGTCAGGTAGGCTAGCCTTCGACGGTACTAGGGGACCCTGATCTCGCTCCGTACAATATAAGGAGGGACGAATTGTCCACACAAAATGGTTGTGTGATCTGGGGAGCAGGAATTATTGTACCCCAAGCCGTCAGACAAGCTATTGTGGATGAACTTCACTTTGGCCATGCAGGATCGTCCAGGATGATGGAACTAGCTCGCAGTTGTGTTTGGTGGCCAAGCTTGAACAAAGGCCCAGAAGAAACGACTAACGAGTGTCTGGGCACCCGAGCAGCACCGACGAAAGCTGAACTCCATCCGTGGGAATGGCAGGCGAAACCTTGGCATCGCATACACATCGATTATGCCCTACTACAACCTCGATTGGAACGATCTCGTGCCTGAAACTCACTTTTGCGACGTTTGAATTTCCGGTAACCATCGTTTCAGACAACTCAACGTGTTTCACATCGGCTGAATTCCAAGAATTTGTGAAGGCGTGTGGTATGCGGCATATTACGAGCGCACCATACCATCCTTCAACTAATGGCCTGGCAGAACGTGTGGTACAAAGGTTCAAGAAAAATATACAAAAATCAACGGAACCCCTGCGCTTTGCACTGGACAAATTACTGTTCAATTTGACACAACACCCCACAAGACAACAGGTGTTACGCCCGCCGTGCTAATGTTAGGCATGAAAGTTCGCTCTTGTCTTGATCTAATTTGGCCGTCAGAAGCAATCGCGTCCAAAGTTGCTTAACGCCAAGACGCTCAGAAGAAATATCACCTTGGGTCTCGCTCGGTTAACATTTCGCATGAGTCACTCGTGATGGTCCGTCAATACACACCGGGTTCCGCGAAATGCACCCCGGCTACCACCACTAAGAAACGGTTCCGTGCTAACTGCAGGGGGGAGAGGTCGTTCGTCTACACCAGGACCACGTTATTGCCTGCTCAAATACCATCCCCGAACCAACGTAAAAACTTATTGAAGAAACCGTGTTGGTTCGACAACCTGCTCGAAACCCACACCCGACACCTCCAACTAATGAACTTGATCCAGAGACATCTTACAACTCAATTCCTACTTAGGAGGCATGGATGCACGAGCCTCTAAGTGCTAGCATCTCACGCATGTCTAACCGGGCTCGGAAACCTGTTGTGAGAATGGATCTTTAGGATTGACTAGATACGACGGGATATAGGGTTACAGGGGAGGGATTTCTTATTATGGAGGGAGGGGTGTAATAAAGTGTAAAATGTAAGTTCTAGTTAGAGAGACTTGTTGGCATCACTGCGGATGGCAACACCCGCAGTCAGTTCCCCGCTAGACTTGGTATCGTCAGCAGTAAAATGTCGGCCTAGTGTGTTCCTAAGTTACGCTAATTCAACTGCTCCTAAGTACTACTAATTCTTATTATCTCTCAAATATATCTCTATATACCTATATAAAATATATATCTCTATATATCTCTATAAAATATATTTATATATATCTGTGAACGACGAAAGTCCTTCACTGCCCCATTCGCCAAACTGTTTCTGTTGCGCGTTCCTATGCGTGACATTGCGGTCCGTACTGTGCGGCACCATTGGTGCTGGAACCGCGGGCTGGAACCTCAGCCTGCCGGTTGACCCCTCAGGAGTTCTATGCAAGTGCAGTGTTGCCAATTTATTTCGGTAGAAAAAGTACCAGATTTCACATAAAAATGTGCTAAAAAGAGCTAAAAACATTTTGGTTGATGCTAAATAAAGAGCTAAAAATATTTATTAATAAATATTACAGTAATTGACCCTTTAAATGGGGTTGGATTGTCATTGATAGCTTTTTAAAGCTTGCATTAAGCAGCTTGTCTGGTATAGGAGTAGGCTAACCATTTATATATTGCTGCAATTGGAAATTCCCAATTTCCAGGCAGAACCTCAGGTGAGGCGTGGGATATTGCTAATTGCAGTCAATGACAGAAACATCTCACAAGAATCTATGACGGAAGTTCTTTTTCCAACTTCTTAAACACACCTTTGTTCACTCCTACCATAACACTGGCGTTGTAAGTACCTATGGCAATTAATTAGGTTGGCTATGTTCATTTTGCAAGCTCACTTTTCAATGCCTCAACAATGCCATCTGCATCACTAGACAATGCAACCAGACTTGAAAAGGTGTAAACTATTTTTTTTTTGCTTTTACTAAAATAATTAATAATAATACGTTACATTTCATGGATAGATATATTATTCCTCTCATCCAGCACCAAACTAAATTTTTCATCTCCGATGTCAGTAACCAATTGTCTTTAAGATGTGGGGCCCTAGAACAGTCTTTATAACAGCATAGTATTTGCTTCTGTGCATTCTTACCCCTGAAACGAGTTCGCAATCTTACACGATATGCTTGCACAGATCTACCAAATAATCACATGTGTTAATGGACGCGAGACAACAAGAATAGTGCTCAAGCTTTCCTTAAATATTTGCAATGACACTAGATTTTTGTTCCATGAATTGAGTAAGCGGTCACTTTCAGAAGGCACGAATGAAACACGTTCCGCTCAGCATGTTTTGTTAGTAAACTTTATTTTTCAACTGTTTCACATCCACAATATAAAAAGTAAGCGTATGTACTTTCTCCTGGTACCTCCCGTTACCACTTGTCAAATTGTTTCATTTGCAACCATTCTTTTCTAATCATTTGAATATAACTTTTCTTCGCGATTGTGCTCATTGTGAAGGGTTGTTTTGTAGTAGTTCAATAAGAATTGAATCAATATTATACACCCAACACCAGCCTAACTGATTTCTCAGCAGCACGAACGAACACCAACGAACAACTCTTCAGGACGACACTGGCGGTAAAACTGCAGAACACAGACAGACCCTCGTTAAACCGACTTTAAACCGTTAAAACACCGTTCTAAAGGCCCCCACACACTACATGCGCCACGAGCCGAGCCATAGCAAACAAGTCGAGCCCCGAGCCAGTTCGTGTAGCTGTAGTGTGTGGGCATGTCGAGCCAAGCCACGAGCCGCGCAATCAGGCTCGTGGCTCGGCTCGTGCTGATCTGTCACTTCCAGATATTTGGCCTGGCTTGCGGCTCGGCTCGGGTAGTGTGTGGTGGTAAAATAGCACGAGCCGAGCCTGCTGTCAGCTTAGTGCATAATGTTAACGAATTTTTCTTTTTCAGTGAGTGTTTGATGTACGACGCACTATAGAATTTCAAGTGTATAAAAGAATATTTAATAAAAGTGAATATGGATAACACAGATTTTTTGTAGAAAATATTGAACTTAATCGGAGTTATCCTAGTCTGTAGAAAGTGAAAAGTCAAAACTATTCAAACAGAGTAAAAAAACGAAGCATATGTTGTCTTGGTCTTGGTTTCTCAACTATGAATCCTTCCTTTTTTATAAATGGGGTCATCATTGATAGCAATTCCAAGTATGTTGATTCATCCATTCCCAAGTAATTAGCGTCTCACGAGGCTCTAGTCACAATTCCTGAATTAACCGGCCATGAGACGGTTCTCCCCTCTTCAATAACCAAGACTTGCACCATTTAGACCTTTTTCGAGGTTATTTAGCGCTTAAGCAAATTGCAATCTCTAATAGGTCATCTGAATCTGAATTGGAGAAGTCCATGTTGTCTCTAGAGAAAACACATGCAAACTAATGCTCAGCTCGTGTAATGTGTGGGGAGGCAGAGAGCCCGAGCCCAGACAAGCAGCTCGCGCGAGCCTAAGGCCCTGCTCGCGGCTCGGCTCGTGGCGCGTGTAGTGTGTGGGGGGCCTAACTCGAGTCAACTCTTTCAAACAAGGCTGGCACTACAATACTCAAACGAACATTCAACGGAACCTTATGAAGTTATTCAAACATGTAAATTTGTACTTTATATTACCATTATAAAATTACTCTATATTAAGAAAAATACTTGGAACCAGATTTGGTACTAGATGCCATATGATGAAGACTAGGAGCTAAACACAATGAAAAGATGCCAGATCTGGCTCCAAAAGAGCCAAATTGGCAACCCTGTTCAAGTGGTCGCGCTGACTGGTCGATCATTATTAAGTACCCGAGTCACGTCCAGGCAGTTCCATGCAAGCGGTCGCGCTGACCGGTCGTTCCATAACCGTGTCCTGAGTCACGTACAGGCAGTCGCACTGACCGGTCGATTTGCTGTGCTAAGCTACGTTCCAACTGTCGTGCTGGCGTGTACCGGCATTTATGCGCTGTGTGTCTTGTTATAGCAAGTGCAATAAAACTAACTCTTGGTTGTCGGCCGCAACTAAGTAGATAGGTTGTCACCGGGCCCCTGGCTTTTCTATGTCAGGAGGCCAAGCCTTCAAGCCAACGGCCACGGCAACAGACCAGTAAAAATTGTTGGTTCTTTTCAAGTTTCCTTTTCCAGTGTTGATTTAAAAGTCAATAAGTTTGTTAAATTTATTGGCAAATTTAACCGGTTTTTTAAAAGCACAGTTTTTATTGGTCTGTTGCCGTGGCCGTTGGCTTGAAGGCTTGGCCTCCTGACATAGAAATGACAGGGGCCCGGTGACAACCAATCTGGTGTCAGGAGTTTTAGATAGTTTATCCTCTGTGCCGACATTTCTTCCAGTGTTTCCGTGAGTGTTGGTGTGAATTTCTAAAGAGTTTATGATTTTAAAGCGCATTTGCACAGTGTTGATCGGTAACTGTAACAACTGAAAATTCAAGAAATGGATGTGTCTTCTACGTACGGAAATCGACGAGACCAGCAGCAGCAACGGCAAGAAGAGCGAAGATCTAATGTGCCCAGGAGCAGCGTGTGCCAGTATTGTTATCGTGAAGGCCATGTTCTTGCTAAGTGTGCTGAATTCACGAGCGAATTTAGAGCTTGCGTATGGTGTGGCGACATTGAGCACAGGTCGTGTGACTGTTCGCACAAGTCGAGAAAATTTAAGACTGCCGCTCACGAAGAAGATCACGCTGCAGCTAATTCTTCCCCGACCAATTTGCTGATGAAAACTAAGGATGCATCTGAAACCGGCTGTTACTTCCTTACGACGAAAATTAACGGAACCCTTATGGACGCTCTAATCGACAATGGAGCAGTGGTGTCGGTCATTTCCGAGAATTTGGTGAATAAATTGAGAAACAAACCCGCTATGAAGAGTTCGACGAAAACTACGTTGATAGGTTTTGGAGGATCTCGTATAGACGTGATTGGCAAGGTGACTGTAACTGTGCAAGCGGACGAACTACGTGCCCCAGCGTTTACGTTACTAGTTGTTCCTGCCGGTGCTACGAGTCAATCGTTAGTCTTTGGACTATAGACTTCCTAGAGCGGTACTACATGAAGATCGACACCGTCCATCGTGAACTTCTCTATTCACCTCCGAATGAAGATCCAGTCGCCGTCAAGTTGAAAACTAAGCCTGGAATAGAAATTCAGAGTATGGTAAGAAATGCACATGAGATATCGATAGAGCCGAATAGAAGAATGTTAATTCGTGCTAGACTGTCAGATGTCAGTATTGCCGATGATGTTGAGGGCTATCTTGAGCCTCTTATTGTTACTTCTCGTGAAGACTTACCTGTAGAGATTGCCTACTCAGTTGGCTCAGTGAGAAATGGACATGTCACAGTAGAATTGATGAATATGAACCCATGTGAAGTGGTGTTGAAGCCAAAGTCGAAATTGGGCATGTTTATAGTTTCAAATTTTGCTGTTGTGAATTCTACTGTTGATGGTGCTGTGAGTGAGAACATTTGTGCTGGCGATCTTTTCGATTTTTCTGACAGTAATTTGACTAGTGATCAGCTGAACGAAGTTAAGAACATGTTAAATAGGCGCCGTGCTGCGATTTCACTGCATGACCACGATTTGGGACGTACGGCTACGACTAAGCACGTGATTGATGTTCAGGGAAATGTGCCAAATAAGCAACGTTACCGCAGATTTCAGGGACCGTTCAGACAGGAAATTGAAGTGGAACTACGTAAGCTCGAGGAACGAGATATAATAGAGAAGTCGTGTTCTCCGTAGTCTTCTCCGTTAGTTCCCAAAAGGAAAAAAGACGGTTCCCTTAGATTATGTGTGGACTATAGGGCATTGAACTCTGTGACTAAGCGTGATTCGTTCCCTTTGCCTAACATCATAGATGCTCTGTCTAATTTAAGCCACACAAATTTCTTTTCAACGTTCGACTTAATGCAGGGTTTCTATCAGATTGAAATGGATGAGTCGAGTAAAGAATATACCGCGTTTTCTACTGGCGATTCCCACTGGCAGTGGAAGCGCATGCCATTTGGTTTGACTAACAGTCCAGGGTCGTTCATGAGGCTTATCTCGTTAGTACTCGCTGGCATACCGTGGAGCGTAGCCATTAGTTACATTGACGATGTGATAGTTACTGGCAGAACGTTTGAGGAACATTTAGCTAATTGTAACCTAGTGCTGAGAAGGTTTGAGTCCCACGAGTTAAAGGTAAAACCTGCTAAGTGTTCTATGTTCCGAAAAGAAGTAACTTACCTTGGTCATGTTGTGAGCTGCGATGGTGTCCGTCCAGATGAGAAGAACGTCGAGAAGATCTTAACTTACCCTGAACCGAAGACCCAGCGTCAAGTGCGTAGATTCCTAGGGATGTGTAATTTCTTTAGACGCCACATACCTAACGCCAGTGTGTTAATGTAGCCCTTGAACGAACTAATAGGCATGAAGAAAATCAATTGGACGCAAGAGTGCAGCGAAGCGTTTCTAGAGTTGAAGAGAATTTTGACTAATCCGCCTCTCCTTAGCTATCCTGATTTCTCAGTCGAGGCAGCGCCGCTAGTGATTACTGTGGATGCCAGTAATATTGGTGCAGGCGCGGTACTGTCGCAAGTACAGGAAGGTGAGGAACGAGTCCTGGCTTACGCGAGCACAACGTTCAATAAGGTGGAAGCAAACTACAGCGCTACTGAAAGTGAGCTTGCAGGTTTGAGATGGGCTGTGAGGAACTTCCGTCCTTTCGTTTATGGTCGTAAGTACGTGATCAGAATTGATCATAGACCGCTCATCTACCTGAACTCAATGAAAAGTGTTGACGCTCGACTAATGCGAACTTTTGAGGAGCTCCACTGCGGACAGTTTGAAATTCAATTTGTGCCTGGAAGGAAAATGTTGTCGCGGACGCTCTATCTAGGATGGTAAATTTACCCGTGAACAGTAACGAAGTTGACTCAAATTATACTGTGTCTTTGCAGGGCAAGAAAGTAAATTTAATTCCTGGTGGACCCAACTCTTTGTTCTGCGCTCTGGCAATGGGAATGAGCGGCAATGTTGACGATCACGCTGTTATAAGAGAAATTGTGGTAACTAGAGTGCTTAAAGACCCGAAAGATTACGGACTTGGGAAGAACAAGCGTGATTTGAAGAGAATAGAGGCAATGAAGGAAGTTTGTACCGTGCCGGACTTGTGCTTGGTGAATGCATTTGTGAAAGAATTCAAAGTGAATGTCTGCATTTACGAGGACGGTATTGGCATCGTGAAATTTGGTTGTGATGACCATAATCCTACAGTGCATTTGCAGAGTTTGCGTGGTGTCCACTACAACTTGCTCGTGCCGGTTGGTGAGGATGCAGACGACATCATTGTAAGTCACATCGATTATGTGCGGGCAAGAGCAAAGGTAAAAACATCAGCAAGTTCTTCCACCAAGGTAATTTATGCTCTAATAAACGACGATCCGCAGACAGTTCAACCGAAGAAGAACATAATTTGTAAAAAGCAGCTTATCTCAAAGACAGTTAAAACGGCTCAAGTGCGAAACACAGAAGACGCTGTTCCTAAAGAGTCTTCCAGTACTCCATCCCTTCATTCAACGACTGAACAAATAATAGATCTTCAAGCAAATGACGCAATAATCTCTTCATTAAAACAGCTCCTCAAGACTGAAGCAACGGCGCAAGATATTTCGGCAAGACTATCGGAAACGGTCAAAGGACGTAGATTCTTGAAGTCAGTGGAAAGTTTGAGGCTTCGTGACGGTGTCGTGTGTGCTGGCTCGCGTGAAGTGCCGGTGATGCCTGCTCAGAGGTTACCTGCAATGGTGGAGGAGTTTCATAGAGTATCTGGTCACATCGGGAGGGACAAAACGGTCGAAGCTATCTCCAGATACTTCTACAGCCCGAGAATGTCTCCGATCGTGGCATACGTGATACGCCATTGTTCAGTGTGTCAGCTTTTTAAGGGCCGAGCGAAGGGTGGTGCTCCATTGTATCGACGAGTACCCAAGGCACCTTACAGCGACTACGCTGTCGACCTTCTCGAACTTCCTCCAGGGTGGAGCAACACACGTTATCTACTAGTTGGTATTGACACGTACACGAAGTTTGCAAATGCTGTGCCTCTGAAGAACAAGCGTTCGTCTACGGTAGCCAAAACATTGGAGGAGAGGATTTTCAGCTCTCTCGTTAAGCTTCCAGAGACCGTGACTACGGATAATGGCCCGGAATTTCGAGGACGCCCATTCGTGAACATGCTTCAGAAACACCGAGTGGAGCATTTTAAGACTGTCCCGTATTCGCCGAACTGCAACGGAGCTGTCGAGAGATTGAACGCCACTCTGAAGAATCTTCTTGCAGCTGCATGTGAGGAATACCAAACACCATGGACAAATCATCTCATAAGAAGTTCAATCATCTATAATAATACAATGCACTCTGTCAGGGAAATTTCTCTAGGTTAAGGACATGTGTAAATCACATAGCGGTGCGACCCTTTTACCCGTAAATTGTACATTTCTTAGAGCGTCTTGAGACTTGAGACAGTTGTGTTTTGTCTGCCGAACCCTTCAGTAAGTATGGTAATTTGCTAGCATTTTCGAATTTTTATTTAAAACTTGTTTTGACATCTAATGAATTTTTGAGCTCTGAAATTATAAAAACTTCGTCACTGTTTAATTTCATAAAGTTATCAATGTTTTCTTTTTTATTGTTTCAGGTTGGATTATTAGGTCTGGCCTGCCTAGTGCCACACTGTGAAACTTATATTTTCGGCTTGGAATCTACAGCAAACGTTTAATCTAGAAATCTCAGTAATATCATATAAACTTGTTTTTTCTTCTAAATTCTCCCTGTTCACCCGACTAGGTACTATTTATTTACTAATTCATTTATAATTGTCGTCAGTTAATCATTTCTTTCGTATTAATTATATAATTGAAGTCTTTTGTTTATTTTACCTTGATCCCCACATACCAAAGAACTTGGTATCCTGACACACTCTCAAACCGGTCATACTCCATCAGATTTCTTTTCCAACAGCGCCAGCAAGCTTCCTATTCCTGTTTCTGAACCGTATTGGAAACCGCCTCGTAAGTCGTTCAAGCCTTACTTGGTTGGCCAGTTGGTGACGCGAAGGATACCGCCTTTGCCATCACGGAGTAAGTTAGCTCCAAGGTTTGATGGACCTTTTGTCATCGTTGAGGCGGATCCAAACGGCATAGTTTACAAGATAGCCAGAACTACAGGTAAAGAAGCGCATACAGTACATTTTAATCAATTAAAGGAATGGCATGGGGGCGACGGTGCAGCGGACCAGCCAGCGTGTGACAGTGAGCAGCGGCTGCACAGCGGGACGGGACGAGGCATGACAAGAGCAGAGAGGACGGAGACATCAGCGGCAGAGCGTGTTTTACCAGTGGCAGATAGCGGCACAGAAGGAATTGTAGCACCGATGATAGGTGGCGTGCCGATTCCTCTGTCGAAACTGGCAGATAAAATAGCTGCTGCAATGTACTCTGACGACGCAGACGAAGCCGACGAAGCAGCAGTGGACGATGACGACTACGATCAGCCATCGGTTGACGAGATTGAGCAACCCAGCATGGAGTGGGAACATCTGAGCGACGAGCTAGATGACGTTTTCGCAGAGCAGTCCCCTGTGAGCGACTACGCGACGGTACTCCACTTGCCGACGACTAGCTTAGTCTCAGAAGCTGAGCTGAGACGTGACAGCGCGCCGCAAAGGCTAACTCGATCGTTTCCGAGGCACGCTGTTGAGTCGCTTGTAAAAGCGATTGTAGCGAACAGCGACAGAGAAAGCGACAAGTTTCCTGGAGCCAAGACATCGATCAAATTTAGTCTACAGAAAGGATTTCCGGTCTGCGTTGAAGACGAATTCAAATTGCCGCCGGGGTTCGACCTTTTGACGAGATGTTCGATGTCAGAGGGACCGGACTTGGACGATCATCTCCAAAGGGAAATTAACTTGCTGTCTGATAGATTCTCTGATGAAGAAAATTAGGTTTTGTTCTTGTCTGTTACGCCTTTGTATCTTAGAATTACTATTGTCGCGTAAATTTGAAATGATTCGCCACACTTAGTTTTGCATAATACGTACAGCGTAATAAGAATGTAACTTGTGTAATTGTGTTCTTTTCTGAAATGATTTATTGAATTCAATGTCGCTATCAGATTGTATTTATGAATTGTTTAGGTTTTCAAATTTTATACCTTCCTATAAATAAAGAATTTTTTAAAGCTGCATTCCTTATGTTTTCACTGAATTGTTGCTTAGGTTATAAAGTTCAGAGTCGCACGTTGAAAATAGAAAATTTTAGATGCATTCCCTATTATTTTAATAAATTGTTGCGAAATTTATTAAATTGTAAGTCTCTATTGAATAAAAATATTTTAGTTACACATATATGTTTTGATTGAAGTTACTAGGTGCTTAATTTTAACTTCATGTACATGTTATAGCGGTCAGGCTGACTATTAATTTTGTATTATTTGGTTGTGGGGGATGTGAACGACGAAAGTCCTTCACTGCCCCATTCGCCAAACTGTTTCTGTTGCGCGTTCCTATGCGTGACATTGCGGTCCGTACTGTGTGGCACCATTGGTCTGTTACGCCTTTGTATCTTAGAATTACTATTGTCGCGTAAATTTGAAATGATTCGCCATACTTAGTTTTGCATAATACGTACAGCGTAATAAGAATGTAACTTGTGTAATTGTGTTCTTTTCTGAAATGATTTATTGAATTCAATGTCGCTATCAGATTGTATTTATGAATTGTTTAGGTTTTCAAATTTTATACCTTCCTATAAATAGAGAATTTTTTAAAGCTGCATTCCTTATGTTTTCACTGAATTGTTGCTTAGGTTATAAAGTTCAGAGTCGCACATTGAAAATAGAAAATTTTAGATGCATTCCCTATTATTTTAATAAATTGTTGCGAAATTTATTAAATTGTAAGTCTCTATTGAATAAAAATATTTTAGTTACACATATATGTTTTGATTGAAGTTACTAGGTGCTTAATTTTAACTTCATGTACATGTTATAGCGGTCAGGCTGACTATTAATTTTGTATTATTTGGTTGTGGGGGATGTGAACGACGAAAGTCCTTCACTGCCCCATTCGCCAAACTGTTTCTGTTGCGCGTTCCTATGCGTGACATTGCGGTCCGTACTGTGTGGCACCATTGGTGCTGGAACCGCGGGCTGGAACCTCAGCCTGCCGGTTGACCCCTCAGGAGTTCTATGCAAGTGGTCGCGCTGACTGGTCGATCATTATTAAGTACCCGAGTCACGTCCAGGCAGTTCCATGCGTGGAGGGAGTATATATATGGAGGGAGCATGGCCGTCTGTGAAGAGAACCAGTTTTTGAGATTTCTCCTATGTTTGTGGTAACCAATAGCCGTCTCGCAAGTGTGACGTCAGCCAGGACGTCAGTTACCTACTGGCTACGTTAGAGTGCGCACACGCTCGCTGAATGCTCTTCCAGCTGTTTTCCAGCGTTAATCATTAATTTGGGATTCTAAGACTCCGAAAGATAATGAATTGTGTTTCCTGACTTGAGGACACTTAATAATATCAAAATTAATGGCAACGATACATTAAGAGTTTGAAACTATGAAGATTACAGGCCCTTGATTATAACAAGTTAGAGCGACTTGCACGCTCACCTCACCCTCTGACTTGTGGTGAGTTACTAATCTTGCTTTGGAAAATGAGGTGGGGTTGTAGGGAAGGTGGGTGGAGCCTACTTCAGCCAAGCGTCTGTGGTTGGCTCAGAATTGTGACGTTTCGGGCATTGAGAGTGCCCGAGTCTTTCAACTTTTGCAGCCAAATTGAGCCCGATCAGAGTGCGCTATGCTCCCTCCATATATCCTAGCTCCATGGTTCCATGCAAGCGGTCGCGCTGACCGGTCGTTCCATAACCGTGTCCTGAGTCACGTACAGGCAGTCGCACTGACCGGTCGATTTGCTGTGCTAAGCTACGTTCCAGCTGTCGTGCTGGCGTGTACCGGCATTCATGCGCTGTGTGTCTTGTTATAGCAAGTGCAATAAAACTAACTCTTGACTGTCGGCCGCAACTAAGTCGTCTCTGTTTGCCGCCGCTTCGACCGCCTTTCTTTCGTAAAACTTTACAGTGCAATAAAACAATCAATTATGAGTTTAACCAACTTTTAACGTGTTTCGATAAACTGTGCTTTTAATGCAAATCTGTAACGATCTCAAATAAATTTAATAACTTGTCAACTTTTGATTAACACTGAGGAATAAGAAACTTGAAAAGAACAAACAATTTTTACTGGTTTGTTGCCATGGCCGTTGGCTTCAAGGCTTGGCCTCCTTACATTGAAAAGCCAGGGACATATCTATAAATATATTTTTATATGTATATAAAAATATATCTCTCCCACGCATTCAAATTGGCGAAGGTGAAATCGAAGAAACCAACTCAAGTAAATTCCTCGGCATCATAATAGACAAACATCTAACCTTTAAAGAGCACATCGCTCATATTAGTTCTAAATTATCAAAATCTATCGGAATCCTAAATAAAGTTAAAAATTTCCTGCCTGAAACAGCCTTACAAATGCTCTACCGAACGCTCATTTCACCATACTTGCAATACGGAATAGAAGCATGGCACGGAACTGATGAAAATAAAACCAACAAAATTTTTACCCTGCAAAAAAGAGCCATAAGAGCGGTAAAGAATCTAGAATATAATGCTCACACAAATGACTCATTAAATAAATTTACGAATACTTAAGCTCTCGGATCTCTACAAAATCTCCATTTGCAATTTCATTTACAAAACATTAACAAATAATGGCGACAATAGCCTAAAACAACTATTAACTGCGCAAACTGGTCATCACGATCATTTAACCCGAAATAGAAGTAAATTCATGCTTCCTTATTACTCAAAGGCTCGGTCACAACACAGTATCCTCTTCGTTGTAACTAAAACTTGGAACTCAATACCTGCGGAGATCCGTGAAAGTAATTCTTATAAGGTATTCAAAAAAAGTCTTGAGTCACACTTCCTATCAGATTACTAGTCTTGTAAGATCACAGAGTCAAACCTTGTGCCCTACATAACTGGTCCTAATAATGTAATTTGCCTTGGTTAATTTCTCCGATCTTCAGTCTGTTCTTGAATCGTTTGTCGAATATACTGTTAAATCTAGTCCATATGAACTATATTGTGAAATGAAGTATCTAATTTCGAGTTAATTATTTCATTGATCAGTCTAATGCGTCTCTAGTTTAAGTGAATTAGGTTAAACATTATTGTACTCCTAAGACTAACCTTGATGGTAGGATGCCCTAGAAGTCACTGAACTAATTCGGGCCCACAGGTAGCTATACTCAAATTTGACCATTGTTCTAGACTTAAGAAACATTTTATCTCTGTATCACCTGTGGTAAATGAATTGTTTGTTTAAAATTGTTTGTTTATTTTCCCTTCTATATTTCATTATTATTCTTCTGCTCTTATCTTGCTTAGTCGTCATCTAGTAGAGTGTTCAGAGCTGAAAAGATGTTTGAGAGGTGAGTGCATTTGTACTGCTAATTGTGTCTTGCACTATATGTTGTGAATTGTAGTGCGAGGAATCGTTTGATTATTAAGTACTACTTCTTTACCTATTATTGTGGATGTGCTAACAATATACCAGAGTTGCTAAACTAGGTATATTACAACGGTTACAACATTAAATGTTGCAGATTTTCTCCTGAATGAACTCACAGATCATAGAAATCCACATTGACTTGCTTAAGTTATCATAATCTTATAAAAAAAGATAATTTTTTTCACTGCAGAGGATGTTGTGGAACTTCACTTGAGAGCAACTCACCAAAAACACATGAACGGAGTTCCAGTTTGCGACAAATGCCTTTGTAACGGCTGAGTGGTGGCTGTTGGCAGCTAGCTGACAGGTGTGAGCAGCAAGCTGGCTAATATGGGCACCAAGATGAAAAGTGTGGGCAACAAGAATATAATTAGTGTTGTGAAAGGACGTCAAAGTTTTTTTGCTGGAAATGGGGTTAGCTCATAGGGGAATTGACGCTCCCCCAGCTCCGAGTCGGTTCTGTGCAGCTACTATTCTTCAAACAAGTTTTTTTCGCGGTGACTGCTGACTCGGAGCAGTTCGTATTCAATTAATTGAGTGTTCTCCATCACTTGTGCTTCGTGTTTTACAGATTGAACACGCTATGGATTAGGTTCAATGTGTGGTTCAAGCCGAAGGCGTGCGTCAGCGTTTTCACTTCATGGTGAGTGGATCGTGGAAAGGAGCAATTTTTAGTGATATGTGTAATTGAAGTGTTGTTGCAATAAAAATAATTTTACCTATGATGTGCTGCCTGCGCAGTATTTTAGAAAATTTATACCTTCGAACTGCGATAGATAGTCTACATCTTCGAACAGCGATAGAACCATTCCAGAAGCTAGCTCGTTTTCTGGAACCGCTCGCTTCCGGACTTCAGGTATTTTAAACTCGACGTGCCGAATAGATGCCGCCAGTCATATAAGACCGTTTGTGTATAGTGTATAGACTCCAGAGAGGAAATGAAAGTAAACATTGTTAAATATTAAGGGATGTAGGCAAATTAAGCTGCTGTTCCATGTGTCTAGGCATGTATTTTGTGTTGTGCATTCAGCTGGAGAGTGGCACTGTTATAGCTGTTACTTCAAGTATTGGTGGTTGGAATATAAGCTGTCACAGCCTTTTTGTTGCTTGCTCCCACAGTTCTAGTTACAGTAGTGATCTCCACTCGTGGTGCCTATGTTAGGTAATTCTATTGCTAACACTCACAGTTATATTGTCAAGTCTGGTTTTGATCAGTGTTGTAAGACTCTGTTGCGAACACTCAGTCATATTTGTTTGACTAGATTATTGCGCCTTGTTTAATCTGTGTTTGTCAGTGCTATTCACTTATTTTGCCGAAATTCCCAACTAGATTCATTGTGCTCAGTTGTTTATTTGATCTATGCATACAGTGTTGTATAGCTCCTTGCTGTCATTCACAGCTAATTTTTGATGTGATTCAAGCTGTTGCTATGATGTGATTTAAGGAGGTCGTCCACGTGGAAATTTGAAAAGTGGCTGATTTTCTGTTTTTAAATGCATCTTATAGAGGATTTTCTTGCGCTTCCATCGGTACTACTTGCTCGCGTCTACTCCCATTGGTACGGAGGGGAGAAAACGAGGGGGTGGCATGACCTTGACGCAGTGTGACCCCTCCCACCCCACATATTGGGGGTCAATTGGGCGTGTTTCTTAGCGGCAATGGCAATAGAGTTCGTTCATGGGCTACTCAAAGTGCTTTCATATTATAACAAAACATTCTAACTCTGACTAATTATTTTTGATAATTTTAAGATTCCAACTTTTCTGTTTACTTCTGTTTACACACGCTTTCATTCATAGCTCGATGACAGCCGCGGTATCATAGCTACGGCTATGGCGAGCACACCAATAAAAGGGTTTGCAAAGAGCTACAAAGCAGAGGATAACACTTGAAAAATACGTAATTTGGTATAAAAAAAATTTTTGGGAAGGAATACGGGTTTTTGAACAATTACACTTATTATCTTTTGATTTAAATTTTCTCCCAGAGTTCAAAAGCTACAACAATGTCAAATATATGAATCGAAAGTGCTCAAAAAGCAATACAAAAGCTCAAGAGTTCATTGTAAAAAACACCTAGTTCAAAAGATAGGAAGAAAAACAATTTTTTGGTAGAAAAACACGTTTTCTGGAAACTGGCTAATTAGCTCTTTCAAATCTATCTTCTCCCACAATTTTATGGTTACATGAATGGGATATATACCATTCTATAGGACTTAGCGAGATATATCCATGAGCAATACAAAATTTTTAAATAATCATTATTTTGAAAATTACACGACATGAAAGAAAAAAAAATTTAAATTCCTAAAATTCCATAAATAAATTTGTCAAAATTCCACATTGCTTATGGATATATGGGTATATAAACTATATAAAAACAAATTTTCGGTTCTGTAACTTCAAAATTGTAGGAGAAGATAGTTTTTGAAAAAAAACTTTTTTCCGTTTTTTTCGAAAAAAAAAAAGAAAATAGTGCAGATACAAAAAAAAACACTTCAATAATGAAATGATATTTGCAGCATTGCACACCTACTGTGAAAGTTTCAGAGAAATTCCTCCGTAAATAAAGATTTTTTTTGGGGTGGACGGTCTCCTCAAAATATTGCTTAAGCTATTGTTTTATGATGTAACTTAGACTATATAATTCCTCACTTGAAAACTGAATGCCAGTCTAAAGAGTGGTATGTGTTTGCCTATTTTGATTTTGGTAATTAATTATTTACTTGCCTGTGGGATATGTTCAAGCTCCTGGCTGATTCTGCATGTCCTAGAAAACTATGTTCATTCCCTTTACCCAGGTAATTTATTTAGCTATAATGATGTGTCTTTATGTGCCCTCCTGTTAACATACGTGTCAGCACGAGTAGATGTGTTGGGTTATATGTTTTAAAAGTGTTATTAGATTTTCAGACCTTCATGACTGGTTATGTTGAATCAGAAACAACTCAAATTGCTTAGCATCGCTTATATAGGAATAGCCGTGTAACTCCAATTCAGCGTCTACCTTGAGCTAGACATCAAAGTTTAGAATACTACCTTACATTGTTTTTTCTAAGCGGGTCATTAGGTTGACTGATTGTATCTGAGAGTGCCATTGAGATACATACACACATGAAAACTGTCCAGAGACTCACCTCTAATTTATGTATTGACTGAGCCGCTGAAGTGGCACCCGTGTTCACTTGAGATAAGTTTTGCTTGTGCCAATGATACAGTTCTGCCAAGACTTTTGGGTCATTATCTTCAATTTATGATTTGTACTCTGCATCATCTTTGAATTTGTGAACCTCAAAAACTGCATATTTTTGTATTTTTATTGTACTAACTAGATTTTTTTCTTCCGGAAAAATGTATAGATAAATAAATGCAGCTTCTGACAAGCAACTACTCTGGTGGAATTATTGTCCCTGAAACCTTCCCCACCTCTCAAAGTCAAGGCTGCCACATTTGCCTATTGTAAAACGTTCTGTTGTGAGTTGTTTCTGCTCAACTATGGTCAGGTTTTAAAGTATAGCTTATATTGTTGAATGATTGGGTTATTATAGCTAAGGTTAATTGTGTTTCAGTGTGCTCCGAGAGCTTGTACTCATACCCCGGTTGAGTGGACTGTGGTTTGAGTGCTAGCTGTCCCTCATTTTAACGTAATTTAACTTGAAGCCTCATGTTATGATTTTGAAATAAATATAAATAAATAATTAACGTAACTACATTGTTGGAGACATAATAGCTATAGGGGAAGTTCTGAGACCATCATTATTATCCATGTATTAGAATTCTAGAGAACAAATCCACGTAAGAAATATCGTAGAAGGTGACGTCCCATAACATTTTTGGTACCCGAACAAAAGTCAATAAATTTAATTGGGATTAGCGAATTCTCTAGAATACCAGGAATTCTTTAGAATACCGGCCGGGGTGTGGGGTATAGGTGCGGTTGAGGAAGGTCCTCCTGCAGTTTCTGCGACAGCGGATCCGTCAGTGTCCTCATAGAAGGATGAGGACAAATCAGCCAATCAGGGAAGAACTATTGATGGAACAATAAACAGCCGGCGAGTGGTAGCAAGTTATCGTGCACTGAGAAACTCGGGGGAGAGGAGCTTTACGAGAAGGAGAGATTGGATGAACTGCTTATAGCCCGTAATACGATAAAAGCGGCACCAGTAAAATGTGGTTTGGACCTTCAACGTGGCGATGTAGGAGATTCTGCGTGCCTAGAGAGGAATAGGTCTTTCGGATCGGACAATGAGGAAAGCCTTGTTCTATTTTTATGAGACTCCAGGCATTTCTCCTCCAGTCGAGTCAAGCTCAAATTCGCGGTGATTTCTGTGACGGACGCATCGTTGAAATTCATGATCCAGGAATGGTTCTTTACAGCTTGGACAGAATGGTGCGCTTGCTTTTCCCTACCTTCACCCAGAAGTTGCACGCGGCGATTCCGTTGCTTAAGAGTCTGCATGGTCATGTTTTGCTTCTGAGAGCAAAATCTGAAAAAATATTCTTGTTGATTGCATCTGAAGCTCAGTTTGGCGAGTACTCTCTTGCTACTTGGAGTAAACTTCTGGAGACCATGATGCAGAGCCCGTATTGGTCACAGTTTCAGGACCCAGAAGATTATGATGCGATATGCGGCGACGATCGGACTATAATCAAGCTGGCTACCAGCAGCAGAGATCCATGGAGAGTGCCTCTGTGTGGGTGAAGGACAGATCTGCTCCGTTAGATTTGGTTGGTCCCAGTTTGAGTGATCCGCAACCTTCGGCTTGTTCATTACCAAGGCAAAGGGTTCGTCTTAATTTAACTGTCCTCATTGAGGATGTGGTCGTTGACTCATCGAATAGTTCTGAGGATGATGACTACTCTGGAGTGCGCCCCTTTCAGGTTGGTCGCTATCGCGTTGTTACTCCACCTACATTTGATGTGGGGAGTTCGTACAGTCTTCGCAAGAACTTAAGATATACGAACGATACTCTTAGGCAAAATGCCGCGGGGGAGAACGAGAATGTGCCATGGAACTTGGATCTTTCCTTCAGAGCGAGGCTTTGAATGCTTACCATGCCTTAAGAGGGTGTGATAAAAGTTACCCAGCGTTGAAAGAAAAACTTCTGGAGTAGGATCGATCGAGAGAATAGCACGGGTTACGTCGATGGAAAAACGAAATTAAAATCATAAAATTTGGCATCGTTGAATCTCATAAACTCTTTGCCATGAGGTTTCTGGAAATCGCCCAAAAAGCCTATCCTCACAACCAGTAAGAATGCGTGAAAAATATGATGGAAAGCTTCTATCATGAAACCCCGGCGGCATTTAATGAAAAGTTGCTTCAAAAGCAAGAGATAAAGGAGATGATGGGGTTAGTCAGTAAGCTGACTTTGGGTGAAGCGTTGAACGTGGCGGGAAAAGAGGAAAAGGCTATCCGGGATCGGAGATTCAAACATGACGCCCCACGCACCATCGAAGAGGAAGGTCTGTGGATCGGCTATGACGCTGTTCCCAGGGAATCTGACAGACGCCCACTTTTCAGGTTGCGAGATGAGTTCCTTACTCGGAATGAGAAGAAAGTGTATATTTGTAAGATATTCACATCATCAAAAATTTTTAAAAACGAATATAGAAGGTTTCATTCACGTTGTATTAAACGATTTTAAAATAGCCGTCAAGGCCGAATACAGACTGTATTTAAAGAGCCGTAAAGGCCGAATACAAATTATATTTAAAAAGCCGTAAATGCTGAATACAAACTATATTTAAAGAGCCATAAAGGCCGAATACAAACTATATTTAAAGAGCCGTAAAGGCCGAATATGGTTCAACAAATTTTTAAAGGAGTATTTATTTATTATTTTTCATTATCTTATTTTATAGATTAGCGCCAAGAGTGCTTTTAACATAGCTTTCGCTTCAACTGAAAAAACGGCATTGATGACACGGGTGCTCGATAAATTAAAATACACCTTTCAAGCAGCAACTGCTGCAGCCGCAGTTGTGGCTAAGTAGGTGTAAGCGATTACACGAGCAGCAGGAACTGCTGCAACTGAACTTGTAGGTTAACAGTAGACTCGATTAAGAGAGCAGCAGGAACTGCTGCATCCGCAGTTGTAGGTAAGTAGTAGACGCGATTAAGAAGGAGCAGCAGGAACTAGTATGGTCAGCTTCCTGGAAGAACAGAGTAATTCTTTAAGGTAAAAAATAAAAGAGAAGAAACACCGTAGAAAGTTAGGGAACTCAAAAATTGTGCACACTTTATGTATAAGACATTAAGCTGCTAGAACGCGCCCCACAGTAGCGTTAGCTAACCCCAGAATCGCACACGAGTCCGCACAAAAACCTCGCGGCAGCGTTAAGGAAAAGCAACTGACGGCAACCTCCCAGAGTGCGTAGCGGCACAGTCACGGTACACATAAGAAGGTAGGAGCATTCAAGTAATTTCTCGAAAGGGCTCTGGGTGTGGTGACGTCACGGGCCTAGAACGAATAGCAACCCAGGAATACGCCACCTGGCGACAATATGTGACATCGAGTCAGCTGTACGACAAGTTGGACAACAACAATACCACATTGGCGGCCATTGAATCGGGCGCAATGGCGACTAGATTTTAAAACAAAATCTACGTATATCTAGAAACTGGTGTAAGGTAATTGCCTCATAACTATTCACTGTAGCTCGAAAGTGTAAGGTGTGAAATTGAAAATTTTTATAACTAGTTCGTTATCTGGGAATTTATTGAAAATTTGTTTGTGTATTTATGGTAGTATAATTTAGTTGAAAGTTTTTCTGAATAC
This sequence comes from Morinoia aosen, assembly GCA_030386875.1. Taxonomy (NCBI): domain Eukaryota; kingdom Metazoa; phylum Arthropoda; class Malacostraca; order Amphipoda; family Talitridae; genus Morinoia; species Morinoia aosen. The sequence goes on along the minus strand of CM059579.1, from coordinate 39,857,236 downwards.
GTTGCTACGCTACAATGGAAGAAATAATGCCAGGCAAATTTTTATTAGAAGTGCTTAATTAATTTTGTTTTAAAACATTTCTTCATAAATTGTAATTATCCGTGCCAATTGAAATGGTGGTTGAAGATGATATTTTATTCAGCTGGTAGGCTATGCCAATTTGCTTGAATTTAACGATCATAAATGTCTGTCTATTTATTTTTTGTGAGGTTTTTTAAAATTTCACTTTATTGAGTGACTTATTAATGATAGTAACCAGAATTGTTTAATAGTTCAATTATGATTATTGATCATAATCTGGATACTTGGCAAAGATGGAAAGACTTACCTAGTTCAACTTACCTAGTTCAAAAGCATGGGAGGTTAAGACTTTGTCTTATAGGGCTCCCATCTCTTCGTCTAACAATTGTGTGAAAACCAAACACTTACTATAAAAACACTTAAGACTATGAAAAATTGATCAATAATAATTCCACCTATGCATTACAAGACTGGGTAAATGTTGAGGACTTGACCATAATCGATTTTCCACTTTTTGATCAACAAAGATTGTTGATGAAACCAAAATAAACAAGTTTTCTTCAATGCACTTTCCGGCGGAAATGAGTATTTTAAAAGTTATGGCGTTAAATGAGTCACCGGAACTCAGGTGTGCATCACCCTATTACAAACGTAAAGAGGTTGGGTCGTGAGGGGTAGCCACAGTTCTTTTAGTTTTATAATTTTCACTAAAAGAACTGTTGCTACCCCTCACGACCCAACCTCTTTACGTTTGTAATAGGGGGTTTGCTCTTCGTCGGCTTGGTTGGCGCGCGGGAACGCCTGTTTACTTTCACGTCGGACCGCGCGGTATATTTTTCCCCGCCTCAAACACTGGAGTTACGGTAACTCATTTAATGCCATAACTTTTAAAATACTTATTTCCGCCGGAAAGTGCACTGAAGAAAACTTGTTTATTTTGGTCTCATCAACAATCTTTATTGATCAAAGAGTGGAAACTCGATTATGGTCAAGTCCTCAACATTTACCCAAGACTGAACTATCACATCACTTCAATTCGTAGTTCTAAATGAAGTGCTAAATTTGTAGATTTGTAGCAGTTAAAATACTAAAATCAGATTTCATTTAAACAGAAAGACATGTATCACACCACAAATTGCAGTCTAGAAAATAAGGTAAATCTGAAGGAGATGACAGTTGTCGATTTTGTAAATTTCGATGCCTCAGCATAGTTAATTAGATCGAAATAAACAAGTTTTCTTCTATGCACTTTTTGTCTCAAATGAGTATTTTATTAGTCATAGCGGTAAATGACTTACCGCAACTCCAGTCTTTGAAGCGGAAAGAAATTCTTTGATCGAGTTGTATGGCAATACTGCAATGGCGTCTCGCTTTCAGCGCTCTGTCTTGAAAGACGAAACCAAACCTACCGCTATACCTCGTTAAATACTCATTTGACGAAAAAAGTGTATTGAATGAAAGTTGTTTATTTCGATGTTATTACAATGATTCAAGCAACAAAAATTCGAAAATCGATGAGTAGCTGTTTATTCGAGCGCATTCGTCATCAATGACGAAACTAAACTTACCGCTATGAATCGTAAAATACTCATTTGAGACGAAAAAAGAATAGAAGAAAACTTGTTTATTTTGATTCAATTAATTAGGTTCAGGCACCAAAAAGTGGAAAATCGACAACTGTCATCTAATTCAGATTTACCGAAAATAATTTTGCAACAAGTAATACAAAGATAGATTATACTAAATTCAAAGGTTAATCTGAAGGAATGACAGATATGACAGTAATCGATTTAACACTTTTCGTTGCCTAAATCTAATTAATTGAATCAAAATAAACAAGTTTTCTTCTATGCACTTTCCGTCTGAAATGAGTATTTTACGAGTTATAGCGGTAGGTTTAGTTTCGTCTTTGATGACAAATGCGCTTGAATAAACAGCTACTCATTGATTTTTGAATTTTTGTTGTTTGAATCGTGGTAATAACATCAAAATAAACTACTTTTCTTCTGTACATTTTGTTCGTCAAATTAGTATTTAACGTGGTAGAGCGGTAGGTTTGGCTTTGCCTTTGATGATGAGAGCGCGGTCAGCGAACCTCCATTGCAGTGTTGCTATTCCGCGGGATTGATAAATTATTTACCGCTTTTAATACTAGAGTTGTATTTGTAATTTACTGCTATAACTAATAAAATACTCATTTCAGACGGGAAGTGCATATAAGAAAACTCGTTTAATTTCATTAAATTACCTATGTTTAGGCATTGAAATTTACGAAATTGATTACTGTCATATGCCTCAGATTTACCAATTTAAATGCAGAATTGGTCAATATTGATTTTAGGTGCCTCACAGAAATTAATAATCCGTTCCAAACAATCACTAAAGGAATACATTTAAAAGCGTTTTACATGAATGTCATTCTGCTCGCTGATGCATTATTTTCAAATTATTAAACTTTAAAGTTGGCTTTTGCGCGCCAAAGAAAGAGAGCGCAACGGAAGCTAACCCCCTATTACAAACGTAAACAGGTTGGGTCGTGAGGGGGAGCCACAGTTCTTCTAATGGAAATCATAAATAAAGGTTACCTAAAGGAGTTTTACATAATGTCATTATGCTCACTGATGCGATATTTTACAGTTATTCAACTGTAACACTGTTCACGTTGCACAGAGAAACAATCAGTTGAAAGATGGCTGCTATCGTAGAAAGATGGCTGCCATCTAAAATGACGGCCACCCGGTATGGTCGCCCGGTACGGTGTAAACGTAATTGCAGACGTCACCCTAATGGGTGGGTTAGAACCTTTATTTATAATTTTTTCCAGAAGAACTGTGGCTCCTCCTCACAACCCAACCTGTTTACATTTGTGCCAGGGGGCTAGATTCCATTATTAATATTCCGCTTGGCAGGCTCGCTTCCTTTGGAGTGCGAAAGCCAACTTCAAAGTTGAATCATTAGAAAATAACGCATCAGCGAGCAGAATGACATCCGTATGAAACGATTTTAAATGTGTTCCTTTAGTGATTGTTTGGAACAAAATTATCAATTCCCGTGAGGCACCTAAAATCAATATTGACCACAGATTTTGACAAAAACCAGGGTAAATGTGTAGCGTTGGGTAGTAATCGATTTTTCACTTATGGGTGCCTAAATATAGTTAATTAGATAGAAATAAGCATGGTTTCTTCTATGCACTCTCCATTGTAAATGAGTATTTTACGAGTTATAGCAGCAAATTAGTTACGGAAACTCAAGTGTTTGAAGCGGCAAGTAATTCATCGACCGCGTCGGATGGCAACACTGCAATAGAGTCTCGCTTCCAACGCGCTAGTCAACAAAGACAAAACTAAACCTACCGCTCTAACTGGTAAAATACTCATTTGTCACAGAAAGTGTAGAGAAGAAAAGTAGTTGATATATATGTTATTACCGTGATTCAAGCAACAAAAATTAAAAAATCGATGAGTTGCTGTTTATGCGAGCTCGTTCGTCATCAAAGGCGAAACTAAACCTACCGTTATAACTCATTAAATGCTCATTTGCTGCGGAAAGTGCATAGAAGAAAACTTCTTTATTTTAACCTAATTAACTATGTATAGGCACCAAAAACTGGAAAATTGATTACTGCCAAGCGCTACACATTTACCAAAACCAGAAGTGTTGATAAGAAACTAATTATTCAAATAAATGACAATTCTACGCAGATAGCATGTGTCATAGATTTTTAATTTCAAGTTTCATTATAAAGGTAACTTTGCAACTACAATTTTAGATGAACAAGGACCAAATGTTTAGTTAGTTGTATTGATTTAAAATATCAATTGCAGGAGATTTGTAGAAAGAATAAAGAACCAGGTTGTGGGGATTTTTTCTAATAATAAGAAAATATTGAAATGTGTTAGCCTATAAATGTATATTTGTTGATATTAGTATCAAAACTACACAGCCTTTGATATATGAAGAGCATTTTGAATGCAAGTTTATGTTTGAATGCATGTTTATGTTTGAATGCAATAATATTGCTGGCTTGTAGAGATGTCTAAGGGTATGAATTTTAATGTGGCTATGCTTGAAGGAAAGATGTATATGTTGATTGATATCAGTGGGACATTTTTTAAAATCACAAATTTTTATTGTCTATATTGAGCTGGTATAAAAGAAAAAGGGATTGAAAAGAGCAATTGACTATATTATATGGATGATTGAAACTAGAGAGAGTAAATGTGAAGGAGAGGACCATAATCTATTTTCCACTTTTTGGTGCCTAAACATATCTAATTAGATCTGAATAAACAATTTTTCTTCTATGCACTTTCCATCAATAATGAGTGTTTATCAAGTTATAGGCGTAAATTACTTACCGCAACTCTAATGTTTGAAGCAGAAGGAAATTGATCAGAGGGGAAGACTACTATGGACTTTCCCTATCGATGCGTTTGAATGATCAAGCCCATTTCAGCCATCAAAAACGAAAATTAACTTACCGCCATAACTTGTTGTTTATGGGTGATAACCTTTATTGTGTTGTTAGCTAAAAGATCCTAGAATTGGGTTCAGGCTTTGCGGGGTTTGCTATTGATAAATTTCAAAGTACCCAAACGTACTTGAACAGCTCAAGCGTGCAACGGTTTCTGCTGTATGGAACACAAAACTAAACCTACCGCTATAACTCTTAAAATACTCATTCGCCGCAAAAAGTGTATAGTAGAAAAGTAGTTTATTTTGATGTTATTACCATGATCTAAGGACCAAAAATTCAAAAATCGATTAGTAGCTGTTTATTCGAGCAAATTCCAGTCATCAAAGACAAAAATTAACATACCGCTATAACTCGTTAAATACTCATTTACGACAGAAAGTGCTTAGAAGAAAAATTTTTTGTTTCATCATATCAACTACGTTTAGGCAGCAAAAATTGGGAAATCGATTATGGTCCTCTCCTTCTCAAATACCCAAAAGAGAGAGTAATGACACAGAATATATGGGTGAAAATGAGTTTTACATTTACATTGACTGCCTGATGTATGTTCTAAAATATAATTAGGGTAGGGGAAAGTGGGAGAATATGAGTAGTTTATTAAAAATCTCTCAAGATGAAATGACAAGCTGGAATGGAAAGAATTTAGTAATGGATTGAGTGATTGAGGGAGGAACACTGGAAACCAATCTTATGGGTCATGAGGTTACATCCTACTATTTATGTGAACGAAAAAAAATTGTAAGGCTTTTGCAGTCTTCAACTAATCTCAGCCCTCTTTGCTTCCAATTTCCAATAGGGAAAAATAAATTTCCCAGCTGAAACAGAAATGCTTCAATCAAGAGGCATGTACAGATCAGTTATTACACATTGTTGTTGTAGTATGTTTATTGTTATAGTCCAATTAATTTTATTCTTGTACTAAGTTCTGGTATCAGTAGTATCAAGATTTTGTTATTACGGCCGTAGAAGCAAATAATATAAGTCATGATTGATGATTCTACCAACTTCCTGTACCTTGTCTAATTCTTTCTCATTGTCCAACAGGAAGAGTGGGGTCAAGTTAATGTATGCTACTTGCCAGTCACTGCCCTGGGAATGTTTCACCTTTAATAAATGCTGCATCATGCCATATACCCACTTCAGTTGGACATGAGTTTACATTGCCTGTTCAAATAATTGTCAACTAAGTTAGGTAATTCACAAAGTGTCAAAATATTCTACTTCTCAGACAGTAACTAAGTAAGCATGCTCAACTCCACAAGCAGCTTAAAAGAGAGCCTCTGAATCTCCTAAATTGGCAAGCATTGAAGCTTGCCAGACTGTTTATGAAGTTACTATGACATCCTCACTACTGTAACTCCTGAAAGTGTAACTAGAAGAAGTTCAATTTTTTAAAGCATCTCTACAACTTCCCCATCTGGAACTAATAGAAGCTGTCAAGAATCCTGGGTCAACCAGATCTGAATTTTGATGAATGTCTAGTGGCAGAAAATATCAAGGCATTTTATGACCCATCTTGTTGAAGGAATTTATTTTCATGCCCCATGAGGGTCAAAAGGACATCAAAAAACAAGGAATGGCAGAAAAAATGCTGTTAGAAAGAAAAGGACTCCTGTTCTGTATAAAAATTTCAACATTAAATCACAAATACATTCAAAGGTGGGACCCTTTTTGACAATATTTATTCTTCTAATTCATGATTGGCAGTAATGGATACTGGCATTGCAAAGTGCATTATGGAAGCTTTAACATTTACCACAAGGCTCGTCTACTGCAGAAACTCCAAAATGTTCGTCTTCATCTTGAGATATATGAAGACCCCTGTGGAGTTTCTCATCCGTACCCCTTTTGCCTGCAATTGCAAGATTCTCTGATCAGCAGCTGAGAGAGACACCTTGGGCTTCTTTCTGAAGGTAAGATGTTTGAACTCTAGTCAGAATGGAAAAATAAATGGCACAATGATAGTCAGCATGGTTCAGGTGATGATTTGTATATATATATTTAGAATTTCAGGCGAATTACGTTGAGTTAACATGTGAGATGTTACATTAATTATTTTGTAAAATTTAGGCTTGCTTTGAGAGAAGTGTTTTATTATTCATGATGTTATGTTAATTTTTTGGTAATGAAAAGCTTCATATAACATAACTCCTGTCAACTTGCTACAGTGTTTGTTAGAAAGATGTATGTCCTTTTCCTTTCCATTTCCTTTCTTTCTATCTTCTTTCCATGTCTCTCTCCTCTTATTCCCCTTCAGGGGGAGACAACTTTTGTATCCATGGGAATTAGAGCTCCCATGGGGACAATGTGAGGGCCCAAGCCTAGATTTAAGTAGGCCTTCTTTTTGTTGAAATTGAATGTTTGGTTATGTTAACTGACAATCTTTTTTCGGTTCACTGTTGTCCTGTTTTTCAGCACCTACTACTTTCTACTTCATCTTTGATCTCGTTTCATTAACTTCTTTTTCAACTTAGTGTTTCTATGCCCTTTCTGCACAGATTCAGCGTTCCTTTAACTCCTTACTAAATGGTTTCTTCTTCCTTCCTCTCTTTGGATCTCATTTGTTGAGGATAGGGAGGTTCAAACTAACCAATAATCTAACCTAATTCTTCTCATTCCCATCCTTTCTCCTGCTTGTTTTCAGGGAATTTTGGATTCATTTGCATTTCCTGGTGTACATTTTTGGTCCTGCTCACCATTCACGGTTTGCAATTTATAGTCATTCTCTTCATCCTGTTCTTACTACAAGTCTCCTTTCATCACACAGACATCTCTTCCAAGTTCCAACTTCTTTCACTGTGATGATGAATTGCACCTATATCACAGAAATGCTGTTTTGTTGTGAGTTTGCTAAAAAATTTTTTGCCTCTCAGGTTCCGAAACAGAAGAAAAAGGACCCTCAACCCATTAGCAAGAAAAATACGGATAAGAAGAGGAAATGTCTCCAGTTATGTGCAAGGGAAGTATGGAAAAACGAAAATTTTTTGAAACAGAAAAAGTGAAAGGCCGTACGTGTGTGTAAATGAAAATATATTTGTTGCTGAAGGAAGAATTCTTCAATGCTAAATTGTTATCACAATAACTTCAACTTAAAAGCACCCCTGGGGGGAGACAAGTATTTTATCTGTGTGAATTAGTGCTCCAATAAGGAGCATATGAGATCTCGAGCTGACGGTTAAGTAGCCCATTTTTTATAATGAATAGGTTTTTGCTTTTTACGGACTCATTCAGTTCTTTGTTTTGTTAAGCAGAAATCAGTCATTTGCCTGGCTTTGGTAAGACAATTTGTGAAGTAATCGATTCAAACTGTCCCAAGCCTAACACTTGTTGCTCGCAGATTACATTCTCCCTCATCAAGTTTTATGTGAAGTGTAGAAATGTACAATTAATCAGAGTACATCATTACGAAAGGCATGTGTGAAAGAAAAAGGGACAAAATAACGAACAACTAAGTTTTTCCCCTCGATGAAACTTGGTCTCTAAAGTGTCCCATTTTGGTAAGACTGGTATGACCCGTGCACCATGCACAGTCCTGCAGCGCTACAGGAGCGTTGAACAAAACATAAATTATTGCGTTTACGTTATTAAGTTGAATTTAATTCGCATGTCCTCAAAGTATTCTGGGGTACAGCAGTGCATTGCCGATTTTTACAAATGTGTATCTAACTATAACTTTCAATTTTTAATGATGGGAAAACACGGAGCACTTCTGTTGAAATGAAGAGGGGCAAATTTTTCTTAGAATTCTATTAAGCGATTATTAAGCTACCAGAAGACTTGAAGTAGTTCACGTTACTAATTGGTGTCAAGGGGTTTAGGACCCAATATATAATTAATCATCAGGGAGACACAACTACTGTGTCAAAGGAAATTAGCTATCCCAGGGGGATACGAGGGGTAGGCCTAGTCAAAAAGTTCTCAGACAATGCCATAATTTCTTTATTTAACAACTCGTTACTTTTATTTTTCTGCATAAGCTCCATTGTGGTCTATACACTTTTGTAATTTATGTTTCCACCTGTAAATGCCTTCCTGATAAAAATGGGGGGAGGGGGAGCTTGTTCCAGTAGGTTCTGTACGAGAGAGATGTTTTCATTTGTTGCTGTTGTGAGTCTTCCTCCTCGTGGGTCGTCATCAAGTTGGACTCTTCCCTCTTGAGAGCGTTCAATCCAATCATAAACGACTGCTCTACGTGGTGCAGAGTCTCCATAAACCTGCTGTTAGCAAAGCTTCAATGATTTCAACAGGTTTCCAATTTAGTTTAGTTAAAAATTTGATGTTAGCTCTGATCTCAAAATTTGCCATTTGAAAGGTTGAAAATTACTATTTTGAGATGCAACCTCTCTCGATGCTGACCTGACACAGACTGATGAGACAGCTGCAAGTTATCAAGGAAGCTCTAAGGACAGGTTTCAACTTGTTAATCTCTGTTCAGTTCAAAATTATGGCAATTGTCTGAGAACTTTTTGACTAACCCTCGTATTCCATGTTGCACTGCTTGAAGAGATTTAACGTGGAGCCGCGCTGTTACGCATTATAGTCAGACGTCATATCGTCTTAGAAGTTTGAAGATGAAGAAACTGCAATATGGCCGGGCGCGCTACGTTGGTACCTCGGGGGTTTCAGCGTGGGTAAGTCGTCCGGCCATAAATGGGTGGGCAGCTGAAACCCCACTACGGGGTTTGGATGCCCAGTGCGTTCGACTGTACAGTGCTGTGGACAAATTTTAATGGGGAGACACTTGTAATCTTGAGTTGCAATTATAACCACGATGCTCATATAATTTCGATGTTTCAAATAATAGTGATGTTCATCTTGTGTGGTGATTTGGAAGAGTCTGGTACGAATTAAATTATGTGACCTTCGATGTGACATAGTTTGAGTAACTGAAGCTCTAGCTACTACTACTACAAATTGTCCCATTTTGGTTAGACCGATATGACCTGGATCCAATACATGTACAGTTCATCATAAAAGGGGTACAACTTCTGTATCCAAGAGAATTGGCGATCCTAGGAGGAATATGTGAGGTCCCGAGTAGCGAGTTAGGTAGGCTTTTTTTGTTGAAATAAATTTTTTATTATGGGATGAACAATATTTTTTGGGTTCACTGTTGTCCTGTTTCTCAGCTACTACTACTACTTTTTCATTAAACTTTTATCTTGTTTCATGAACTTCTTTCTGCATGTACAGTTTCAATGCACCTTGTGCATAGATTCCGCGTTTCCTTAATTCCATATTTAACAGTCCCTTCTTCCTTCCTCTATTTCGAACGTCTTTGTTGCGGTTAGGGAGCCTTTAACCTAACATCTGATCTCGAATCAACGTTGCGTAAAATATTGATATTACTTTTTAATATCGTAAATCACGCTCTTAGAGTCCCTAGGGCTTTGCAAGTTTCAAAAACGTTTTTTTCACTTTCCAGCTTGCGTGTTAATGTTTTAACTTTTTTTAGCATTCATTTTTATCCTTTCACAATTTCTGATTTTAGCAACGACAGTACTTCTAAGGTGTGGTAGTAGCTGTAATGTGTTCCAAAATTGTCCAGCCCATGCTAATTGTCTCTTGGTTTTTACAGGGTCGGCCAGAAGTAACTTACTCTTGTAATTTGATAATATAAGTAAAACTATGAACGCTAGGAAGTTGAAATTGATTTATTGGAAGAAAAAATTTTTTATAGGTTAACAACACTATTGTTATTAACAGGAAGAGAAAGAGTATTGTTGGGAGAGTGTTTTCCAAATAACTTAATTTTACGATTTGGTAACATCCCTTGGTCTCCTTCTTCTCCAGATTTGTCCCCATGAGACTTCTTCTTGTGGGGCTCCCGTAAGTCACGAGTTAATGTAGCCAATTTAACAAATTTACAAGAACTTGAAAATAAAATTTATATGAAATAGCTCAACTCTCGCCTGATACACTGAGGAGCGTATGGAAGCGACAAAGAAAAGAGCTCTAATTTGTCAAAACAGTCGTGGCACTCATTCGAACGTATTTAAAATTTAGCCTTGATAAACCATAAAAATGTTATTCTTTCAAATTAAACAAGTTTCTACTCCCTAGCGTTCATAGTTTTTCTAGTATTAGCAAATCAAAAGGCTCGGTTACTTCTGGCCCACCCTGTATATGTATAGCGATTGGTGTTATTTTTATATTTATAGCATTTCTTTGAGAGTTATCTTCACGTTGTTCTTGCTGTTATAACGGAAAAGTATTTCTAAGAGATTTCAATTCTGCAGGATAGATTTCACAAATTGTGTATTTTACGTTTCAAGCGTCTGGTTACAGCTGAAGTCTTAAAATTTGTTATGTCCAACAGGAAAGGAAATGAGATTTGTAATTTCTAAGCGGTGACAGGAGGAAACATAAGCGTGGCCAACCTGTTATCTGATGTGGGAATTATTCATAAAGTAATGGAATTTGTTAAAAAAGTAAATGTATTAGGGAATATATGATGTTAAATCTGAGTGGACCCACCCAGTTCAAGAGTGGCGAGGTTGTGTTTTAATGTTTGTATTACGGTTTGCCTATGTCTTAGTCTTGTAGCAGTTGGTATGTTCTGCGGCACAGTTTAGAACCTAAATGGCCGAGCGTACTGCGCTCCTCAACGCAAAGTTGAGGTAAGTGAGCTGGAGCTCTTACCCAGCGCGGGTAAGACGCTCAGCCAAAGTGAGGGTGTGAGCTGGAACCCCAACTTTGGGGTCCTGGCTTCAATCCTTCCACTTTCATTGTTCCATTGCATCCATGTACCCTGGTTCTTCAGGTAAAAATTACGAGTTTCAGCTATATTGGCCTCAATCTTTGTTCATATGGTGATTGAATCCTTATGATGACTGGTAAAAAGAAGCAAATGTTGTGATAAGTGTTAGAATGTCCATGACAGCTCCTTTTCGGGTGGCTCATGCTAAACGGTAGTTATCGACATTTATGTAATGCTATATTGCTGTGTAACGAATGGGGGTGAAGTTCTGGAGAATTGTTGTGGCCCGACGATAGGAGGGCGTACTTAATGTGTTATGCCAGTTATTGTTGAAGTCGGACATGAGTTCTGTTTTTTGCTGAAACGTGTATTGTATTGAATTGCATCGTACTTGACTGAGTAAGATGGAATATGCGAACAATAACGTCGTAATTCAAGTAATCTGTATAGATAGCGGAGAAAGATGGAAGACACTCATGACCTCAGTGTATCACCGTACAACAACACAGCAACTTTGGTAGAAATGCCAAAGCGACAACTAAATAGTCTATGACTGAAGTTGTTAAGTTTGATGATTATTATTATTATTATTCATTTGTATATATAATTAACCGGAGCTAATGGCATATTATAGGATGTGTGCCGTATATGTCTGTACACGTATATATATCTGTATATTTATTAATTAAAGGACGTAGTGTTCACTATAAAATTGCTACAATAATGTTTTCATCGAACCCCTCAGGGGGATACAGGTATTGTATCTATGGGAATTAGCGCTCCCAGGGCGACTATGTGAGGGCCTGAGCTAAAGGTTAGGTAGGCTTCCTTTTGTTGTAATAAAAAGGTTTTTGTTTTGTTACGGACCATCTTTTTTCGGTCCACTGCTGTCCTGTTTTTCAGCACCTACTACTTTCTTCTTCAACTTTTTTCTTGTTTCATGAACTTCTTTCCTAGCTTACTGTTTCTGTGCACCTTGTGCATAGATTCCGTGCTCCCTCAACTCCATACTAAATGGTGCCTTCCTCTTTCCTCTCTTGGAACATCTTTGTCGTGGTTAAGGGAGGCTAAAACTTTCTTATATAATAATAATAATGTATTCATCGAATAAATATGGATGTAAGGCTACTTTTTCCATGTAATTGCATGTTTTACTGTATTGAGGGATTTTCACTGGGAAAAGTGTAGCTACTGGAATGACTACAGCAATACTGCCAATATTCCTGGAGTTACTCAAAGCTATACTTTCAGTTCAACAATGCTCGTTATTCAAATTTTCAACTATTTAGACGTTGATCATGTACAGAGCAATTCGAAAATTAAATAATCTAAGCTAACACGTTCTTTATAACGCAATATGATGTAGCGGTGATTATTCAAAAATTGTCTGAACAAATCGGTAGGTAAGAGAAAGACAGCACAGCAGATTATGAAAGAGGTGCAAGAGAAAGATTTGTGCGGAAGATTTGTACTTTGGGAGCCTATTCTTATAATTTATAATTTGAATTTATACGATGCCCGTAATATATTTATGTATATAAATAGTCCGAAATAAATGTGCATTAAAAATGATGGACATCGTGAAAAATAATCCTGCTTCCTATGCATGTCGTTCAACAAGTATTCTAAAAGAATTGAAGACTTTCTAGAAGCGGAAAGCATTGTTTGCCAGACTAATTTCATCCTGTGATTTATTTACGTTGACGAACTATGAACTCTGTGTTTCTTTCTGAAAATATAAAGTAACATCATGAGGACTTTCATTTGATTTATCCTTTAAACACTCGAAAAAAAAATCTGAATTTTAGAATTACAATGAGTATGCAAGTCCTAAACGGAGCTTTGGATTGATGAATATGAAGGTTTTGCTCAGTATGCACACAAATTTTAATTATTACATGGCTATTAAGCATTGCATACAAGATTATCAAAGATATTCAGTATCATAGTTTCCAGACCATTTAACTATTTTTCAATACGTATGTGCGGAAACCCGGCAGTTCCTGCCATGGTGCGATCGTACGTACGACAGCCAGTGCATCGCTGCCGCGAGTGTGGTGTGGGTCACGTGGTATGGGTGTGGCAACGTCATCAGGTCAAACGTCTCCTATTGGCTGGCTTGTCTAACGGTTGCGAGCAGCTGTCCCATTTGAAGTCTTGTGTATATCGTGGGCACAGTACAAAGAAGAGAAGTAGTTTCAAATAGCGGGGTTGGCACGACCGCTTTTGGCAGCGTGTGACGTCATGCTTTAGCTAAGCGTGACGTCACAATAGCCGTCCGCTGATTGGTCTATTTCGTGTACACTTTCTACCAGACGTACAATACCTCGACTGCGTTGCTTCTGGCGTTCCCAGCTGTTCTTTGTTTGCTCATAACTTTTACCTAATCAAATACGATTGGAATAGAAATGTAAGTAAAACTAAAACGCTGGGGCTGTATAATTTATTCGATGAATACTTCATCGTAATAAGTTAGTTTGCTCTGGATCATATTTTAACGAGCATTCAAAAAGACACATTTTACAACCGTACCTGCATAATTTACAAAAGCTATCAGTTACGTGTTGTTTGAGGGTATAGTATTTCAATGTTTTGATCCACAAATTCGTGAATTGATGTCCATGATTCAAACCAACAATATTCGTCAACACGAGCTTTGGTGAATTAGAGACTCGTGAGTTAGGGTCATCGACATGACACATATTTTCGGTAACAAAATTCCGAATCAGATTAAATGAAATATTTACATTTAGGATGGTAAAAGTGCACTCTATATTTTCTACTAATGGATGGCAGTAACGCTTTATCATGAAACTAAATACATGGACATAATTCAAGTTTAGTTTACTAATAAATACTATTCTTTCTCCAATAGAAGAATACCAGTTCAACTTAGTTGATTGCTCCTAAAAGAAAGTACTCAACAGTTAGTACTTATTATTTCCTATAACAAGCTACGTTCCGCAGCTCATCGAAAACAAATAGTAAAACTAGACATAAGTAAACAAACATCTCCATGTAACATGAGTAGTCAACATAATTCTCATATAATACGCATCTTTGAAGAGTGCGTAATATATTACACCACGACGATTAGATACTGAGTTAGTTTAAGCCTCTCACACCACGTGAAAGGTGGTCCCAAGAAAGGACAGCAGAAGAAGCCATTTAGTGTGCAGTTAAGGGAATGGGGAATCAAAGGACGAGATACGTCCACACACATCACGCACAGAAACAGCAAGATTGAAGAATGTTATTGAAATATGATAGAAGTGGACAAAGAAAGTAACAGATGCTGAAAAAAGACACCAGTGAACCGAAAAAATGATGGTCCGTAACAAAATCAAACATATATTTACATCTTTCCCTATGTCAGAGCTAATTCCCACAGATTCAATAGTTGGCTCCTTACACCAGGAAATAAAGGCGTCGGTTATCGATGAGAGCTAACGGGGATTCTGTGACGAAAATTGACACCAGAAAATTAAATGAAACATTGTCCATAGCGAGAGAAAGTAAAATGAGGGCGGCCCATAATTAATTGACCTTTTAATTGGTTGATGAAAGTAGAGCTATGAACACTATGATGTTAATACTTATTTCTTCGAATAAAAAATATGTTCATGCTTACATATAAGGGGGTACTATATTGACTCAGCAACTACAAAGCTACTCTCGCTTTGCTTCGGTTTCAAACCCACAATTTATCATGCTTCACTTGACCCCTCGTTCTCCAAATTTGTTCCCTAAGCGAGGTTTTCTTGTGGGACTCGTCACGAGTTATGTAACAAAATCAACAAATGTACACTACCTAAATAAACTTTTCATGAAATAGCTTAACTCTCGTTTAATGCGCGATGGAGCGTTATTGAAACGATAATGAATAAAGTTCAAATTGTAAAAACGGCCGTGGCTATCACTTAAATAGTCCGGTTTTCAAAACGTAGCTTTCATAAACCATATGTTGTTTATCTTTAGAAGAAAATTAGTTTCAAAATCCTAGCATTCATAGTTTTTTTTATCAGCAAATTAAAAGGATCGGTTACTTCTGGGGCAACATATACAACGATAATATGTTCAGCAGATCGTAAATAATGCATAAAAAAATATATATTATGATCACTAGTATGAAATTACTATATATTCAAACACAGACATTGCACGAGAATTGTAATAAGTCAGCGAATAGGTTAAGAATAAATGAACTGCCAATAATAGAAAGAACTAATAATAACACCGGCAATAACTTCAATGTTAACCTGCTTGTTTATTTCTTAGTCAATTAGACTTCTACAATCATGAGAAATACCACAAGTGTGCGATAAATTATTCCGTCCTTCCTCTAAGCAAATTTACATACTTGTATTTAATTCTGATTGAGTTTCCTCCTTCCGTCCATGCGTGACAATCTTATCATTGACACTATTCAGCACCACATGCAACAAATTGACAGTCTTTTACACGACCGCAGATACTTTGTACATGAATATCGCTGCACTCAATTCAATACAATACGGCGGAACAAAAGTAAAGCGAAAAGGAATTACGGAATTAGCTGACAAATTAGGAGAAATTTAATACACAATTCTTAAGAAAGAGCAAAACGAACATGTATACAATCGTCCACCAATGCTGTTCATTACAAAGAAATAAATAACGAGCAACGAAAAGAAATGAAGCTATATTTTTCCAAAACCAAGTCTTATTGTAACATTTCATTGATGTGTAATTTTCTTTATTTTATCACTAGGATTACTGCTCTCTAAGGCTTTATTGATGCGCTTAATGGTTTGATAAATCCTGCAAGTCACATAAAATTTGATGAAGAACTCCTTCACATCAGCAGCGCACAATATAGGCGGAGAGCACGCTTCATCAATGACCTTCTGATCTAGTTCACAAAAACCTTGAACATGACTGAACTTATCAAAACAGAACAAAAATACTCTCTCGTAGTTCATGATTGTTTCAATGAAAGATTTGCTGCAGTAATGGAGGCTTCGTTGCGGATCATTGTTTTGTACATATTCTTTGAATGACACGAAGAGGTGCGTGTTTAGGTCTTCAGGCGCAAGAATTAACGAACACGCAGATAGTGATGCAAAAAAACGGTTTTATTTGATTGCGTTTTTTTGCAAAAAAACGTTTTTATGTGTTTTTTTTTTGTTTTTTTTGCACACCTAAATTTTGTTAAGTATATGTCTGGGTTTTTTTTGGACACCTAAAATATATTAATATCCATGTTTTTTAGTCATTTTATTGTTATAAAAACATCAAAAAGAAACCATACAGTAAAAGTGGTGGCAGATAACCCACAATTACCTAGAGGCATCTAAGAGGAACAGCAGGAGCCACAGAACTTATATTGATGGAGTCAAAATTCAGAGCTTACTATCTCTACTATGTCTGATTTTATTTTTATGTGACCAAAAAAATCAAACTTTGCAGAGATAATACGCTCTGAATTTTGACTCCATCAATATAAGTTCTGTGGTAAGTTCTGTGGCTCCTGCTGTACCTCTCAGACTCCTCTAGGTAATTGTGGGTTATCTGCCACCACTTTTACTGTATGGTTTCTTTTTTATGTTTTCATTACAAAAAAATTACAAAAACCATAGATATTAATATATTTTAGGTGACCAAAAAATATGCTGTTTTTTTAAAAACATGTTTTTTTTACAGAAAATTCTGACAAATGAAAATGAATATTAATATATTTTCTGGTACCAAATATTACCATGCTGTTTTTTTTACAAAGAATCATGACTAAAAAACAATATATTTTATGTGACCTAAAAAGCCCCATGCAGTTTTTTTAAAAAAACATGATTTTTACTGAAAAATCATGACTGAAAAAACATGAATAATATATTTATGAGACCAAAACAATGTTTTTCTACTAAAAAATCATGACTAAAAAAACATGAATATATTTATGAGACCTAAAAAACCCCATGCTGTTATATTTAAAAAATATATTTTTTCACAAACAATGATGTATAAGAAAACCTGGATATGAATATATTTCATGCGACCAATAAACCATGCTGTTTTATTTTATGTATTTTTCATAAAAAATCGTTTCTTAAAATCATGGATATTAACATATTTTATGTTACCAAAAAATCATCGTTTTTTATTAAAAAGTTATTATAATTCATTTTTTGGTCACGACTTCTTTGTAAAAAAAACACCCCCTCAGGGGGATACAATTATTGTATCTATGGGAACTAGCGCTCCCAGGGGAACAATGTGAGGGCCCAAGCTGAGAGTGAGGTAGGCCTCCTTTTGGTTGAAATAAAATGTTTTTGTTATGTTGAGGACCACCTTTTTTTGGTTCACTGCTGTCCTGTTTTTCAGCACCTACTACTGTCTTCTTCAACTTTGATCATGTTTCATAATCTTCCTTCCTCTCTTTGGATCGCATTTGTTGCTGGGTAGGGAGGCTATGACTAATCTAATCTGTAAAAATCATGGATATTAATTTATTTTATGCGACCAAAAAACCATGCTTTTTGAAAAAAATATTTTTTATAAAAAACATGAGTGTTACTAAATTTTATCTGACCAAAAAAATGACATTTTAAAAATCATGTTTTTTTCACAAAAAGTCATTAATATCCATGTTTTTTAGTCATGTTTTTTTGGAACATAAAATATATTAATATCCACATTTTTTAATCATGATTTTTCTGTAAAAAAGATGTTTTTAAAAAAAACAGCATGGTTGTTTATGGTAAAATAAAGTATATCAATATCCGCGTTTTTTAGTCATGACTTTTTTGCAACAAAAACATTCAAAAAACAGCATGGATTTTTTGATCACATAAGATATATTAATATCCATTAGAACCGTACCAGGTCTTAGAATTATATATCCACAAAGAATCTATCCACTCCATAAAACATTTTGGAGACTAGCTCCATCCTCAGTAAGTCATTCAGTCAAATGTTTTTCAAAAGAACAGTGAAAATTCATTGTCTATTTCACCAAATTTTACTGAATGACTGAGGATGGAGCTGGTCTCCGAAAGGTTTCATGGAGTGAATAAATTCTTTGTAGATATTTTATTCTAAGACCTAGTAGAGTTCTAATAAACATGATTTCAATATTAACAGCATTCTTTGTTTATAAGTTTCTAAAGTCAATTTGATTAAAGAAAAATAACTTTCCTGATATTTACATCCGTGTTTTTTTAGTCATGATTTTTTAAAAACGTTTTTAGAAAAAAATTTTTTTTGGTCCCATAAAATATAATAGCAATGTTTTTTTAGTCAAGATGTTTCTGTTAAAAAACAATGTACTAAAAAAACAGCATTTTATTTTAAGGTCACATAAATATATTAATATTCTCGTTTTTTTCTGAACTTAAGTATAACCTAGACGTGATTAGCTTCAACGAAAGCTGGCTAGATGACTCGACTAAAAACATGATTCGATTTGAAAATTATCATAGTTACCATTCGCTAAGAAAAAAACAGCGGGGCGGAGGCATCAGCACATATATATCTAACCACATAGACTCGAGAACCATAGCAAGTGCAACAATGAATCAGGATCATATTGAATCACTCTTCGTGGAACTGTCTAGAGATGGTAAACGCATTGTGCTTGGAACGATGTATAGGCCTCCTACAGCCTGTCCTATATCCTTCCTGAATGAGCTGAATCGTATTATTTCTCAGTTCAACAGGCCCTTATACAATGACATAATAATATGCGGTGACTTCAATTATGATCTACTGAAACATGAAAGCTATGAACCAATCTCTAATTTCCTAACAACCTTTTAGTCTCAATCCTTCCTTCCCATCATTACAAAGCCTACACGAATAACCTCAGAGTGTGCTACGCTGCTTGACAATATCTTTATGACAGACCCAAGTGATTTTCTTGCTGGAATAATTACTTCTGACTTATCAGATCACTTCCCAGTTTTTCTTATTAAGAAAAATGTCTATATTGCTTGCACCAAGGCACGGGCTGAAACTTACTCATATCGTAAAATAAACGAATCAAATCTTGAAGAAATGCGCACCGTTCTAGAAGAATCAATGCCTACATTGCACATCTCTCAACAAAATTATAATGCTACGAGCATTGATGAAGCAGTAGTAAAGTTGACTGAAACTATAATGACCGCATACAATCAGTGTTGCCCAATTGTAACTCGTACAGTTACCCCGAAAAATAAACAAAAGCCCTGGATTACTAGAGACATCGTAATAAATATAAAGAAACGTCAAGCGTACCTAGCCCTCCTTTGCGAAGGGCGAATATCTAGAGAAACATATGACCGATTTAGAAACTATGTAACAAACCAGATAAGAACATCAAAAAAGAACTACTTTACGCTCAAGTTTACTCAATTCAAAACTGACGTTAAAAAGACTTGGCATCTTCTTAACTCTTGCTGTAAACCGAATAATGCCGATAAAAAGAAAATTGAATACGTCATTCAAGATAATGTGAAATACCATGAGAAGAAAGAAATTGCTAATCTCTTTAACAACTTCTTCGTAAAGGTAGGGAAAACTATAGCTGATGGTATTCCAAGTGAACCTACTGATCACCTGGAATTTATGAATCATATTCGAGAACACAACTCCTTTTACTTTACGCCTACAAACTCCTCCGATGTAATTGCGTGCATAAACAACATGAAAAATAAATCGAGTGGGCTACAAACGTTTCCGACTAAAGTACTTAAAGTTATTGCTGGCATTGCAGCCCCGATGATATCAAATATTAATAACCAGTCTCTCTCACTAGGCACTTTCCCGAACTCCCTCAAAGTTGCTAGAGTAACCCCTATCTTTAAAAGTGGTGAAAAAACCTGTTTAAACAATTATCGACCTATCTCCGTACTACCAATTATTAGCTAAGTATTCGAAAAGATTGTGTACAAAAAAGTTTACTCTTATTTTGAACAAAAATCATTTCTTTACGATAAACAATACGGCTTTCGCTCTAAAAAATCAACAACACAGGCTATACTAAATCATTTACAATTCCTCTATTCTAATATAGATGAAGGAAAGCCTGTCTTCTCTGTATTACTTGACTTTCGAAAAGCATTCGATTGTATGGACCATAAAATACTACTCTCGAAACTACACTGTTATGGCATTCGAGGGATTGCCCATGATTGGTTCAGATCATACCTAACAAATCGGAAGCAATACGTTGTCATTGACGACGCAAAATCAGACCCACAGACAATAAGCCATGGAGTTCCACAAGGATCTGTTCTTGGGCCCCTCCTGTTTCTGATTTTCATCAATGATATTGTAAAACCTACATCATTCTTCAAATTCATACTTTTTGCCGATGACAGTACGCTCTCTGCGGTCCTTCCGAACCAAAATCCCGCTATGATTGTGGAGAGTATAAATAATGAACTTCATAAGGTTTCATCGTGGCTCAAAGCTAATAAAATAAGCCTTAATATTGATAAAACAAATTATATTACATTCTCACACAAGAAAGATGTATCTATTCCATACATTAAAATTGGCGAAGGTGAAATCGAAGAAACCAACTCATGTAAGTTTCTGGGCATCATAGTAGATAAACATCTGACCTTCAAAGAGCACATCACTCATATTAGTTTTAAGGAAACCATCCCACTTTTTCAACTTTTTTAGTCCGATTCGTTTGAAAGTTGGCCAGTATATGTATTTTGTAAAAGTAAACCTTTTTTACTCCTGTCATTTTTTCGATTTAGGCCTTACTTTTTTTTTGACGAAAAATGTGTTTTTGGTATATTTTTATTGAAATTTCAGGTTGTAACTCCTCCTTCAGTTTTGATGCTAGAACAAAAACAAAGACAGTTTTAGAACCCTTGGAACATTTCTAACAAACGCTCGTTCAGTTTTTTCAAATTCAAATTTTTTCTATTTTTTCAAAAATTTATAAAATTTCAAAAATCAGCAACTTTTTTTTGGGCTTAGAGCTATATATTTTTTCAAAGAATTCGAATTTGAAAAAAACCGAACGAGCGTTTGTTAGAAATGCTTCAAGGATTCTAAAACTGTCTTTGGATTTGTTCTAGCATCAAAACTCAAGAACTAGTCCCAGGATGAATGTTGAAAATTCAAAGTTTTGGGTATAAGCAAAAAATAAAATTTTGTGTTGAAGTGTAATATAATGAACAATTGATGTAATTGAATGCAGTTTTAATTTTTATTTCGATAATTTCCATACATAACTTCATATTCGAAGTGTGAATTGTGATTTCAAAACAAAAAAAAAATTTTTTTTTTTTATTTTCAGTCTGATTCGTATAAAATTTGACTATGATATGTAACCTTTGAAAATAAACACAATTGATTCTATTCATTTTTTTGATTCAGGCCTTAGATTTTGCAAAAATTTGACATATTGGTTTTTAGGTATTGATATTTCACTAATATTGATATTTCAAAATGGGACTCCTCCTTCAGTTTTGATGCTAGAACAAAGCAAAGACAGTTTTAGAATCCTTGGAACATTTCTAACAAACTCACATTGAGCTTTTTTTCCATTTTCTATTTGTTCTCTTTTTATTTGGGGTCAAAATCGGGAAAAAATTTAAAATTTTGGGTGCTTTTCAATTATATTGATATTTCAAAATGTAACTCCTTCAGTTTTGATGCTAGAAGGCTTTTGGGTATAAGCAAAATAAAATTTTGTGTTGAAGTGTAATATAATGAACAATTGATGTAATTGAATGCAGTTTTAATTTTTATTTTGATAATTTCCATACATAACTTCATATTCGAAGTGTGAATTGTGATTTAAAAAAAAAAAAAAAAAAAATTATTTTTTTTATTTTCAGTCTGATTCGTATAAAATTTGACTATGATATGTAACCTTTGAAAATAAACACAATTGATTCTATTCATATTTTTGATTCAGGCCTTAGATTTTGCAAAAATTCGACATATTGGTTTTTAGGTATTGATATTTCACTAATATTGATATTTCAAAATGGGACTCCTCCTTCAGTTTTGATGCTAGAACAAAGCAAAGACAGTTTTAGAATCCTTGGAACATTTCTAACAAACTCACATTGAGCTTTTTTTCCATTTTCTATTTGTTCTCTTTTTATTTGGGGTCAAAATCGGGAAAAAATTCAAAATTTTGGGTGCTTTTCAATTATATTGAAATTTCAAAATGTAACTCCTTCAGTTTTGATGCTAGAACAAAAGCAAAGACAGTTTTAGAATCCTTGGAACACTTCTAAAAAACTCACCTTGAGCTTTTTTTCCATTTCCTATTTGTTTTCTTTTTATGTGGGGTCAAAATCGGAAAAATTGAAAAAGTTTGGTCGCCTTACCCCCCCCCCGGGGGGGGAGGGGGAAATTATTTTCCGTAGCGCCATAAAATTTTAGGAACGAATAGTCTACCACCTAAGGGTCCTTTTACAACAAAAACATGCAAAATGACCATGGAATCGAGAGCATCTGGCAAGGGCCTGGGATGGTGGCCTTAAATTATCAAAATACGTCGGAATCCTGAATAAAGTTAAAAATTTTCTGCCTGAAACAGCTTTAAAAATGCTCTATCGAGCGCTTATTTCTCCATACTTGCAATACGGAATAGAAGCGTGGCACGGAACTGATAAAAATAAAACCAACAAAATTTTTACCCTGCAGAAAAGAGCTGTCAGAGCGGTAAAGAACCTAGAATATAATGCTCACACAAATTATTCTTTCAAAAATTTACAAATACTTAAACTTTCGGATCTCTACAAAATCTCCATCTGTAATTTCATTTACAAAACACTAAGAAATGATGGCGACAATAGCCTAAGACAATTACTGACTGCGCAAACTGGTCATCACAACTATTTAACCCGAAATGTAAGTAAATTCATGCTCCCTTATTATTCGAAGGCCCGGTCGCAACACAGTATCCTCTTCGTTGGAACCAAAACTTGGAACTCTATACCTGCGGAGATCCGTAAATGTAATTCGTTCAAAGTATTCAAAAGACATCTTGAGTCTCACTTCCTATCAGAATACTAGTCGTGTAAGATCACCATGTCAAATCTTGCCTCCTACATGTAACTAATGATAATGTAATAATGTAACTTGCTTTGGGTAACATAACCGATCTTCAGTCTGCTCTTGAATCGTTTTATCGAACATACTGTTAAATATAGCCGATTTGACCTATATTGTAAAATACAGCATAAAATATCGAGTAAATTATCTCAATGATCAGTCTAATGCGAAACTAGGTTAAGTAAACTAGGTTAAACATTATTGTACACCTTAGAATAACGTGATGATAGGATGCCTTAGAAGTCGCTGAACTTGTTCGGGCCCACAGGTAGCTATACTCAAATTTAACCATTGTACTAGACTTGAGAAACATTCTACCTCTGTATCACCTGTGGTAAATAAATTGTTTAAATTGTTTAAATTGTTTTATTCATAATTTTTGTATAAATAACATGTTTTTTTTAAAACAGCTTGGTTTTTTATTCACATCTCTATCAATGACCATAAGTAAAGATATGTTATTATAACACCATTTTGGGAGTTGAAGGTCATTCACATGTATTGTAAAATAAATGAAATATCAAAGCATGAAACAGCAGAAAATGAAAAATTTCATATAACCATGGAAAACCATCAATTAAGAAGTATGCTGTTTTATTTTGTAATTTGACATGAAAACAAATAATGTAATGTGGTTCTTTTTCTTGCCGAGTTATTTTCAGACAAAATATTAAAAAAAAATATCCACTTTTTTTGGCCACGGTTTTTTTTTGTAAAATAACGTGTTTTTTTAAAAAAACGGCATGTTTTTTTTGAGTCACATCTCTACACGCAGAGCAGTCTTTTAACATTGAACCTTTCTTACTTTGGTGATATCTATCAACTTTCATAGCAACATACCCACTCAAATAAGCTGCTGCATTGTTGACCTTGGCCGACTCAAACAGAGTTCCAACCAATTCGTTGCCATCGAAGTGCTTCGCGGTAGTCATGTCTTCGTCGTTGAGTACAACCGGCGGCGGAGACAAATCCTCATCTTTTGGTCGCTGAATCAGAGGAGGAAAACAGTTTAATATTTACACATGCCGGCTTCCATATTTAAATAGTAAAAAGTAGTAGTAGTAGTAGTAGTAGTGGTGGTGGTGGTTGTGGTAGTGGTGGTGGTAGTGGTGGTGGTGGTAGTGGTGGTGGTGGTGGTAGTAGGAGTAGTGGTAGGAGTAGTGGTAGGGTAGTGGTAGGAGTAGTGGTAGGAGTAGTGGTAGGATAGTGGTAGGATAGTGGTAGGAGTAGTGGTAGGATAGTGGTAGTGGTACTGGTGGTGGTGGTAGTGGTACTAGTACTAGTAGTGGTACTAGTACTAGTAGTGGTACTAGTACTAGTAGTACTAATACTAGTAGGAGTAGTAGTAATAGGAGTAGTAGTAGGAGTAGTAGTAGGAGTAGTAGTAGGAGTAGTAGTAGGAGTAGTAGTAGGAGTAGTAGTAGGAGTAGTAGTAGGAGTAGTAGTACGACAACTAGTAGGAGTAGTAGTAGGAGTAATACTTGAAAAACTAAAAGTGTGTGATGCGCGTTTTTGTGATACAGGCTTCACTGCCTGTCAAATTCCCCCTATTTTAATCCCTCAGATGGGAAGACGAAACATCGAATTTTTCAAATAATCCTCGTGATTTATATATTACAATAGAAGTAGTTACAGCCATTCGAGTCATATCCTAGATACAGAAATCCAGCATTACTGAAAGCAACTGTGAGCTTCAGTATGTAAATTGTAGCGTTATATGCAAAACCCCGCCGACCTCAGTATACAGGATACGGACTCGAGTATATAAGACTCTGGATCTCTATAATGTTTTGAAAGTGACTTCTATTATAGTGCACTTGTACAGTAAAAATTAGTGCATTAATTTACCAGTGAACTAAAACCAAGACCGCCAGTCCTAATTTCTTCCTATCTATTCATAAGAGGCAAACACGAAACATATAAATAAATCTATATATAAACACACGACGGTCATTCTTAGTAAAGGGATTATAAGGTGACCATGGTCACTTCCTGTGACCATTCATCTAAAGTGACCAAGTACTATTTTTTTCCATTCGAGAATAAAAAACAATTACCAAACGGAACATTTGAATCGAATTTCATAACTCAAAATATATTCTTCCAACGCGAACAATTAAAGTTTCTCGTACTTTACAACCGTAACGTCACGACGCGTATTTGATCCTTATGTTGAATATCACTTCAAGGGTTATATGAATATCACCAGTTACCTTCGAAAAGTGAACCAAAGTCGCGTCCAGCTGGTCATCCAGTCTTGCAATTAGCAGACAATGGCGCTCGCATGAATGACGCAGTAGCGATTTTTGAGTAGCTGTCGGTAAATGTTCTGGCGTCCGGAAATTTCTGAAGGAATCGAATCTTGCCAAAGAAACACTCGAGCCCGTCTTGACATACATTCCTCGTAGACAAGTAGGGTAGTTTATACTCGTCCAAGCGTTGCCGAAGCTGCAGGATCACATTAATGGACTGAATCCATCCCTCTATAAAGCTACATCGTTTCCTAGCATTGAGATCTTGTAACTCTTGCAACCAAAGCACAGACTCACGAAGAAACTTGAACTGGTCCGAATTAGTACAAATGGGTCTTCGTAAAGGTACTGAACATCTCGATGTGACGGAATCCAAGACGTCAAATAGGTCGTTTATCTGCTTGCAGTAAGAACTAGTATTCACTGTTTGCGCAATACCAGCATCTAGAGCTGCAGCAGTGGAATTCGACAACACATGAGCTGCAAGTTTCACTTTCATTTTTGATGAAAACTTCAAACTGTGCACATGCCTATCAGACAGCTTTGGAACCATTTCCAAGCTGTGCATTTTCTCTTTTTCAAACAGTGTGACGATGTGATCCCAGCTTGCAGCGTGTTTAAAGCCTGGCACAGGAACGTCACTTCTGAGCAAGAGATTTCTAAAGTTTTTCAGTAGATGGGGAGGGTCTTTGTAGACAAAGTAGGACTTCGTTCCTAGCTCAATAGCTGGGTTTGTATGTGAGCAACCCAGGGATTTGAAAGCCTTTTCAAAATTTGAACCTTGGTCAGAAGTTATTCCAAGCACTACAAAGCCCTCAGTTTCAAGGGATTTTATAACCGTCTGAAGAATTTCAATAAGACTGGTAGATTGAACAGCACCCGATGTTAAATAATATCCAATTGGAAATTGCCAGTGTTTCTTCACCCCACACTCCATAACGCACAATGCTGATGACACCAAGTTCTTTTTTCTCTGAAAACCATCGTCTGCGTACCCAAATATTTTCTTCTTGTCGGGACTGTACGACAGGCCTCTTCTTAATGACATTTCATCCACAAGGATGAAAAATAGCTTATCGTGTTCACTTTGGGGATTAACTTTGAGTTTTAACATTGATATGTTCTGCTCATTGCAACCGGGGTTCATTTTGCGGGCCTTCAGGACACGAAGAATTGTAGAAGGCGATGGTAGTGGTAGCATTCTCCTCAACAAGTTGTACCCGGATATGCTGCAACTCACTAGCATGTTAACTGCCATCCACTTATGAAACGATGTGTAGCGTCGCTTTCCTTTCAGTTTAAATTTGACAAGTTCCGTGATGTACGGACCAAACGATGGATGAAACTGTTGTACTATGTTCTGCAGGTTATACCGACGATTGATGATAGGTCCCCTAACTCTCTTTCTCATGAGAGAAGCCCCCTTGCTTTTGGGTTTTAAAAATGTAGACGAACGATTGGTCGTTACTAGTGCAGAAGGCTGATCAAACAATTTCTTCTTACAGGTCAGAGTTGCTTCATCTTTCGTCATACAGGCCTTTTCCTGGAAGAAACGAACAAATGAACAAAAAGGCAATGGAGGGAAAATTTAGATGATAAGAGGTCGAGCGCTAACAAAAATAAGTAACGTAGAATGTGATACGTTATTTGTACACGACAGGGAAGGAAAGTAGGACTGTAGGAATATGAAGGGAAGAAGAAATATTAGGGGCTTGATATTTTGAAAATACACGAATCAAATGGAGGTGGAGCTGTGGTAGTTCTGGCTCGCGGGGTCGCGGAATTTATATACACTGGGCTGCGCGACCACCACTTCACCAGCCTAGCCAACGTAAAGCACGGGTCGTAGCGCTGCTATCTTATTTTCAATGCACTCCAGGATCCGTCTTAATCTCTCAACCTATCTCCAGAGCATCCAAGGCTCGACTCAGCCAACAAACTCCAGAGCCGTCCCAGGCTTCGGTACAGTCGCCAACAAAAGGGTTTACCAAAACACACCTGAACGAAAATCACGACCGAACTTCTCTTTTGAATTTGCACCAGCTTCCTGTAAATTTCTAGACCCAAACTTGTGGCGCCATTCTCAAACCGGCCTTCATGGAAAACAACAAAATGCGAAACTTACGTTTATTGGTATCCACATTCAGGGTATTACACTCTAAAACATACCACTTACGATACAACCGGTCGGCGTGACTATGCTACATGAAACTATACAATCCTGCTTCATACATCGGCGTCTATCTTATGACGGAGTCTTCTAGCACCGGACTTTAGCCTTTATTAACTTGTCCTTGCTCAGACCCACCATATCACGCACAACGTAGTCACCGATGAAAGTATACACGGAGGAGTACAGAGATAGCCAAACCGACCTCTACCGACTTCAAAAACTAACTCACCTAACCTATCCTCGGCAACCCTCCACATGCTCTCGCTATTACGCGTAACAGGTCGCACGTGGATGTCACTTTCCAGAGTATACAAAACGCAACTACCAACAAACAAAACGCAACTAACAATAATAAAGATTCAAAATAGTAGCACACTACTATACCCCTCCCCCCCTCAAATAGCTACTCGGGGCTCCCAACGGGAAACCCCAACACAATGAACAAAATGGCCAGACTACTGGCGACGCCCTCCATGCGTCGACTCCTGCAAAAAGGGGTAGCCCGGCCATCGGTCCGCGGTACTGAGATCGACCGCCCGCAGCGTGGCCCTCATCCGCCGCGACCGGCTCTGCCGCCTGCGCCGCTCTCTGCGACGGAACCGTTCCGCCAGAGACAATACCCGGCCGCGGACTATTGACGGACCAATCGCGGGACGGCGGGCCACCGCTTCCTCCAGCGATCTCCTCCAAACGCCAGCTCCCACTCCTGGTATGGGGTGCACCCCGTCTTGGCTATCCAAGTACCGGTGCAACCACAAATAGCGATCCAACAGGATGGTATGGACCCCCTGCCGCTGGAAATACCCTTCCAGCTCCCGCACCGTTGATCTATATCGGGTGGCCGACCACTCCGCTTCCTGGCAGAGGAACTCCGGGAGCTCATACCAGCGCCGCGCCCGTACGCCTTGTAAAGTGTTGAAGCGGGCGAAATCGGGGGTAGCCGGCAGACACCACACGACCGGGACCCCATAATAATGGCGAAGAACATGGTCCGCCGAGGTTACGGCCAAACGGATCTCAGGTAGCGGGGCCGGTTCCGCCAATCTCAAGAGGCCTCGAGCTGCCGCCACGCCGTAGGTGGCCAGATACGTCAGGTCACAGTGGAGACCCACCATGACTAGCATATCCGGCCGTTCCCCAGCGCGCAGCTCGTTCTGCGCAGTTTCCGTTAGCCGGGACAATGTAGCCCCCGGACACACGCACAGGCGGAGCCTCCAGCCAGGAGGGGCAGCCAAGGTCGCATCTCTGGCACGGGAATCTCCCACTAGCAGCAGCACCCGACTCTGAGGACAGGGGGGCATTAGTACATCGCACCTTGTCGAGGGACTTTCCTTACCCTGTGCCAAATTTAGAACAAGGCTTCTACTGCCCACTATCTTTATTCAAAATTTTCATAATAACCAACTTTCCTTTTTTTAAAAAAGGGAGGACACTTCTTGCCCATCACTTAAAATACTATTGCACTTTACTAATAAAATTTCTATTAAAACAAACTCACATCAGTTCACTACACGACACAAATCAGCATGATCTGGAACGCAACAACTCGGCGCTCAATTGAACCATCTTCTCACATAGTCACACTTTGTAATTTACTTTGGGTCTCACCCGGAGCGGATATTTCTTACCAACTTGGTCCGGCTTAACCTTGTTACTTTTCTCACCCGGTGTTGACGTCCTCGGGACCAGCGCTGCGTCGTATTGGTGTAAGAAATCCGAAATATCTGAGGGGCTCGAACCGGACGCGGGGTAACTTACCTCCCCAGGCCCACTCCTCGCACTGTCAGGGCTGTTCTCTTCCATGTGGTACCCCGTACCGTCCGAAACCTCGGGTTGCACCCCGTTCGAAGAGGGGGCGTCATCCTCCCTCTCTGCACTAGGAGTCCTCACTGTTCCTGCCCTGATTCCTCGTAGGAGCTCCCAGTCGATCCCGAGGACAAGATGTCGGCCCCTCTCCCGCGGCCGGCGTCCCCGCGCCGGCGCCGCATCCTGCCAGAGCGGCGCCTTTGCTGGCACGGCCACATTCGGACCAACCTCCGGTTTCCCATGGAACTGCTTCAACTGCCCTACATGAGCCCGCAAATATCGTGCTCGAGGCCCTTCGATCTTCAGCTGGTAGCTCACTCCATCCGGGTAACATCGCACCACTTGGTAGGGCCCTTCGAAACGGGGGCGCGAGCTTGTGGCGTTCAGCCCCGGGGAAATGCACGATCCTTCGCAAGACGTAATCGCCCACTCAAAATGCCGGAAACGAGGACCTCCAGGTCGCCAGAATTTCTCCTTCTCAGTTACCCTGGGCAAATCTGGCGTAACCTCCTCAGACACAAAGAACTCACCAGGCGCTTTTCCAGTTTCTCGATGAATTAGCCGATTGTACTGCATATTGATTCTTGACAGGACCAAATCCCAATCTCCTGGAACTTTCGCACAGGTGGCTGCTAACCTGTCCCTAATGGTCCTATTCAATCTTTCCACAGCTCCATTCATGTGGGCGGCATAAGGTACGATGGTTTGATGTCGGATCCCATAACTACTCAACAGCGACTGAAACGCCCTTGAGGTGAATTCTGGCCCATTATCTGATCTGATTGTTTCCGGCGTCCTTGGTAGGCTCGTGAAAATGCTTCGCTCCAGTGCTCCCACTACAGCCCTGGCCTGCTTTGAGCGTATCGGTACTGCATGACCAAACTTGCTATACAGATCAATGCCGACCAAGACTCCCACATAACCTCTCTTACTCCGGGGAAGTTCCAACAGATCCACTGCATACACCTCATACGGCTGCGTCAAGTTCTTATCCAGCCGATGCAACGGAAAATCCTTAACAACATCTCCCTTATGCTGCTGACAAATTACGCATTCCCGTACCGTCTTTCGCACCAAAACTCCCAGGCCAAGCCCGAAATAACTTCTCCTGAAAGCATTCCAGAGTTTATCTCTTCCCACATGAGCTAGATGTTCATGATACTCTTTTACTACTGCCGGCAAGTCTCTTTCTGGAACAACCGGAACAGGCCTTCCCCGAGGGTTCCCTTTCCTTATGCACACTGCTCCATCCAGTAAGCATAGTCGCTTGAACAAATTTTTATAGGCTCCCAAGTGCAAATTAGCCTGTCCCGTCCGTAGGTTTTCCTTCACATTAACCAGAATTGGGTCAGCGTCCTGACCTGCAGCAATAGTCGGTAAGCTAGCTCCCAACATACTACATTTTTTAGTTCCCGAAGCAATAGCCACATTGACAGATTGTTTCTCATAATCCTGAGACAGCTTGATAGGGTTAAAATGTACCCCACCCAAACATTCCAATGCGTCAACCGCCTGTGCCCTTTTTTCAGGAACTACCTCCACAAGACTCCCCGGCTGGAAACACACTACGACTTTTGAGTCCATACACATCAGAGAACACCTGAACTGCCTCCCATGGCGGGAATACCCCCGGACTACTCCAGGTGGTGGCCCACTTCCTATGTGCAGCCGTCTTCCCCAAGCCATACCTTTCCGGCTTCTGCAGAACATCACAACAACGTTTCCGAATGGTCTCAGCGTCACTCCGACCCAGCAACACACACAAGGCTTGAAACAGGGAGTCTGGACCACCCTGTATATTAGTTAAGACGTCATACTCGGCAACACTAATGCTCTCCCCGGGTTCTTCAGGCATACTCCACGGATAGTTCACCCGAGACAAGCAGTCTGCGACAACATTATTCTTCTCACATGAGCTAAGTTTATAAGCCAGCACGTTCCTGACATTCCTTCCTAATTAGGTCACTCGAGCCCCTGGGGAATTTACTTCCGCTGGAGCGCCCCCATCTGCACCAGTCCTTTCTAGTTTTCCCGGCTTCTCTCGACACTGAAAACTCTTATGGCTACTCTCCCCACACCATACACATGCACACACTTCACTCTTAAACCGAACACATGCTGACATTAGCTGCCCCATTCGTCCACAATACGCACATACTTCCGTTCTTGCGCGAGCACTTCTCTCCTCCATTTTCCGAGGGCAGGCTCTCGCAAAATGCTCTTTCTCATGGCAATAGAAACACGCGCTCTTCATTCGCCACTGTTCATTCACATGCTGTCGCCCATTCTCTCGCACCCGTCTCTCCTCACTCACACACACAAATTCGTTTCGCATACACTCACCCTCCTGCTCCTCTAACACGGTAGCTAGATTAACCACCTGCTTCAAAGTCACACCATCCAAATGCCCCAACTGTACCCGTAATCGATTCACAAGCTCCTTCCGCAGTGAACTAATTAATTTGCTCTTTACTATTCTTTCCCTTTTGAATTCGTCACTTTCCTGCAACATTTCTCGCGCTAGTCTCTCCAAGCGAATTGAATAACACAATAAGCTTTCGCCCGTTTTACGTTCTGCAGAAAAGAACGCCCCAAACTCCGTATCCGTTAATGATAATTTTGCACTAAACTCCTGCACCAATCTTGTCTTCACAAATTCATACTTCGCACCGGGGCCACAGGCTTCCACAATCTCTTTAGCCTCTCCCTGTAAATATTTGAGTAAACCAGCCAGCCATGTTTCCGTGTCATCCCCATATTGCACCTTACAATATTTTTCAAAACCCTGTAGCCACGTATCTAATTCTTTTTCATTACCAATTCCCCCTTTGAAGATCCTGGGTTCAGGTACTTCTTTCCCAAGTTTCCCTATAGCCTGCACCAGCTGCAGCATTACGTCTGACATATCCGCTGCTGATGCCATACTTCACAAATTCAATTTACTGGCACACAAGCGAAACCCGCAGACAGCTCACAACCCGCTTTTAACACCTAATTGTTCTCCAATTTGAGACTGTTCCGAGCTTCGTATCAGCCCCTTAAAGCTCCAGAACTTCGTCTCAATTCCCCATACTGGCCACCAATGTGGTAGTTCTGGCTCGCGGGGTCGCGGAATTTATATACACTGGGCTGCGCGACCACCACTTCACCAGCCTAGCCAACGTAAAGCACGGGTCGTAGCGCTGCTACCTTATTTTCAATGCACTCCAGGATCCGTCTTAATCTATCAACCTATCTCCAGAGCATCCAAGGCTCGACTCAGCCAACAAACTCCAGAGCCGTCCCAGGCTTCGGTACAGTCGCCAACAAAAGGGTTTACCAAAACACACCTGAACGCAAATCACGACCGAACTTCTCTTTTGAATTTGCACCAGCTTCCTGTAAATTTCTAGACCCAAACTTGTGGCGCCATTCTCAAACCGGCCTTCATGGAAAACAACAAAATGCGAAACTTACGTTTATTGGTATCCACATTTAGGGTATTACACTCTAAAACATACCACTTACGATACAACCGGTCGGCGTGACTATGCTACATGAAACTATACAATCCTGCTTCATACATCGGCGTCTATCTTATGACGGAGTCTTCTAGCACCGGACTTTAGCCTTTATTAACTTGTCCTTGCTCAGACCCACCATATCACGCACAACGTAGTCACCGATGAAAGTATACACGGAGGAGTACAGAGATAGCCAAACCGACCTCTACCGACTTCAAAAACTAACTCTCCTAACCTATCCTCGGCAACCCTCCACATGCTCTCGCTATTACGCGTAACAGGTCGCACGTGGATGTCACTTTCCAGAGTATACAAAACGCAACTACCTACAAACAAAACGCAACTAACAATAATAAAGATTCAAAATAGTAGCACACTACTATAGAGCGAGAGCAGGGTTGGCACATAAAAAAAACACCCAAAAAAACCCACGTAAAAAACACTAAATAGTGGGTTTTTTGGGGCTTTTTTGGGTTTTATTAGTGCTATTTAAATTTCACTTGTTTTCAAGCTTATAGAATCAAAATGAGCTAAATATTTATATTTTCAAAAATTTGTCCAAGGCATTTGCATGACCATGATAATAAATATTGAAAAACAAAAAACACCACTATAAAAATAAAATAAGAAAAACCCGAATCCCCAAAAAAAACTCGAGGGACTAGTATACTTCTACGAGTTCCATTTCCAAGGTAAAAAACAAAAACTAAGAAACAAATGCAGTTCGACTATTTGAGGGTATAGAAACTTCAGAATTCTTCGTCTGTCTTCTAGACTAGACTGCTACTACAGTACTACTGTGTTTCTCTTTCTACATCCACTGCCATTTCATCATAGTCATCCACATCATGATCATTTGTGAGGTGGCGATATAATGAGACCAATTTCTCTCTGTCAGTGTTTTTTAATGAATCTGCACTTTCTGCTGTTTCATGTCTTGAATATCCCACCATCAACGAGGAGTCATTGCCTTAGTTATATTCTTGTTGAACATGTGTTTTGGGAAGGTGTTTGAGCCTTCAATTTATACAAATAAAGCGCGCTGATGAACTCCGGATTGTATTCAGCCAACCACTTTCCAATATCTGTCTCCTGTGAGAGCTTTGCCTGAAATAAGTCTAACAATTATAGTCAGATGGGGTAAGACACGACCGCAGCCATCATGGGGTAAGAAAGTAAAGAAACGGCTGGCCTATGGTAAGCATTCAAGCTGCACTGGAACAAACTTGACGATGGAATCTGTTAGAGCATTTTTTTCTTATCATTTTAGTGTTTGTTGCTATCCTGAACTGCAAAAAGTGATTTTTTGGGCAAAAAAATTTTTGCATGTCACTACAGTTGTAACATGTAACAGTGTGGTTGACTGACTTGGCTTGCGTTGCTAAGCATTCCAGCTCACACAATACACATGTTAAGTTGTTAACAGCATGGCTGTTAAGTGATGTGCAGCTGTCTTGCTTCAAGTTGCTTGTGGTGGTTACATGGTGCTACCCTCTCACATGACTTGCGTTTGTCTGCTGCTAAAACAACTTACTATGAATTGACAAGCACAGCAATTCTCTTTGCACATTTTATATCTTTACAGACTGCAGAGCTATGTCCCTATGCATATGGTAATTGGTAAATGGTAATTATGGTGGACAAACTTAATTCATATATTGTTCATATAATGTAATAATTCATATAATAATGTAATATAATGTTGGAAATAAAGTAATCAAATAACAATATTTACTCAAAAGGTGTATATATATGTATATATATATCTGGAAAAGAGGCAACTGGAGCTGTGTGAATAACTCTTTTAAACAAAAACAGGTATTACAAAAAAACAATAAAGCCCCAAAAAACAATAAAACCCCCCAAAAAAATTTAACCCAAAAAAACCATGAGGGTTAGTTTTTTTTTTAAACTTTGGTTTTTTCCATCCCTGAGCGAGAGGAATGGGAAAGTGGAGGAGAATGGTAAGGTGAGTTAGGGATAAAAGAGAGGGAAAGAGAAGAAAGAGAGATAGGAGAATGAGGAAAGTTAATGTGTGATTTTAATAAATGTTCTACATGAATATAAAAAATTTAAATGGCAATGAAGACAGTATAAAACAAGGAACACTCACTGTCCAGTTGAAGGAATCTTTTTCAACTTCCTCAGTTGAACTTAAATTTGAAGGAGTAGCAATTTGTTGAGACTGTGATACACAAGTTGGGTTAGGTACCTGAAATGAAACATACACACTCTATTAAATCACATGCACAGGAATGAATATGTATTGCGAAATTCATTAGGTATGGAATCTTGAAATGACACGAAATTAATAGAAAATCGAACAGAATCTTCATAGAATAATTTAATAATTAGAAACCAAGGGAGTAAAAAATCTATTTCTATAATTCAAAAATAACAATAACCGGCTGTCCTTGGTATTTCTTGAGTTTTATTTTACCTCTTTATTTCTTGAGCTGAGAATCAGCTAAATGTCTGGTTATATGCAAGAACCTTTACACATAGATGTTTGGAACCTGAATTATAAGATAAAACCATGCTTTAAGGCATATATATACACGGAGCATAAATACTTCATGAACACTAAACAAGCCAGTAGGACCCTGGTGCCTGCTGAGCTTAAGCAACAAAGAACTTTCTAAAACGTAATGCCCATGGAGACGCTTACAGCGATGTACTTTTATTTTAACAGGAACAAAATGTAATACAGAATATATAAGTAGAGCTGATAATTGGGATACCTCGTAAGTCTCATACGTTACACATTATGAGACCCAACAACCTTTTTTCCTCACATCTTCTGTGATTCAATTAAATTGTTACCTCCAGAATGCTAGAACACATCAACAATCATGATCACACAAACCACACAACAGTTGTTGAAGGCTCAGCATATGAAGAATAAATCATTTTGAAAAACAAAGGTCCTGATTTTATGTTATGAACAAGTTTGAGCTTCTATTAAGACAAGAAGCAATCCGAACATATAAGAAACAAACTTTTTAAATGTAACACAATTGTTAGAATTGATCTTGGGCAGTTATTAATTGAACTACAATCTTTTGAAACTACATTGGAAACATATACACTGCTGATTAAAAGTTTAAGACCACTTTAAAAATTTAAATAATAAAAAAATTCGGATACATAAATACATTACTCCTTCACTAAAGGCTCACTTATTAGGCAAGGTTAATTACCACTCTTGACACCAACAACCATCACTGGAGTGCTACTACTTACAGCATTGATGGAGGCCTTTGACAAAACTGTGGCAGGACTTGTGACTCTGGCTTTGACTTGGGTTGCCACAGAAGATCTGAGGGGGATTCTGATGGGAGTCCTCATAGGACTTCTAACTGAAATCTTTGTTGGGGTAATCACAGGGACTGCTCCTGAAGTGCTGGCTGGGAGTCCAGGGGTGCTGGTTGGAAGCTGATTTGGGTTGTGGGGCAGGCTTCTGATAAGGTTCCTAACAGGCGTTCTTGCTGGGGCTCTGAGAGGTGTTCCGATTGTAGTCCTCATTTTTTTTTAACGGAGCCTCGTCAGAGGTTGAAGGAGAAACTCTCTTTGCAGGGAACATGAGCTGAGCATTAGCTGTGAGGAAGAAAGAACCCATAGTTAGCTCTTTGCAGCGAAATCATTCTCCTTCTGTTAAAACCTGAGAGGTTGTCACAGGGTTGGCTAAAATCTCTTTTGCCCTAATTGAATATTGTTTAGCAAAATTTAAACCTAAATACCCCATTGTTCTGAATTAAAAAAAGTATGAACAACGAGTA
Source organism: Morinoia aosen (assembly GCA_030386875.1). Lineage (NCBI taxonomy): Eukaryota > Metazoa > Arthropoda > Malacostraca > Amphipoda > Talitridae > Morinoia > Morinoia aosen. The sequence continues at coordinate 39,820,471 of CM059579.1, read as the reverse complement.
TATTTAAATAACAATCAATGAGAAATAAATTATATACACATCTCTTTCAATCAGGTTGGCCAAAATTCATTTCTTTAAAATCCAATTTCATTTAGAGGTTATCATGTCTTTCCAGTAATTTTTATTTCTCCGAGTGGTTTTATTTCATTCCAGTATTTTATTCGTTGGGAATTATTTCCATTTTTTCTTACATGACTGACAATTAATATATAAATATTTGCAATTTTATCATTTAATAGGAGTTGTAAGGAATCAGGGTATCAAATTTGAGCCTGAATACTTCAAGAACAAAACACATCCATCACTGTTACACAGTGCCTTCTAAGCACAGCTAACATGAAAACTTTTCAAAACATTGTAACCAATATGACAGTTGTATAAATATACTGCTACTTTAATAGATACATATATGAGTGCAGATAATAAAAACAGAGCTAGAATATTTTCAGCTTCTCATATCCCTTGCCTTTTATGCTAAAAGAACCATTAGGTAATAAGTCATCCTCACATATTGAGCAACTCAGTGATATTTTACAAAATATGGGAAAATGATGAAAAATGAACTTATTACTACAATGTCAGCTCATATTGCATATTTATTATAACTTTTGTTGTACAAGAAATAACTGTTTTCAAAATTCATTCAGGGGTATTATTCTACATCTCATATATCACTGAACAAAATGCAAATTTGTGATTGAGTTGTAAATATTTGTCCACAGCATATTTGAAGCCACAATGGCATGTATTTACATGGTTATATTACTTTATTGGTTGCAAAAGTATGAGTTCAGATCTAGGATAAAGTTCAAAGGGGTATTTTCATTTGTTAACTCTGTCTTGTGAGTTTTTTAATACTGACCTTGTCCTTGATAAAAGCTCAAAAAGGTTTGCAGTTTTTGGACTATATTTTTTTGGGCACAAGTGTGAGGTTTGGACAAAAACCCAAAGCTCTGACCAACTATAGCAACTGTGTGTTAGTTTATACATCTGACAAAGCCTCATCCTCCTTATTGAAAAATGAACTTTGTTTCTATGAAATTAAACATGAAATACAGCTAACAATGGGTTTACAATTCCTTATGTTATATTAGCACTTGTGATTTTTACTTCAATGACCCTTGATTTGAGAATCATAGCTAGGTATAGGTATTTCTGAGGTCAATATCTACAAAATTGGTAGTTGTACAGCATATTAATAAATTCATGACTGTTTTAAAAAAATAGCAGGATATTCAAGAACACATATTATCAGAAAAAAATGTTAAATCAAAGTATCAGCGAAATTTCAGGCAGAGGTACATTTATTATACAAATGTGAGTGCAAGGAAACAAAGGTTCACAAACAACATTGGACTTTCTACACTAAAATTAAGAATCAAACTCAAGATCTTGAACTGTCCTTCTTCATTGATTAAGAAGTGTAATATTTGAGAACTGAAATTTCCAGAACTTATAATAGTAAAGTAGTGTACTCTTTCTAAATGGAATAAATTTTTATTTTCAATTGAAAAGAACTGAAAACCAACTACTTAACACTTTCGTGGTGACCAATACATTAGCACATACATTAAAAACTTTGGAGAATATCAAAGGAATGCTAACTATAAATAAATGTGTTATAAAAGTGCAACTCATTAGGAAATAAGCATAAAACTATACTATAAAGTGACTGATATGATATGAAAGCCAACGAATAATCCACACAAGGAATAAGTAAAACCCCACCAAAATGTAGACGAATTTCAAAGTACAATAAATTACAAATGAGAAGATTTCAGTATGATTATAACGGTAACAAACTTTCTTAGGTCAGGCTAATGTACCCAAATAAACACTTACCTTCATCAGACTTGAGAATGTCAACCTATTTTTGTGTTATTGCACCCTCATTCAGCCAACTCTTAGCCTTTGAAGGTGATAATGTTCTTGCGAAATCAGACCGGTGGAAGTGCTTAGCACAAATATATCGATGCGTTTTCAAACAACTCAGAGATAAACTTTTCAACTTTTCATTTCCAGATGCAGCAATCCATTCTAGGTATAATTTTTTAGGGAAGTTGAAAAACCTAAGCTCTGAGTCGTCTTTGCTGTTACTTGAACAATTCTGGTAAGAACACTTTTTTTTACGAATAGCCATCACGATTATTGTTAAACGACAACCGTGGCGAAAGCCCTTACGATTTATACAGAAGGTCACGTCATTCACATCCGTGCTCTGAGTGGGTGATTGTTGCTGTGACGTCACAATTGTTATGACGTCACAATAGCCGACTCTGGATATGAAGTTACTTCTCTTCTCTGTACTGTGGTAGCGGCAGCTATACCAGCAGCAGCAGCAGAACATACTGGGAGCGAAAACAAAACACAAGTTAACTTGGGTCGCCGCTACGGCGAAGAAGCGATGGAGTATCTCAGAACACTAGGTTCATTAATTTTATAATTACAAATAATGAACTCTCACCCTAGTTAATTTCCACTCGGTGGGTTGGTAAGCCATTTTCAGAGGTTGTTAGAGAAGATGAAAAAAGATGAAAATAGTGGTAGAACAGTGTTCAGGCGAAAGTACGTGTTCAGGTATGTAGTTAATAGTAGGGAGATGAAACAAGCCCTTAAGCAATATAACGTAAGCTGGATGAACTCAGAAAGAAACCGTCACAGTTTCCTCCAAGTCTCAGGAGTTCACCGTAAGCAAGTAAATTTTATCTACTCCGTAAGAAGCGATTTAATTGGTTAAGATCTCCCTTCGAAGTAGTTTACTGGCCACTGGTCGTTTAATTAAGTTAGAATTATTAAAGACCTGAACACCAAGATAATAACGCAAAAACAAAAATAACGAAATTCACAACACACGCATACAAACTTGAACACAAAAAATAGAACAGTTAGCGAGAAGTAGAACATAAACTCGTGGCTACGTATGAGGTAATAACTGGTGCCCTCCAAGTGCTGCTCAGACTGCCACTGCTCCAGTAAAAGTGTCCAATGCCGAATCCTCCTTCGCTGAAAAATCATTTGCCCACCATACCTCTGCTCAGCTCACGCTCTGCGGCAACAAATGACAGCGTTAAAACGACGCATGGCTCTGCCTCTAAAGGCAATACGAGGAGCGTGTGGGAAGAATTTCCCTCAAATTCAAGGAAGAAGTGACCAATGTGAAGGTAGAGGTGATCTTTATCCTTGCCCTAAAGAGTACAGAAGAATGATGGAAACATCTCCCAGACAGCTAACACGAGCAGTAAATGTTAACAAAGGTGACACGCAGTTTTGTGACTGGTGTGGTAAGTCTCATAAACCATTCGGTTTATGACTGTTGGCTCAAGAACGGAGCGTGCTTAATTTATGATAGGCCGAATCACCACAGATGAGCTTGTCCGAATATTGCTAAAAGGGCCTGGAGAAGCGCATCCAAGTATCCTAATTGTGGCGGCCCCCATCTGGGAGTGAAGTGTCCTTCAAGAAAAAACTCAGCGCCAGCGTTAAACTAGAACCATCTGGGAATGGAGGCGATGGTCCGGAATTGACAAAACAACCTCAATTAAAAACGATCGTGGTTAGCGCCCAAGTTCACAACCCACAAGTGGGTCAGGAGGTTAAGACATCGTCTGTGCAATTGGTTGGGAGAATGAAGGCATCTACGGAGGCTTTATTTCCAATCAAGCCTGATACACATCACCTTGTACATTGGATTTTCAAAATGCCTTATAACTAACGCCAGGACGCCATGACGCTTTCCCCCGGTCGAGACCGGTACCCATTTCAGACACCTGGGTGGAGTGGGGTATTGTGCTTGGAATTTTTCTCCTATACCCAACAGAGGAAATCGCCACTGCCTGCGCCGAGATTCGATCCCGGGTCCGGGATGCTGAAAAAAATGCTCCGAGTCCTCTGTAGTCGTGAGGGGTATCAGTTTTCTCATATGTGCAGGTGATGGGTCAATAGATGAACATGACTCACGTGGGGATAATGTGATCCGCGAGCACGGTATACATAAGAAGGTAGGAGCATTCAAGTCTTTTCTTAAAAGAGCCCTGGGTGCGGTGACGTCGCGGGCCCTAAACGAATAGCAACCCAGATAAAGAGAGATACAGAGATACGCCACCTGGCGACAATATTTGACAATATCGAGTCAGCTGTACGACAAGTTAGACATCAACAATACCACTTTGGCGGCCATTGAATCGAGCGTAATGGCGACTAGATTTTAATACAAAATCTAAGTATATCTAGAACTTGGTGAGAGGTAATTGCTTTATAATTATTCACTGGAGCTGGAACGTGGAAGGTGTGAAATTGAAAATTTTTTATTGTCAGTTCGTTATCTGTGAATTTATGGAAATTTTTGGGGGCGTTTCAAATCGTTTGTGGATTTATGGTAGTAAAATTTAGTTGAAGGTTTTTCTGAACTCGTTGCTATGCTATAATGTAAGAAATAATCCAGGGCATATTTTTATTAGATGCGCCCAATTAATAATGCGTTAAAACATTTCTTTGTAAATTGTAATTTTCCATGCCAATTAAAAAGGTGGTTGAAGATAATATTTTAGACAGCTGGCATGCCGGTTTGCTTGAATTTAATGATTATAAATGTCTGTCTATTTTAAATGTGTCTTTAAAATTTCACTTTATTGAGTGACTTATCAATTATATTAACCAAAATTGTTTAATAGTTAAATTAAAATCATTGATCAAGATCTAATACCTGGCAAAGATGAAAAGACTATGAAAAATTGGTCAATAATAATTCCACATATGCATTACAAGACTTGATTATAACATTACTTCAAATTGTAGTTCCAAATGGAATGCTGAATTTGTAGATTTGTAGCAGTAAAAATACAATAATCAGATTCAATTTACACAGAAAGACATGTATCACACCACAAATTTCAAAATGTAGTCCATGAAATAATTTTGCAACAATTATACTGGATTAGATTGTACTAAACTTGATTGCAGATTTTGAAAAAAAACAGAAGTGTTGATAAGAAACTAATTATTCAAATAAATGACAATTCTATGCAGATAGCATGTGCCATAGATTTTCAATTTTAATTTTCATTATAAAGGTAACTTTAAAACTACATTATGAGAAGAACAAGTGCCAAATTTTTAGTTAGTTGTATTGATCTTAATTATCAATTGCTTGAGATTTATAGAAAGAATAAACCAGGCTGTGGGGATGTTTTGCTAGTAAGAAATACTGAAATGTGTTAGCCAATAAATGTAAATGTTATTAACATCAAATCTACCCAGCTGTTTCGACATATGAAGAAGATTTTAAATGCAAGTTTATGTTTGAATGCAATAACATAGCTGGCTTGTAGAGATGTCTAATGTTATAAATTGTAATGTAGTTATGCTGAGACGCTTGAAGGCAAGGTGCATGTGGTGATGGATCTAAGTGGGACAATTATTTGAAATCATCAATTGTTAGTGTCTATATTGCGCTGATATACAAGAAAAAGGGGTTGAAAACACCAATTGACAATCTTATATGGACGATTGAAACAAGAGAGAGTAATGAAACATAATATATGGGTGAAGATCAGATTTACATTGACACCCAGATGTATGTTCTGAAATATAATTAGGGTAAGGGAAAATTGGAGAATATGAGTAGTTTAATAAAAAACTCTCAAGAGGAAATGCCAACCTCGGAAGAATTTAGTAATGGATTGAGTGATTGAGGCACTGGAAATCAATCTTATGGGTCATGAGGTTACATTTTACAATATATGTGAATGAAAATGATTTGTAAGACTTGTGCAAAGTTTTCAACTAATCTCAGCCATCCTTGCTTCCAATTTACAGTAGGGAAAAATAAATTTCACAACTGAAACAGAAATGCTTCAATCAAGAGGTATGTTCAGATCAAGTATTACATATTGGTATTGTAGTATCTTTAGTGTTATATATAAATTCATTTTATTCTTATACTAATTTTTTGTATCAGTTGTATCAAAATTTTGTTATTACTGCTCTAGGAGCAAATAATATTAGTCATGATTGATAATTCTACCACTTTCTGTACCTTCTCTGAGTTTTTCTCATTTTCCAACTGGAGTAGTGTATGAAATTAATGTATGCTACTTGCCAGTCACTGCCCAGGGAATACTTGCCCTGGAACCCCTCTTGTTGAAGGACATTGTTTTCTTGCCCCATCAAGACAAAAAGGGCAGCAAAAAAGATGGAATGGAAGAAAAAAAGCTATTAAAATGGAAAGAACACCTGTTTTGTATAAACATTATATCACAAATATATCCAAAGCTGGGACCCTTTTTGACAATATTTATTCTTTTAATTCATGATTAAGAAACTCCAAGATGCAGAAACCCCAAGATGCTCGTCTTCACCTTAAGATAAATGAAGACACCCGTGGAGTTTCTCATTTGTACCCTTTTGGCCTGCAATTGCAAGACTCGCTGATCAGCAGCTCAGAGAAACACCTTGGACTTCTTTGGGGAGGTAAGATGATTGAACTCTAGTCAGAATGGAAAAATAAATGGCGCAATGATAGTCAACATGGTTCAGTTGATGGTTTGTGATTCAGAATTCCAGGCTAATTATGTTCAGTTTACATGTGAGATGTTACATTAATTATTTTTCAAATTCTAGACTAGCTTTGAGAGAACTGTTTTATTATTTATTTTGGTAATGAAAAGCTTTATGTAACAGCTACTGTGAACTTGCTAGAGTATTAGCTAGAAAGATGTATGTACATTTCCTTTTCCTTTCATTCTATCTTTCCATTGCTCCTCCCTCTTATCCGCCTTAATGGTGAGCATCATTTCTTCCATTTCTCTGACGAGGGAGAGTGGGGCCAATAAAGGAGGGTGCGTGTGACTTGAAAGGGAAGTGAGACTTTCTTTTAGAAGGGAGCTTGTGACTTTTAAACACCTCGTATTTTAGGTTTACATTCGTGCTTGTACGTAATTCTGTCCTCATGACATGCCTGTGCTACTCAAAAAATTCCTCGAATGTAGTTTCCGTAGCAAGTCCATATTTTTTATACCGGAATAAAAAGATATCTTGAATTAAAACTTTTATATATTGATATCTTTTGGGACTCTGATGCCCTGCTTTTGATCAGAGAAGAACCAACGCAAGGTGCTTAATATGAACACGAGATGCGAACCGAGCAGGACCGCGTGTTGAGCGGTGTGGCGGGCTGCACGCTGTCCATCAACTACTCGTACTACAACCGCTTCCTGTCTGGCTGGGAGCCTCTGTTGGAGCCCTGGAGGTGCGCTGATGTGCTTATTCATTTTGTCTTGCTTCCTTGCTCTCGTGGTTGTCTAGACATGCATTTTCTGTTGTTTATGTTGTTTTTACTGCTCTTCCTCCTCTCACTTGTTTAACCCCAAAATACTAAATTTCATTTACAAACGCCGTAGCGATTAGGTGTGTAATTAGGTGTGTCGAGAAACACTTAATTTTGGGAAATTTTAACTGATTTGTGTCCTTTTTTGTGTTAACTGATTTGTGCTCTTGTGTTTTGTAATTTTTTTTAGGATATTGTAGTACTTGCGTATTGCAACAGCACGAGCGGATCGCTTAACATGTGTGCCTGGTGGCTTGTGTTCACATGTGCTGGAGTTGTGCGCTACGTGTTGTTTTGATGTGCTTGGAAGGAATTTGTGTGTAAGCCTTTCCTGGACAAGAGAGTCTGTTTCCTTAAACCACATTCGACGGGGGGAACTAATGGCCACACAAAGAGGTCCTGTGTTGAAGATGTGAGAAACATGAACTTGTTATGATTAGCTAAGACCTTTTGGAGAGGCATGGGCGCCCAACAGTCAAACCACAAGGGTGACAAGGATTTATAGAGCACTCAAGCTTGAGGGTTGGGGACGAGCGGCACTCGAAGCGGCAAGATTGTTGACACAGCAGGATACGAAACAACCAGGCATTAGAAAACATAGTGAAAAAAATTTAGAGCAGAATTCATGGAAAAAAAGATCGCCAGTGTTCCTGAGAGAGGCCGGAGTCGGCTATACGTTCTCATCAGAGGGCTTACAGCCAATGTAATGGTCAGAGCACCCTTGGAAAGATTTTCGAAGTGGAGAACCGCCAATCAGAGAAATTGTAGGCGTTCACGAATGAAAGAGGGCAGCCCTCACAGCACACAAGACCAAAGAGTTAGTGTGTTTGGGCGAGCCGTCCGACAAGGTGCGTTAGTACGAAGTGTTCACAGATAAATACACTGTGAAAATACGTGGAAAAAATATAGCCTGCTTCAGAGTGTAATTGTACTGGTTAGAATTTAATGTAAACACTTTCCATTTTTCAGAGAAGAGAAATCTTACGCACGACCATCGGGGTCGAGACATTAGAATCAGAAAATAAAGTATAGACGTCTTTGGGCGGGTAAGAAGTTATTTCTGGTTGTGCAAGATATGCTGTTCAAAAAAAAAATATGTGATGTAAAGTACTGTCATTCAAAGATAACACTGAATATTTAAATGAGCACATTTTTGCAATCAAAGTAATGGGTTAAATGTTTGTATCTTTGCAGGAGGGCGGTCTCTTTTAACTCCTCTCTTGGCAGTTCTTCACAGTCAATTTCAACTTGAAGAAAACTTACGAGATGCTGTCATACAATCATCAAAAGATACTGTACTGAACTATGAATAAGTCAGGGAATCGGAACTGAAGCGGTGCCTGAGAATACGCATGTGATTTGAAGCTATGATCGTGCTTTGTGCTGTTGGAAGCGTTATTAAAAATAGGTTGCATCTTATCATGTGTATAAATTCAATTGATGCGCAGAGGGTTGGCCAACCCGTAGTATTAGGGTGGTATTATCATGAGGCTATGACGCTCGAATCTTGTTTGTAATTCTGGCAGTTGTGTTAGGATCTTGAGAAGGGTAGTTTGTTCAGGGTGTCATGTGTGTGCCGCGAGCATAAATTCTTTCCGATAACCTCTGCAGTATTAATACATCCCCTCGCAATAGGCCTTCCAGCAGTTCAGATGCGCACAGAAACGCGTTGTAAGTGGATCAGCTGTCGTCGGTGAGTACCGTTTGTTTTTAGTATATGTACTGTAATTGCAGATTATTATTCAATAATTTTGTGTTGCTTATGTAACATGGAGGTGCGCCATTCCCTCAATTCCGAGAACCTGTTCTTCTTGTTAATGAAGTGTTAACAATTAGGAGGGCCCATTTCTCGTGACAGGTGAATCTCAAGTTAAATCCATGAATTGAATAGCGTTGATATAAACGATGACTGCTTGAGACTTGTGAACTAAATTTTATGCTGGAAAAAATTAATCATGAGTGAGAACCAGTAACAACTTGATTCAATATTGATAAATTGGCATTATCTAAAACTCAATTACTCAACTGGTAATGCAAAAAAGCCTGAAACCCAGTAATTAACTGATATAACAATACCTGGGGCTCGGCTATTCGATTGGCAAAATGCATTATCTGAGAAGGTATTTTATATGTCCGTCAGGCGCTCGGTGTCATGGCTTAAGATCTTGGATGAAGCGACGTGCATGTCGCCGCTGTCCGTGCAATGAAGGCAGAGGAGAGCATGGAGCTCAACATCACGTCGTCGCTGCTGGAGCTCTGCAAGATGGTCAAGATCAGCTGGACAAAAGACTATTATTATACAACAGAGACGGTGGAGCTGCCAAAGATAGGTACGCTGCGCTCATTGTTTAGGGAGTATTTCCCCGATTCTCTCTGCACAGCTTGTCTTGTTTAGAGAGTTGCTCAGTATACATGGTTTTTGCATACAAGACTACGTAATTATATTAGTTATTATTGAGGTTATTGTCGTGCAGTTTCTGTCTTTGGAAGAGTGAGTGTATCAATGATCCATGGATTAACTGCGTATATCATATCACAGTTCGGTTTGAATTTTCTAAGCCCGTTCTTATTAGAACATTTGAAACACTGATGCAAATTCGACATTTTTGAACTAGCGTTCCTTTTGTAATAGGTTTGTGTTAAACCTTCTTTATTTACCAGACTTAATTCATTTATACGCTGTCATGCAGTTTTAGAAATGTCGCTTTTGTTTTATATTAGGTGTAATTTTGAAATTGTGTAATAGAATTTTGAAACTATCTTTGTTCATGTATTGGTAGTTTTATTTAATCTTGTTTGTCATATTTTAGCTACTTTCAAGCGGACGCTAGTTCAGAGTTCAGGAAACTGAATATAACAAGAATGAACAGATATGAAGCATTATAGCTCATAAATGTATTAATGAAGCATACTTGAGCTGTTTTTCTTTCATAAATACATTAGCAGAGATTTGCTGCAGATCATGTGAACCGAATAGCTCATTACATTTTTTACTTACTTGGTGGCGTGCCAAATAATCAAGGGAATCAGCTCAGCCAACGTGTATTATCATGGAAATATTCTTCCAGTATTTTATAACTACTAGTACACCCCCTTTTTTGAGAAGGGGGGAGGTTGTTTGCTGCTGGCGCTGCAAGAAGGTCGAGGTGTAGGTTTTTTGGTGTACGTGACCCGTCAAAAATAACTGGAATCGGTAATTTCCGAAATAATATTTCAGATATGGATTAAAAACAAATACATCCAACCCCACAGTCTTGCGATTAAAATATTCTTAATCCAGTACACTGGTGAAACTTCTATCAGGAATAGTAATTAAGCATCCCAAACAGCGTGACATCATTCTTTGGTACTCACGTGAACATGTTTTCAGCACCAGGACACGCTTCTCCGAAAATTCTGTGTGTAACGCGGGAAGAAACATCAGTCACTCTGGCTGAGGACATCACAGTGAAGCCTCGCGCGCAAACCATGGTGAAGTGTCGAGCAGATGGCAAGTTTGATGGGAAGGAAGTAATTTTAGAGCCTAGAATTAAGTGGGCGCCTTACGCTGGAGCCACCGCTGCAAAGGTAAAAAACGGGTATGTTTTGATGCCTGTACTTAACCCTTTTGCCGAAGAAATCGCTCTGACTGAAGGAGCAATAATTGCAACATGCCACGAAATCTCGAATGAAGATGCAACTGCAAAAGTAAACAATGCGGAAAATAGCGAAGCAGAAAATCGCCGCAGAGAGAAGCGCTTTCAGCAAATTGATGAGCTTGACCTCAGTCACTTGGATGCTGAAAAACAAGGACAAGTCAGAAACCTGCTGAAGAAATATCACATGACGATTAGTGCAGACGAGATGGACATTGGCCACGTGAAAGGAGTGAAATACAAAATTTTGCTGAGTGATTACAGGCCAATTCAAATGAAAGGATGGCGTATTCCGTACACCAGCCAAGAAATTATTGATAAAAAGTTCTCGGAGATGATCGAAAGTGGAGTTGTGCAAGAGAGTACAAGTGCTTGGAAGAACCCCCTCGTACTCGTGAAGAAGCCTGGAGGAGGTCACAGAGTTTGCCTTGATTTGCGAGCTGTAAACATGCGGGTAATACTCGTAAACGAACATTATCCGATTCCCACAATAATAGGGACACTGGAGGAGGTGGCTGGCAAAGAATACTATTCCATTGTCGATGCAAAATCAGCCTTCCATCAAATTGAGCTAGATGAAGAAAGTAAGCAGTGCACGGCATTTCAGACTCGAATAGGCAACTTCGAGTTCTCTAGGCTACCTATGGGACTCAAGTGCTCAACATCAGTGTGCCAGAGAGTGATTTGTCATGTTCTGAAAAGGCAACTTGGAAAATTCGCCGCTATTTACTTGGACGATGTGTGCGTCAGCTCTATGACTTTTGAGAGTCACCTAGAAAATTTAAGGGAAGTGTTTCACGAGTTTCAATGTGCCGGAGTAAAAATAGGCTTAGACAAGTGCAAATTTGCGTAGAAGCAAGTGAAGTACCTAGGATGTTACATCAGTCGTGAGGGACTTATTCCAGATCCCAAGAACGTGGATGCGATGCAGAATTACCCTAGGCCGACAACCGCACGCAAAGTCCGATCCTTCGTCGCAGCACTCAACTTCTACCGGCGGTTCATTCCGCATTTCGCTACAACAGCTGCACCCCTTAATGCGCTGACTAAAAAAGGGGCAAGGTTCAAGTGGAAGGAAGAACACGAGCAAGCCTTCTGTAAACTTAAGCAGCTCGTGATAGAAGCTCCAGTTCTGAAGAAGCCTTCTCTAAATGAGACGTATTACTTAAGCTGTGATGCCTCAAATGAGGGCTCTGGCGCGGTCCTGGCACAAAAATGTAATGGTAAGGAACAACCGATTGGATACTTCAGCAAAAGATTCAATGATGCTGAAAAACGTTATTCAATTACGGAGCGGGAATGAATAACAGTGGTCGCCGCTGTAAATCACTTTTCACCTTACCTGTACGGTAATAAATTTGTTGTAATTACTGATCACACGGCTCTCAAATATTTGTTCAAAGGTAAAAACACCAAGAACAACAGAATTATGAGATGGGCCCTAACACTCTCTCAATATGATTTTGAAGTGATTTATCGGCCAGGAGCTCAGAACGTGGTGCCCGACGCATTGTCGAGAAATATTGCGAACGACAACGGAGAAGAAAATCCAGACGACGAAGCACCTAAAACAGTGTTCGTCACGACGATGATAGACGAAGCACCCAATGTACAGGAAGCGGAGATTAGCTTGCAGAAGGATAATGTGCGAGCAGAACAATTAAGAGATCCTGTGTGGGGGCCGGTGCTCAGCTACCTGGAGAGCGACAAAACGGGAGATGTGCCAAGTTTAGCCATGAGTCCCGAAATTTTTGCCGACGAAGGCATATTGTATTTCAGAAAGACACAACGAAAGCCTAATAGAACAAGGCACTTAATCGTTGTGCCAGACGCCCTGAGAGAAGCAGCGATAATGTTAGCGCATGATAGCACAATCGGTGCACACCAAGGTCGTGCTAAAACGTGGAAAAAGCTCATGGAATTCGGGTACTGGATTAACATGGCGCGTGACGTTAACAAGTACGTCGATTCGTGCATGCAATGTCAGAAAAGTAAGATCAACAATCGCATTTGTGTTAGTATGGGTTCATTCCCTGAAATTGACAAGCCTCTGGACAGGATAGGTGTTGATTTAATTGAAATGCCAGTGTCGAACGAGGGATAAAAGTACATCCTGACCGTGGTCGATCACCTCAGTAGATATGTTGCAGCGTTTCCGCTCAGAAGCAAGACAACTGAGGAAGTAACGAAAGCGTTGACTAAATTCGTGACTACGTACGGCCCAGCCAAGACGCTCATCTCAGACAGGGGCACCGAGTTCACGTCAGCTTTATTCAGAAATTTGTGTGAAAAATTGAAAATAAAATACCACAACACCTCAGCATATCATCCCCAATCAAACGGGATGACCGAACGGCAAAATCAGAATATCAAGACTATTTTATCACACCTTGCCGCCAACGACCAATCCTCGTGGCCTGATGCACTTCCTTGAACGTGCCTGGCACTGAACACCAGCTACCAGAGCGTCATTGAAGAAATTCCATTCTATTTATTCTTTGGTAGGGACGCTGAAATTCCTGTTGTTGACTGGCTGAAAACACCTCGCATGGATTATTCTTTAGGAGAGAATTACAGTGCAGAGATTAGCGCCCGGCTCCACAATGCGTTCAAAATCGTAAAATCCAAGTCCAAGGCGTCACACGACAAGTCCGTGCAAATGAAGGAAAGAGGTGTGAAAAACAACCAGGTGCAGATCGGAGACCTCGTTTTATTACATAATCCGACAGGAAAAGCCGAAGCTGCAAACGCGTGGCCAACGGACTGGATTGGACCGTTCCGAATCATTAAAAAGAACGACACAAATGCCACCATCAAAGCACTGTATGGTAACCGTCAAGAAAGGGTTCACTTTGACAGATTTAAACTTGTTCATTTAAGAGGCGAGGATTTTCCCGGCACGTCGGACGTCGCAGCTGAGCCGGGGAATGGAAACGAATATGAAACAATTGATAGTGAAGACGAAGAGCTGAGAACAGAAAACCACGTGATAGAGAGAGCGGCGTTCAAAGAGCGGCGGAGCTACAACCTACGTTCTCGGTGTAGGTGAATCGCCAATTAGAAACGAACTGCAGAGGTCTGAAATCATGCGTCGGCTTGACTTTGCGGGATGTGTTCTTGTGTGTTTAATTTTAGAAAAACTCTTGCGTAGAAGTGAGTTTTTTTAGCGCTGTATTGCTTTAATCTAAATAAGTTCTTTAGTAGAATTGTGTTATTCTAGTGGTGAATTAAATTTAGTCTCACTCCCTAGAGGGTGATGCTTCGTTCAGTAGAAATATGCTCTAGGTTATGCAACTCTCACTTTCTTTGCTCACAAGAAATTTCGTCCGGAAAATCTTGTTCGAGTGATCTAATCTTATCCTATGCATAATTCTCATTTTTCTTTCATGCTAAGTAAAGGGAAATTGAGCGTTCAGTAGGTTAACTTCGTATGTTTCGCAAGAGGAGTACTTTGTTTCCTTTGTAGTATGCTTATATATTTCCTCGCCAGCATCGCATAAAGCGTACGCGCTTAATACGAAAATAACGCTAGCGAATTAATTAGTTTAATCTGAAAGTTCTTAGGCTGAGGCTATCTCAGGCTTGCTAATCTTATCAATACCTTTAGACCGTTCATTTTCGTAACGGGGAAAATATGTTTAGCGTCAGATTAAAAGTTGCGTATTCTTTCGTGAGGTAGTGTTGAATTTTCTGACTTTGTGTCTTTCTCTTGCCCTGAAAGAATATCGTAAAACACGGTATTCCGGAAAGAATTATTCTTATCTTACTCTGTAGAGTGTAGTACATTTCTTTTCAGACTTAAGGAATTAATTTCTTGGTAGATTAGCGTAGTATGTACTTCAGCAGAAAACAGGCCAGAAAAATTGCATAACACGAATGCGTCTCGTATAAGCAGCAAATTAAGGAAGAATCACGTGGAATACAAGTAATTATTTACAAGAACAACGAACAGATAGCAACTGTACAACATAGGGGATACAGCGCACTTGTATTGGAAGTATTTGATTGTAGAACAAACTCAAGCGTTGCATTGGGAAACGACGAAGATGTATGTACGGCTGGAAATTTTGCAACATGTTCTGAAGAATGCCGAAGGCACAAGTTATTAGCTCAGAACCATTGGCGGTTGAGCTGTGGCTGAAGATATCGTCCAGACATATCGTTCGCTAACAAGCTCGCATCGGGAAGGGCTGCTCAAGTAATTGGCAGTTAAGACTTCGAAGTGGAAAGCACCACAGAGAGACGGAGTACCAGGATGAGGAAGGAAGGAGAAGCGAAAATAATGAAGATAATAGTCTAGGGTACCTTAATGTAATAGCGTTCAAAAATGCTCTTATACAGTGGGCACTCAAATGAAACAATAACAATGCTTCTATATGATTGAGTGTTGAAATTTACTTAAATACTTTGGAATTTGCATCGTAACATTTGTGCCTAGTAAGGCATTCCTGAAATTCGAATGCAAGTTTCCTGTGAATCTTTTTTTTACTAGGCAAATTATCACATTGGAATATTGAAGCCGCGTCTTAGGCATCTCTATTTATACGTGAAATAAAAAATTAAAAGAGATTTCGTCGGATAGGCTTTGAGTGAAGCGTACGATCTTCAAAGAATATTAACCCACGGAATTCTCGCACAAATATGGAGTGTTACTCGGAGAAAATAAAATATCATCTCGTGTCTACCAGAATTTCTACGTCAATATCAAGGAATACTGAGATTCTACGTCGATATCAAGGAATACTGAGAGGAATTCTACAGGATACCAGCGTCCACTACGCAGGATTGTACCTCGGATTCTTCAGGATTACTCCGTAGGATTCGAAACCCTATCGCGAATGGAAACTGTAGTGAATGAAATTTATCGACGCTTCGACTCGTATTTATCGACAGATCCATATAACTTACTGACGTGCCGATTTGCCTGATCAACGAATCGACGTTCATGAGTAACCTGCCGATTAAAAGTTTGGGTTGAAGAAACGTCATAAAATGTGTGTGAAACATTACACTTAACATGATTTGGTGGTAATTTGAATCGTAATAATGATCCATCTTACAGAACGCAATCGTGCAGTTAGTGTGGTGCATAGAAATTTATACGAGCCTGGATATTGGGCTCGCAAGAATTCACCCTGAAATTGAGTTACCTTCCATCAAGGCGTGTGTGAAGCTATAAAATGCCAAAAGAGAGGCATGGAAGAAAAGCAAATTCCGTCAGCTATACCAAAGGAGTCAACATCGAATCGTCAACAACAGCGTCAAGGAGTTGGACAACAGAACATGCAAGCGTGAATTGAAATCTACGAGACATAAAGTCATCAATACTGTAGGATGTTTGAGAATGTAGGAGATGTAACCGTAATACTTTGTGAATGTTATTAGGGGTGAGCACTCATAAGATTTATGACGCACTTCACTTCGGTGGAACACAACACAATATATCAGGCCGTTCTAATTGTAATGAATGAGATTATTAAGTGTAATGTAGCCTGTTTTCTGCGGAAGTAATTTTAGAACATAATGTGCTTAAGTAGATTTTTCCATTTGTGTCTTAAGTTGGCTAATACTTCAGCTTAAATTGTTCAAATGAACAGCACAACGTTGTGCTAATACAAAAGAAAAAAAAATTGCCGAGTCAATTTTTTTTATGTAAAGGAGCGGGGATGTCGAGAAACACTTAATTTTGGGAAATTTTAACTGATTTGTGTCCTTTTTTTGTGTTAACTGATTTGTGCTCTTGTGTTTTGTAAATTTTTTAGGATATTGTAGTACTTGCGTCTTCCAACAGCACGAGCGGATCGCTTAACATGTGTGCCTGGTGGCTTGTGTTCACATGTGCTGGAGTTGTGTGCTACGTGTTGTGTTGATGTTGGGCTTGGAAGGAATTTGTGTGTAAGCCTTTCCTGGACAAGAGAGTCTGTTTCCTTAAACCACATTCGACGGGGAGAACTAATGGCCACACAAAGAGGTCCTGTGTTGAAGATGTGAGAAATATGAACTTGTTATGATTAGCTAAGACCTTTTGGAGAGGCATGGGCGCCCAACAGTCAAACCACAAGGGTGACAAGGATTTATAGAGCACTCAAGCTTGAGGGTTGGGGACGAGCGGCACTCGAAGCGGCAAGATTGTTGACACAGCAGGATACGAAACAACCAGGCATTAGAAAACATAGTAAAAAAAATTTAGAGCAGAATTCATGGAAAAAAGATCGCCAGTGTTCCTGAGAGAGGGCGGAGTCGGCTATACGTTCTCATCAGAGGGCTTAGAGCCAATGTAATGGTCAGAGCACCCTTGGAAAGATTTTCGAAGTGGAGAACCGCCAATCAGAGAAATTGTAGGCGTTCACGAATGAAAGAGGGCAGCCCTCACAGCACACAAGACCAAAGAGTTAGTGTGTTTGGGCGAGCCGTCCGACAAGGTGCGTTAGTACGAAGTGTTCACAGATAAATACACTGTGAAAATACGTGGAAAACATATAGCCTGCTTCAGAGTGTAATTGTACTGGTTAGAATTTAATGTAAACACTTTCCATTTTTCAGAGAAGAGAAATCTTACGCACGACCATCGGGGTCGAGACATTAGAATCAGAAAATAAAGTGTAGACGTCTTTGGCCGGGTAAGAAGTTATTTCTGGTTGTGCAAGATATGCTATTCAAAAAAAATATGTGATGTAAAGTACTGTCATTCAAAGTTAACACTGAATGTTTAAATGAGCATATTTTTGCAATCAAAGTAATGGGTTAAATGTTTGTATCTTTGCAGGAGGGCGGTCTCTTTTTACTCCTCTCTTGGCAGTTCTTCACAGTCAATTTCAACTTGAAGAAAACTTACGAGATGCTGTCATACAATCATCAAAAGATACTGTACTGAACTGTGAATAAGTCAGGGAATCGGAACTGAAGGGGTGCCTGAGAATACGCATGTGATTTGAAGCTATGATCGTGTTTTGTGCTGTTGGAAGCGTTATTAAAAATAAGTTGCATCTTATCATGTGTATTGATTCAATTGATGCGCAGAGGGTTGGCCAACCCGTAGTATTAGGGTAGTATTATCATGAGGCTATGACGCTCGAATCTTGTTTGTAATTCTGGCAGTTGTGTTAGGATCTTGAGAAGGGTAGTTTGTTCAGGGTGTCATGTGTGTGCCGCGAGCATAAATTATTTCCGATAACCTCTGCAGTATTAATACATCCCCTCGCAATAGGCTTTCCAGCAGTTCAGATGCGCACAGAAACGCGTTGTAAGTGGGTCAGCTGTCGTCGGTGAGTACCGTTTGTGTTTAGTATATGTACTGTAATTGCCGATTATTATTCATTAATTTTGTGTTGCTTATGTAACATGGAGGTGCGCCATTCCCTCAATTCCGAGAACCTGTTCTTCTTGTTAATGAAGTGTTAACAAGGAGGAGGGCCCATTTCTCGTGACAGGTGAATCTCAAGTTAAATCCATGAATTGAATAGCGTTGATTTAAACGATAACTGCTTGAGACTTGTGAACTAAATTTTATGCTGGAAAAAATTAATCATGAGTGAGAACCAGTAACAACTTGATTCAATATTGATAAATTGACATTATCTAAAACTCAATTACTCAACTGGTAATGCAAAAAAGACTGAAACCCAGTAATTAACTGGTATAACAATACCTGGGGCTCGGCTATTCGATTGGCAAAATGCATTATCTGAGAAGGTATTTTATATGTCCGTCAGGTGCTCGGTGTCATGGCTTAAGATCTTGGATGAAGCGACGTGCATGTCGCCGCTGTCCGTGCAATGAAGGCAGAGGAGAGCATGGAGCTCAATATCACGTCGTCGCTGCTGGAGCTCTGCAAGATGGTCAAGATCAGCTGGACAAAAGACTATTATTATACAACAGAGACGGTGGAGCTGCCAAAGATAGGTACGCTGCGCTCATTGTTTAGGGAGTATTTCCCCGATTCTCTCTGCACAGCTTGTCTTGTTTAGAGAGTTGCTCAGTATACATGGTTTTTGCATACAAGACTACGTAATTATATCAGTTATTATTGAGGTTAATGTCGTGCAGTTTCTGTGTTTGGAAGAGTGAGTGTATCAATGATCCATGGATTAACTGCGTATATCATATCACAGTTCGGTTTGGATTTTCTAAGCCCGTTCTTATTAGAACATTTGAAACACTGATGCAAATTCTACATTTTTGAACTAGCGTTCCTTTTGTAATAGGTTGGTGCTAAACCTTCTTTATTTACCAGACTTAATTCATTTATACGCTGTCATGCAGTTTTAGAAATGTCGCTTTTTGTTTATATTAGGTGATTTTTTGAAATTGTGTAATAGAATTTTGAAACTATCTTTGTTCATGTATTGGTAGTTTTATTTAATCATGTTTGTCATATTTTAGCTACTTTCAAGCGGACGCTAGTTCAGAGTTCAGGAAACTGAATATAACAAGAATGAACAGATATGAAGCATTATAGCTCATAAATGTATTAATGAAGCATACTTGAGCTGTTTTTCTTTCATAAATACATTGGCAGAGATTTGCTGCAGATCATGTGAACCGAATAGCTCATTACATTTTTTACTTACTTGGTGGCGTGCCAAATAATCAAGGGAATCAGCTCAGCCAACGTGTATTATCATGGAAATATTCTTCCAGTATTTTATAACTACTAGTACACCCCCTTTTTTGAGAAGGGGGGAGGTTGTTTGCTGCTGGCGCTGCAAGAAGGTCGAGGTGTAGGTTTTTTGGTGTACGAGTACGTGACCCGTCAAAAATAACTGGAATCGGTAATTTCCGAAATAGTATTTCAGATGTGGATTAAAAACTAACACATCCAACCCCACAGTGTTGCGATAAAAATATTCTTAATCCAGTGCACTGGTGAAACTTCTATCAGGAATAGTAATTAAGCATCCTAAACAGCGTGACAGAGCGACAAATCAACTGAGCTTCAACATAACTTCCCCATGATTTCCGATGTTTTTCTATGGCTTTTCTATCCTTTGCAAAGTCTCAACTGCTGATATTCTATACAACCTAATCTAACCTACCAATACAGGTGATATTCATTCCGACTCTAAATCTGCAGGGTTAAGGCACCGCAAATTGTAGAGTTGATGAAGCTTGTATAACAGATACGCTCATCTCACACTTTCGGCTGGTGGGTGTCACATACGGACGGACGCACGCGGCTTCTTTTAAAATATAGATTATTACCCATCATCCCTGCTTTATATTTTGGCATTGTTTGTACATACATACATATACCGGGCTTATCCTCCCCATGGGAGGGTAGCCGACAGCTGGACATAATCACCACACTTAGTCATTAGAAGGCGAGAGAGGCAGCACTGGCCGCACCTGAACTGCCAGGATCAGCAGCAGCCCAGCACAACCACCTTCCACAGTCAGGCCCGACAGCAACAGCTGGTTTATCCCGACCGCTTCATTGAGTGCAGCCCCTCCCCCGCACATGACAGGTCAACCCCATCACACGCGGGCAGCTTCCAGTAACGCGTCAAAAATAAAATTACCTCCTTATACACTGCCCCCACTCAATTCTGTCCGCAGCCATCCCTCTCGCCACGTCCACAGTCAGACCCCTCTCATACAAAGCACGTCGCACCCCATCCATCCAACTCATCCGTGGTCTACCTCGCGCTCGAAGACCACTCACTTCCGACATATATATCTTTTTCCCCAGCCGCTCAACATTCATTCTTTCTATATGCCCAAACCATCCAAGCACTCTTTCATTCACTCGCCTGCTCAACTTTTTGATAACACCCGTCTGCTCCCTAACCAACTCATTCCTGATCCTATCTCTTCTAGTTACTCCATACATGTTCCTCAAACACTTCATCTCAAACACATCCAACTTCCTCCTCTCAGCTGCTCTCAACCCCCAGGACTCTGCTCCATACAACAAAACTGGCACAATCAAACTTTCATACAGTCCCCTCTTAGCATTCATACTCAAACTCCTGCATTCAAAAACTTTCCTCATTGCACCCAATGTCTTACAACCTTCACTCACTCGATGCTTCACTTCTACTTCCATACTATCCTTAACAGTCACATCCGACCCGAGGTACCTAAAATGCTCTACCTCCTCTAAAACTTCCCCATTCAACCTCACATCCAAAGTTCCAAACACTCCACCTCTTGAACATCTCATCACCTTACTTTTATTCACATTTACCCTCAATTTCCGCCTTTCGCACACTCTACCAAACTCTGTAACCAGTCTCCTCAGTTTTTCCTCTGAATCAGCCACAAGCGCTGTATCATCTGCAAACAACAGCTGACACACTTCCCAATACATACCATTTCGTCCCACCAACTGCGCACCTTTTCCAAACACTCTGGCATTCACTTCTCTCACCACACCATCCATAAACAAATTAAACAACCACGGCGACATCACACATCCCTGTCTCACACCTGTCACAACTGTGAACCATTCGCTCACCTCATTCCCTACTCTCACACATGCTCTGCTATCAATGTAGAAACTCTTGATCGCATTCAAGAGTCTCCCACCCACTCCATACAAACTTACCACTTGCCATAAAGCCTCGCGATCCACTCTGTCATACGCCTTCTCTAGATCCATAAATGCCCAATATACATCCTTTCCCTTTAATAAGTATTTTTCATTCTACTGCCTCACAGCAAACATTTGATCCACACAACCTCTACCACACCTAAAACCACACTGTTCTTCAGCAAGCACACGATCCGTCAACACTCTCACTCTTCCAATTAACACTCTTCCATACAGCTTCCCAACGACACTCAGTAGATTTATACCCCTAGAATTACTGCACTCATACCTGTCACCTTTCCCCTTGTACAACGGAACTACGCACGCGCTACTCCAATCAACCGGCACTTTACTAGCCTCGAAACACACATTTAATAAACGCACCAACCATTCTATAACCACATTTCCTCCTTTCTTTAGACATTCAACCGTGCAGCCATCCAAACCTGGAGCTTTCCCATTTTTCATTTCATCCAACGCACATCTCACCTCTGCACTTCTTATTCGCCTTCTATTCACTTCACCAAACACAGGCATTCTAACATCACTTCCAACAGCTACTACTCTCGCAATCCTATCATCCCTCACGTTCAGCAGTTCCTCAAAATACTCCGCCCATCTCTTTCTCACATCACAACTCTCCACTAGCAGCCTACCATTTGTATCCTTCACTCTTGCCTCATTCTCCACCTGACCCTTCCTAATTCTCTTCACTTCCTTCCAGAAAACCTTCCTTCTCTCCATGAAATCCCCTCCCAACTTCCTCCCCCTTTCCTCATCCGCCGCCCTCTTCGCTCTCCTTACCATTCTTTGTACCTCTTTCTTCCTCTCCTTATACTCTTCAAAATTTTGCTGGTTGCTTCGTTGCAACCACCTTTCGAACGCCCCCCGCTTTCTTTTCACAGCCGCTCCTACTTCTCCGTTCCACCATTCACTCCCCTTTCTAATCCCCCCTCCAACCTTCCTTACCCCACACACTTCACTTGCACATTTTTCCACCGCATCTTTAAACAACTTCCATTCCCCTTCCACTCCACCCACCTCACTTTCCTTCACCCTCCCATACTCCACTTTCATCTTCTCCTGATACTCACACTCACGCTCAGAATCATGTAACTTGCTTACATTTAACACCTCCCTTCCACTCCTCCTTTTTACACCTCCCCATATTCCACTAACTCTCAGCTTTCCTTCCACCAAATAATGATCCGAAATCCCATTCATCTCACCACGGAACACATGCACATCGAGCAAACGACCCATCACTCCCCTGCTAACCAAAATATAATCCATCAATGCTCTCTCCTCCATCACACCTCCATTCGTCCTCACATATGTATACTTGTTTATACTTTTTTTCTGAAACAAACTATTCCCAACCACTAACTCACTCTCCACACATAACCCCACCAAGAAATCCCCACTCTCATTCACCCCAGCTACTCCGTACTTACCAACAACACCATCCACCACCTCATCACCCACTCTTGCATTCAGGTCCCCCATCACCACAACTCTACAACCACTCTCCACTCTAGCCACACACTCGGACAATTTCTCCCAAAACTCCTCTCTCTCTTCCCCACTCCTCTCCGATCCCGGTCCGTACGCGCTCACAAACACCCATGACTCTTCCCCCCATTTCACTCGCACCCACATTATTCTTGATCACGCCTCACCCCATTCAACTACTTTCTCTCTGATTCTTACACTCAATAATATAGCCACACCCTCTCTTGCATGTTCCCCACGTACTCCAGACACTCTCCCTCCCACACTCTCAAACATCAACTCACCACTTCCCTTCAATTTCGTCTCACTCAAGGCCAATACATCCATCTTCCGGTTTAACATCATTCTTCCGATCTCCTCCTTCTTACTCTCAGTTGCTCTACTTCCACACCCCCTTAAATTCAAAGATCCTAGTACTAGGGTTTGAGTGGTCTTTCGACCTCTCTCACCCCCTTCATTGGCCTGCTACCTCTCGGGAAAATCATTAAAGAGAAGGAGATCCCCAGTCCCCTCGCTCCGTCCACTATAGTCGCCTCTTACGACACGCAGCGGACCACGGTGGGAGAATTCTAACCCCCCCCCCCCCCCACAGGGGGGATTTGTAGGCATTGTTTGTAGGCTGATATATTTTTCAGCTAAACCTATCTCGTTGCCATGCTATAGATGGGCACCATTGTCACCATACTCATCACACAATTAATTGCGTTAGCGTCAAAAGCAATGGAAAATATAGAAATTCTCTGTTTTCAGGACCGACAGCCGCAAAGCTAGTGCTGTGAGTGTCGCTCGCTCGGAAGGGAGCCCTCTCAGCTACCGTCGCCGCTCGCCCTTCATCCCCTTCACGCTGCTCAACGGAACGGGCTCTGCTCTCACCTTCACCACCTTCAATTCCTTTGCGTGTGGGTGAGTGCTGATGTAGAGATAGTTTGCCTAGGTAGGCAGAGATGGACGTGGTGTGATCCATAGGTATGTCGAATATCGTCTAAACAAAACAGGTCTCTGTTTGATTTGTTCTTGAAAAGTATGTATGGAAAGAAATACGCACTGTTCACAGGGGATTTTTACAGTACCGTAACTCATTAAGGGGATCCAACTATTTTTTCTAGGGGAATTAGTGCTCCTTGGGGAAAATGTGAGATCCCTAGCTGAGAATTAGGTAATCCTTTTTTTTGTTCAAAGAAAATGTTTTTTTTCTGGACCATATTTTTCAAGTTCACTGCTGTCTTGTTTTTCTTTTGCTCCTTTAATTTTTTGGGGCCCCTCAGGGGGATCAAATTTTGTATCCATGGGAATTAGCACTCCCAGGGGGCCAATGTGAGGACCCAAGCTTAGAGTTAGGTAGGCCTTCTTTCTGTTGAAATTAAATGTTTGGTTATGTTGAAGGATCATCTATTTTTCGGTTGACTGTTGTCCTGTTTTTCATCACTTACTCCTTTCTACTTCACCTTTGATCTTGTTTCATTAACTTCTTTCTCAAATTATTATTCCTATACCCTTTCTGCATAGATTCAGCGTTCCATCAACTCCATACTTAATGGTGCCTTCATCCTTCCTCTCTTTTGATTGCATTTGTTGCTGCGGATAGGAAGGTTTCAAATAACTAATAATCTAAGCTAATCCCTTTTTTCCCATCCTTTCTCCTGTTCGCTTTCAGGGATATTCGGCTTCATATGCATTTCCTTGTGAACACTTTTGGTCCTACTCACCATTTCACTGTTTGCAATGACTCATGGCCATCCTCTTCATCTCGATCTTAGCACAAGTCTCCTTTCATCACACACACATCTCTTGCAAGTTCTAACTTTTCTCACTGTGACCATGAATTGCACCTACATCACAGAAATGCTGTTTTGTTGCGAGTTTGTTAATTTTCTTTTCCTTTCAGATTCTGGAACAGAAGAAAGTGGACCCTCAATCCATTAGCAATAAAAATAAGGAGAAGAAGAGGAAATGGCTGTAAATGTGCAAGAGAAGTATGGAGAAACGATAAATTTTCGAACCAGAAAAAGTGAAACGGCCGTACGTGTTCATAAATGTATATATATTTGATACTGAGAGGAAGACTTCTTCAACGTTTAATTGTTACCATAATAGATTCAACTAAGAAGCACCCCTCGGGGGTTACAAGTATTTTATCTGTGCGAATTAATGCTCCTCTAGGGACCATGTGAGATCGCGAGCTGACGTTTAGGAAGCCCTTTTTTAATTATTTTTTTTTTGATGGACTGATTCAATCCTTGGTTTTGTTCGGCAAAATCAGTCATTGCCTGGCTTCTGCAAGACAGGTCGTGAAGTAGTCGATTCAAACTGTCCCGAGCCTAACACTTGTTGCTCGCAGATAACGTTCTTCTTCATCAAGTTTTTTGTGAAGGTTAAAACTTTACAATCCATCAGAGTACATCATTATGTAACACATATGTGAAAGGAAAAGGGGACAAAGTAACAAACAATTAAGTTTCTTCCATTGGTGAAACTTGGTCCCGACAGTGTCCCATTTTCATAACACCGATATGACCTGTGTTTCATTTACAGTCCTGCAGCGCTATATGAGCGTTGAACAAAATAAAAGTTATTGCGTTTACGTGATTGAGTTGAATTTAATTCGCATGTTCTCCAAGTATTCTGCGGTACAGCGGTGCATTGCAGAGTTTTACAAATGTGTATCTTACTATAACTTTCAATTTTGAATAATGAAAAACACGGAACACTTCTGTTGAAATGAAGAGGAGCAAATTGTTTTTAGAATTCTACTATGCGATTATTAAGCTACCATAAGACTTGAAGTGGTTCAAATCACTAATTGGAGTTAAGGGGTTTAGGACCCAATATATATTATCCTCAGGGCGAGACAACTAACGTATCAAAGGAAATTAGCTAATATGGGATATGTGAGGTCCCGAGGTGAGAGTTAGGTAGGCTTTTTTTGTTGATATGAAATGTTTTTTGTCACAGAGAGCTGACCAGGAGGCGAGGCGAGTTGGGGGATAGTGATCAGGAAGCTGTAAATCAAATGGTGCCCTTTCGGGACTACTATCCCGGGATCAGGGCTGCTGTGAGACGTTTGTGGCACAGGAATGGAACAATAGAACTGACAGCAAACTGAGAATTATTAAACAAATTGTAATTTTTGTATTAAACAAATTGTAATTTTGATTTGTAATTCGATGCACATATTTTCAACATGTACAGAAAAACGCAAAATGAAACAATTTTCATTAGTGACAAAAATCTCGAAACTCCTTCGTTTTCGAAGAATTATTACCTGAAATAATTTTTGATTCCCGTTGGATTAGGTTTACCCTGCAGCCAACGAGTAAAATCGAACTTCTTGGGCAGGTTGTTGGCGCGCGCTTTAGGCTATTCCTACGGGAATCGAAAATTATTTCAGGTCATCATTTTTCAAGAACGGACGCGTTTTCAGGTTTTTGTCACTCATGAAAATCATTTTATTTTGCGTTTTTCTGCACATGGATGAAGTATGTGCATCGAATTACAGAACACTTTGTGTATAATAAAAGGACGTAGTGTTCAACAATGCTAAATTGCTGCACTAATGTATTCATCAAATAAATACTGATGCAAGGCTACTTTTGTCAATGTAATAAACTTAGCCAAATGCGTGTTTTCCTGTATTGAGGGATTTTTATTGGGAAAAGTGTAGCTGCTTGAATGACTACAGCAGTACTGCCAATATTCCTGTAGCCACTTCAGCAGCTACACTTTTAGTTCAATGTTGCTCGTTATTCATATTTTCAATTATTTAAACGTCGATCGTGTATTAAGGGCAACTTGAAAGGTAACTAATCTTCATAACACATTGTTTAAAACGCAATCTGATGAAGCGGTGATTATTCAAAAATCGTCTGAACAAATCGGTAGGTAAGATCAAGAGAGCACAGCCGATTACGAAAAAAATTCAAGAAAGATATTTGTACAGAAGATTAGTACTCCGGGAGCCTATTTTTACAATTTATACAAGGACTATATAATATATATTTTAAATTTTACAATATCCACTGACTGATATTGTAAAATGATTAATCCTGCCTACTATGATATATAGTTTAACCAGTTCTCTATCAGAATTGAAGAGTTTCTTGAAGCGGAAAGCATTGTTTGCCAGCGTAATTTCATCCTGTGGTTTATGCAGGATAAATTTTCGTTTACAAACTATGAACGCGGTGTTTATTCAGAAATATACAGTAACATTATGTGGGCTTTCATTTGAGTTATCATTTTAATCACTCGAAAAGCAACATTTGAATTTGAGAATTGAAATGAGGTGCTAGTCGGAAACTGATCTTTGTATTGATAAATATGAAATTTTTGCTCAGTATGCACACAAATTTTTATCGTTACGTGGCTATTAAGCATTGCATACGAGATTATCATCGTTTTTCAGTATCAAAGTTTCCAGACGATTTTGAATTTTTCAATACGTATGTGCGGAAACACGGCAGTTCCAGCCATGGTGCAATCCTACGTACGGCAGCCAGTGCATCGCTACCGCGATTTGGTGTGGTAACGTCATCACCTCAAACGTCTCCTATTGGCTGGCTTGTCTAACGGTTGCGAGAGCTGTTCCCTTTAAAGTGGACTTACCTGTCTTTGTATTTCGTGTCCGCGAGTCTATTTGCAGTGATAACCCGTCAGATAGCCATTCTGAGGTGGAGGAAGATGGCAAACTTGAGAAAGATCTCTGCCTTTTGAAAACTCTCCCGTTCCAGTAGTCGTGGATCCAGTTGAGCCAGTTTGGTTCACGACTGTACAATTTTCAGTGAAATTAGCTATAGAAAGGGGTAAAAATCAAGTTCAATCGACATTCAAGGTTTACTCAGGAAAGAGATTTGGAACGGACACGTAAACAGCTGTAACGGACACAGGGTACAGGAACAGGACGAGCTTCTGGAACCGTGAGCAGTTCCATACAATGTCCGAGATCCTGTCCGGGCATTGTCCATCCTGCAAAGGCATGAAAACGCGAACCGACAATGGAGCTTCCAGAGAACATCCATAGTACAATTGAAATAGCGTCACCACCAAAGTTTTAAAGTTTATAGACGTCGAACGACAAGGTAAGTTTATAGACGTCGAACGACAAGGTAAGTTTATAGACGTCGAACGACAAGGTAAGTTTATAGACGTCGAACGACAAGGTAAGTTTATAGACGTCGAACGACAAGGTAAGTTTATAGACGTCGAACGACAAAGTAAGTTTATAGACGTCGAACGACAAGGTAAGTTTATAGACGTCGAACGACAAGGTAAGTTTATAGACGTCGAACGACAAGGTAAGTTTATAGACGTCGAACGACAAGGCAAGTTTATAGACGTCGAACGACAAGGTAAGTTTATAGACGTCGAACGACAAGGTAAGTTTATAGACGTCGAACGACAAGGTAAGTTTATAGACGTCGAACGACAAGGTAAGTTTATAGACGTCGAACGACAAGGTAAGTTTATAGACGTCGAACGACAAGGTAAGTTTATAGACGTCGAACGACAAGGTTAAGTTTATAGACGTCGAACGACAAGGTTAAGTTTATAGACGTCGAACGACAAGGTAAGTTTTTAATGCGGATTTATCATTAAACATGGGAAGCAGTCACCATAAAGTTCACACCGTCCCCGAACAGCCCATTTGCAACTATGCACTAGACCAACCTCCGAGTGACGTCTGAGTGTTGCCGTCCGCTCAGAGATGCCGGCTGCCAGTCCGTCCGTCCTTCCAGCGCAGGGGTTTACTCGTACATTTCCATAACGGTTGAAGTTACGGTGTAGAAGTTAATAACGGAATTATCCTCTTGGTCGAGTGGGCTCGTAGAGGCTCGCGTAGACACGAGTGAGGTCCAGCGGAACTTCCAGATGAAGGAGTAATCTTGCCAATTAGAATGTGCCTGGCACATTCGGCGACAGCTGAGATCCAGCGTCCCAGCGAAGTGCTGACCATTTAACCGGAAGTAGAGTGGATTCCGGAATACGCAGATAAGATGGTTACTCTGCGGGATCTGATGAAGAACTCCGGCCACAACTGAGGTCCAGCGCCCCAGCGAAGTGCTGACCATTTAACCGGAAGCAGAATGGATTCCGGAATACGCAGATAAGTGTTTACTCTGCGGGACCTGATGACGAACTGCGAGAATAGGAGGAGCTTCCACGCAAGTTAGTGGCGGAAAAAGGAAAGTCGGTTCTAGTACGTTACAATTGTGATAATCAGAGGAGCGGTGTGAAATGAGTGACTTTAAATACTACTTTTAGCGTTTTCTCCCAATCGTTTAATTTCAATTCCTCTTTATTACCATTAATATAATTAATTCAAGGAATTAAACTTTATCCGATTAATGACGCTGTTGCCTGGGTCATATTTAAAGTTACCTTAATTTTAGTCCTTATAGCTATAATGCAGGTATTCTGCACACTCCCCCAGCGAAGGTTGTCTTCAGCAAAGTTTAGGGCTGAAGACAAGAAATACAAACGAATAAACGAACAGTCTAACTAATTCAGTATAGTGAACGAAAACATATGTACAATCTTTATACAGGTTACACAAGGCCGTTCTCGTATAGAGAACGGGTGCGTTCACGAGCAGAAACCGCAGCATCCCGTTTGGGTCGCTCGGCTGCATCTGTAGGAAAAACTTCTCTGTTAGGGACACGAGTTTCGTGTCTGTCACGATCATACTGTTCGTTAGGCAAGAGTAGAATTAGTGAAGAAGCATGGCGATACACTTTATCGCCTGATGAACCCTTTTTCACTTCCGCCGCGGTAGTCTCTCCCAAAGAATTGGTTTCCGTTCTCGTTACGATACCTAAAGGGAAAGAACCTCTTTTTGTGTATTTTTCTGCTAACAGCACCACGTCTCCAGCTTGGAGAGGCCGATGAGCTACAGGCTCATACCGCTGTTTTCGATCAATTGCTTGATTGATTAAAGTACGCAAGAATTCTGAATGATACGAGTCAAAAAGGCGTTCCCTGACAGCCAAGAGTTTACCGAAAACCTTTTTTAATATCGGGAGGCATACCTACTCCCGGCTCATAAATTGGGTCATCTGTCCGATTCTCGAGCTGTAAAGCAGGAATAACGTTAACCGAGGGTAGTTCATAGCCATGCAAGATCATTTCTGGAGTTATGGGCGTAACATTGAGGTCATCGTTTGTTCTTAGACTTTCTTTGAAGGCAACAGGTCGTCTATTAACCAGGTGCACGACATGGGCAATGAGAAACTGAAAATCAAAGATTGTCAGAATAGTGTTCTTGATAGATTTATAAATGAGCCGTTTTGTGGCCTTTACACAAGACTCCACCAAGGATCCGAGAGCACTGTTCCCTTAACAGAACTGGCTGAAGTTCAATTTTCGAATGCCGTGCTCATCGAAATATTTACAAGTTTCATAATCATCCAGAAAGTTTCTCAAAATGTTAAATCCCGCCGTTATCTGACTACCTAGGTCAGCCGTGCACGTGTGGCATACACCGTACTCGAAAACATGAAGCTGCAACGCCCTTAAAAATTCACTTACATCAGCTTGCAAAGCAACTTTCAGGTTAACAGCACGGCTCCACACGCACGTTATTACCAAGACCCACACTTTCTGGCGTGTGGTACCAAAGTTTACAGTCCACGGTCCCATGTAGTCCACAAAAATCGAAGAGAAGGGTTTTCTCGGAGGGTCAATTCGAAATTCTCTGTAGGAGCTTTGATTCAATTTAATTGTTCTCTCATTCAAGTGGCGACAAAGAGTACACTCTCTCAAAGTTTTGCGCACAACTGAAAAGATATGAAGAAAGAAAAACTTCGAGCGCAACTCTCTAAGGACTGAGTACACACCTGAGCGAGCAGTTTTGTTATGAGCGTCTATAATTATTAGTTTAGTGAGGCAACTTTCTTTCGGCAAGAGGATAGGGTAGGAAGAACCCTCTACCTTTGGAAGCTTGCATTTCACTCTCAGCAAGCCATCATTGCTAAGAAATATGTTCAACTTAGACATAAGAGAGGGCATTTCTCGCGTCGTTCGGGTACTCGAAGTTAGGTAGGAGAACACTTCAGGAAAATGAATTTTTTGTTCTACCGATACAATTCTGTTCAGTGCCTCTATGTATAAATTTTCCCCGTGAATGGCCTCATTATCCGATGGGGATCTTTGTAGTCTTTGTTTCAACTTTTTCACAAATAAGAGGAGATTTCTAGTTACATTTACTAATTTTGAAAAGCTTGAATCCTTTCCAATAGACACCAAGTGCTCAGGCTGCGGGAGATCTACATTAGTTTGTTGTGCACATACCTGTACGTGCGCACTTCCAAACTGCTCCTTTGAGAATTTTTGCAGTTCATCTCCGGGATGCACGCCGGGGAACTCGCCCGAGGCCGACAACGGGTTCGGTAAGGTGATGGTAAACTCGCTCTCTGTGAAAGATAAGGCATTAGACAAAAATTTGGGGCCCGAGAAATAAGTTGAGCGCGACAGCTGCTTGTAGCTAACGGGGCGAGTAACCAAGTCCGCAGGATTTTCTCGACCAGCTGTGAAATGGAAGGAGATAGGATGGGCAGAAGACAAGTTTTCAATTTTTTTCAATTGATTCATGGTAAATACAGAGCGTTTTTGCATCTTGTCAAAATTCAAGGAATGAGATTGAAGCCAATGCAGCGCAACCATGCTGTCACAATGTAGCTGAAGGCTAGTGATGCGCACAGGAAGCACGGTCGCAGACCCGGTTAAATCGTGCCAACAATCCACCGAAGTCTGCACACCCAAGGCCACTGCAACAAGTTCAAGCACGGGAATTGTTTTAGAAGCCAGCTGGCTGTCTATAATTTTGTTTTTCGATAACACGAAGTTCACTTTGTTCGATGCATTATCCACGATATACAGAACGACACCATACAAGCTTTTTGATGCATCTGTAAATGCCACCAGTCTGTAGCTGCCACTGCGCTCTCCAATGAACCTCTCGACGCTGAATATTTTGGATTTGTTTACTTGCTTTGCAACGTTTCTCCATTCCCTTTGCAAGGTCTCGGGAAAGTTTGTGTCCCAATCAAGGGATCGGTCAAGTTGCACTTTGTGCACGAAGAGGCGCGCTCTGTTCAAAATAGGACCATTCGTGTTAAAGACATCGTAAATCTCATGAAGAGATTTTAGCACTAAGCGTTTGGTGTTGGCATTGGAGTCTAGTTGCACTGAGCACGGTTTTAAGGTGTCATCGGTCCTATTCCATGATATGCCTAATAATTTAACCTCCGCTGGAGTCTCGGTCGCAGCTTCAGCGTCTATCTTCCTCTGCAAATTAGGTTCATTGGTTACAAATTGCTGCAGCTGGAATTTATAGGGTGTGAAAATACCAGGCAACTCACCATACGCCCAGAGCAAGTCCTCTGCGTCATTTGAGGAGTAGGCACCATTGTCCATGTAAATGACATTGTAGATAGATTTTTTCAAATGAGAAATTTTCTGACAATCTACTTTGTCCAAGATTAATATTTTGTACAAGGCTATCATTAGTATGCAAGGGCTAGGCCTAAGGCCGAAACTTAGCCTCAGGTTTTTGTAGGCAATCACCGAAAAATCTCCTTTCCTCACGTTCCTGTACCAAAGGAACAGAAGCCGGTTTTGATCTATTTCCCTTAGGGCAATCGTTAAAAATGCCTGCTTCAAATCGAAAGTGATCAAGAACTTGTCAAACCTGTGAAGCAGTAAGGACGTCAACGGTTTATGGTTAAGGCTCGGACCAGGAAGCATGGCCTGGTTGTGACTAACTACTGCTTTAGACTTTTCGTACAAATTTGCCGAAAAGACTACACGGCATTTGGTCGTTTCACGATCCATCTTAAAAACACCCATGTGAGGTAGAAAGCTAGACTCCGGATGTTGTCTGACAAAAGTATCTACGTTTCCTATTCTTTCAATAATTGAGTTTTGCTCCTGTTCTCGGAAAACTTCATCGTACATGAGCAATTTCTGCTCTGATTTGGCCAAGCGTTTGAAATTGGATTTTAAAATCTGATGAGAAAGAGCATAATTTCTCGCCAAACGATGAGAAATTTTATGGTTCCACGTAAGTGGCATCACTAAGCGGCCATCTCGCCGTCTTTCAGTATTTTTCAACACGTAATCCACCAATTTCTCGTTTTGCTAATTGTGTTCCTCATCAGCAAAGGACTCTTGACCGAGTAATTTATTGCACTCTAACTAAATCCAAAGCCTCACCAGTAGCTCGTAGAATTTCCGACTCGTCCACGGGTTCTCCTTCGGAGTCCGGCAAGGTAAGACAACCAGCGGTTGTACATTCCAGCTCGTCCGCATGGGACAAAGGGACTCCGCCTAAGGGAGGGTTTGAGCAACTCGAATCATCAAGCTGCACACAGGAAGAGTTAGGCTTACCCGCTAAAACATTTCGGTTAGCTGCAAGATTATCGGGTAGAGAGGGAAGGTTTTTAAGAAAACGAGGTATATTTCCCGAAAGCATGACCCCAATTTGAGACTGAATGTAGCAAGAAGGTTCGGTATTGTTCCCGAACTTTACGTACGTCATGTCCAGCAAATGGTCTGATTCAGTCCCAACAATCATTCCGAAGTTGTCAAGGAAATCTTTCAGATCACGCTCTATCCAGGCGTCTGCCAATTTGAAATTCAACTCCTCAAATTTTTCTACAACTTCTGAAAGGCCAGTCAATGAAAGAGAGATGTTGATCTCGGGAACGCATACAGCGTTTACTTTGTTTAGTTTACCGTCTATGAGCAACGGAACTTCAACAATTTCCGTATGAAAAGTTTTGCTCGAGTTAAATCCATGAACAGTTAAGGTCACGTTATTGTCCATTACTTTGAGAGAATGCTCGTCAACTAACGATTTTAAAATGAAGTTACGTTGACACCCACCATCTTTCAAAGCACGTATTTCCGAAGTTTTACCAAGGCTCGTAATCTGAGTTGTGAAAGTCGGAAGAATGTTGCAGCAATCGCTGGTTTTACTATGGAGATTTTCACTCCACAAAACAGAGTTAGTAGTGCCATGAGCCTCTGCTCTGACAGGGGCAGATTTTCCCGAGTTTTGAACTCTAGCGCCTGACTTCCGGCAAAGATAGGACATGTGTTCTCCATTGCAGTGTCTGCATTTAGAACTGAACCTAAATTTACAGTTAGAGGAAAAATGGTTCAGGTAGGAACACTTCATACAGGCACCAATAGCTCTGAGTTTTTCAAGCTTTTTGGTAGCCGTGTCGTATAGAGGACAGAGAGAAATGGAGTGACTTGAAGAGTTTCCATCGCTATCACACAGGTTACATTTCACAGCTCTCGGGGGCTTACGATTTACTCCCACTGCCAATGAAGTTGCATGAAATACTTTATGGTCACATAAATCCGCCTCCCGTGCCCCAGACTTCTCGCTAGGGCCTTTATTTTTGGCAAATTTTTCATTTTGTCTGAGATAGCGCTCAGTCGCTTCAAATACACTGGCTTCAATTTGTTGAAGAGATGGTTTGTTAGTATTGGTCATCTGAATAAGATGAGTTTGGAAACGATCGTTCAAACCATTCCAGAAAAAATACGCCAAGACGGTATTTATATCGATTTCGAGAGATTTGAAGGAATTAATAATAGTTCTCATCTCTCCTATCCAGGTGTACGGGTCACCTGAATATGACAGTCTTATATCAGCTAACTTTTTTATTGCCGAGTACTTCCGAATAACTGTCGAAGCGAAGGCTCTTGACAAGAGATCCTTGGCAATTTCGTAAGTTTGTTCTTCAATGTCAAGGGAATCAACAAGAATTCTGGGAGCACCGGTAAGCTGATTTTTCAAGTACACAAATCTCTCGTAACTGGTCAAATTATGTTTATTTACCACACTCTCGAAGCTGTGAATAAATTGTTCGAGGCTTTCGTTCTTCCCATTAGCAAACTTTGGCAAGGGCACATCAGGTAATTTTAAGACTCTTCTAGCACTGACCCTATTACTCACGGAGTCGACATTCTCTAAAGAGTCACTAAATAGTGCACTAGCAGACTCAGCACTCACCGGCTGCAGAAGCGACAGGGACAGCAGCATTTTCTCCTCGTAGTCCTCCTGCTCTGCTACGGAGGCCTGAAGTTTTTCATCGTCTGCGCCCTCTTTGATCAGCGCTTCGAAGATCTGCTTGTCTAGGTCCCGTACCTCAACACTCAACGACTGCAAGCGAGATTTCTGCACCTGCCTCTGTTGGTCACTAAAGGACGCTGCCTCTCTGTCAATAGCATTGCACGCTCTGGTAATGCGTTGCCTGACATATTGGCGAGTTTTTATTAAAATTAGTTTATTAGTTCCATCAGTTCCCGCAGAGGGTTTTTCGGCCATACCTGCAGAATATTAGAGAAATTTTTCGAAAATATAAATTATTATCTGCGAACAGAAGTACAGATTATACAATAATTATTGAAAATGCAGAAGGACGGACGCCGACCACCAGGAATCACACGGACGGCCTGCCGCTCCCCATACTGGCCACCATGTACAATTTTCAGTGAAATTAGCTATAGAAAGGGGTAAAAATCAAGTTCAATCGACATTCAAGGTTTACTCAGGAAAGAGATTTGGAACGGACACGTAAACAGCTGTAACGGACACAGGGTACAGGAACAGGACGAGCTTCTGGAACCGTGAGCAGTTCCATACAATGTCCGAGATCCTGTCCGGGCATCGTCCATCCTGCAAAGGCATGAAAACGCGAACCGTCAATGGAGCTTCCAGAGAACATCCATAGTACAATTGAAATAGCGTCACCACCAAAGTTTTAAAGTTTAGAGTTTACAAGGTTTCAAAATGTTTACCACCAAAGTTCAAAGTTTATAGGCGTCGAACGACAAGGTAAGTTTATAGACGTCGAACGACAAGGTAAGTTTATAGACGTCGAACGACAAGGTGAGTTTATAGACGTCGAACGACAAGGTAAGTTTATAGACGTCGAACGACAAGGTAAGTTTATAGACGTCGAACGACAAGGTAAGTTTATAGACGTCGAACGACAAGGTAAGTTTATTGACGTCGAACGACAAGGTAAGTTTATAGACGTCGAACGACAAGGTAAGTTTATAGACGTCGAACGACAAGGTAAGTTTATAGACGTCGAACGACAAGGTAAGTTTATAGACGTCGAACGACAAGGTAAGTTTATAGACGTCGAACGACAAGGTTAAGTTTATAGACGTCGAACGACAAGGTTAAGTTTATAGACGTCGAACGACAAGGTTAAGTTTATAGACGTCGAACAACAAGGTTAAGTTTATAGACGTCGAACGACAAGGTTAAATTTATAGACGTCGAACGACAAGGTAAGTTTTTAATGCGGATTTATCATTAAACATGGGAAGCAGTCACCATAAAGTTCACACCGTCCCCGAACAGCCCATTTGCAACTATGCACTAGACCAACCTCCGAGTGACGTCTGAGTGTTGCCGTCCGCTCAGAGATGCCGGCTGCCGGTCCGTCCGTCCTTCCAGCGCAGGGGTTTACTCGTACATTTCCATAACGGTTGAAGTTACGGTGTAGAAGTTAATAACGGAATTATCCTCTTGGTCGAGTGGACTCGTAGAGGCTCGCGTAGACACGAGTGAGGTCCAGCGGAACTTCCAGATGAAGGAGTAATCTTGCCAATTTGAATGTGCCTGGCACATTCGGCGACAGCTGAGATCCAGCGTCCCAGCGAAGTGCTGACCATTTAACCGGAAGTAGAGTGGATTCCGGAATACGCAGATAAGATGGTTACTCTGCGGGATCTGATGAAGAACTCCGGCCACAACTGAGGTCCATCGCCCCAGCGAAGTGCTGACCATTTAACCGGAAGCAGAATGGATTCCGGAATACGCAGATAAGTGTTTACTCTGCGCGACCTGATGACGAACTGCGGGAATAGGAGGAGCTTCCACGCAAGTTAGTGGCGGAAAAAAGAAAGTCGGTTCTAGTACGTTACAATTGTGCTAATCAGAGGAGCGGTGTGAAATGAGTGACTTTAAATACTACTTTTAGCGTTTTCTCCCAATCTTTTTATTTCAATTCCTCTTTATTACCATTAATATAATTAATTCAAGGAATTAAACTTTATCCGATTAATGACGCTGTTGCCTGGGTCATATTAAAAGTTACCTTAATTTTAGTCCTTATAGCTATAATGCAGGTATTCTGCACAACGACTGTTATTAATCTTTCTCAAGCATTGCCAGTAACATTGCTGCACATCAAGGTACTACTAGGCGATAAGTGTGATCTAGCTGTTATAGACTAGAGAGCGGAAAGAAGCCTTATGAGCGAATGGTTACATCCTCCACAACCTATTATAGATTATACAAGAAAATTCCTGATCAAGGGAAGCAGTACATCAGAGCCATCTCTTGGATGTTTTGCGCTTGAAGTCAACCTGAAACTTGTTAAGGTGATGGTGACATTTTTTGTGGTACCCTCTGAAATTCAAACAAGTTGTGGAATCCTGCTGAGCACGGATTTTTTGGCAACCAATTGTTTTGAAGTTTGTGTGCCGCAGCAGAGAATTACAAAATATTTGCCTGGACTGGAGTTTCAGCTGTGGACTTCTATGTTGATCAGGAGGGATATTAGTCAACCTCAGAGCAAGGAGTACGCTGTGCTGCTACCTCTTCAGTTGATGTTTCCTCGGGTGAGTTGAGAAGTGCCCCGGTTTCTGTTGATGCTCCTGCTGATGCCAAGTCTTCAGTGAATTCGGCTTCCCTCTTTTGCTGGAGCTAAAGCAACATTCTGCATCAGGATCTACAATGAGCCGATTGTTAGAGCCCAGCCTGATGCATGTACTTGTAGCTAATTATTGACATAAAAAGGTGACAGTAAAAAAGGATGCCATCTGGAACAAGTCTCATCAGTGGTTGAGGTTGAGATTGATGACCCAGCTGCAGTCTCTCGGGTGAACCAAATTGAAACCGGGGTTGACCTTGCACACCTCGATGCATCTGCCCGTCTGAGGGTGATTAAAGTGATCAAGTTGGTGCCTTCCGTTTAAGTGATGGGCAAGAAAAAATTGGATTGGCAGCCGTTAGAGCACGTGAAATAAGCTATATGATGAAACACCCATCTATCAGCGACCCAGATGGCTTCCCGAGCCTATTGCTCGAGAAACTGAGGATTGTTGTAAGGAAATGCATCGATTAGATGTAATTGAACCTAGCATGTCAGAGTGGTCTTCACCGATGGTGCCCATCAGGAAAAAAGAGGGTGCGCTTCGTCTGTATGTTGACTATAGGCGATTGAACAAGGTCACGAAGCCTGACCGTTATCATCTCCCTAACTTGGCAGATGCGATGTAAAAAAGGGAATAAATTTTTCACCACACTAGATTTGGTGCGGGGATATTATCAGGTTCCTATACATCCAGAATCAAGGAACTACACGGCATTTTCGACATCTCACTCCCATTGGCATTTCAAATGATTGAGCATTGGACTGAAGAAAGTACCAGCTTCTTTTCAGCGAGAGATGCAGGCAGTGCTGCGTGAGTTTCCCTGGTCTAAAGTTGTCATATGTAGATAACATTTTAATAATGGAAGAAACCTTGGAGCACCATTTTTCCCTGCTTGAAGAAGTACTCGAAACGTTAGCACAACTTGGTATTAAGATTAAGGCTAGCAAGTGTAATTGGGTGCGTTCTTCTGTTTAGTTCCTGGGATACATTATAAGTGGCATAAAATTGTGTAAGTCTTCAGCGTATATTGAGAAAGCATGGCAGTTTCCACGCCCAGAAAAGTTGTTCCTCGACTTGATCAACTTTCAGCAAAAATTTATCCCGAACTGTTCCTCCACCCAAAAGGGTTTGTCCAGCTCGACTAGCGGGAGGAAAAAGGCAATTATTGACTCGAGAGAGGAACGAGTGAAGGCTTTTGAAGACTTGAAGGCGTCTATGCGGCAAGAAATTGAGTTAGCCCATCCAGATTACTCCGATTCAGCAGCGAAATTGGTTCTGCCTGTGGATGCCTCGGGAGTGCCGGCAAGGATTCTGCTTATCACAGGTTCAAGATGGCAGTGAAACCCCAATTGCATTTGCATCAATGAGCTTCAATGCTGCTGAGCAGAGATCTTTGACCCGCGATCGTGAAGAGACCGCGCTGCAGTGGGCAGTCAAGTCCTTACAAGCATTTCTCTACTCGTGTGTAGTAGAATCCAATACCCGGGCAGATCATCTACCCATAGTGCATTTACACGATATGAAGTTAGTCAATAATCGGTTGGCTCGTACTCTGGAGAATTTGAAGGATTTTAGTTGTATCATCGAATACATGTGTCGATACCGCCATGCGGTCGACGTGAGGGTTCGTGGGAAATGGGCTGTCTTCTGTGCAGCTACCTTTTTCTGGAGGGCGCTAGCTTTTCCGCGCAGCTGCCCTTCGTGAGGTTCGTGAGGGTAAAGCCTACGCTGTAATTAGTCCGCTAGGGCAACAGAAGTAGTTTCTGTATGTTCCGAACTACGGCGGTACCGTTAGGGTGAGATTTGTGCGGGTACCGCCTACGCCGTAATTAGTCAGCTAGGGAAACAGAAGTAGTTTCTGTATGTGCCGAACTACGGCGGTACCACCTGTCGGGAATCTGTTAAGAATAATCAATTTTTGCGAATTTAAAAATGAGGATTTAGGGAAAAATTTTAATTGTGTGTAATAAATGTTTTGCTTTGTTTGGCGTACTTACAAATATCTCAGAAAATCCCAGCAGTACAGGAGGGTCGCTTCAACATGTATGTTTTTATGCCTGTATGTTTTCTTTTAACTCAGCAATGTTAGGAGGCCGCGATAAGGTGCGAGAGCCAAACGATGTATGTATACAGTGTGTGTTGTTTCTGGAGGGGACTATGTTGTGGTGATAGCAAATTTTTTCATGCGGGCGAGCCCTTGGGAAACTCGAGACGGTCGAAAAAATGCCTACCCATGGGCAAAACAAAGACGCCTTGTAGTCACATATAAATCGATACGCAGGCCGAGGGAAAGGGCAAACTAACGGTCGACTTCGAAGTTGCTGGAGCGTGGGATACAATGAGGCTAAGAAAAAAAAATAAATAAAGACGAACTGCGGGACTACCAATGAGAAGAAAGGTGGGCGGTCACTGGCAAGGTCTGAGGATTCTTATAGGCCGAATGTGGGAGTGAACAACCCTCGAAGAAAATACGCCAGGGCTCAAGGATCGGAGGAACATTAGGCAGTTCGACCGGTGAGATCGCGACGCGAAGTATAAAGATAAACCGTGGGTGTGTTCACTGTAACAAACGTGCTCAAAGATATAATGAAAAGTGGTTATTGGATATATTGAAAATCATACTAAGTTTCACGCAAAATGTGATCATGGCATCCACACATGTTTTCGTTTTTTTACTTGCAGAAGAGAGCAAATTAAAACCCCGACCAGCGTGGGAATCATTTAATGGAACATTTAAGTGCAACGTCTTTGGGGAGGGTAAGAGCGAAGCCATTTCTTGGGAAGAGATAATTCTTCGTTATAAAATTTCTGAAATTTATTGGCATACAGTGATGTAAAGATTGAAATGTGTTAAGGGGGCTTAATGGGTGTTATCATAATTAATGGGTTATAAATTGATCTTGCAGGTGGGACGGAGTCATATGTCTGAGGATTGATCAGCTCAACTGAGGGGAAATCGACGTGTGAATATTCTGAA
This sequence comes from Morinoia aosen, assembly GCA_030386875.1. Classification (NCBI taxonomy): domain Eukaryota; kingdom Metazoa; phylum Arthropoda; class Malacostraca; order Amphipoda; family Talitridae; genus Morinoia; species Morinoia aosen. Next base: position 39,779,810 of record CM059579.1, on the reverse strand, counting down.
GCGGAATAAGCAAAATAACGTCATCACTAGACATTTTCTGAACAGTGAATAAGATAGGCCTTTGAACTGAAGCGAGTCGTGGACGATTTTGTGGTTAAAGTGACCATTGCTCACTGTACTGCTGGAATAACTGAGAGAGAAATAGGACAGGATAGATGAATTCTCATGTGTAACTCTTGCAAACTTAGCGGCGGCCGGCCAGCCAATATTTCTGTGTAATTATGTGATGTAAGTCATTTGACGTATGCTATTTGATTTCATTACTTAATTAGCATTATTCCTAACACCATTCATTGTGTGTGCGCTCATTAATGTTTGTATGACGTATAGCTGGAAATTATAAATGTTAAGCATAGTTCATCCTGTGTATCATGCCCCACCATATTAGAAGCGATCAATCGTAATACCACGGAGGGCGCCCAGAAAATGCGCTGCGTAAGTGGGTCAGCGATCCCAGATGAGTACCTTTCTTTTTAGTATATGTACTGTAATGGCCGATTATTATTCATTAATTTGTGTTGCATATGTATCCTTTGGAGGTGTGCCATTCCTCAATTCCGAGAGCCGGATCTTCCTGTTAATGAAATGTTAACAAGGAGGTGAAGGGACAATTCTCGTGACACACTGATACTACTGATTGATCCCAAATTACTTCTGATAGATCCCAATTACTTCTGATAGATCCCAAATTACCAGAAGAATGAATGAGCTGCTTAGAGTGTCTCTTCCAGATTACATCTAATGCTAAGATTTGAACCTTAAAGATATTAACAGTAACTTTACTAACAATAATTACTTGCAGCCACTTGGGGCCATTTCTTAAATTCAGAGCAAGAACATGATCACCGACATCAAATTGAGTTACATACATAGGCTTAGACCTGGGCACAGAATATTTACGATTAACTTTATGTCTGGAAGTAACAAATTTACGATTGTTGAGCGCAACAGAGGGAGCAATTTTTGTGACACTATGAGGAATACAGAGTTATTGAAATAACCCTTTTGCTTGACGGGATTTGAACGATTCGGAAGAAGAGAGTTTTCTCAACAGGTCTATGATGACCCTTACCCCCCTCTCAGCTTGACCATTGCTGGCTGCAGAATAGGGTGGAGGTGTGTGGTGCTCAATGCCAATAGAAATTAGAATACTTCTAAAGTCTTGAGATGAAAAGTTAGAAGCATTATTACTTACGAGCACATCACACAACCCGTTTCTGCTGAAAATTATTCTCAAAGCATCGATAGTGTCTGACATACTCGTGGATGGTATAACTTCGCAGTCAATATAATTAGATAACGCATCTACAGCAATGAAAACAATTTTATTCTCGTAGAAAAAATTATCAACATGAATACATTTAAATGGACGAGAAGGAGTAGGCCATTCTACGTTTCTAGATTTAGGTTTTGCTCTATTTAATTGGCATTGAGGGCAACTTTTTACGATGTCTTCGATAATTTTATCTATTCCGGAAAACCAAATAACAGATCTGGCCAACGACTTCATGCCACAAATGCCAGGATGTCCATCATGAAATGTTTCACGAACTAAACTACGTAATGACTTGGGAAATAAAACCCTTTTTTATAAAGTATACAGCCTTTCATGATAGTCATCTGAAGTGGCAGGTTCTTAAATTTAGACAAATTAGGATTAGGTTTAGGAGGCATGCCAAACTTTATGTATTGTTTGAGTTGACATAGTTCACTATCCATATCAGTATGAGTTTTTATATTTTCACACGTAATAGAAATTTTTTCGAGAGAGCTCACTGCAAAGATCAGTTCGTACTGTTCTAGTTCTGTTACAGTCGTGGGTTGAGGGAGCCTACTAAGACAATCGCTATTTACGTTGCATTTACCTTTCGAATACCTGAAAACATTGTCAAACTGGGAAAGTTTGAGAGCCTATCTTTGAATACGAGAGTAGTAACAATTGAGAGGTACGCCTGTGTTATGTGCAAAAAGGTTACAAAGAGGTTTTTGATCGTTATGAATAAGGAACTTAGCACCAAGAAGAAATTTCTTGAATTTTTCTACGCCAAAAACAACACTAAGGCTCTCTCTTTCGATGTTAGAATAGTTTCGTTCTGAATTATTTAGAGATCTTGAAGCAAATTGAACAGGACACCAATCATGAGAAGAATCAACGCGTTGCATAAGTACGGCAGCAACCCCATAACCAGAACTATCAGTTTCAAGAAGAGTGTCATAGTTGGGATCAAACAGTTTCAGAGATTTATGCGAACGAAAGATATCCTTGATTATATGGACACTTTTATCCTGCTCTGGAGTCCACTGGAAAGGTACATCTTTCTTTAGTAGAAAATACAGAAGATGCATGACATGAGAAAAATTAGGTACAAAACGACTATAGAAATTACGCAATCCAATGTATGCTTGCAACTGTTTGAGATTTATTAGGAACAGGAGCATTTAGAATTGCATCTACTTTCTCAGAATTAGGGTGAACACCTTTGTTATCAAAAACGTACCCTAGATAAGACACATGATCGGTTAGATAGGCACATTCAGAAAGATTTGAGCAAATTCCAGCATTTTTGAGGACACACAAGACTTTGTAAAGAACTTCCAAATGAGAATCATAAGAAGAGGTCAAAATGAGTAGATCATCCTGGTACACAAAGATAATATCGATGCCAGAAAAAGTTTTATTCATGAACGCTTGAAAAATGCCGGAACTTTCACGCAAACCATAAGGTAAGTAATTGTACATTAATAGACCTTCCGAGGTGTTAATGGTCGCAAACTTTTTTGATTCTTCGTCCAAAGGAGTTTGCAGAAACGCATTTGACAAATCAATTTTGTAGAAAAACTTTGCGCCGCCAACTTGAGAAATTACATCATCAATAACAGATAGGACATATTGAACGGGATTCAACCAATTGTTAATCGAGGCTGAAAATCTCCACAGATTCTTACACTACGGTCAGACTTTAGAACATTAACGCTAGGAGATGCCCATTGGCTACCATACACTTAAGAAATTTTTCCCATACTTTGCAAGCGCTCCAGTTCGGTTTTGACAGAGTCTCTTAGTCTTACAGGAACAGGGCGTGCTTTACAAAATACAGGAGCTGAATTAGGCAACACATCAAGATGAACGGTATCGTTAACGTTAAACTGTGAATCAGATGACAAGTACGCATCATATTTCGAAGACAAGCTTCTCGGCAAGCTATGAGGATCTGTTTTGTTTATAGTGTCGCAATGATCCGGGATGACAACATTTACTTTGAGTTTAAGACAAATATCTCGGCCAAGTAAGTTGATTCTATCATCTTCCACATTGAGAACCTTATGATGAAAACTAACGTCTTTATACCTAATGATTACTGAAGATTGACCAAGCAAATTTACAGAGCCACCATTGTATCCGTGCCCTTTCCTACACGTAGCATTTATAACAGCACCCACAGCAAGTACATCACTTTTACGTATAGTCGAGACTGCACTACCATTGTCAAGAAGAAATTCAACAGGTTTGCCATTTTAATGGCATTTCAATATCGTAGGCTCTTTTGTAATGGGAATTACAGTGATGTTTATTCTAAAAAATGAGAATCATTCAAGTAATTGTTGTGTGCATCAGAGAAATTATGAACAAATTCACCGTCGCAAGAATCGTTCTTAGGTTTCTGTAGAGTGACTTCGTTTTACCGCTGTAAAGGCTTGCGTGAACTCTGCGTTGAAAAATCTTCTCTTCCTACTTTGCCATGACGACCGCACTGTTCCGGCTGCACCATGTAAGTGCGGACTGTGTGAAATTCTCCACGTGTAGGTCCCCCACGTGTAGGCTCAGCCGGAGTAGACTGTGCTGCAGTCGTAGATTTGCAAACTTTAGAAATGTGGCCTATTTTCCACATGTGTAACATTTCAATTTCAAAGCATAGCAATTCTTTGCAAGTTGCTTTTGCTTAGCGCCGCAACGAATGCATATGTAGTTCAGCTATAATTTTTCTGTTGTTAATAATGATGAAGATGAATCCTCACGAATAATATCGTAAGCATCGGAACTAAACTGTTCAATGAGGTTTGTAGGTTCAACACACTCGTAGAACGATTTTCGATCACTCTTCTGTAGAACTGCACTGAGAATTCGCGATGAACGTAGATCAGCAACGAAAACATCTCTCAAGAGACGATCCGGACAGCAATTATCGTAGTTGCACGCAGATGCTAAGTCATTTTACGTTATAGCATAACTTTCTAGGGATTTATTAACACCTTGCTTTTTGTTCAAAAATGTAACAGATACACCGACAATGGATTTCTTGATTTCAAATTGCTGCATTAAATTCTCTTCTAGTCCATCATACGTAGCATTAGGGAGTAACGTAGGTTTAATTATTCGTTTTAGATCAGTAATGATTTTTACAGGCAAAGCTTTGACTAATATACTAGCTTTTTTACCGCTATATTTTCCCGCCTTCTGAAGAGCGTCTGCACACTGCACTTTTAATCTGTGTAGAAATTTACACACTGTTTCCACTTCAACGTCGAATGGAGAACAGCTAACTGTAGAATGCGTCATCTTGGTTCCAGAGCACTTTTAAAATTCAAATTCCCGTAGGAGATTCGAAATCTTCGTCGCCAAATAATGTTGTTTCGTTTTTTTTCAAAACAACATGAGGTTTATTTAGCTGTAGCTGCAACTACAGTTTCAGTAGCTTTAGACTACCAAGGCAGGAGAAGTAAACACTCTCGAACGCACGTATCAGTGTACTGTTCTCTGTCGGTTACAGACTTCCTCTTAAACCAGCCGTGCCCGGAAGTTAGGCAAGAGCGCGTAACAAAGGCTTCCGGGGTTCGTAAAGGCAAAGTGTAATAACCGCTTCAGGAACTCATAAATGCGGAACGTAACAACAGCTTCCGGAGCTTTTACGCACAAAACCAGTGCCCCATTATAACGACGCATATTTTAATATACAATAGTATCCTACGGCTGGTGGCGGCAACTCTCGGCTTGTGAGTTTGCTTGCAGCCTTGGCTCATAAGTTCAAAACACCAATGCTGCTTTCCCAGTATCGCATCAGGACTTACGCCAGCAATTGATTGATGAGTATTTGAGACATCCTCATGATTTTGGCTATACCAAGTTGACTGGAAGTGTTCGCCAAAAACAGAAGCTAATGAGACGTGCTGGGCAGTTTCCATGCATGGAAGTTGTGGTGTTCTCCCTCATGCTACTTTACGTTCCGGTCAGACTTTTGATATCTAAAGATTTTAAATGTCAATACCCGAAGCGAGTGCCTGAGGTACTAACGAACCCGACTGGGTAAGAAAACGCAACTGGAATAAATGCCGAACCATTGTGAATATCGCCGATAGTAATGGCACACGAGGAAAAGATTGCTGTCACGTAGTAATTCACCATGAGATGTCTTGGAGAACCGTCAGGCGATGTGGAGTAGGAGCACGGATGACGGTAGAGAGCCTATTGAGACCGAAGTGGCGGTAGAGGCAGTTGAGCCTGTAGCTGTCAGAGTGTCTTCGGTGCTTGGTGTGAAGATCGGAACAGCGGTGAGAAAACTGGCCGAAGCTGTAGGGACTTGTGGCGCTCGTGTTTACGAAATTTATTCATTTAAAGGTTTAACAAACAAAACCTTTCATATTACAGTGTATGGCAAAGCTTGTCACTTAGGCGTAACATGAAGAGACTTTTACCTCGTCATTTAAAATCAGCGAAGCATGGTGTGCGCAGAGCAAGCGCTTAGTCGTTAGTCTTCTAATGTTACTAATATTTGAATGCTTGAACGTTGTTCACTTTAGATATAAGAAATAGCAAATAAAATATAATTGATATTGTTGTTCTTCTTTATTTTTCAGACTAAGTAAACATAATCCAGAAAATTCCGCAACTTTCTTTCCGTATTGATTTAGTCCCCGAGAACCTTAGTTTTAGAACCCTAGTTTTAGTCCCCGAGAACCCTAAGAGTGAGTGTAATTCTTCATCGTTTAGTTAATTGAAAGACTAGATCTTGTTTGTACCCAGTATTATCATCTAGTGTATTGTCCCGAAATATTTTAATTTAATGAATTAATGACTACATTGTGTTTTTCAAATGACCAAATTGTGTTTTTTGCAATTCATTTCGCATTTGAAATTGTTACAAGGTTGTAATGTTGTTTTTGTGGCACTTCATCAAGATTCGTTCGTTGAAATTTTAGCGCCTAATAAAACGTACATATTCCAACCGTGCGTTCTTGTTGCATCAGCACTTTGTATGCCATGTGGATTGTGGGTCCTTTTATATTTGTGTTCGAAAAGTGTGTGGAACTGGTAATAGCTTGTGTAAGTGAAAAGGGCTGTAGTCACCAGGTGGCCAAAAGAGGCTGATTTATGACACACCACTTGAGCTTAAGGGTATGGAAAGAGCTAACGGTCGATCGTCGCGACAGTAAATCTACACTGCGGGGAACCTAACGCGCAAGCCTTAAGAAAAACACAAGAAAAAGATTGGGCGTTGAATTTACAGGAAAATATCTCAAGCCCGTACTTGAAAGGAGGCGGAGAAACAGCATTCTCACAACCAATAAGAGAGCTACAATTTTACGAGAGGAGGGTTTATGCGATTACCTCCGAAAAACTGAACTTAGGAATGGTTCATATATTAAGGGAACGAAAGGAACACACCCAGAAGCACATGATGTAACTTTGAAGAACTTAGTCGAGCAGATACTTTGATAGGGTGTACAACGGCGGAAAAGTGCGTCATAACCAAGTGTTGGCTGTAAAAAATATCATTTTGAAAACGATGAATAAATTGAAAGAGCGTGCGTCGAACTATACATTTAATAAAAGTTAAAGATAGAAATAGTGTACGTCGAACCAACAATTAAAAGAATTTATCGGTAAAAAATAATAGAAGTCTCTCGCTATTTGCAGAATAAAAATTTAAACAAGACCGTGGCGGTTGAAGGAAAAAAGAGAATCTAATATCATCTGGAGACAAGCAGGGAGTGTGATCAAAATTTTGAAAAAAGTGCAATTCAAAATTTATGTGATAATAATTTATTGCTTTGAAATTAAGCTGAATATCTCAATGAATACGGTTTTTGCGGTGGAGTAATGGGTCAATTATAAATTGATGTGATAAAAAGTTGATGCTTTTTAAGTGAAGCTCAATTTCTAATGGATACAATTATTGCGGTAGAGTAATGGGTCAATTATTTAATTGTTGATGGTTGAGAGGAACGCAGGAGCTCGGTGGAGGAGAGCTAGAGTTGATTGATTGTACAGCCGTCTCCGCTCATGTTATGAATTGATGCTTGCAAACCGTCCATGTAATGAACTGATGAATAACAGAAACAAGAACAGAATGAGTGTGGGGATAGTAATGCGCACTGTTGGAAGAAACCCAATTTAGGAGGTGTTGTATTATTTGTATATAAATTGTTATGTTTAAATGTATAGAAGGGTTATTTGGCCGGCCAAATTCAGTTCCAATTATTACCAATCATTAGGATGTCCTTAATTAAGGAGGGTAGAATTACCAGGTAATTGTTAGCGTGTCAATCAGTATCAATTATTGTTATTCCTTATCCAACGTTATCAATGATTTGGATTGTATGGCAACTTTATACAATGTGTAGTAGTAGGTCTTGCTTCTAATATAATTTCGGAATTGGTAAATTTGTGTGTATTAAGCCCAAACAATAGCTAATACGAAATTTCACTTTAGTAGAAAGACGATGGAAACCGCGGATTGTAAGTTGGGTGACTGCATCTCGGTGAGTACTTCGGTATTTGTATCTCTTTATTTGTAAACATTTGTAAATATTTCAATTTTGAATTTTCCCATGCCTTCTCACATTTTGGTAAGAGTATTCTCACATATGTTTTCTTTCTTATATATAAACATGGAAGCGTGCCAATCCCTCAAACACAAGATTTTGGTCTCCCTCGGTAATGCAAATTAATATGGGGACTAAACCTTGTCTCGTGACAGTAATTTCACATTTCATGCAATATACTATACTGTGTTTGTAATTTAATTGTAACGCCGCGTAATATATAAAATAAAAGAACGAAATTGGTCTTTTCATGTTTCGGTTTGCGGGCGAAACTAAAGTCTAGACCCTTATTAACCTTCCTGGCTTGTCTTAAAACGGACATAACCCCCACAACTGGTGACCCCAAACTTTTCAACCAACGAAACAGCCATGCAGAAAGTTGTCAACTATGGCAGAGGATGAAAGCGAACACGAGCTCGGAGCGGCATTAAACCGCCAATCTTTTCTGAAACTTCACCGGCTACCTTTTTCAAAATCCTAGATGCTCAGTTTCACATATGAAACGTAACTCAACGGAAACCAAGTTTTACTTTGCGCTGTCGTTTCTGCCATCTGAAGAGATCGACCAAGTTCCGCCTAATTTGATTGAGAATGAAAAGTATGAAGTGCTTTGTACTGAAATCGTGTCCTATTACCAGAAAACAAAGCCAGAATGATTTGAAAAATGTATCTCAACAACTGTGATGACTGGCTGATCATCAGTGCATCTACGTGAACTTCAGCGAATGGCAGCTAAAGTTAAATCTGGAGACGACCTCGTTCGACGTAAGTTTGTGCAGTCCCTGCCCTCCTCTACGATTGCTAGCGCAGTTGCGGCTCCGACAGAGCTGACTCTTCCACAACTGAGGAGTCTGGCAGATGATTTGATGCCTCTGCACACACAGGTTCATAACGTAGATTGTCGACCAAGAAAGTTTCGTGACATTTTGCGAGAGGTTACGAAAACTCCTCACTCATCAACTGCTAAATTTGACCTGATCCCTCTCAGTGTAAAACCATTTCATCAAAATCAACGCCCTAAAGTGTGCAGAAGCAACCTGTATTACGCAGATCGAGCAAGGACTTGTGAGCCGTGGTGCAAATTTCCAAACAAAGGGAATTTTGAAATGCAACCCTCATTCAGACCTTCATCTCGTCCTTCCTCCCACAACGCGATTTGCAGCAGGAAAACTAACTATGCGGGTTGTATTGGCAGTGACCAGCTCGCCACTTTTAAGGTTGTCACCACAATAGGTTCTGCTTCTGTTTCTTTCATCATTGACACAGGTGCTTCTGTATCAATATTACCAGAATGTTTTGCCAAATGCATAATTTTGAAGCCCACAGCAATCAAACTAACTTTTGCATCTGGACGAACTATTGCAGTGTCGGGAGAGGCGCTCGTTTGAACGCAGCTTTCAAGCAGCTTAGACGCTCCTACGCATGGACGTTCGTGGATGCTGAGACAACTCAGCCACTTCTCGGAATGGATTTTCTGAGCCACTTTGGCCTCAGCATAAACTGTAAAGAACGCAAACTATGTGACCAAACTATCAACTCTACAATGACTGTTGAAGAAAATGAAGAGGACGTGTTTCAAATACAAATTAATAACATTGAAAACTTACCTGAAGCTGACAAACCTGTTTTAAAAAAGTTCCATTACTGGTTACTGGTTATGGCAGCACCTCGCCTAACTCAACAATTGAGGTGTACCACCATATCGAAACGAGAGACAGCAAACCTGTGTACTCGAGACGAAGAAATTTAGCGCCTGATAAAATTAAAAGTAGCGCAGGAACAGTTCAAGAATCTACTTGCAGCAAAAATAATTCAACTTCCTAAATCACTTCGGGCATCTCCTCTTCATTTGGTACCAAAGAAAAATCCCGGAAAACGGAGGCCATGTAGACACTATCGAGCTCTAAATGCAGTAATCTTACCTGACAGGTATCCAATACCGTTTTTACACAGCGTCTCTCCGCAGTTGGACGGTAAGGCAGTCTTCCCAAAAATCAATTTAATTATAGCTTACCACCAAATACCCATAAATCCTGACGATGTTACCAAAACCGCAGTAACATCCTCATTTCGCCTGTATCAGTCAGTGTGTGTTCTTGCCTTTCGGACTTTGTAATCTGGTTCCACATTCTAACGACTTACGGGCCATATTTTCTTGAACTGTAACTGTGTTTTCATTTGTCTGGACGATATCCTAGTTTTTTCAGAAACTTCGGAATAGCATGTCCGTAACTTGGAAGCTGCTTTTAAATTCTCGACGAACATGACCCAAAAATTTCAATCGATAAATGCAAATTTTTAAGCTATTAAATCGACTTTTTGGGTTTCAAAATAACTAAAGAAGAAATATCACCAAAGGATGAAAAACTCAAAGTAACATCAGAGTACCCGACTCCTAAAGACTCTCAAGCTTTGAGATGTTTCATTGGAATGCTCGGATATTACTGGCATTCGATATCCAACTTCAGTGAAACCGTACTTCCGCTGTCTGACTTCATCAGAGACCACCCAAAAGCTAAGTCACTAGAGCTACCAGAGCACGCCAAGGAATATTTTCGTCAGATTAAACAAGATCTGTGCGCATCCATGACCTTGCCTCATCCGAAGCCCGGAGTCGTATACTATCACTTGGTCACCGATGTATCTCGAGCTGCAATTGGCGCTGCTCTGCACCAAATCGCCAACAATGAATCTATCCAATAGGATTTTTTTCTAGAAAACTGACTACCACGCAGCTGCGCTACTCCACGTTCGACCGAGAGCTACTAGCCGCGTACCAAGCAGTTCTTCATTTTAAAAATTACATTGAAGGGCGAAAGTGACACTTTTCACAGACCATAAGCCACTTCAATCTACGTTTCTCAGTCAGCGACTTGATAAATCAGACAAGCAACAACGTCATCTTTCTGTGCTCGTAGAATAATTTAGTGACGAGCAATATATCAGAGGCAACCAAATGTAGTAGCCGATTGCTTACCTCGATGCATCAACGCCGTTCAATGCGATCCCTTTGATTTGCCTTCCCTGACAGAAAAACAAAAAAAACGGAGAAATTCAGCAATATAAGGATCATTCGACACCTTATCCTCTCAAAGAAAATTGTAAACTTTGGTGTGACACTTCGCTACCTTATCTAATGCCATTCGTACCCGCAGTTTCAAGAGGCTCAATTTTTCAAATGTTACATTGTATCTCCCAGCCTGGAGTTAAAGGCACGTTAAAGCTCATTAAAGCAAAATATTTTTGGCCTGACATTGACCGCTGCGCCGCAAAAATGTGCCAAGAATGTAGTCCTTGCCAGAAGGCAAAGGTCCAAAAACATACAAAAAACCCGTGAATCAATTCGCTTTACCATCGGAGAGATTTCAAACCGAGGTAAATGTTGAATGTTCGCCATTAATCGATTTTGAAGTTTTCAATGCCTAAACATAGTTAAATAGATCGAAATGAACAAGTTTTCTTCTCTGCATTTTCCGTCGGAAATGACTATTTTACGAGTTATAGCGGTATGTTAATTTTCGTCTATGATGACGAATGCGATCGAATAAACAGCTACTAACCGATTTTCGAATTTTTGTGGCATGAATCACGGTAATAACATCGAAATAAACTACCTATCTTTTATACACTTTTAGATGCAAATGAGTATTTTACGAGGTAGAGCGGTAGGTTTAGTTTCGTCTTTGATGACGATCGCGTCGGAAGCGAGACTCCATTACAGTGTTGCAATACGGCGCGCTCGATGAATTATTACCCGCTTCAAACACTAGAGTTGCGGTAAGTTATTCACCGCTATAACTCGTAAAATAGTCATTTCCGACGGAAAGTGCATGGAACAAAACTTGTTTATTTCGATCTAATTAACTATGTTTAGGCACCGAAACCTCGAAAATCGATTACTGGCAACCATTCAATATTTACCCAAACTGAAAACATCAAAATAGTGGGACCACTCCCAGCCGTTAAAAGAAAAGAAAGACAAAAATGATAAACAGCTTACTTCGAATAAAGATGGTACAAGATATCATTGGTTTTTAAAATATCTTAAAGTCAGGAAAATACACTTATATGATACACACATATGGGTGTTGTAATACCCATGTCACTTGGGGAAAAAAGGATTGAGGACAATGTATCCCTAGAGTTGCTTAATCTAGATTTGATGATATTTATATGTCACTACAATTATAAAAGAAAACACGATTCCCGGCTCAAAGTATAGTCGAGAATACTCTTTTTGGTGCACACTTGCAGTGAAACGAGCTCAGTGACTTGCGGTATAAGTAATTTGTTGAAAGTTAAACGGGCGGATTAAAAAACCTGCGTCTAAGGCAGCGAGGTTGACATTTAAAACAAAATTTTTATTCCTACGTATAGACTAGTATTTCAATCAAGGGACTCGAAGAAAATGTATTTTATTACGCAACGAAATTATGATATTTCCATGCTGATAATATTCGTATAAACAGTTTACATGAGTCAGAAACATGAAAATGAGTATTCTTCAACGGCTACCAAGACATATACAACATACTTACTTAGTTACTTAGTTGGTCTTCAGACGCCTCACCAATTAAAGGTATTAGTGCCTGAAATTTGAGCTTCTAGGACGTGGTGCAGTTTAAATTTAAGTGGCAAGCTTGCTATCTTTCAGAAAGTCAAGCAGCAGCTTTGAATCAAACTTGTTGCTTAGAAGAGTTTCTAAGTTGAAGGTAATGTTATTTGTATTTGCCCATTTTTTCAGAGACATTCTATGGACATCATGCATAGGGAAATCAATTAACACATGGCGTATGCTGATTTGACATCCACACAACTGACACTGAGGATGTGGAAGCTTCAGGAAAAGTAGTAAGTAACCGAAGTCTTGTAAGAATTACTTGATGTCTTCTGGGTATTGTGGTACTTACTGTTGGTTCTATTATAGGTTTAATGTCATGATAGTCTGTTTGGTTCAGATCCCATTCTTGTTGTACGTGAGTGTTCAGAGGTGTTGCCTGGCTGCTCGGTGCGCGCGGCTTGTAGAGGCTCGGTCCGGCATCCCAGCGCCAGCCTCGAGCGCTGATTAGTCGTAAGTCGTTCCGTGAGAGCGCTTCGAGGCAGTGGGGTGGCGCTTTTGTGCTTGTGTGGTGGTGAGCGCGTACAGCTAGACGAAACCACCACACCTACATGGCTCGGTACCCATTCAATTACTAACTTGTTTGGTGGTAGTTTATGCATGAGCTTTTTGATATTGACTGTTCAGAACTGCTTAGAGGGCAATAGCTGGTTCAAGGCCTGAATAGAACTGAAGGAGTCGGTAAACAGAATAAATTCCCCAGGTTTGTCTTCTATATATTTGATGGCATAAAAAATTGCAGTTAGTTCAGCTGTGAAAATTGAAGTTCTATTAGGTAACCTTGCCCTGATGCTGGTATTTTGGAAAGATATGCCAGTGCCAACTCTGTTATCTTGAGTGGAGCCGTCTGTGTAAATTTCCCTTCGGTTGGCGTGGGACTCCTGCATGAGCAGAAACAAGAGTATCCAATGGCTATGCGACAGAGTGTCCTTTTGTTGCAGTTTAAGGCTGTGCTGGCAGCAAATCTCAGTTATATCATATTTGTCTTGTGTTTCTATGCATTGTATATTCTCTGTTTCTATGTTGAGTTCTTTTAGGTGATGATATATACGTCCAGAAACAGGAAGAGGGTCTGGGCTATTTTCTATAACAAAGAAAGGATAGTAATCTTGTATCAGGGTTCTCACAGGGTGTTCTGAGATGCTTAATATTCTTATGGCATATTGGCACAGTTGGCTTTTTCGGGAGTACTTGAGAGGCATTAGGTTTGCCTCTGTTTCAAGATTGTTAACTCTGGTGCATCTAAGGGCCCCTAGCATCAATCTGGCAGCTGCGTACTGCACCCTATCAAGCAGCTTGAGATGAGCTGCACATGCTGTGTCCCATAAAAAGCTGGCATACTCCAGCTTAGGCAAAATCAGTGAGGTATATATTTTCTTGAGAATTATGAAGTTTGCAGACCATTTAGTATTTGAGAGCATCCGAAGAAGTCTGATGTCCTTTTGACATTTGTTTGCACTTTCTTTAATGTGTGGGCCCCACTTTAGTTGCCCGTCCAGTGTGACTCCCAGGAATTTAAGTTTTCATACTTGCTCAATGTTTGCACTCATATATCTTAAGGGGTGAGGGGGTTTCAAGCGTTTTCTGGTAAAGATCATGTATTTAGTTTTTTCTGCTGATATTTGGAATCCCCAACGTTGTGGACAACCAAGAATAATATCTAATGCATCTTGCATGATGCCAAATGCCTGGTGTACATCATTGTGCTCAAGCCAAAGTACCCCATCATCTGCATACAGGGATGTTTGTAGTTGTGGATCCAGATCCTGAAATATGTTGTTTATCATAATATTTAACAGGGTAGGGCTAATTACAGATCCCTGAGACACTCCTGCATCTAACTTACATGGCTCTGATAATGTGGAGTTAACTCTGACTTTAATATTGCGCCTGCTGATAAAAGACTTTACAATATTAGGGAGATTTCCTTCCAGTCCAAAAAATTCAAGTTTTTTTAAGAGGCCATGATGCCATACCGTGTCAAAAGCTTGCTTAATATCTATAAAAACGGCCATACAGAAATCTAGAGTAATGAGCGTTTTTCGAATGGAGTTTTCTATCCGGGAGAGTGCTTCCAAGGTTGAGTGTCCTGCTCTAAATCCACTTTGTGTTTTACTTAAGAGTTTTTTGTTCTCTAAGTAGGCAAGAAGTCTCCAGTTGACTATTTTTTCAAAAACTTTACACAGCACATTTGTCAGAGCCATCGGCCTATATGATTTTGGTTCCGTAGGAATTTTTCCCGGTTTTAGTATGGGGCATATAATTGCTTCTTTCCATTGGTCTGGTATTGTGGATGTCCAGATTTTATTATAAAAATTCAGTAAGTTTGTCTTCTGAATGTTATTCATATTTTTAATGAAATCTAGTGAGACCATGTCTGGACCAGGAGTTTTAGTCTTTGAACTATCCACGGCTCTGTTGAACTCAGAAAAGGTGAGAGGACGATTATAATACTGGATAGTTTTGCTTTTGAACAAAATGTTGGATGCTTCACAAATTAGCCTGTGGCTATTAAATATTGGGTCCTTACATTCGTTTTCACTATTCTCTGCATATTTTTGAACTAGGATGTCTGCAATGTCTTTGGTACATGTAATGTTTTGATCTTGAGAATTTTTGAAAACTATTAGGCTCTTGTTTCTGCCCCCTTTCATCGACCTTATCTTTTGCCATACTACATTAGAGGGACTTTTGTCATTTAGGCTCTGCACAAACTCTCGCCAACAGTTTGTTTTTCCTCTAGCACTGTTTCTTTAAAAACTGCCCTGGCCTTCTTAAAGTCTATCCACCTGTCTATATTTCCTCTATGATTTTTATATCTGTTGTAGGCATTGTGATAATTTTTGTGGGCTGCTTTAAATTTCTCGTTCCACCAGCAGTTGCTTTTCCTTTGGGTAATAATGCTGGAGCTCACATTCACTGGACCTTTTGTTGCACTTATTATAGCTTTTGTAATGATACTACAAGTACCTTCAACTGTTTTATTGGACCAGTCTGGAAATTTTAATGCTGCTTGAAACATTGGCCAATTCGCAGGTTTCAGTAACCATCTCTTTGGAACCTCTATTCTTGGCACTTCAATGTTTGCTTCAACCCACACTGGGAAATGATCACTTGTGGCAGTATCTGGGTGTGTTTTCCATGTTAGCATTGGGTATAGATCCTCTGAAACAATAGTCAAGTCTATGTGTGTGTATGTTCCTGCTGAAGATAGGAAAGTTGGGGAGGTATTGTTGAGTAATACAAAGTGACTTTCTGTGATCCAGGTTTCAATTAGTTGTCCTCTTCTATCAGTGTAGTCAGAACCCCACGAACAGCTATGAGCATTTGAATCCACTAGAATGGTGCAGGAATCTGAGATTAGACTGTTAAGCTCTTCAAGGTTATGTTTTAGGAAGTTCATTTGTTTATTTCAAGAGTTGGAGGAAAATATGCATTTATAATATTAGTAGGTTTCTCATTTATAAAAACTCGGCGTGCAACCATCTCTAATAAACTACTTGAATGCAAGGGCATGGATGGAATGCTGTAATGAACAAAAGTAAGTACATCTCCTCCTTGACCTTCAGAGCGTTCTTTCCTATAGGGAACATTGTAACCTCTTAATTTAGCTCGGCTGTTTTGCTTCAGGTGGGACTCTTGAATACATATAATCGTAGGCTGATGTTGCTCTGCAATTACCGGTAAGAACGGAAGTCTGGGAAAAAAACCTCGCAAGTTCCATGGTAATATAGTGAGGTTCATTGTGAACTAATTAATGAAGTAATATTTAATTTGTCAAGTGTTTCCATGAATATTTCTTCAGCATTTAATACATTTCCAAGCTCAGTCAGGCACTCAATTTTCTCTGTAATAGAATTTGCAACAAGTTTTTTTATAATGACTGGTAGTAGCTGCAGGATAGTTTTTCTTATGAGGATTTCAAAATTTGCATTTGGCTTTTCAGTGTTGGTGCTGTTTTTTTTGTATTTGTGTAGCTTCTTGTGTGCCTGGATTTTTGGGGGCATTTGAGTTATTTTCAAGGACCCTGTGGCTGTATCCTGGAGGATCTGAGTATTGTATTTGTTCATTTGCTTCATTTTCATTTAAATGTTCCACTAGTTGCACTTGGCCTGCACTTTTCATTTTTTCCTGCAGATTTCCTTTATTTGTAGGGTGCTTAGTTTTCCTTTGCGAGTTCATAGCTGCAGCATATGAGACCATTGGTGCATCTCTGATGTTGACCATAGGCACAGTTTTTGGTAATGATGGGAAGGTACATTGAGATTGCATGTCTGGAATAGTTTCCTCAAAACTTTCTTGTACTTGAGAATACACAATTCTTCGGGCTTCGCTGAATGAAATCCGATCGCTAGCTCGAAGCTTGCATTCTTCATGCTCTTTAATATAAATTGGGCATTCTTTTGAGCTGGCTGTGTGTTTTCCTTTAGAATTTGTACAGTGAAAGTCATTTGAAATACAATTTCCTTCTTCATGATCTGGAGAGGAGCACTTTCTGCAAATTTTCTTGTTGCGGCAAACAGATGCCGTGTGCCCTCATCTGTAGCATTTTATGCAGTGTATTGGACTAGGATAATAAGGGTCTACCTTATAGTTACAATATCCTGCCTGTATTTCTGCTGGTCAGGTTGGTCCTAGAAATGTGATGACAAATATTGGAGATTGAGCTCGTTTAGGATCCATATACATTTTCCTGATTCCAACCACTCCCGAAGATGCGAGTTGTGCAAGCAGATCATCTAGTGAAAAGAAAGAAAAGAAAAAATAAAAGAAAAACAGTATATTTCCAATATAGATGGTACAAAAGTACTATCATTGGTTTTTAAAATCTCTTAAAATTAATACACTTAGATGATACACACGCACGAGTATTGTAAAACTCGTGTCACTAGTCGAAAAGAAATGATTGAGGACAATGTACTCCTAATCTTGCTTAATCTACATTTGATAATACATGTAATGATAATTATAATAGACAACACAATTTCATGGACGATGCATTTTCATTGTGAGTTGAAAACCCTTTTGACAGTTTACATGTAAATGACATAAAACTTCGCAATTCTTGACGCCAGGAAATAATACATGAATCGCTTGTTTCGGCCAATGTTCAAAAGTGTCATTTTAAGGAAGCATGAAAAAAATATATATATAAATATACATCCGTATATATATATATATATATATATATATATATATATAATAGTCTGAAACATGAAAACACCTAAGTCTGAAACATGAAAACGATTGTGGGACGTGAAAAGACAGAAAACAATTATGTCCTATAAAGGTTTCATATTAGAAAAAAAATATCACATTATACATTATACATGTATGTGTGTATATGTACATGTATATATATGTATGAATATATATATATATATATATATATATTCATACATATATATACATGTACATATACACACATATATATACATGTATACACGTACACATAAGCATGAGGACCAAGAAGATTATAAGTTTTGTATTTCGAATCCAACAATTTTAACATAGCGGTCAATAGTTAATAAGCATTTTGTTTAAACAAAAAGTGGATGATCGCACAACAAATGTAAAGTTTTTACATGAATGCTTTAAAATAATAAAGAGATGACGAGTTAGGTAATGTTTCAAGTTGAGAGTGAACAGAAAAAAGACCATTATCTCTAGTAAAATGCTAGTTGTCAGTCTAGTACACACATGTGTGCACATATACACGCAAATATATACACATACACATGCACGCACATACTTACACCAAACTCGTGAGGATACACAAATGCATTTCTATGCATCGAGGCAATACATACGCATTCTATTTAGTGTCATACGCATAGCGTGCACACGTACACTTATATACAAGTAAGCATGTGCGCGAATATCAGCGTAAACCAGTCAGTATAAACCAGAAATTTCAATCGAAGGAAACGGAGAAAATATCTTTTATTATGGCATGAATTTTATAAAATTTCGTACTAAAAATAGTGGCACAAAACCGTCTACCTAAGTCTGAAACATGAAAACGATTGTGGGACGTGAAAAGACAGAAAACAATTATGTCCTATAAAGGTTTCATATTAGAAAAAAAATATCACATTATCTTTGAAATATGGCGCAAATTGTCGGCAATTGATAAACAAACATAGGTATCACATTATTATAAGCATATAACTATAAGCGTAATACTGCAGTATGAATGGATGATCACACAACGAATTTATTGCTTTTTTTACATGGATGCTTTACAATTTCATATTGGAAAGAAAATCACATTATCTTTGTAACATGGTGCAGAATGTCTGCAATTGATAAACACACACACACATAGGTACCATGTCGGTTTAGTTTGATGCTTGCACAGAAATGGAGAGGAATGACATAAAATGCAACCTTCGACTGGTTTATCTACTCTAGTGCACACAGGTGTACGTGCACATATGCACTGTTATTGCACCATAATGCACACCCATATGCTCACATACACCTATATACGTACACACATATTCAAGTAAGCATGTTTGCAAATGGCAGCGTATAGGCGATCAAATCACAATACCTACGAATACTTTAAAATTGTTGTGTGATATCTTGTATTATAAAACAATAAGCGAGGGAGATTTTTGAGCAACGGAGATACCAGGCAAATGAGATTCGACAGTACTTATTTTGTGTGTTTTGTAACTAAGAATTATTCTTGAGACACAAGATGACGAGTTATTTTGGCTTTAAATTCTCTCGGTCTTTGAGGGACTTCAATACTCAGGGGAAGTTTGTTCCACAGTAAGGCGCCTGATATGGACAGAGCCTTCTGCCCTAAGTGAGATGAACGATAGTGAAGTGAGTCAAACAAAAATTCAGGAGCGTAAATTTTTCCGCATGATGTGGAAGCTCCGAGGCTACCTGGGTTTTAATAGGTATATGGCCAAAATTTTTGATGCTTAGAAGGGTTTTGATCTGTTCCAGGGTTTTTGTTTCGTTAATTAAACTTCCTGTTCTTTTGTAGTCTACATTTTCTACTGGTCCACAAATTTTGTTTAACAATTCCTGCACCATGAAAGGGTTAAGTTTTGTGAGGTTGATGTGCTCATCAGTTGAAGAGAGAATGATGTGCCTAGTAGATTGAGGCATCATATCAGCATTTTCTGCCAGATTCAGATTAATTTTGGCCGATCTTTTTTCTACCACAGAGCTTTTTTTGAGTAGTTGCAGCTCTTCTTGATTGTTAGGAAAATTGTCTTGACTAGTTATGAATGAATTTTTATTTGACAGAACTCCTGAGGGATTTGATATCATTGAAAGAGACAGTTCATCAATTGAGGTATTGGATATTTCATGAATATTTCTTTTTTTAGTGTTATTGGCTTCAAAGGAAGCGTCTGGACTTTTTTCAAGCGTTCTTTTGGCTGCATGTGTACCTGCTGTTCGACTTGGATTTTCCTGAAATTTTCTTTGAAAGCCTGAGTCTTTTGGTTCAGCTTGGATGGACTGTGATCCAGTTACTGGGGTTGAGCTCCTAACATTACCAGAATTCTTTTTATTAGAGGCATTGCTTCCGTGTTTTCCTCTGACTGGCTGTGAGTGTGTGTGAGGTTTCTCTCTTTCTTTTTTAGGAGAACCTCCAGCTCCTTTGGAGTTTTTCCATTAGTCGGCATTGCAATTTTAAGTCTAGAGAGCACTTTTTGTAATTTTGTTGTTATGTTTGCTAGTTGTGACGCTTCTATGGGTTGTTGTAACTAAGAAAAAAATGTAATTATTATTTAGGTTGCTTTTCAACAGGGAGTGTGTTAAGTGCAGTTCAATGCTAGATGGTGCTGCTTAGAATCTACTCGGGCTATGGGCCAAAAGGCCCCAACAGAATAATTGATAGCACCTTAACTTGCCACAGTAAATGGTTATCAAAAACGAAACAAAAAGACTTCCGTTATAAAATTACTTGCCAGTTTCAAGTCAAAGATATAGTGATCAGCCACCACGTACTGTCCGCTCAGTATCATCACCACACAAACCTCGAACTCTCATCCAATCTCATATACAACATAATTGGAGCGATACGTGAAAGTGACCACCAAGATAGGATTGCCATAATTCTGTTAAGAGCATATAATAATTTATGTCACACAAGACTAACAAGAACATTTTAGGACGTGAATAATAGAAGAACACATAAAGTGTTCTATAAAGTTACCAAATTAGATAAAATTACGTTATTTTCTAAATATGATGCAAATGTCTTTAAGTGAAAAACATAAATAGATGCCACAACGGTCCTGTTTAATGCTATTACAAAAACGGAGAGAAAAAGCATAAAAATGTATCCTATAGGTGTAAAATTGAAATTGAATAGTGTTTGTTAATTCATGGAAGCAATAAAGATAAGAACTTTGTTGTGTGAATACACTTGTTACAGTTTACACGTACATTGACATATCAGCTTTGAATTTCATGAAATCGGGGAATAATATTATAGTTGCTTGAATTGAGGCAGAAATTCAAAATTATCATTTAGAACGAGCATTGACAAGAAAAGAATACACTTATGAAAAAAACACTTAGCTGATTGCTTATATGAGCACGCTTTAACCCAAACACCAAGTTTACAAGACAAATGTAAGTCAATTGATTAGAGATTTTTCTAGAATTGTTGTGGGTAAATGTATGAATGTACAAACATATACAAAAGTATGCATATATATATATATATATATATATATATATATATACACACACACACATGCATACAGATACCAGGATGCAAGCATGAAAATTAGGAAAATTACAAGTTTTGTTTTTCTACGTAAAAAATTTTAAAACACGGCTATTAGTTGATAAGCATCTTATTCGAACATATATTGGTGATCACACAATGAATTTAATTTTTTGCGAATGTTTTAAAAAAAGTGAAAATGACGAGTTAGGTTAGTGTTACAAGTTGCGAGTAAAAAAGGGCGATATTTATAGTTCATATGCTAGTTGCTAGTTCAGTGCACACAGATATGTGTGCTTACGCATACATAGATACACACACACACGGATACCAGTATACAAGCATGAATGATAGGAAAATTCCAAGTTTTGTTTTTCGAATTAAAAACGTATTTCTAACATAACGGTCAGTAGTTGATAAGCATTTTAGTGAAACATATATGGGTGATCATGCAACAAATTTATGTTTTTTGTGAGTGCTGTACAATAGTAAAGAGAGATGACGTGTTAGGTAATGTTGCAAGTGTAGAGTGAACAGAAAAAAACGGTATTTCTCGCCCAACGTCTAGTTACCAGTTTAGTGCACAAATATATGTATATGTTCAATGACACACATGAACATACACAGTATTCATAGCTCATATACTAAATGCTAATCCAGTGCATACTGATATATGCGCACATATGCACACCCATATGCACACATACACCCATTTACGTACACACATATACTCGTACAGGTACGCATGTTTGCAAATCCCAACGTATAAGCGATCAAATCATAATACCTACGAATACTTCAAAACTGTTATGTAATGTGTTGAATTATAAAACAATGAGCAAGGGAGATTATTCAGCAATGGAGATATTGAGCAAATGAGATTCGTAAATACTTATTTAGTATGTTCTGTTTCTAAGAATTATTGTTGAGACGTAAAATGACGACCTATTTTAGTTTTGAATTCTCTCAGTCTTTGAGGGATTTTGATACTCAGGGGAAGTTTGTTCCACAATAAGGCGGCTGATATTGACAGAGCCTTCTGCCCTAGGTGAGATGAATGATGGTAGACTATGACATTATTGTTTCTGTTCGGCTTTAGGTTGGCTACAGTGGGTGAATGGAAACGCACTATCTCAGCATTGCTCTGTGGAAGATATAACGAGGTGAATACGTGGCACGGTGAAAAATATTTAAGCTCGATGAGGTATTTGCTAACGTTCATCGATCGCGCTACCAGATAGATTGAGGCTGTTCCTCTGTCTGAAATGACCACAGCCTCCGTTGCAATCGCCTTTCTTGCTGGCTGGGTATTGCGCTTTGGGGTACCTCGGTATGTGGTTACGGACGGGGGAACTCAATTTGAGGCTGAAATGTTCTCAAATTGTCTAATCTCATCGGATTCCAGAAATTATTCACTACATCGTATCACTCTTAAAGCAACGGTTTGATTGAGCGAGCTCATCGGACCATCAAAACGGCAATCGTTGTAAGAAAGCAGTCGTAATTCGATGCGTTACCAATCGTTCTTCTTGCAATTAGAACCGTACCTAACGAGTCAAACTTCTCGCCATTCACAGCAGTACCAGGCGCTTCATTTCTGCTCCCTCAGCCAATTATTGAAAGAACGAAACGGAAACTTTCAACGACACAAAAATTGGTCTGCTAGCAAAAGGTATGCGAAATTTAGACCTCTCGACATTGTTGCCTTCTACGCTCTACGGGAAACTTAAAACTCTCTTACCACCTGCTCTGAAGACGTAGTCACGTGTGGAAGCGTGTAAACAGAGTTAGACGGATGCTCGAAGCCCCGTACTCTGGACCGTATCCTGTGCTCTAGCGTTTTGACAAATACTTCATGTTGACCCTACCTACCATCAGGTGCCGATGAATCTGTCTCCATTGATGGGCTAAAGCCAGTACACGCACAAACGCCAGTGCCGCACATGGCCGAAACTCCTGCAGCAAGCAATGAAGAAACTGAACTGGAGAATTACCGCTGGCAGGCCGCAACCACGGTATACATAGGAAAGTAAGATCATTCAAGTGTTTCCGTGGAAGAGCCCTGGGGCACGGTATTCATAAGAAGGTAAGATCATTCAAGTGCTTCCGTCGAAGAGCCCTGGGGTCGGTGACGTCACGGGCCCAGAACGAATAGCAACACAGATAAAGAGAGATGCGCCACCTGGCGACAATATGTGACAATATCGAGTCAGCTGTACGACAACTTGGACAACAACAACGCGATCAGTTTGTCGGCGTTGGTATCAGCAAGAATGGCGCCTACAATTAGAACGAAAAAATTTTCTTTCTTCAATTGTGAAAATAATTCTAGAGATCATCCTAATATCAAGTACTTCCATTATCCCCATGCAAATTTTAAAAAGTGGATAAGAGCAAGTGGAAATGAAATTTGTGGAGAATCCACACAAATAGGTTCAATGGTAAACAGGGAATGACAGCAAAAAAGTTTATTGAACGCTGCCAGTAGCAGTAAATTTAGATGATACGAACCATTCAATAGGCCGAACATCAGGATCGTAGGTTCACGAGCCAGGAGCAAGAATTAATCAACTAGGACAAATCTTAGGACTAATGCCTACTCAGCGTATAAGATTACAAAACTACATTAACTCTAATTAACAATAACAAAATTCAGGAACGAAGGATCTAGGGTTAACCTAGATAAATGAAAGAAAGGCGATCCCTATAAATTAACAAAAATTGCGACTCCTAGCATGGTGGCTAAAACGCAGCTGCACAGTTTCCACTACGAAGGCGCGAAACCATGCATTCTTCAGCGGCGATCCTAATCAGCTTGCGGCGTGGCCCTCCAGAGGACTGGCCGTTCGCCCAACAGGCAAAATTCAAGCCGCACGGCCCCGAGAATCTCCTGTAGTTTAACGCAGCTCAGTAGGCCGATCAACAGCCAGGGTAGCCAGCACTGCACAACTGAAATGACAGCCTCCTCTGAGATCGCAGCGCAGATTTAAAACCAGCTGTCCCGCATCGTTCCCGGTAGAGCAGCCTCAAGCTGGGCTTTTGGAGCCCGAAGACGCAGATACTAGAAAAATGAAACAAATGAATCAAAGCAATGAAGAAATCAATGGAGTAAGAAGTTATTCATAATGATTTTGCAGCAAACAGGAACATTATAGCAGGACTATTTCATAGGCTAACCTGAGTTTAATTATGCCTCAGTGTGGAAGCCACTCGTAGAGTTAGAAAGATGGTAAACGTGAAGAAAAAGGTGCAAGCAAAGATCAAGTTTAGGAAATAGAATTAGGTTTAAGAGTCAATAGTACTACCCGGAGAGTTAGACAGCTGGTAAGCCGTCTTTCAGTTAGGCTCCAGGTAGGTTAATTAAGTTAAGGAAAAAGGTTAAGGGCCCATTCCAAGCAAGCTCGAAATAGATTTAGGTTATAAGAATTTAAGATATCATAGTATTAAGATATCGAAGATATTAAGGTTCAAGGTTTTAATAATTCGAGAAATTTAAGGTAGCTTAACAAGATCACTCACACTCACAGTCATACAATTAACAATGGCAAGGTTATCTATCAGAGCAATAGGACAAAGGTGATTAATTCATAAGAAATAGAAGCAAAGATGGCTTCAGGAAATAGAGAGAATAGGTGAAGAAGCGATCCACCGGGACACGCGCTTGAGGACGTGCCACGGCTGAACACCGAGCGTCGGCACCCACGACTGCGGAACGCCTTTACTCTCGGGATTGATAACCGCTGAGATCGCGACTAAAGGTCACCGCCATAGCTAGGAAGTCGCAACTTAAATAAAGGAACAAAAAAGCAGGAGATACCAAACGGGTACCACTGCAACAAAAGGGATCAACCCAAAGTATCAATAGGCAGAAATGAAGCACTACTGACTCGCCGTAAAGCAGCTCCCACCTCACCTGGCCCGAGCCAAGCTGCAAAGGGCCTAAGTTTTAACTGCTAAGTATCTCTCAGGGCAATGGGGAATGTCAGAATTCTCCATGAATTTTAGGCTCAATTAAGGAATCTAATTGGTGCAAACATTATTTTGTGTAGCTGCCATTTTCGAAAAACATTACAGAAGAAGCCTTTCACCGTTCAAAACAAAAGTTTTTCATGAAAACGGTGTTTTTCCATTGCTTTATAATGACATGAATTTGAGTATTGGAGGTAAGATATACGATTGTCATCATGTGTAAATCTAGTACGAATTTATCAGTGTGTTTCCAATCTGTGAATAGGCTGATGGTAGTAAAATTTTGGTGATAGCCTTCGTGATACGTTGAGATCCTGTAGAAGAATAATTAAAGAGGTAAATTCATTTCGAGAAGAGTAATTAAAATCGATAGCATCAAATATTTTTGGTAAATCTATATGAATGGTGCGAATTGGAATGGATGTTTTTTGTTCATAATTTTTGACAATTTTTACTAGCTGGAAGGCTAATTAGGGATTATTATATAATTTGTAAGTGGGGTTTGAATAATTTCTACAGATTGTAAAACTTATTCTGATAAAATTCTTCTCAAGTGTCACGAGAAATAGGCCCTTCACCTCCTTGTTAAAATTTCATTAACAGGAAGATCCGGCTCTCGGAATTAAGGAATGGCACACCTCCAAAGAATATATATACGACACAATATTAAAGAATAATAATCGGAAATTACAGTACATATACTAAAAAAGAAAAGGTACTCACCGACGAAAGCTGACCCACTTACAACGCGTTTCTGTGCGCATCTGAACTGCCGGAAGGCCTATTGCGAGGGGATGTATTAATACTGCTTCTAATATTGTGGGGCATAATACACAGGATAAACTATGCTTAACATTTATTATTTTCCAGCGAAACGTCATACAAGCATTACTGAGCGTACACACAATGCATGGTGTTAGGAATGATGCCAATTAAGTAATGGAATCAAATAGCATACGTCAAATGACTTGCATAACATAAATTATACTGAAATATTGGCTAGCCGGCCGCCGCTAAGTTTACAAGAGTTACACATGAGAATTCATCTATCTTGTCCTATTTCTATCTCAGTTAATTCCAGCAGCACAGTGGGCAATGGTCACTTCAACCACGAACATTTGTCCGCGACTCGCTTCAGTTCAAAGGCCTGTCTTATTCACTGTTCAGAAAATGTCTAGTGATGACGTTATTTTGCT
Source organism: Morinoia aosen (assembly GCA_030386875.1). Taxonomy (NCBI): domain Eukaryota; kingdom Metazoa; phylum Arthropoda; class Malacostraca; order Amphipoda; family Talitridae; genus Morinoia; species Morinoia aosen. Next base: position 39,753,502 of record CM059579.1, on the reverse strand, counting down.
TATTCCGCTTCAGTATATTCACGCGTCGATTTCCTTTCATTCGAGCTGATCACTCATCAGACATATGACTCCGCCCCACCTGGCAAGACAAAATATTAACTTATTATTTATGATAGCACCCATTAAGCTCCCTCAAACCATTTCAATTTTTGCATTACTGTATGTCAATAAATTTTAGACAATTTTATAAAAAAAATCATCTTTTCCCAAGAAACGGCTTCACTCTTACCCTCCCCAGAGACGTTGCGCTAAAGTGTTCCATTAAATGATTCCCACGCTGCAAGTTTAATTTGCTCTTCTGCAAGTAAAACGAGAAAATATATGAATTTCATGATCATATTTTGGCGTGAAACTTAGTATAATTTTCGATATATCCAATAACCATTTTTCATTATATCTTTGAGCACGTTTGTTACAGCGAACACACCCGCGTTTTATCTCTTATACTTCGCGTCGCGGCGGTTGGAGAACTGACTTTTGTTCGTTTCGCCGCCTAGCCTATTTCCTGAGGGTTGCCCTCTGTACTCATTTCGCCCAATCAGACTTCGAACTTCGAAGCGGCCCGCCTACCCCTTCCCTGTGCTATGTCTTGGTACCCTTGCTTCCCACGTCCAAGCTCCTTCGAAAACGACCGTTGGCTTGCCGTCTCTATCGGCCTGAGTGTCTCGATTTATGTGTGAATATAAGGCGGCTTTGTTTTGCACATGGGTAGGCATTTTTCCGACCGTCTCAAGTTTCCCAAGGGCTCGCCCTAATGAAAGATTTGCCAACACCACAAAATAGACCCCTCCAGAAACAACACACAATGTAAACAGACATCTTTTTGGGCTCTCGCATCTTATCGCGGCCTCCTAACATTGCTGAGTTAAACATACGGCATAAAAACATACATTTTGAAGCGACCCTCCCGTGCTGCTGGGATTTTCTGAGTTAACAGATTCTCGACAGATCCGCCGTCCTATAGTTAAAAAAAATTGGCCTGACAAATTTTTTTTTGAATTAGCTTTCAGCTATTTATTGAATAATGATTACTGCAGTCTGAAGCCAACATAAGCAACACATGGTAAATTCTACTTAAGCACATTATATTCTAAAATTAATTCCGCAACCAACAGGATACATTACAGTTAAGAATCTTATTCATTACAATTGGCACGGCCTGATATATTGTGTTGTGTTCCACCGAACTGAAGTACATCATAAATCTTTTGAGTGTTCACCCCTAATAACATTCACAAAGTATTACGGTTACATCTCCTACATTCTCAAACATCCTACAGTATTGATGACTTTATGTCTCGTAGATTTCGATTCACGCTTACATGTTCTGTTGTCCAAGTCCTTCACGCTGTTGTTGACGATTCGATGTTTACTCCTTTGGTATAGCTGACGGAATTTGCTTTTCTTCCATGCCTCTCTTTTGGCATTTTATAGCTTCACCCACGCCTTGATGGAAGGTAACTCAATTTCAGGATTAACTATTGCGAGCCCAATATCCAGACTCGTATAAAATTTCTATACACCACATTACTGCACGATTGCGTTCTGTAAGATGGACCATTATTACGATTCAAATTACCACCAAATTATGTTAAGTGCAATGTTTCACATATATTTTATGACGTTTATTCAAACTCAAACTTTTAATCGGCAGATTACTCATGAACGTCGATTCGTTGATCAGGCAAATCGGTGCGTCAGTAAGTTATATTGATCTGTCGGTAAATACGAGTCGAAGCGTCGGTAAATTTTATTCACTACAGTTTCCCTTCGCAATAAGGTCCTGAATCCCACGAGGTAATCCTGAAGAATCCGAGGTATATCCGGCGATGGTATCCTGTATGCGCGGTGGGATCCTGTATAATTCCTCTCAGTATTCCTTGATTTCGACGTAGAATCTCAGTGTTCCTTGACATCGACGTAGAAATTCTGGTAGACAGGAAATAATATTTTATTTTCTCCGAGTGAACATTCTTATTTATGCGAGAATTTCGCGGGTTAATATTCTTTGAAGACCGTACGTATCATTCAAAGGCTATCCGACGTGATCTCTTTTAATTTTTTATTTCACGTATAAATAGAGATGCCTAAAAATGCGGCTTCAATATTCCAATGTGATAATTTGCCTAGTAAAAATTCACAGGAAACTTGCATTCGAATTTCAGGAATGCCTCAACAGGCATAAATGTTACGACGCAAATTCCAAATACTCAAGTAAATATCAACACTCAATCATATAAAAGCATTATTATTGTTTCATTTGAGTGCCCACTGTATAAAAGCATTTTTGAACGCTATTACATTAAGGTACCCTAGACTATTATCTTCATCATTTTCGCTTCTCCTTCCTTCCTCATCCTGGTACTGCGGCGCTCTGTGGTGCTTTCCACTTCGAAGTGTCGAGTGCTGCTAATTAGTCGAGAAATCCTTCCTGGCTCTGCCGTTCACTAACGATGTCCTCTTCACAGCCTGACCACGGGCGAGTTAAGCAATTACTGGTGTCCTCCGCATTCTTCTGAACATGGTGCGCAATCTCTGGCTGCAGCTCAACCGCAAGCGGCTCTGAGCTAATTACTTGTGCCTTCGGCATTCTTCAGAACATGGTGCAAATTTCCAGCCGTACATACATCTTTCGTCTTTTCCCAATGCAACGCTTGAGTTTGTTCTACAATCAAATACTTCCAATCCAAGTGCGGTGTATCCCCTATGTTATACAGTTGTTATCTGTTCGTTGTTCTTGTAAATAATTACTTATATTTCACGTGATTTTTCCTTAATTTGCTGCTTATACGAGACGCATTCGTGTTATGCAATTGTTCTGGCCTGTTTTGTGCTGAAGTACATACTACGCTGATCTACCAAGAAATTAATTACTTAAGTCTGAAGAAAAGAAACACACTATTGTCTACAGCAAGAATGAATACGCTACTTTTAATATAATGCCAAACATATTTTCCCCGTTACGAAATGAACGGTCTAAAGGTATTGATAAAATCAGCAAGTCTGAGATAACCTCAGCCTAAGAACTTCTGATGAAACTTAATTCATTCGCTAGAGCTGTTTCGTATGAAGCGCGCACGCTTCACGAGAAGCTGGCGAGAAATATAAGCATCCTACAAAGGAAACAAAGTACTCCTCTTGAGAAACACACGAAGTTAACCTAATAAACGCTCAATTTCCCTTTACTTAGCAAGAGAGAAAAATGAGAACTAAGCATAGTATAAGATTAGATCACTCAACCAGATTTTTCGTCCAGACGAAATTTCTTGTGAGCAAAGAAAGTTGGAGTTACATAACCTAGAGCATATTCCTATTGAACGAAGCATCACACTCTAGTGAGTGGGATTAGATTTAATTACAGCTAGAATAACACAATTCTACTAAAGAACACACTTAGATTAAAGCAGTACAGCGCTAAAAAACTCACTCCTACGCAAGAGCTTTTTTCTGAAATTCAACACACAAGAGCACATCCCGCAAAGTTAAGGTGACGCATGATCTCAGTCCACTGCAGTTCGTATCTAAGTGGTGATTCACCTAGACCTTGAACGTAGATTGTAGCTTCGCCGCTCTTTGAACGCAGCTCTCTCGTTTGCGGTGTTTTCTGTCCTCAGGTCTTCATCTTCACTATCGACTGTTTCATATCCGTTTCCATTCCCTGCTTCAGCTGCGACGTGCGACGTGCCGGGAAAGGCCTCGCCCCGTAGGTAAGCAACTTTCAATCTATCCAAGTGAACCCTTTCTTGTCGGTTACTATATAGTGCTTTAATGGTCGCATTTGTGGCATTCCTTTTAAGGACACGAAAAGGGCCTATCCAGTCTGTAGGCCACGCGTTTGCAGCTTCGGCTTTTCCTTTCAGATTGTGTAATAAAACATTATTTCCGCTCTCCACCTGGTTGTTTTTCACACCTCTTTCCTTCATTTGCACCGACTTGTCGTGTGACGCCTTGGACTTGGCCTTCACCACTTTGAACGCATTGTGAAGTCGGGCGCTCACCTCTGCACTGTAGTTGTCCCCAAGAGAATAATCCATGCGAGGTGTTTTCAGCCAGTCAACAACAGGAATTTCAGCGTCCCTACCAAAAAATAAATAATACGGAATTTCTTCAATTACACTTTGATAACTTGTGTTCAGCGCCAAGCACGTCCAAGAAAGTGCATCCGGCCATGATGATTGGTCGTTGGCAGCAAGATGTGACAAAATAGTCTTGATATTCTGATTCTGCCGTTCCGTCATTCCGTTTGATTGGGGATGATATGCTGAAGTGTTGTAGTATTTTATTTTCAATTTTTCACACACATTTCTGAATAAAGCAGACGTGAACTCGGTGCCCCTGTCTGAGATGAGCGTCTTCGCTGGGCCGTACGTAGTAACGAATTTAGTCAACGCTTTCGTTACTTCCTCAGTTGTCTTGCTTCTGAGCGGAAACGCTGCAACATATCTACTGAAGTGATCGACCACGGTCAGGATGTATTTGTGGCCCTCATTCGACACTGGCATTTCGATTAAATCAACGCCTATTCTGTCGAGAGACTTGTCAATTTCAGGGAATGAACCCATGCTTACACAAATGCGATTGTTGATCTTACGTTTCTCACATTGCACGCACGAATCGACGTACTAGTTAACGTCACGCGCCATGTTAATCCAGTACCCGAACTCCATGAGCTTTTTCCACGTTTTGGCACGACCTTGGTGTGCACCGATTGTGCTATCATGTGCTAACGTTATCGCTGCTTCTCTCAGGGCGTCTGGCACAACGATCAAGTGCCTTGTTCTATTAGGCTTTCGTTGCGTCTTTCTGAAATACAATATACCTCCGTCGGTGAAGATTTCGGATTTCAGAGCAAGACTTGGAGCGTCCCCTAATTTGTCACCTTCAAGATACCTCAGTACAGGCCCCCAAACAGGATCCTTCAATTGCTCTGTTCTCACGTTTTCTTTCTGCAAACTACTTTCCGCCTCTTGTACATTGGGCGCTTCATTTATCATCGTCGTGACGAACACTGTTTTAGGTGCTTCGTCGTCTGGATTTTCTTCTCCGTTGTCGTTCGCAATATTTCTCGACAATGCGTCGGGCACCACGTTCTGAGCTCCTGGCCGATAAATCACCTCAAAATCATATTGAGAGAGTGTTAGGGCCCATCTCATAATTCTGTTGTTCATGGTGTTTTTACCTTTGAACAAATATTTGAGAGCCGTGTGATCAGTAATTACAACAAATTTATTACCGTACAGGTAAGGTGAAAAGTGATTCACAGCCGCTACTACTGCTAATCCTTCACGTTCAGTGATTGAATAACGTTTTTCAGCATCATTGAATCTTTTGCTGAAGTATCCAATCGGTTGTTCCTTCCCATTACATTTCTGTGCCAGGACCGCGCCAGAGCCCTCATTTGAGGCATCACAGCTCAAGGAATACGTCTCATTTAGAGAAGGCTTCTTCAGAACTGGAGCTTCTATCATGAGCTGCTTAAGTTTACAGAAGGCTTGCTCGTGTTCTTCCTCCCACTTGAACCTTGCCCCCTTTTTAGTCAGCGCATTAAGGGGTGCAGCTGTTGAAGCGAAATGCGGAATGAACCGCCGATAGAAGTTGAGTGCTGCGACGAAGGACCGGACTTTGCGTGCGGTCGTCGGTCTAGAGTAATTCTGCATCGCGTCCACGTTCTTGGGATCTGGAATAAGTCCCTCACGACTGATGTAACATCCTAGGTACTTCACTTGTTTTGGCGCAAATTTGCACTTGTCTAAGCCTATTTTTACTCCGGCACATTGAAACTCGTGCAACACTTCCCTTAAATTTTCTAGATGACTCTCAAAAGTCATAGAGCTGACGCACACATCGTCCAAGTAAATGGCGGCGAATTTTCCAAGTTGCCTCTTCAGAACATGACAAATCACTCTCTGGTACACTGATGTTGAGCACTTGAGTCCCATAGGTAGCCTAGAGAACTCGAAGTTGCCTTTTCGAGTCTGAAATGCCGTGTACTGCTTACTTTCTTCATCTAGCTCAATTTGATGGAAGGCTGATTTTGCATCGACAATCGAGTAATACTCTTTGCCAGCTACCTCTTCCAGTGTCCCTACAATGTGGGGAATTGGATAATGTTCGTTTATTACCCGCATGTTTACAGCTCGCAAATCAAGGCAAACTCTGTGCCCCCCCCCCCCCAGGCTTCTTTACGAGTACGAGGGGGTTCTTCCAAGCACTTGTGCTCTCTTGCACAACTCCACTTTCAATCATTTCCGAGACCTTTTTATCAATAATTTCTTGGCTGGTGTACGGAATACGCCAACCTTTTGCTTGAATTGGCCTGTAATCACTCAGCAAAATTTTGTATTTTACTCCTTTAACAAGGCCAATGTCCATCTCGTCTGCACTAATTGTCTTGTGATATTCCTTCAGCAGGTTTCTGACTTGTTCTTGTTTTTCAGCATCCAAGTGACTGAGGTCAAGCTCATCAATTTGCTGAACGCGCTTCTCTCTGCGGAGATTTTCTGCTTCGCTGTTTTCCGCATTGTTTTCTTCTGCAGTTGCATCTTCATTCGAGATTTCGTGGCATGTTGCAATTATTGCTCCTTCAGTCAGAGCGATTTCTTCGGCAAAAGGGTTAAGTACAGGCATCAAAACATACCCGTTTTGTACCTTTGCAGCGGTGGCTCCGACGTTAGGCGCCCACTTAATTCTAGGCTCTAAAATTACTTCCTTCCCATCAAACTTGCCATCTGCTCGACACTTCACCATGGTTTGTGCGCGAGGCTTTACTGTAATGTCCTCAGCCAGAGTGAATGATGTTTCTTCCCGCGTTACGCACAGAATTTTCGGAGAAGCGTGTCCTGGTGCTGAAAACATGTTCACGTGAGTACCAAAGAATGATGCCCTACGTTTTCCGAAGTCTAGCTTTGCGTTGACTTTGTGCATTACTTCCACTCCTATTAGCTGGTCTCCTGGAAATGCATTTTCCTTCACAACAAAGCATCTCTGTACAATTTTCTGACCGTTAACTTTGATTGGCACATTAATCTTTCCCAGCACCGGTACGGGTTCCTCTCCAATTGTTTTTAATGCAGTCGATGTTCCTTTCACACTAGCATTTTTAATCCCCGCAACCACACGCTCTTTCACCAAGCATATATTTGCTCCTGTATCAAGAAGTGCGGTTACAGGTGCACCATTCACTTGGAGTATTACGCTGGGATTTATTATCGGAGCTAACGGTCTCCTATTCCGTTTTTTGGCTGTCCTGCAAAATGTTGCACTCTGCAATTAGCTCTTAGGTGCCCAAATTTTCCACAGTTGACGCACGGCGGTGGCACTGCTCTATACTGTGCTAAGTCCACTGCAGGTGCAGGTGGTACTTCCGGATGCGGCTGTGGTTCTCTTGCGTGGAAAATTTGGTGCTGATGACTCCTAAGTCTGCCTTTTTCGCTCCAGTGGGGTGCTTCATAATTTCCTCTTCGATGATAAGGAGAGTGTCGTATCTGTCTGTTCCTTTCCCTCCAGGGTGGCACTTCATGGCGGTAGCCTCTTGGCCGTTGTGGTGAATGCCGCACCGTGTGGCCGACACGTGCAGTCTCATGCTGTGGCCTCCTCTCGCTTCGCTGCGCTCTTTCTCTCTCCGGTTCCCTCTTCTCTGTCGTTTCCCTTGGTACTGGTACTATCCGTCGATTTTCCACTTCGATTGCCATGTCCCTCAATTCTTGTACTGTCGTAGGTCGCGCATCACTTCGAAAGGGTCTCGTGATGTTATCCCTTAATCCGAGCCACATCAAATCTACAAGGACTCGTTCCGGATGTTCCAGATAATTCTCGTTGTACAGCCTTTCCAGGCGCGTCAGGTACTCTGAAACTCCCTCTCGGCTTGTTTGCTGCTTGGTCACTATTTCAAACAGCGCTTGAGTCGGATGTTCTACTTGGTCGGCGTAGGAGCGCAGCCATCTTTCTGCTTCTCGTAGTTTCGTTAGTGTACCAATTATTTTATTACATTCCTTTGCTCCTTGTGGACCTAGGCATAGGAAGAAGGCATTCACCTGCTCGCTGTTATTCAGATTGTCAGTCAAAAACTTCAACCTTGCCATATGTTCCCCTACATCGTCGCCCCTCCGGAATTTGGCCCCCATGGCTCCCACGCAACTGGTTACCACGGGCATGTTAACGGCTTCCTCTTCGGGCTGTGGTGGCGTTGCTGGCGCATTTCTGCGGTCGTTGTTCCTTCTCCCGCGCGCAGGCATAGCGTCGATCTTCTTCAATTCACTTTTTCAAAATCTCAAAATTTTGCGATCACTCAAATAATTTTAAAACTTACTCACTGTGGAATTTCACTGAAACTTTGAATTAATCGTGTGAGCACACTAGAATTTTCTCACTGAAACTTATCACTTTTATAAACACTTTCACTTTCTTTATCTATATAGCAGTGTGCTTGCTGGCTTCTCACACCGGAACACAGAAAATCATCACTACGAGTTATGTACCTCTACTGAATTTCTGTACGTTTTGCACATGAAATAACCACGCAAAAAAAAACAATGCAACTGCTATACTACACTCCCAAAATTCACAAAATTACAAAGCGATCGTGTTGATTTCACCAAATTGTGATGTCACGAGAAATGGGCCCTTCACCTCCTTGTTAACATTTCATTAACAGGAAGATCCGGCTCTCGGAATTGAGGAATGGCACACCTCCAAAGAATATATATACGACACAATATTAAAGAATAATAATCGGAAATTACAGTACATATACTAAAAAAGAAAAGGTACTCACCGACGAAAGCTGACCCACTTACAACGCGTTTCTGTGCGCATCTGAACTGCCGGAAGGCCTATTGCGAGGGGATGTATTAATACTGCTTCTAATATTGTGGGGCATAATACACAGGATAAACTATGCTTAACATTTATAATTTTCCAGCGAAACGTCATACAAGCATTACTGAGCGTACACACAATGCATGGTGTTAGGAATGATGACAATTAAGTAATGGAATCAAATAGCATACGTCAAATGACTTGCATAACATAAATTATACTGAAATATTGGCTAGCCGGCCGCCGCTAAGTTTACAAGAGTTACACATGAGAATTCATCTATCTTGTCCTATTTCTATCTCAGTTAATTCCAGCAGCACAGTGGGCAATGGTCACTTCAACCACGAACATTCGTCCGCGACTCGCTTCAGTTCAAAGGCCTGTCTTATTCACTGTTCAGAAAATGTCTAGTGATGACGTTATCTTGCTTATTCCGCTTCAGTATATTCACGCGTCGATTTCCTTTCATTCGAGCTGATCACTCATCAGACATATGACTCCGCCCCACCTGGCAAGACAAAATTTTAACTTATTAATTATGATAGCACCCATTAAGCTCCCTCAAACCATTTCAATTTTTGCATTACTGTATGACAATAAATTTCAGACAATTTTATAAAAAAATCATCTTTTCCCAAGAAACGGCTTCACTCTTACCCTCCCCAGAGACGTTGCGCTTAAGTGTTCCATTAAATGATTCCCACGCTGCAAGTTTAATTTGCTCTTCTGCAAGTAAAACGAGAAAATATATGAATTTCATGATCACATTTTGGCGTGAAACTTAGTATAATTTTCGATATATCCAATAACCATTTTTCATTTTATCTTTGAGCACGTTTGTTACAGCGAACACATCCGCGTTTTATTTCTTATACTTCGCGTCGCGGCGTCGGTTGGAGAACTGACTTTTGTTCGTTTCGCCGCCTAGCCTATTTCCTGAGGGTTGTCCTCTGTACTCATTTCGCCCAATCAGACCCTTCGAACTTCGAAGCGGCCCGCCTACCCCTTCCCTGTGCTATGTCTTGGTACCCTTGCTTCCCACGTCCAAGCTCCTTCGAAAACGACCGTGGGCTTGCCGTCTCTATCGGCCTGAGTGTCTCGATTTATGTGTGACTATAAGGCGGCTTTGTTTTGCACATGGGTAGGCATTTTTCCGACCGTCTCAAGTTTCCCAAGGGCTCGCCCTAATGAAAGATTTGCCAACACCACAAAATAGACCCCTCCAGAAACAACACACAATGTAAACAGACATCTTTTTGGGCTCTCGCATCTTATCGCGGCCTCCTAACATTGCTGAGTTAAACATACGGCATAAAAACATACATGTTGAAGCGACCCTCCCGTGCTGCTGGGATTTTCTGAGTTAACAGATTCTCGACACAAGGTGCTACAATAAAATGGTTAGGTATAAATTTTTACCATTGAACTTACAAACATGTCAAACATCTTTAAATGAGTACTTCAACTGAAATAAAATGCTCTGTTTTCTGGTTCTATTTTAGTGTTGTTGCCCATGTTCAGTTATGTTTAAAGTATATATCTTTTGAAAATTTACCCTTTGCATTAATACCCTTGGCATTAATACATTTTGGCGTTAATATTGGTTTTGGTGCAATGAAACTTGAAATCACTGCCGTACCAAACATAACTACACTCGCGAGCAAAAGTTTGGAATCACTTTCTTGAAATTGGTTCCGCACGATTTTGAGCACTAAACATTTTTTCAATAACCATAAAAATTACATCCTTTTAAAGTTTCAACTCTTAACTTCGAATTGATACCAAATTCATTCAAAACAAGTCAGTATTTCGATAGCTTTCCCGGATCAAGTGAAGGCGTAACGGAAAAGACGTGCTTCAATTCTTAGATACGTCGCGAGTAGCGACCTATTGACCCCCTATAAAAGCACCTGTTATCAGATTTGATTTCTCAGTCCACCTTCACACGTTGATCGGTACACATCTCCGGTACTTTTGACCCTTTCCTTGAACGACAATGGAGACAACTCCTACAGAAGCAGCACAAATCGTAGCCCTATTGCAAGATTGGCTCAGCCAGCGAGTTGTCGCTCGTCGGCTCCACATAAGCCAGTCATGTGTTTCGAAAGTTTACAAACGCTTTCGGGAGACTGGTGGCTTTATCCCGAGACCAAGATCTGGACGACACCGGTGCACCTCGGAGAGGGATGACCGTTTAATCGTATCAACCTCTCTCCGAAATCGGCATTTGACTGGCGTCGACGTTCAACAGGAGCTCCGAGATGTTCGTGGGGTAGCTGCCAGCGAGTGGACAGTTCGTCGACGACTCAAGCAAGCGAACTTGACTCCAAAAAGGCCTGCCACAGTCCCGAAACTCACGACAGCTCACCGACAAGCACGCCTTCAATTTGCTCGCACCCATCTTGATTGGGAGGTTGAGCAATGGAGTCAAGTTCTGTTCTCCGACAGTGCAGGATGTGTTTGCACGGTAGCGACCGAAGAGGTCGGGTCTACAAGCGGCCTGGGGAGCGATTTGCGCAGTGCTGTTTCGCTGAAACAGTGGCTTATGGGGGCGGTTCTTTTATGATGTGGACCGGCATTTCCTTCGACGGTAAAACGGAGATTGTATTCATGCCTGGCGGGGGACTAGGAGTCGGTCTAACTTCAGACCGGTACATTTCCGATATTCTGCTGGAACATGTCGTTCCCTATGCGGGATATATTGGTAATTACTTCCTCCTTATGCACGATAACGCTCGTTGTCACACTGCCCGTGGCACAACTGAATACCTCGAAAAAGTCGATATCGCCACATTGGACTGGCCAGCGCTCAGCCTTGACTTGAATCCCATTGAGCACGTGTGGGATGAACTGAAGAGGAAGATTCGTTCCAGAACTCCTGCTCCTTCATGTCTGAATGAGCTGAAATTGGCTTTAATTGAGGAGTTGGTGTATTGGGTGCTCTAGCGGAATTCTATCTTCGCTTCGGCACGCAATTGAACGGTCTTCAATGGGACGCCCAAAGAAAAAGAGGTCTCTTCAGTTTTTTATTTCTTATCCCGTTGACTCCGTAAACTGGACAAACAGGTATAGGTCAGACTCGGACCAGCGATTGCATGACAAGAGAATACCTTATTTAAGATCATAGTCTACTGACCACTTAATGTATATAATACCGCCTAATAAAAAGAAACTCATACCTCGAATGTAGATGAGAAGTAGCTGACTAAGACACGAAGAGCAACTAAATAATGCTAGAACTAGGTATGATATTCTAATGACAGAAGAGCGATAAGAGAATAGCACCTAAGAGAGTAGCACTTAAGAGAGTAGCACTAAAGAGAGTAGCACTCAAGAGAATAGCACTCAAGGGAATAGCACTGAAGAGAATAGCACTTAAGAGAGCAGCACTTAAGAGAGCAGCACTTAAGAGAGCAGCACCTAAGAGAGTAGCACTCAAGGGAATAGCACTCAAGAGGATAGCACTTAAGAGAATAGCACCCAAGAGAACAGCACTCAAGAGAACAGTACTCAAGAAATAGCACTCAAGAAATAACACTTCAGAAAATAGCACTTAAGAGAATAGCACTGAGAGAACTGCACTAAGAGAACAGCAATGAATGGAAGGGATTAATAGTTGTCAGTCCAAACATAACACGACGAGAGGCCGTCGCAACAACTGAGAAGGAATAAGTCTCTCCGGCTAAAGAACACATTGGTGGATACATATTTAAAATACACACGTGGGATCAAAGGAGGGCAGTCTACTCACGCACTACTGTAATATCCAAGTCAGAATATTAAAGAGTTTTTTTACTTTTCAAATAAGAAATACACCCTTCATACTTGTGTTGAGCACACAATAATGCGAGTCTAATTTTATAAATTACACATGGAATTTTTTACTTATCTTCTCATTATAATTTTTGGGCTATTAAATATGTGCACTGTGGTCAGAGGAGGACAGCATATTGACACACCAATTTTAATTTTAGGTACTCGGCCTTCTCTGACTGTTTACATGATCAAAATGCTACAATACCACTGGTTGCGACCTTGATAGAACAACCTGACAACACCCTCAAATACTTACAGACGATGGGGGAAGGTCCCTCAAGTTAGAAACTTGGAATAGCCTATTTCAACATACAAAAGAAATGGCTACTTTGTTTTTCTTTACTCTACCTGTGGAAAGGGAAATATACGAAAGATTAGGTCTCTGATACAGGGGCAAGCTAAAATGATAACGGCGGACTAGTACTACCGCCAATCCAGCCGCAGAGTATCAGAATTTAAGTTGCAGCAGATCAGCCATTGTCAAATCCTACTGTCAAAAAAGACGGCTATCTCATGATCAGCCTAATACTGAAGAGGTTTAACACGACTCGCTAATTTTTAAATAACTTAATTTAAATACAGGGCAACAAGTACACATTGACCAACGTCGCCTTGAAAACACAAATCACATGGGCTAGTGGTCTCATGAATTTCTGTTTATACTTCCAGTATACTTTTGAAAATGCTTCAACTCTAGGCTTCTACCTTACTGACTGGCGCAACTTGCCCAGCACAGCTCATGAGTGAGGAGCCAACAAATATTTGATAAAAATATTTTATTTTTTATTAGTGAAATTTGAGTTATGCATGGTTAATTTGCATATTGCTAGTATATGTTATTTGCTAATTTACATCCCACGTTTTTATGCTAGAACACGTCACTTGTGATTGCTTAAACTGAAGTTCAATACCCAGCTAAAATTCAGAGTTAAAATCAATAAACAAGTCTCTAAAATTTACACATTCAGTGACCTGCTAAATACTGTTATTTCACAATCTGAGCTGTTAAATTCCTAGCATCACAATACAGCCTACTGTCTAGAGAAAGCACTAGAATAATCACAGCATCACAAAGGCTAGTCTGACTCAATGTAGGTGGTTTGCCGGCTGCCAGAAACATCCTCGAATGCTCTAGAAACCGGCTGTTCACCGCTGTCGAACACAAAGGTACGTGGTGGCGAATCGACAATATAGCTAGTTCTAGAACACGTAGTTAATAGTTTTCTGACACAATAATCACCACCAAAGTACACGGAAACTTAAAATTATCCGGGAAGGCGTTGTTTCCTCTATGCGCACTTTATTCAAATAACACGCTGCGTCAGTCTTGCGAACCAGCGCGGATCCGCAAAATGTTGCCGTATGGAGAAGTTCAAAATTCGCGTCTGGTAAGACGCGACAGTTGGAAGGTATCCCACAAGAATCAATTCAGAACTTGATCAGATCGATGAAAAATCGTCTTCGAGCAGTTATTAGGGCAAGGGGAGCGAACAAAAAGTATTGACACTTAATTTTAAGGCTAAATAAATTTTTTATTGATTATTTTTTGTTGTTTTATTCATTCCCATATTTCCTTGCTTTCCTACCTCCTTGATTTAATCCGGGATAGCTCCCGAACACTGGCACTCCCGAACACAGGCACTCCCATTCAAGCTCCCGAACACTGGCTTGATTTGAATGAATTTGGTATCAATTTAAAGTTAAGAGTTGAACCTGTAAAATGGTGTAATTTTTATGGTTTTTGAAAAAATATTTAGTGCTCTAAATCGCGCGGAACCAATTACAAGAAAGTGATTCCAAACTTTTGCTCGCGAGAGTAGTTTATTTGGAAAATCTTGAGGATTAACCGGGAATCGATTTTCAGCTTTTCGAGTCCTATACATAGTTAATTAGATCGAAATAAACTACTTTTCTTCTATACACTTTTTTCGTCAAATGATTATTTTACGAGTTAGCGCGGTAGGTTTAGTTTCGTCTTTGATGACGAGCGCGCTACAAGCGAAACTCCATTGCAGTGTTGCCATTCGCCGGGCTCGATGAATTACTTCCCGCTTCAAAACTTGAGTTGCGGGAAGTAATTTACCGCTATAACTCGTAAAATACTTATTTACGACGGAAAGTGCATGGAAGAAAACTTGTTTGTTTCGATCTAATTAATTATGTTTAGGCCCCGAAAAATCAAATATCGATTCCCGGCTAATCGTAAATATTTACCGTTTATTTTTGGTGTTAAATGTTGTCAATGATTTTAATAATTTCGTTGCCATAGATAGGTAATATGGTAGATTTTAAGACGTTTTACATGAATGACATTATGCTCGCAAATACTTAGCTTTTGAGTTATTTAACTTTGAAGTTGTAGGAACGGCGCTCATGAAATGTTTCCCATTATGCTATCTTCTTTCAATTACTGGCCTCGTAATAAACTGCTTTATATACCTTTCTCAGAAATGTTTTCAAATTCCAGGAAGTAGAGAAGCACCAATTTGAAGACGTTGTTTTGGCACTCTTCCACACAATTCTGCTGCACCGCTCCAATGGCAAATTCCACTACCAGGCAGACGACAGCTACCACTTCAAGGAGCTGGAATTTGAAGATTCATGCACGAATTTACAGCTAACTTATGTGAGTTCCAAGTTCTTTGTCAGGTTTGCTCCTCTTGTTCCTTATATTTTCTTCATTTTCAATAGTGTATGAATAAATGAAATTGTTGGGTCAATATGCAGTTTAAGGTATTCACGGAAATTAAAAATTCCGTTCCAAAGAATCACTAAACGAACACATTTAGAAACGTTTTACACATATGACATTCAGCTTGCTGATGCGTTATTTTTGAGTTATTTAACTTTGAAGTTATAGGAGCCGTGCTAATGAAATGACTTTTGCGCGCAAAAGGAGAGCGTTTTCTAACAATGCTGCAACTGCGCGGAGCGCGGGAAAAGTTATTGATATCGCAATATATGGCGTAATTTGTTATTACCCTACCTCGCGGAGCCTGAACCCACTTCTAGGGTCTTTAAGTTAATAACGCAATAAAGGTTATCACCCAAAAATACTAACGGACTGCAGTAGTGAATATTGAAATTGATATGCAGTTGACATCAGTTTCAATATGGCGGCCACCGTAGAACATTAGCGAAACCGTATGAGTGAATACCGTATAGATAAGTACTCACTATTCCAGTACCGCCAATATTTTTGGATGATGACCTTTATTGTGTTTTTAACTAAAACATCCTAGAAGTGGGTTCAGGCTCCGCGGGGTCGGCTAATAATAAATTACAAAGTACCCTAACTTACTCTAACAGCTCCAGCTCCAGCTCAAGCGCGCAACTGATTGGAAGTGCTATGGAACACGAAAATTTAAAAGTTGAATAACTCGAGAATAACGCATCAGTGAGCAGAATGTCATTCGTGTAAAACGTTTTTAAATGTGTTCCTTTAGTGATTCTTGGCAACGAAATTATTAAAATCGTTGACAACATTAAAATCAATTTGACCCTTTTTGTTACCATTATTTGAAATGTCAATCATTACGTACATCCATACATTGAAAATTTTTGACCTAGAAAATGATTGCTGATAAAAAAATTTTCATACATTTACTTTGGGTTTCTGTAAGGTTCGTTTGCCAACCATCTAAGGTGGTGGCATATTCTTTCAATTCTGGATATCTTTTAAAATAATGATTTAAATGCGAATTAAGAAATTAAAATTGTATTAGTTTAAATCAAGAAAACATTTTTTAAATCATTCAAATTGTAGACTTATACCCAATTTTCAACTAGTAAAAATGTTTTCATGACTTGACAATTAATAAATCTATAACGATATTATGAATGTGTTTAAATGTACTGAGTATACTATGTGAATTTCTTTTTAACTTGGATTCCTCTCTTCGATACACTCTCTTTTTTGTAGTAGTTAGTGAGGCTTAAACTAACTCATTATCTTAATCCTAATCTTTTAACTTAGCATATTTTAGGCCAAGTTTTTGATCTTAGTTAAACATGCTTGTTTAGAATTTATTTGAGAGAATCTGAATTATCATTACTTCAATCTAACCTATCTCACATCAGAGTTGTATTATGCGCAACTGATATTTTGCAAGCTCTGTTATCTTTTTATGAGGCATTGAGAAACAATCCTAACCTTACATAACCTATCTAATAAAACCATATATTACAACACAAAGGTTTTACTTGGAGGAACAATTCAAGAAATTGAATTTTACCGCATGCTTATGGAAATAGTTTAAATATTTCTTTCATTTACTGATTTAAAACCATGGTCCAATGGAAATTTGAGAAATATGAAAGTAAAATCAGGATATCAGCATGTTAATTACAGTTCCTGGGATTCATTTTTAAATTGGTTGATGAGTTAACTATTCAATATCTTGTGAAGAAAATGTATACTTTTGTCATTAACACATATATCATCTAAAATAATAATTATAGCTTATATCACTAATTATCTTTCAGGCTTTTTATACGATTAGCAACAGTGCATAAATGGTATATAAATAAAAGTTGTTGGGAAAAATTTAAAGTTACTTTGCAGTGGCAATCATATGATATGCCTGCTAAGGGCATAAAATGTTTTCCTCGTGTAAATATGTCATTTGAAAAATTTATTTATTCAAACCTGCCAAAAAATTATTAATTATCGCATCTTGAGATTATTATATGTGTAAAAACTTACACTGAATTTGCAAATGTCATTAGTTACTTCCTTCAGTCTTATGTATTTCGATATTAGATTATCATATTCCAAAACGCTTTTCCCAATAGAAAATATTATCGTTAAAATCTGGCGCTAAGAGCGTTCATTTTTCATTATAATTAATCTATCCATACTATAATAAGAGCCGCGTCCGTCGGTCGGTCGGTCTGTCCGAAGCCAGCCGAAAGTGCGTGATGAGCGTATCTGTGATACAAGCTCCATATTTTGACGGGCCGTGTTTACGCGGCCTCATAAACTCTCGAGAGATTGTATTTTTTAATTTCTTACGGCCTTTTTCTCATTTCGCCCTCTTTTTTATTTCAAGTAAAGGGGGTGGACTAGTAAAAATAAAACTTGAACCGTCCCTTTGCTACCTCGAAAATAACAGTCAAGCTAAGTATAATCGGACGAAAAAACCCGAAGAAAAATTAAATAAAACGGAAATAATGTTCGAAAAACGGAAAATGTACTAGCTTTTTGTTCTCTACGGAAATTTGAAGGGGAATCAAGTTACAGTCTAGGAACAACAACAAAAACCATCTCAGGCTTCACATGCTTTCGGTATTCTCTTCAACATTATACGTACAAGGGTACATTAGACAAATTGAAGATACTGTGATATCACATATGAGTAGTAAATATGCACAAAATTTTTGCACTTAGGAGTAAATGGAACAGTGGCCTAGTATGCTAATTTTATTTACTGAAATTTAGTTATTTCTGATTGTAAGTTCAGAGCTAACATTGCGCAGAGGAAGAAGAATAAAAAAACGCATATTTCCATCATACGAGAAATACAGGAGTACAAAGCAAACAAGGCGCACAATGGCCCTGTCAGGGGTTAATTATGTCAATAAGAGGCACCAAAGACATTTATTACATGGGATATTTTAGGCTTGGTAAGATGATTTAAAACTCATAAAAACTACATGAAAAAGAATGCCTCGGAAGTCCTCAACTATAAGTAAACAAAATGAAAGAAGACAAGACACGAATACGCTGTGTCCGAACTCGAATGAAAGACCTTCGTAAATGATTTCAAAGTAGCGAGAGAACGTTTTCCAAAAATAATTTATCAGAAATATAACACTACACTCGCATCTAGGAACATATAGACCAATATACACACAAAAATTAATTTCAAAACATTTTCATGTACGGATGGTACATATAAATACAGAAAATAGAAAATGAAAATGATAATAAAAACGAATTTCGTCCTGCTACGTAGAGCTGACGGCTGTGTTGTACAACAATCCTTTTCATGGCTTTGACTCAGATGAACTCTTTGAGCCAGTACTATTAGCGTAAATAAGAAATAGCATACAAATTTTTTGTTTTGTTATAATGAATATTATATTCTTTCCGAGCTCACCACTTAGCATACCAGATGATGCGTCAGTGCGAAAAATTGTCCCAAATCCCGACTGTAGACCTTATAGTTCTAGACGCAAAATAAATTAAATCTGCCCATTATACCCCTAACATCAATCCCTCACGCTCGAATCACTAGTTCCTATGTTCTTATGCTCATATTTCAATTCGAGTACGCATTAACGAGAGGGTTTTCAGCAATGCATTACATGAGTTATGTTTTCTTAGTCGACTTTATTAAATGCATTACCAAAATTCAACGACCGCAACAAGAAGAACCGCTTTTTTTGTGCTTTTCTCCGAATCATGTTTCGACAATTATCATGGGTATTACGATAACCATGCATGAGTAGCAATTGAGGATCTCAAGGTAAAGGTATTTGAATGCCTTTTTTGCTTTTATTTCAATACATGTGCGCACTAACGAGAATGGTTTCAACTAAGCGTTACGAGGATTATGTTTTCTTAGTTACTTTTATTTAAATGCACTATCGAAATCAGATTACGAAATGAAAGGAACTCATTTTGTTGTGCTTTTCTGTCAGTTACTTTTTGTTTTGAAATTTTACATCAGTATTACGATACCAATGTGTTATTATCAGTTAAGGATGTTAAATGTCAAGGTATTTTAAAAACCAATGTATCAACATTTCTTCTTTGTACTTTATTGGAAATAAACTGTTGTTCTTTTTATTTCTTTTTTCGTTTAATTTCAATTTTTTCTGTTAATGCAGGGCTTGGGATCTGACTTAGATTTTGCACGAGTGATCCTCGCACAATTAAGATTATAGTTTTATCTAAATTTGCAAACATATAATAATCTCGAGGTGCGATATTGGAGTGGTTTTTCATTAAGCTTAACAACAGGGAGTAATTGTATGTTCTACGCAATCGTATGCTATGATCGGGAAGGCCTATCTATGTAACTCCTTTTGACAGCAACTGGCTTTGATAAAAAGTAATTTAAGTTTATAAACTTACTTGATCTATTTTGGCCACTTGGTAGTTGAACGCAGCACTCGTCCCTTCTAATTTGCTGAAGCGAGCTCTGTCTCTGGCGTATCGCCTCTGTCCTAAATTGTTCGATAATTTTTTATATAGTTCTCGTTTGCTTTCAATGCTTTTGCTCGGCAACGATTTCAAGAGTTAGATTTTCATATCCATTTTCACAGAACAATGCACAAAATAATACACGTATACTTTTCTGTAGGCTTAATAGCCGCAAGTTTTGATCGTTGATCAGCTGAATTGCCGATTAAGGTCTCCTGTGGCCAATGAAAAGGACAACCATACACGAAAACGCTTGAAATAGAACTAACGTTGCATGCACGGAGCAAGAATATATCCCCAGCGCAGGTCTGTGGGTCCTAAACAGTGTGAGGGCTACTCAGCAAGCGTATGCAGTGTCAGCAAAACAATCCCGGCGCCTAGATGTGTTATGTCATTGGTTATGAGTCAGATTAAGACTCTCACTCTGAATATGAACTAAAAAAAAGAATCGTTTATTTCTAATAAAACTTTTACAGTTTCATATACGAAAGCTGAAATCTGTCACGCATCCATTGTTTCTTAAAAACTTGAAAACTACAACGAAACTAATTTAGCATTTGCTAAACCCAGTACCTGACTATTTGTCTTATGCTCATGGGTATATCTCAAAATAAGTTTTTGCGTTACCTTGCTTTTCTTGTTTTTTTCATTTATATGTTCAACCATTGAAATGCTTATTCGTCCACTTCTGTTGGTTTTGTACCAATTCTCATATTATAATTTTTGAAATTTACTTCCAACTATTTATCATAAAATTATGTCAGAGTTGCAGATTCGAAAGGCATGTCTTTTTTTACTCTTTCTCCTGCGAAACAGGTCATTTAGGCGTTGGCGCATCTGCCCCCGCTGCGGTTTCCACGGTAAGCTTTTCGTACAGGCTAATGTTTCTTCTTGAGGTTATGTCATTCTGAAAGTACACTGTATTTCATATTTCTAACATGCGAATATTTCAAAGGCAGGTGAAATATACTGTAGTTTCTAGAGAAACGTTTAGGTTTTGTTCATAATGGGCTAATAGAACATGTTTCGCTCTTTCGTTTGAAAGTAATTTGAAGTCAATAGGTGCATTCTTTCAAAAGTTACGAGTGAAAAACTTGAGTCTTTTGACTGGTCGTGAGTGGGCAAGGTTTATCGAGAAATTTATATAACTTTCAGAAAACTGTTGGGGTGTTGCTTATGAGAAGGAAATATAACATGTTTCGATCTTTCGTTTGAGAACAATTTGAAGTCAATAGGTGCATTCTTTCAAAAGTTACGGGTAAAAAACGTAAGTCATTTGACTGCACGCGAGTGAGCAAGGTTTATCAATAAATTTTCGTTACTTTCAGAAAAATGTTAGAGTGTTGTTTACAATAAAGAAATAGAACATGTTTCGCTCTTTCGTTTGAGAGTAATTTGAAGTCAATAGGTGCATTCTTTCAAAAGTTACGAGTGAAAAACTTGAGTCTTTTGACTGCGCGCGAGTGGGCAAGGATCATCGAGAAATTTTTGTAACTTTAAGAAAACTGTTAGGGTGTTGTTTGTAATAGGTAAGTAGAACATGTTTTGCTCTTTCGTTTGAAAGCAATTTGAAGTCAATAGGTGCATTCTTTCAAAAGTTACGAGTTAAAAACTTAAGTCTGAAGTCGCGCGAGTGGGACTCAAGAAATTTCTCTACTTTTCCAGAAAACCGTTTTGACACCGTCTCGGCTGCGGCCTGCCGGTGGGGTTGCCCATGATTGGTTCAGATCGTACCTAACAAATCGGAAGCAATACGTTGTCATTGACGACGCAAAATCGGACCCACAGACAATTAGCCATGGAGTCCCACAAGGATTTGTCCTTGGGCCTCTCCGATTTTTGATTTTTGTCAATGATATTATTAATTTTATATATATTTATATATATACTATATATATAGTACTAATATATTAAATACTAATATATTACTAATATATAGCACTAATATATTATATATTAGTGCTCTCCGTGGCACAGTGGTTAAGGGATCAGCCTTGTATGTTGGAGACGAGGGTTCGTATCCCGGCGCTGGCGCGGATATTTTCCCAGTTGGGTATAAGGGAAAGCTCAAGCACAATACCCCACTCAACCCAGGTGTCGGAAATGGGTACCGGCTTTACGGGGGAACCGTCATGGTGTCCTATATATAGGGTTAGTTATAAGACATTTGAAAAACCAATGCTTAAGATCATATGTATCAGGCTTGATTGAAAATAAAGCATCCCAAAGATGCCGATATTTGTTGTTTTTGTTTTAAAATCTACATCATTCTTCAAATTCATCCTTTTTGCCAATGACAGTACGCTTTCTGCGGTCCTTCTGAACCAAAATCCCGCTATGATTGCGGAGAGTATAAATAATGAACTTCATAAGGTTTCATTGTGGCGTAAAACTAATAAAATAAGCCTCAATATCGATAAAACAAAATGTATTACATGCTCATACAAGAAAAATATATCTCTCCCACACCTTAACCCTTCACTGCATGAATTATTTTTGGAAATAGAAAAAAATTGTTACATGCTCATAAACTCTTTAATAGACATCTTTTTAGCATATCAAATCATAAGGCAATTATTTTTTTCATTCTGTTATATATTTTTCATTGTGTGTCATAAACGACACAACACGAATATCAAGTCTTGAAGCATGATGTATGAGTCGTTTATGAAACAAATACAACGAACTCCATTTATCAGTTACTTGACTGTTGACTGGTTTAAAATTTATAATCGCTTATAGATCTATTAGAGTACACAATTAGGCCAAAATTTAGAAGAAAACAATTCAATAATTCTCCATGTGACATGTCAGTAAGTCTTTTTAGGTCTAACACAAGTTTTTCATGTTACAGAAATTTTTCGAGACATAATTTTCTTAATTTGACAAAGATATACAAGACACTTGGAACTCTGATGTATGACTGGAACTTGGAATCAGGCATTTTATAGCGGTGGCATTCATTTTTTGGCTAAGGCTATTGAGGAAATCCTTCTGGGTGAACTTTTTTCACAGGGACATGAACAAAGGGTCCTCGTTTTCTTTTCGCCTCTATTAATTGCTCGGTGCAAGTATCATCTCTTGGAATAGTTTTAGAGTTATCAGCAAAGTATAAAAAGCTCCTAAACTGTTTGAAGCTGTTGAGAGACATTATTTCTTGGATAAGTTGCCCATGATGCTGCTCAAATAATCCCAGGTGCACGGAACATGTACGTAGGATATGATGACACAGATCCCTATACATTCTTGAACATCAAACCTATCAATATCCAGCACATGAATGAGATCCTTCAGACCAGTGAAAGAATGTGTTTCTTTAAGTATTATTGAAATCAAATATTCACTGAATAAAATCTTGCAGCAATCATTGGGAGTCGCTGATTTTTTCATTTTTATGGTTAGCTCATTACGTCCCTTGAATTTTACGTGCTCTTCCGGTATCTTGAGATTTTTACTTCCAAATAACATTTCCAGGAGAGCTCTTTCTTTTAGAATCACTGCTTACAATTTTCACAGCAGTTGGATTTACTTCATAGATGGTAATGCGAGTTTCATTTGAGATCAGAGTGGAATCGTTGTGTTGCGTTGCTGTTATTGATTTTTCAATCTGTTCCTGTGATCGCTCAACTCCCAAACGATCTTCAACTTCTTCCTCATAGATTCCAATTCCAATTTCAAATGTTCATCCAAATCTAGTCCGTCAGATCCTTCCCCCACCTCCAAGATGAGGGCCCCGTTCGTTTCTCGTGAAAATTCACTTCAAACTCGAATATTCTGAAAATGAAACTGAATAAATATTTCTTTTTATTAAGCTTCTATACAATATTACTGTGTGATACATTTTATGCAACCGCGAGACAGTTTATGACAAAAATTTTAGGATAGACGAATGCGCTAATGTTGTGCATCTATCGTGCATTCTTTACTATAAAAAATGATAATATATTTTTCAGTATATAGTTTCAATGTATTTTGAATATGTATTTTAATATTTAACAACATAGAAATAATATAATAAAGCTAAAATTATTTGTGGTAATGAAAGAATACATGGGTTTGTTTCATTTACGACACAAGTTTGGCCCGAGTTGGAATATATAGCAAAATCGTGTTGTACCATATATGAAACAAACTAAAAACTTTGCATAAAAAATAATTATTTTAAATATTCTCAATGTTTCTCATCATACAATTAAAGTAATATAACTTATACACATACCCAAATTTCTACTCGCCAATAAATTGCATGATATGGCTCTATTATGAACATAATGGTACTGCTGCAGCGACATCCACACTCGGCTGTGTTGGCGTCCAAACTGAGCAAAAAGTGAGGATTACTGCTAGAGGCCGGTTGCATGTAGCACGCATCATACGCGTTCATTTCGTGGACAGTGTGTCTCGTTTGCGATAGAAGCCGTAGAAATGCTCATTTCTCTGCTAATTATTTCTGTACACAAAAAAAATCAGGTATGAGTCATATTCGACACACCATGCAGTGAAGGGTTAAAATTGGCGAAGGTGAAATCGAAGAAACCAACTTATGTAAGCTTATGGGCATAATAATAGATAAACATCTGACCTTTAAAGAGCACATCGCTCTTATTAGTTCTAAATTATCAAAATCCATCGGAATCATAAATAAAGTTAAAAATTTTCTGCCTGAAGCAGCTTTACAAATGCTCTACCGAACGCTCATTTCTTCATACTTGCAATACGGAATAGAAGCATGGCACGGAACCGATAAAAATACAACCAATAAAATTTTTACTCCGCAAAAAAGAGCTATCAGAGCGGTAAAGAACCTAGAATATAATGCTCACACAAATGACTCATTAAAAAATTTGCAAATACCTAAACTTTCGGATCTCTACAAAATCTCCATTTGTAATTTTATTTACAAAACATTTAAAAATGATGGCGACAATAACCTAAAACAATTATTAACTGCGCAAACTGGTCATCACGACCATTTAACCCGAAATAGAAGTAAATTCATGCTCCCTTGTTATTCAAAGCGAAACTTGTAGATTAACATCATCGGTGTTTTTCATGCCTTGAAATTCACTCCATCTTTCGAATAGCTTTTTTTTAATATTTCAGGAAGTAGTGGCCTTCATGCAATATGTAATGGAATAAAATTTTTGTTTCTATTTTGCAATATTGATTAGACTTTCTACTGAATGGTGATCAGAAAAGGACTGTAAGATCTCTGTGCTGCGTGCTGCGTGCTGTTTGTAACTGCTTGGTCAAGAAGAGTTTTGGAAGTATTAGTAATGTGCGTTGGTTCTTGAACCATTTGAGAAAGATTAAGTGTGCGAAACATCTTGCTTAGCTGATTGTTTATATTTGTCAGATCTACGTTAAAATCTCCGAAAGCATATAAAGACTTTTTGGCTGCAGAGATTAATTTGAGCGTATTTTCAAAGAAATCTAATGTTGGACATAGAGGTGCTGACGGATGTCTGTAAAGACTACCGATAATGAAAGACTTGTGTTTGTTTACTTGAACATTGAGCCAAACCATTTCTGTGTCCTCGTATTTTTCATTTATCGGTAATAAGAATGTTGAGTAAACATCTTTGATGAAAATGCATGAACCGCTACCTCTCTTACTCTTGACTTTCATTTTTAGGAGAAAATTCAATTTGATCAATGTTATTTAGTCACAAAATGCGGCACAATTTTTATCACGTACTTTTCCGAGGGCGCTATATATAGTGGCCCTGGTTCCGGTGTATGCTTACCGGAGGACAGTTTATCAGAGCATTTGATATATAGGGGAGATTGTTATTTTCCAAATCCCATTGTCTTTTTCATCAAATATGTGAATTAATGTTCCTGTCACAATAGAAGGTATTTAGGGAATGAGGTCCGCAAATGCGTGCTCTAAGACTTTTCTATCTATGTACTCGTATGTATCGATAAGTAGTTCAAAACTGCCACTGTTCTTGTCAACGAATTTTGTATACTGGTCTTTGTTTCTGGAGCTCTCAGTTTCGATGTTGTTTTTTCAGAAATATACAATTCCATTGCGAGGTTTGTTGTGATGCAAGCTGTGTCGTTACTGCGTGGATGAGACAGTGTCCGTCACCTAAAGTGTAAGCAGGCTCCATTTCGATCGATCGTTTCAAGTAGTCCAGTGTGTCTGCAACGCGTGTGTAAATTTGGTTCACTGCTGATTTTTCGGTGTCAGTATTAGTTTGGTCGTACGATGGTGGAGGCCTTGCGGAGGCAGGAGATTATTCACGGGCCGTGTTCCATTGCAGTGATTCGCTACGTGACTGCGCAAGAGGAACTAGCGTGCCAAATTCCGACCACGCGCGCGAACACACACTTGAACTCACTCTTTCTCCCTAAAAACCGGGTAAAAAAGGGGTAATTGTATAAAGATGGCTATAACTTTTGAAAGAATCCGTCTATCGACTCCAAATTACTCTCAAATGAAAGAGTGATAGTTTCTCTCGTTCAACACAAGCCCATGACCCTAACGGTTTTTTGAAAAATACAGAAATTATTCGATAAGCTTACCCGACTCGCGCGCCGTCAAAATTAATTGCGTTTACCGACTCGTAACTTTTGAAAGAATCCACTCATCGACTTCAAATTACTCTCAAATGAAAGAGCGAAACATTCTCTCCCTCCCATATCGAACACAAGACCACGACCCTAACGGTTCTCTGAAAAATACAGAAATTATTCGATAAGCTTACCCGACTCGCGCGCCGTCAAAATTAATTTCGTTTACCGACTCGTAACTTTTGAAAGAATCCACTCATCGACTTCAAATTACTCTCAAGTGAAAGAGCGAAACATTCTCTCCCTCCCATATCGAACACAAGACCACGACCCTAACGGTTCTCTGAAAAATACAGAAATTATTCGATAAGCTTACCCGAGTCGCGCGCCGTCAAAATTAATTGCGTTTACCGACTCGTAACTTTTGAAAGAATCCACTCATCGACTTCAAATTACTCTCAAATGAAAGAGCGAAACATTCTCTCCCTCCCATATCGAGCACAAGACCACGACCCTAACGGTTCTTTGAAAAATACAGAAATTATTCGATAAGCTTTCCCGATTCACGCGCCGTCAAAAAGCTTAGGTTGACCGGCTCGTACTTCGCGCGTTGTCAAAACATCCTATCCTAACATACGAAATAACAATATCCGCAAATTTACTTACAATGAACAGACCTTTTCATGGCAAAAGAAGGCATGAGAAATCAATAACAATTATAATTAACCTCAGTGTCATATCATTTCTTACATCAATATTTTCGGAGAATAAAAGCTTAAGTTTTTCCTGTTGTGTCAAGGTATATTTTGATCCCTATTGAAGCCTTTTTTAGCAAATATTTAAATTGTTTTGTGCTTATGTACTATCTTGAAGCCCTAGAAAACCTAGAATATTATTCTACTTCCATTTCAAGCATTTGTGGAACCTCGAACTCAACTATTAGTTTTTTCCCCGCGGTTGCTGTGTCTAGATAAGTTGTGTCACTTTGTTTTTTCTTTTGTTTTCATTTAATTCAAGAGTTCAACTAATCAAATTGTCATTCGCAAAGCTGGTTTGGTTGGTATATTTTCCAAAATTATATTGAGTGACCATTAGGGCGAAATATTTTTGATAAACTAATTTATGGCAGTGCATAACGAATTATTATGGACTGCCTGTTTTTATTAATATTCTTTTGAATCAGTTAATTTAGGCGTTTATACATTATATCCGCTACAATTTTTGTATTATGTTTATGTTTATTCTTAATGTATCTGTTTCGATGCCTCAACGCGTTCTTTCAGGATGTATGCTCAGGTATTTTTGGTTACTTTTTTCAAAATTTATTTCAGCTCAACAGGCGTTTACGATGCGTCTAGTTCAATATTGACGGGTTTATCACATTTTTTACTTGAAATTCATAGCTTTAAGTAAAAAAATTTGGCGTTGATTTTGTTTTTTAAAGAATTAAATTGATGGATGGGTAAAATATAAAAGTTCTGAACATTTCAAGAATACGTTCTTAAAAGTGAGAACCATGCTTCTCCGCCATGAAATATTCAAAAATTTTAGCTAGTCCACATTTTACCTAGTCCAAAATTTTAGCTAGTCCAATACTTCATTGTTTACTTTACCGGCAGGCCGCAGCCGAGACGGTTCAAATTTGATGTGTTTTCGGTCTTGATATTTGATCGAATTTTACGACGAGCTCCAATATAAGCACTGAATACTTCTTATTTTTTCCTTCCTATCAGCTTTTCTACAAGCGACAAGGCAATTACCTTTTCTTCTATTTTATGTGCCGCTTAATAATCCTGATTTATTTATCCATGTTTCGTTAAATTATATCAAATAAGAACCGCACATTTTTACGGCTTACTAGCCCCAGATATAACACTGCCGAATTAATTTATATGTTTTGATTGAATTTGTTTCAAATACTACTTTCAGCACTTTAATTTCTTATTAAATCATTCTTACATCCCAATGTATAGATTCATCGTATCAGCATTTTAGAGATAAAGATTTTTCAGTTTCAATTTTTCATTCGTATGGGTAAGTTACGTTGAACTTTTCAGCTTTAAGAAACAACGGATGGGTTACAGAATTCAGTTTTCGCATGTGAAACTGTAAAACTTATATTGGAAGAAAAAAATTGTGTTTTCTACTTCATATTTAAAGTGAGACTCTTTAATCTGACTCATAACAAGTGGACAGCTAGACGCCGGGATTATTTTGCGCACACTGCATATTTCTGCTGACGAAGCCCTTAAATGTTTTTGAGGCCCAGAGGCTTGCGCTCGCGATGTTTTGAGATCTCTCCTGCAGTTGCGCTTGGGAGTTGGGATGTCTTCTTGCTCCGTGCATATTGCGTCAGTTTTATGTGAAGAGTTCTTGTGCTAGGTTCTCCATTCCTTTAGTCACAGCAGACGATCATAAAAAATTTGACTAATCAAAGATCAAAACTAACTAAGACAATCAAAAAGTGCACGTTTCAATATTGTGAATTCTTTCTTCTTTCAAAATGGACAGTGTAGTCGAGCTCATGAAAACGTTTCCGAGCAAGAGTGTGAGAAGCAAACATGCCCTTTATATACTATTATCTAAAAAATTAGGAAGTAGAAGACCAGGAAGAGACAGAAATCGCTTCAGAACACTCGAATCCTCGAATGCAGCTTTCAACTACCAAGTGGCAAGAATAGTTCAGGTAAATTTATAAACTTAAATTAGTTTGTGCGAGTCCGACTCCGATGTATATATATAATACATATTTATATGAGTGAAAAATTCTTATCTGAGAAGGATTTCCTAAATTGCTACAATCTTAGTCACTTTTTCTTCCTGAAAAATTTGATGCATCTTTACGAAACATGTTTTTTTTGTTTGTTTATGTTTAGTGCTTGCAAGAAGCAAAGCCCTCTTGCAAGAGGGTGCTTTGTTCCAATAGATTTTTTTTCTCAGCTACTAGTTGAAGCAACTAGGTCTACAGTTTAAGGCTTCACTATATTGTGTTCACTCTTTAGGTGATGTAACAAACCACTGGTAGACCAGCCTTTTCAAAGTAAACTCTTGCCGCCCTGTATACCGCCAGTGCCGCCATAGCCATGTGGTATAGGTTCTGCCGCCGTGCGGCAAGGACCCGGGATCGAGTCTCGGCGCTGGCAGTGGCGATTTTCTCTGTTGGGTATAGGAGAAAAATTCCAAGCACAATACCCCACCCCACCCAGGTGTCTGAAATGGGTACCGGTCTCGACCGGGGGAAAGCGTTATGGCGTCCTGGCGTTAGTTATAAGGCATTTGAAAATCCAATGTAAAAGGTGATATATGTATCAGGCTTGATTGGAAATAAAGCATCCGTAGATGCCTTCATTATTCATTATTATACACTTCGCACTTTCTCCAGTTGCATCTTTAACATAGTATCGCCCCACATAGGCTTTACTTTCTACAACATCGTCTGTTGCCATTGTATCTATTACAGTATATTTTTTATTACCTGCAAAACCAAACCCCTAAATATATTCTGATAAAAGAGTTGAACTATATTATGAGCTAGTCTAGACTACACTGCGTAGCGATGGAAATTGCAAAAATATTAAAACACTAAAGTCCTATCTGTACCATTTACAAGTTGATTTGCTCCAAGTGAATTTTGATTTGCTCCTCGTGAAAATAGAATTGCGCCAAGTGAAATCTGATTTGCTCTTTGTCAATTTGCTATCGATTTAAATCACTTTTAGTTTGTGATAGTTACAATACCCAAATTACGTAATATTTTTTTCAGCTTGTGCATTTAAAATATATAAAATACTATACATTACCCTAACCACAGGGTTGAACCTTGGTCTGAACCTTTCTTGTTTGCCAAATCTGTGCTCTTATGGTTAATTAATCTTAATTGGTAAATATTTAAATTTTATTTAATGTTAATTAATAAGTAATTACCTTTCCATCAATTTCGCAAAAATCCTAATTCATTGATTGCTTCTTTAATTATTTACCCTATTATTAAAAGGCAAATCAGCAAAGAAACCCTATAAGCAATTACCCAAGGGTTATTTCCTACCGACGATCATCCGGTAGATGACACCCTATCAAATAAACCATTATTATTATTATCCTCATTAAACATGTTTAGGTCGCAATCCCTAGCGGAATTGGACAATAAATTGATAGAAAGCGTTTGAAAATAACAAAAATAACAAATATACATTTTTCTGATAACTCGTGTACAAATGCACTTTTATGAAGAAGTACAGTAATGTAATGGAAAGAATAATACTGCTGAAACGTCATAACTAAACATCACAAAATGAAGTGTAAAGCATATATTACAACGTTTGCACAATTTTTGACAATTATTTCCTCATTAACATATTTCCGTTCTTTTTATTATTATTGTTATTATTATTTTATATAAGAAAGTTTTGGCCTCCCTTAACCCCGACAAAGATGTTCTAAGAAAGGAAAGAGGAAGGCACCATTTAGTATGGAGTTAAGGGAACGCGGAATCTATACAAAAGGTGCACGGAAACAGTAAGCTACGTGGCCTGATACTCACTTATGGTCGCTTTTCTTTTACTTTCAAGTTGAAGTGCGACACAAGCAAAGGACCTCCCACCGGAGGTGTTCGTCTCAATGAATACTTTCACGCTGAAAACGCTTCAGCATCTACGGCGAAGTGCGCTAAGGTGAGTTCTAATTTGTTTCCATTCTCTAAAGTGATTTGATGAAGCGATGGTTTCTTCTTTGTGCTGAGCGAAAAGGATTTTAGACAGAAGATAATACAGAAATCCGACTCACATATGCTGAATTCAATGTATCCACTTTTCAGATACCTATTTGTAATCTTTCATGTTGCTGTCGCTCGGCTAACATCGTCAGTTGTTGTAGCTACTCACCTCTCATTTGTTGTCTCAACATTTGCTCTTTCTACTTTTTCTCTTAATAATATGTTCAACCATTGAATGTTGATTTCATTTGTATTCTCATTTTTACCTTTATTTTTTTGTGTCAGTTCAGTTGTGTCAGTGTCTATACTTATTACCTAATACTATCATTGATATCTAGTCAGTATGGGTTCGTATACATACAAAATGTCTCAATAAAATGTACGTGCACTTCAAATGATGAGAAAACTTTATTTACATACATAGAGTGACTTAAATGGACTTCGAATACAGAAGACAAATGTAATTGCAGAATCATGTTCGCAAATATTTAAGTTTATGACCGTTTTTGCCCAGACAACGCTGATAACGCGCACCAAAGGATTTGCAAACGACGCGAAAAATGGAGAAAAGGATGAATCATCGGAAAAAGATGAATCATCGCCGGATTCTCAAAAAAGATCAGAGGCCAATTACGAAGTGAAATCTGAAGATGAAAACTTAGAAGAAGACGCATTAAATAAATCTATGGAGAAAGAATTTGTTATTGAAACAAATTTTGTCAAGATCGAAGACATTTAGCTTGGCTCCTGATCAAATGGCTCATGTAGAACGTTTGTTTTCAACTTTTAGAAAATTTAGTACCGACAACAAACATTTCGTAATGCATTCATAAACAAAATATCTTTTGTGTCACACTTCCCGTGTAAGATATGGGAAGAATAAGCTGCAAATCATAAAAAGCGTTCCTGTGTTGCAGTTTCAATTGTAAAGTAGGGACAGGAATAATATTTAAGAAAGGAATAATATCAAGACTGATATGTTTCTTTGACGTTCATACCTCACCGATTGAAATTCGTTCCATGTGGTAGGTATTGAAGACTCCGGCTCAGATACGCCCATAAAACACTTCTGTAGAATAATTTTGCAAAGGTTTAACAACTTTTAATTCCTTTAATATTTTTTAAATATTTAGAAATTGTGTAACTTCTGAGATAATTCCTTATGTTTGAAATTATAAGATTATACCTAATGTTTGAAATTTTTAGATAAGATGAAATGTTTTAAATTCTTCGAATAAAGGCTTCTTTATAGCCCAAATTATAGCCTCACTATAGCGGCAGACTGATTTTTGGCAGTTTTCCATTATAGTGGGGTTGTAATGAAAGGCATAATCACAAAGCATCGAAGACGGGAGCACTAAATCAGACCAATGGAGCTACTCAAGCCTTGGCATATAGGATTCACCTACAGAAGAAAAAATGGGTCGTGGTCGTCGTCTTCGCTGTACGCTATCTCAAGAAAGCTGAGAAGGTAAGCTAAAATAAATGTAAAGGATGTATTCAGTTTATGTGTAAAGAGTCACCTTCAAACGATCATGTGCATGTTGAATTCATCCTAATTATGTTGTAATTTTCACAATATCTTCCCCCAATGACAGAGTCAAGTTGACAGTATTAGGCATCAAACTTACTCAGAAATTAACATGAATGCAAGTACAGAAAAAATGAGACTTACAGATACTAATATTACCCCGTTTGAGAGTTATTTGAAGTCGATGAGTAAATTCTTTCAAAAGTTACGAGTCGGTAAACGCAATTAATTTTGACGGCGCGCGAGTCGGGTAAGCTTATCGAATAATTTCTGTATTTTTCAAACAACTGTTAGGGTCATGGGCTTGTGTTGAACGAGAGAAACTATCACTCTTTCATTTGAGAGTAATTTGGAGTCGATAGACGGATTCTTTCAAAAGTTATAGCCATCTTTATACAATTACCTATTTTTTACCCTGTTTTTAGGGAGAAAGAGTGAGTTCAAGTGTGTGTTCGCGCGCGTGGTCGGAATTTGGCACGCTAGTGCAAGTGCAAGAGGACCTGAAAGGTAATAAGCAACTAGCATTTGAATTAGAGATACCGTTCTTTTTCTGTTTACTTTTAACTTGTAACGCTG
The DNA here is from genome assembly GCA_030386875.1 of Morinoia aosen. Classification (NCBI taxonomy): domain Eukaryota; kingdom Metazoa; phylum Arthropoda; class Malacostraca; order Amphipoda; family Talitridae; genus Morinoia; species Morinoia aosen. Next base: position 39,720,382 of record CM059579.1, on the reverse strand, counting down.
CCTACTTCTCCATCAGTTTATTATTGTACAACATTCACGTAGAAAAAATTAAATTTGTTGTGTGATCACAAATTTATGTTTAAATTACATGCTTATCAACTAATGACCATCATGTTACAATTTTTTATTTAGAAAAACAAAACTTGAGATTTTCGTGATTCTCATTTGTCTTTTCTCATGCTCGTTTGAAATATTTTTGAACGTCTGCCGAAACAAGCAATTCTAATATTATTTCTTGATGCCAAGAAATATAAAGCTTTATGTAATGTACGAGTAAACTGTCAAGTTTTTTCACCCCACAAAGAACATCGTGAATGAAATTGTGTTGTCTCTTATAATTGTAGCTACATATATCATCAAATCTAAATTGAGCAACATTAGGAATACATCGCCCTAAATCATTTGTTTTCGACTAGTGACATGGGTATTACAATACTCTAGTGCATCTTATAAGTGTATTTACTTCAAGATATTTTAAAAAACAATAACTTACTATTTTCTCTGGACCATCTATTTTGGAAATAAACTTTTCCTTTCTTTCTTTTTTTGATCAGCAATTGTCTAACTCGCTTCGTTGGGTCGTTTTCAGATGTGGCTAAGCTGTGCCTGTGTGTGCATGTCATTTAGTTGAAAACTGAATTATGTTTCCCGCGTTGCCCACACTTGCACAACTCGGAAACTTGACATCTTTGCAAGGAAATTATGTAGTTCTGGCTGATTATAAATGAAAACTTTGAATGGTCGAGATAATAGTCAATTTTTGACATTAAGGTTAAGGTCAACCCAACTTTCCCCCCCCCCCCCTGGGAGGGGGAATCTAGTGTCCGTAACGCCATCAAATTTTAGGACCGAATAGTCCACCACCTAAGGGTGCGTGTTCACACTACGAGCGGAGCGGCACGGCAATAATGCTTGTACATGTTTGAATGCAGAAACGCTTGGCTGTTCACACGACAAGCGGAGCGGCACGTCGGGAAATTCGTTGGGATTTTTTGACGCTCGCGGAGAGCGTTTCTCCTCGGCTCCACCTTTGGATCGTCATATCTTACAGGGGTATAATTGTCGTTTGAGTTAGAAAAATCTAATATATAACTAAAAATTTGTACAACTAATCATATAACAATTATAACCGATAGTGTAACATGTAATATATTAGTGTAATTTTGCCCATTTGGGTTCATTAATCATTTATTTCTATTTTCTTCTGCTTTCTCTGATAAGTTACTTTACTATTGGTTCAGGTTAAGGAATTTATTTTATTTTTCTTGTTAAGCAGTTCCATCTTTCTTGTGATGCTGTGTATTTTATTTTATGAACTTGCTTTAAAGAATAATTATGTACGATTTTTTAATAAAGTTTTCATTTTTTCTGTAAAATGGCAGGAAAAGGACGCCGTATGATGATAATGATGACGAATCAATGAGTGTCAAATACACAATAAGCTACAAAATTTTATGAGCTTGGGTGATTTTATCCAATACTAACGGATAACATATCAGCATTTCGGGAAATTTTTGGTCAGGACAAGTTAGTAGTTTTTGTCAGTATTTTTCACTTAGCTTTCCCTGGCACAACCCTGAATTTCTGAAGGGAATTACTTTACTTGCACTCACGTTCAAGTCACCACAAGACTTTTTTTGTTCGTACTGGCCTACGAAAACCTGTAATAATATAAAGTGATACAGCCTACACGGAAAGACTTTAATTGTGCTCAAACTACTTTGCTTTACATGTATCCTCAATAAAAATTTTTGAATTATTACTGAACAGAAAATTTATCTCATCTCGTTGGAAATTTTTCCTTCTATAAGGTATTTTAGTACATCAAAAGTTGTTGCCGGTTTCATACGTAAATACTCGTAGAATTGCGATTCATCTCTCCTCAGTACTTCGAAGAGATAGTGGTATTCTCCACAGCGATCTCTCCTCATGTTGATGGGATGGATCCAGTGTTTCCGTTCCTGTTTCTTGCCGTCGAGCAACAGAAGCGCACTCACGGAACGCTCCATAGCGACTGATGCTTGTGCAAGTCGCTCTGCTCAGCTCACATGTGAACACACGTGCTTCGCCGCTCCGCTCCGAGCCGCGCCGCTCGTAGTGTGCACGCACCCTAAGGGTCCTTTTTCAACAAAAACATAAAAAATGCTCATCAGACCGACAAATGCCTGGGTTGATCAAGTTTAATAATTAATCCATTGACGGTAGTGAAAGTAAACCTATTACATTTAAGAATAAATTATACATACTTGGGAACAGAATTTTTAATAATTTTTTGAAGAACATCTCGTCATCGCTGTTCATTAAAGTACAATTTTAGTCGGCCCAAGCTCGGATAATTGAAACAACGATCGGATGCAAAAAGCAGAAGAATGTTTATTTAAGGGAAAATTTCCCAATTTTCAACCTGTGCGAATAATCAGTCGTGCCTATATTTTATGTCACGTTCGAATATCGCTTTAGGGCAGCACGAACTAACGAATAAATAATTATGATATAGTTAAAATTATTTCTTACAGCAACAGAGTGAGCAGAACATAATTCACTATAGAAGACTACATAAAACATTTGGTAGAAAACAACTTGAGCTAGAGGCATTGTACCATTGGTGCGACACAAGTACGGAGTCTAGCAGGGATCGATACAACTCAGCTGAGCAGTCAGTATTGGCGCGCCTCACACGCCATTTCACTTTGGAATGGTTTCAATTGAGCAAAAGCACCTGGCTTTATTCGCGTTGCAGCGGGACGAGTTATCAAATTGAGCAGTGGCTGCACACTTCAGCTACCAAGCAATAAGCTGCCAAACTGAACTCAGCATTAATGACACACTTCAGCTTGAGCCATGAATGCTCCATAAGGGTACGATAGGCAGTAGTGGAATGGTCAAAAAGTTAAACAGGTAAATGAACTAACCTGCACATTGCACATAACACGTTACTACTTGTACTTTAAGAGATTTCCCCTCCCATTCGCACGCTAAGCATAGCACACATACACACACCAACTAAGAATTCCACAAATGAAAGCAACTGAGCAGAGGAATCACCGGGACGAACGTGAAGACCGCTCATGTGAACGGTGGTTTATCAAGAAAACCTTCAAAGATTATTCATTCATACACGGTTTAACCTCTGTTTTTGCTAATTGAACAATTACTAAAATAAAAGATCAAGATTATAAGTTAGTTGAAGCGTCCCTAACCGCTACAAAAAAAGAGCGTATGAAAGAGAGGAAGAAGAAAGGCATCATTTAGCATGGAGATAAGAGAATGAGGAATCTATGCAAAAGGGGCATAGGAACAGTAAGTTCAGAAAGAAGTTCATGAATGAAGATAAAAGTAGAAGAAGAAAGTAGTAGGTGCTGAAAAACAGGACAGCACTGAACCAAAAAAAGATGGTCCTTAACATCACAAAAAATAGTTTGCTTCAACAATAAGAAGGCCTACGTAACTCTCAGCTCGGGCCTTCAAACATTTTCCCCCTTGGAGTGCTAATTCCCATAGATACAGTAGTTGTACCTCTCTGCGGGGTACTTAAACAAAATTAATTATTTTAAAGTTAAGTGACAAAATTCATATGTAAAATTTCTGTGACTAAGATGTATCGCTTACACACGGGTGAAAGAAATCGAACAGATTTCGGAGAGACGAGAATATGAAAAAAGCATAAAAATTGCACGTAAGACTCGCAACGAGTCGGTTGGACGGTAAACCATTCACCTTCACATAGTCGGAAAAGTTTAGAACAAGAAATAAAACTTACCTGGCTACCAATCCAAGCCTATATGTAACTCCTCCAATAAGTTTTGCTGGTGTGTACCGCACAGCTACGGTAACGACACACTGGTCAAGACAGGCAGTATCAACCCTTCTGGAAAGCTGAAACTAATACCACCAAAATCATATCTGCTTATGATAGTTGAGAAAAAGTCGTGTTCCCTACCAACGCTATCTAGAACAGACTCATAGGCTGAAGCACAACCTCTCCCTCTAACGAAAAAATAACTCGATAATTCTCATTATTATTGTTTCACATTCAAGTGGTCCCACATGGGCGCAAAATTTGAGAGCCTTGGTTGGCCCAGCTTGCTACGCCTACAAAGAAAATAGGGAGCATCTCGACGAGACGAAAGGGGGAAATAAGAATAAAGAATAAGACACAAAAACTTCGTGAAGGAGGTCGGTTGCACGGTATGCAAGCCTCCTTCACGAGAGTGGCAAAGATAGGAGGAAGGATGAATAAAGCGATCGTACCAACAAATCTGGACTTCCAATAGACTTATGAAACGAGTATTGCTCATTCTGCGGCGGGTGGTAGCTTGGGTTGCTACTGAGGCATGCTAGTTCCCCAAGACACACTGAAGAGGACAGACGCTTTTAACATGTATATATAATTTCCATTTTCGAAAAAGCATCCCCCATCGAGGCAACCAACATAAAGATAAACTGTTCAACTGAACTCTGCGTACAAACTGCAATGGAAAATAACATCAAATAGTGAAGCAAGTAACTCATGCAAGTATAACTAATAACTAAAGGTGAATGATTTTTTGAACATTACTTCTACTGTAAACTCCTAATACTCACAAAACATATCTAAGGGTCAAGTAGACCAGTATAATTTCCCTTCCACAGCAAAGATTAACGTAAAGTTTAATAGGAGATCTAAAAATTGTTTGCAGAACACCGCAGATGACATTGCAGGTCGGCATAGAGGGAATAAGGCTAAAAGATGAAAAATAAGGCTCAAAACATTTACCCTTGATAGATCATGAAACCAATCCTGTCTATGATGTTGGTAAAAAAAATTAACTTCAGGGAGAAAAAACATGCCTTCAAAAGGCCTCAAATTCTGCAAGAAATCACAGCAACCACAGAAAAGCTAAAGAACTCAACCCTTAGAGTGTCAGCGGCAACTCCAGGGCCAAAATTGCTTGTGTTTTCAGTTCCGGGAAACCATCAGAATGTTGGAGTAATTAAATTGTTACGTGAGATTTTTGAATAGATAACTTAATTTAGGGCAGCTGATAATCTTTCAAACCTTTTTTTAAGGCATTTCGGAAACCTTTTTTGCGCAATATGCTTTTGATTTCTACTAAGTTTAAAGCCACATGGTTTTTAAATCCCAATGAACAAATATTTTTTACCATCCTAATCAGATATTCCTCCTTAAATGTCAACGTTTGCTCACAAATCAGCAAATAAATTTACCTTTTGGAATCATAGTTTCTGGTCACTGAGCATCATTTGTAAAAATTATATTTTCTAATTTAAAATGAGTAAACAGGCACTTGCTCAAGCGGTAGGGCAGTTTTACACACATTTCAAGAAGCTGACACCATTTTTCCTGAAAAGTAAGTTTGTAGCAAAAGGCTATAAACTTTCCCGTACTATCAACGTTTTGGTACACAGAGGACTTGAAGAGCAAGATTAAAATAGCAATAGGTTGATCAAACTTAGAAGACATCATATAGAAATATAAGCATTTCCCCGCATCCGAAGCGATGCTGCAGCAGACAAAATCTGCCCCCACTAACACTTGAAGTAGTTCCACAAGAATATCAGGTAGCCCACACTCCCGTCATAATCAGAAAGGTAGCTACACAGCACACAAAATGCAGCGTCGTAATAAGACTGTGTATTCGTAACATGAACAAATACTCGGCGCTTCAATGCGCACTTATAGAAAACAGGTCTACGTGGTGACTATGCTACAAAATAGTATTAAACATTTATTTTTTACGTATTGATGGTAAGAGAAGCTTTCTTCGTCTTTGTATATAGGTTGCAAATGAGGAATGAGTAATACCAAGTTCTTACGTACTACTATAAAAAATTACAGCGAGCGAAAGGTTCACATAATATTAGTTACCTATTTCATACCTTTAATACGATGTTGGAAAATCAAAAGGCATTGAGTGTAATATTATTTTCAACACCAAAAGTTATCGCGTGCAGCTTAAAAACAAACACCATAAATTCTGCGTGCAACATAAAACTAAGCATTAAATACTGTTCGTAATTCTAACCGCACAGTGATTATGTAAAACCTGACAACACCATACTACTACCGAGCGTACAATAATAAAAGCAGAAAACTATATTGCTTTAGTGGAAACCATGTGCATCTTGTTAATTTTAGTATGCGTAACATAATAATACGCACGATTTTGCATTAGTAAACTGTAAATATTACCGATATTATGAGAAAGCGTAAGCATAATGATTAATACAAGGATTTTTTATCCCTTTGTAATACGAGTTGCGAGTTCTTGTTAGTCCAAGCGCATACATGAGCTCACCGGGGGAAAACTGCACCAATATGATGTAGGACCTCCACGAGCACAAATAACGGTGGCAATTCTGCGCGCCAATGAGTCTACAAGTGTCTTAATGTACATCTGATCGATTGTAAAATTTTGTATTAAGCGATCTCGAAGTGCGGCAGTATTACGTGGATGATCTTCTCGATGTCTAACTTGGCATTCTAGGTTTTTTCGCAAATTTTCTATTGGGTTCATACCAGGGGGGCTTAGCTGGTTCCCCATATTAAATATCAATGAACTAAATTGCAACATGCAGTTTCATAAAAACTGTGGATCAAAGAGCACACAATAAAGTTTATCAAGAGCGTGAAACACTGTCAATACACTCTATTAACACGTTGACTGCGTTGTGGGACAAACGTGAATTACTATGCAAAATGTTCATTCACGCTCCGATGTAAACGAATAATATTTCAAACCATTGCGCGACCTCTTTTTGAAGGAATTTTATCGTACGAGGAAAATATTAATGTGCACTAACATTTTGTGCATTTCTTACAAAGGTTGGAAGCTTATTCAAGCAGGCAAGTCGATTTTCTCAGTCTGTTTTGTACAACCGAACCAAATCAACTTTACGACCCGCGCAATCGTAGTCAACGTGTTAACATGAAAATTAATTTAAAAAGTTCAGCTCTACTGCGAAATTTTGAGAAAACGAAAAAATGCCACACATCACATTGGGAGTCTAGACTCTGCTAAACATGAAACTCATCATAGAAAGTACTGAGCAATATGATCAATTCAAATGTCTCAAAATGCATAAAATACCAAAAATTTTCAATGGGAAGCGAACTTTTAGTCTTTATATACTAAATAGTCCCCTAATTCACAGAACTTGCTTCAAAGGTAAATTTGAAAAGACGTAGCACAAAACTTGCTTCATCAATGTGATCAATGTTTAAATTTCAATGCTATCGTCTTCCATCTGTCAGGTCCCTGTGAATTCATTCAAAGAATGCAATCACTGTTCAGATTTCAATGGTATCAAGTCTTTCATCTATCACGGCCTCTGCAACCTCAATTAAAGAAGTACCAAACCTAATAAGAATCACGATGCAAGTGTTCTTAATTAGAGAAGTGCAGAGTCACGCTATGGTGCAATCGATCTCAACTAGATGGATGCAGTCCACCACCTGTCATGGTGTGAACAATTCCAAGCACAGAGGTCCAAGATTCTCCATCTGTCATGGTGCAAGCAATTCTAAGCTATGGAGGTTCAAAATCCTCCATCTGTCATGGTGAGAGCGATTATAAGCATAGAGGCTCAAATACTCCATCGGTCATGGTGTAAGCGATTATAAGCATAGATGTCCAAAATCAACCACCTGTCATGGTGCAAGCGATTATAAGCATAGATGTCCAAAATCATCCACCTGTCATGGTGCAAGCGATTATAAGCATAGAGGTCCAAAATCCTCCACCTGTCATGGTGAAAGTGATTATAAGCATAGAGGTCCAAAATCCTCCACCTGTCATGGTGAAAGTGATTATAAGCATAGAGGTCCAAAATCCTCCACCTGTCATTGTGTGCGCGCATTAAACTACAGGGTGGGGCAGAAAAACCTATCCGATTTCAAAACGTTATAAAATTAAAACCACTCAACTTGTCAAAAAAATTTTTTATTAGCATATCGCAAATTTTATGCCATTTTTAAATTTAAGTTTTGAAAAGCACATCACTCAAATTTCGTCCTTGAGAGCGGATACACTGATTTAGGCGCTCGCGGTAGCTTTCCATGACTTTCACCGTCATTTCCACAGGAATTTCTTCAATTGCCCGAGCAATTTCCCTTCGTAAAGCAAGAAGGGTCCTTGGTCGATGCTGGTAAACCTTCGATTTGAGGTAACCCCAAAGGAAGAAGTCACATGGAGTGAGATCCGGTGAGCGCGGCGGCCAGCCAAGATCACCTCTCAGGGAAATGAGGCGACCGGGAAACAGTTCCCTGAGAATGTCCATTGATCGTCGCGATGTGTGGGCGGTTGCACCATCCTGTTGAAACCACACATTTTCCACGCCATTTTCTTCCATTTTGGGTCTAAGAAAATTTTCCAGCATGAAACAATAGCGCTCGCTGTTGACCGTTACGGTTTGCCCATTTTCTTCAAAAAAGTAAGGCCCCCAGACGCCTAGGCGGGAAAGAGCACACCACACAGTCACTTTTGGGCTATGGAGGGGTTCCTGATGGGTTTCTCGAGGATTTTCGTCACTCCAATATCGAAAATTCTGCCTGTTAACGGCACCACAAAGGTGAAAATGGGCTTCGTCCGTGAAGAGCACAACATCGTCGTTTGGGAGTTTTCGGAGATCGCGACACAGGTTCGTACGGGTTTCAAAATCCCTTTCACTTAATTCCTGTGCAACAACCATTTTGTAGGGATGCATTTTGAGGTCCCGGTGCAAAATGCGCCGAATACTGCGGTTGGAAATCGCCAAAGCGAGCGAATGTTTTCGCGCCGAACGACGCGGGGAACGTTCAATCGCGGCTCTCACATTGGCCACGTTTTCAGGTCCTGTTGCTGTCCTGGGACGTCCAGGCGACTTCTTTTTCAATGCTGAACTCGTCTGTCTAAAATTTGACACCCACACTTTAATCGTAGCGTGATGTGGAACAGGATCATGACGCCCGAGTCCGAAACGAATTCGAAAAGCTCGTTGTGTAGCAATTGTCGAACCGCCGCATTCGATAAACCGCCCAATAACAAACGCACGATGTTCACCAGACCAAGGCATGTTAACTACTGAAAAATGGCATAAAACCGGCTTTCTAACGGTTTTTACCCCACTACTCTACCTGCTCCCTCTTCTGAGAAAAAGGGATTTGAAATCGGATAGGTTTTTCTGCCCCACCCTTTAGAAATCACCAAATCTCTAACATGGTGTAAATAATCTCAACTAGAGAGGCAGCAAGCATCTTGAAATCGATGATGTGAGAGATCTCGCCTGGAGAACCTGGAGAAAATGCACAGGTACGCGTGTTGCGCCAACAAGCTGGGGCTCTGCATTACCGTGTTCCAGGCAATTTCTTACAAGTGGGGTGGTCCCTAGCGTCTAAACTCCCGCACTGCTCTCAAGTCAGCTGTCAAATGCCAGAATGTGATGATTATTAAAATCCGTTCTAAACTTCACAGTCTATTTGTTGATTTTCAACCAGACACCAAGAAGCTCTCGTGCTCTCATTTTCCTTTAAGAGCATTTCATCCAATTATTAAATGAGCGATGTAGTTTTGCGCGCCCATTCCTACACTACATCCTTACAAAAAAAGAGATTTTCAACGTTATTCGAATTGGAATAAGTGAATTATTTTCACAAATACGCGAATACCAAATCTACTTTGACATAGCTGCATCGACGGTCTTTCTCTGCATTAAAAGCCTTCGCATTGCAGGCTATTTCATTTCAAAGTCGTCTATGTGCAAGCGAGCCCTTTTACTCTGCAGGCAGTTACAAATTAGAGAACCAACAGTTACCCAAGACAAACTGCACTTACATCGACAAAAAATGAACAGTGAAGATGAACCCATAAGAAAACTTTTTTAAGCTCAAAGGCAGCAGCGAGGGCTATGCTGCAGAGCAGACAGTAGCGCTGATATTGCTGAGAAGAGAAGATAGGGCAGGAGGGAGAAAGCAGGGTTGGTCCCGACAGCTTTATTCTTGTACATGGATGAGGAAGGGCCACTTCCAGGCTGAGGCCGCTGCTGGGCGAACGGCCCCAAGTGAGCGGCGTAGGCGATCACGTGAGCCACGTACGTCTGCTCGTGCGTGCGGTGGAAGAGGTGCGACCACGGCCCTGTAATGCGATATGCTCGTTTAGTTCAGCGCTCACAGGCTGTCACTAGAAATGTGCTACTTTAGCAAACTCTTTCCAAAATCCTGCTTCCGCAGTTATCAATAGCAATTTTTTTGTAAACAGAACAGTCCAAATAGCAATGAAAAAGACTCAGTGCAATGTAACAATAATCAAACATTTGGTGAGAGAAGAAGAAGCTCCAAAGAGAAAGACTCTTATTCGATCATACATCAACAGAATCAACTTGTCTTCAAATTTGACTTTTCACATAGTACATTGTTCACATAGAACAGGGAGCAAACAAACAAAATGTTTTTCCTTGGCTTTTAGCACATGGGTCTAAAACAAATAGAAAGGACAGATAACCAAGTTAGCATACTAAGTTCCACCGATGCTTGCGGAATGACACAAGACATAATCTTTAGTGTTTTCTTGCATGACCATTGCCAATTCACTGTGGTCAACTACAACAGCTCCTAATGTAGGAACAAGACCACGTCATCAGTTGCATCACAGAAGTTCGGGGGAAAATCTATACTGGTCTACCAATACAAGAACTATGAGACGCTAATTTCTTGTTGGTTTGAAACCGAATCCGCTCTAATTTTTTAGTAAGTTATATTTAGTTAAAATTTTCTGGCTATCAGTGACAAACACGTAACTTAGCAGAACAGAGGTAAGCAATTGAATATAATAATTCCTTTTTGAATCGAGAAAGAAGTACGGAATAATTGATTCACGCACAGTTTAACTTTGATAATAAAAATGCAATGGCTTCCCAGCACCCAAGGGTAACATAGGCAATTTACTCTGGCCTAACTTTGCAATAAACTCAAATTTTTCTTTCTCTCGACCTGTGAATGCCCAAACAACACAAGTAAATTGAGCGATCAGATACTTTCATAAACTTGAGGCACTAATATCCATCCATACATGAACACCCAAATGTAAATATCACGTTCATTCTGAAGTTTTGGTAATGGGCACCATTATTGTTCGCGCCCTCAGCACTGCCAGCACCTCAGCACTGCCAGCACCCCAACACTGCCAGCACCCCCAACACTGCCAGCACCCCCAACACTGCCAGCACCCCCAACACTGCCAGCACCCAACACTGCCAGCACCCCAACACAGCCAGCGCCCCTACACTGCCAGCACCCAACCCTGCCAGCACCCAACACTGCAAGCACACAGCACTGCCAGCATCCCAACACTGCCAGCACCCCCAACACTGCCAGCACCCCCAACACTGCCAGCACCCCCCACACTGCCAGCACCACCCCTACACTGCCAGCACCCAACCCTGCCAGCACCCAACACTGCCAGCACACAGCACTGCCAGCACCCCAACACTGCCAGCACCCCCCCAACACTGCCAGCACCTCAACACTGCCAGCACCCCAATACTGCCAGCGCCCCTACACTGCCAGCACCCAACCCTGCCAGCACTCAACCCTGCCAGCACTCAACCCTGCCAGCACCCAACCCTGCCAGCATCCAACACTGCCAGCATCCAACACTGCCAGCACCCAACACTGCCAGCACCCAACACTGCCAGCACCCAACACTGCCAACACACAGCACTGCCAGCACCTCAACACTGCCAGCACACAGCACTGCCAGCATCCAACACTGCCAGCACAAAGCACTGCCAGCACCTCAACACTGCCAGCACCCAACACTGCCAGCACACAGCACTGCCAGCACACAGCACTGCCAGCACCCAACACTGATAGCACCCAACACTGCCAGCAAACTGCACTGCCAGCACACCGCACTGCCAGCACACCGCACTGCCAGAACACAACACTGCCAGCACCCAACACTGCCAGCACCCAACACTGCCAGCACTCAACACTGCCAGCACACAGCACTGCCAGCACCCAACAATGCCAGCACCTCAACACTGCCAGCACCCAACACTGCCAGCACCCCTACACTGCCAGCACCTCAACACTGCCAGCACCCAATACTGCCAGCACCCAATACTGCCAGCACCCAACACTGCCAGCACCCAACAATGCCAGCACCTCAACACTGCCAGCACCCAACACTGCCAGCACCCCTACACTGCCAACACTCAACCCTGCCTGCACTCAACACTGCCAGCACCCAATACTACCAGCACTCAACACTGCCAGCACCCAATACTGCCAGCACTCAACACTGCCAGCACCCAACACTGCCAGCACTCAACGCTGCCAGCACCCAATACTGCCAGCACCCAATACTGCCAGCACCCCAACACTGCCAGTACCCCAACACTGCCAGTACCCCAACACTGCCAGTGTTATATACTACTTCTTTCCTTCAGGATCCAGGTTTATCGTTTTCAAATTTTCCGTCTTTTCAAGTCTAATCTTCAAATCAAAGGAGTTATTTTCCGAAAGAAAAGACGTTTCTTTCAATGCGGCCACATCGTTTTACTTGTTATTAAGAAGAATGTACACAAAATATGACAAGAGATTGATGAAACTAGCAAATCCAGAAACAATTGTTACAATTATGTCTTACGTAATTCTGAGTATGTAGCGATGACGAGGTACTACAATAAGGTCTCGGATTTTACGTTGAATTTACGTGAAGTTTAACACAATATCGGAGTCTAACACGGTGTGCCAGCCGTATGCAAACAAGTTAAATGAAGCGGCACCAAGAGACCTTTCAGTGACGGGATTTCGTAGTCTAATGATCATCCCTCTAACTCCCCTCGCGTTCTTAAGTAACCCTCGTGCTGCCGGAGTTGCCGCAGCTACTCATAACTGCCACAGCTGGTGTACGCAGCATCGCCGCGGCTGCTGCTGGTCGCGCTGTTGTCGTTGAGGCCAGGGCCCTGCCGCCAGCTCGCCGAGACCGCGCTGCCGTTGCCATTTCGTTGCCATACCGCTGCCACGCTGTTGCCACGTCGTTGCCACGCTGCCGCTGAGAGCGTAGGCGTCGCCTCTTTTTTGTAACCGTCGAGCCGCTGCTGTGCAAGCATCGACATCTGGCGTGTTGTATTATGCTGAGCTTTGTGATCTTCTGATAGCAGAGCCCGGTGTAGGCTCTCACGTCCAACCGTCTTTACACTTTTTTGTGGTGAAAAACTCAACGGTTCGTACTTGGGACATAACACCAGCACTCAACACTGCCAGCACCCAATACTGCCAGCACCCAATACTGCCAGCACCCAATACTGCCAGCACCCAAACACTGCCAGCACCCCAACACTGCCAGCACCCAACACTGCCAGCACTCAACACTGCCAGCAACCAATACTGCCAGCACCCCAAAACTGCCAGCACCCAACACTGCCAGCACCCCAACACTGCCAGCACCCAACACTGCCAGCACCCAACACTGCCAGCACCCAACACTGCCAGCACCCCAACACTGCCAGCACCCCAACACTGCCAGCACCCCAACACTGCCAGCACTCAACCCTGCCAGCACCCAACACTGCCAGCACTCAACCCTGCCAGCACCCAACACTGCCAGCACTCAACACTGCCAGCACCCAATACTGCCAGCACCCCAACACTGCCAGTACCCCAACCCTGCTAGCACCCAATACTGCCAGCACCCAACGATGCCAGCACTCAACACTGCCAGCACCCAATACTGCCAGCACCCAACACTGCCAGCACCCAACACTGCCAGCACCCAACACTGCCAGCACCCAACACTGCCAGCACCCAACACTGCCAGCACCCAACACTGCCAGCACCCAACACTGCCAGCACCCAACACTGCCAGCACCCCAACACTGCCAGCACCCAACACCGCGCTGACCCGCAGCGTGTACGGCCACATCCTCGCCGCTGTGCATGGACCAGCCGACCTGCGTGGGCACCCCCGCCGGGAACACGAAGGACGACGCGTTTGTGTCTACGCCGCTTACGTTCGAGCGGACAACCTGCAAAACAACAGAACAGGACGAATATGATAAGATACATATTCTAGCAGCGATGAAACTATGTCATGTTCATCCAAACAGCAAGTCAATTTCTACACAAAAAAATAGACTTTTAGAGCTTACTTTCGTGCCATCATAGGAGTAATTGTAGCCAGGGCCCGAGGTGAACATAAGGGTCGTATACGGCAAGTCGTCCGTCACTCCATCAGGGTAGAATGTCGTCCCTGCAGGTAGGATCACAGTTGTCATGAACATCATTTTCTCAAAACCCATCACACACCACGGAGACCTCCTAACTACAATTGTTGCAACAAGCTAGTTATCAGATTTTACTGCCAGAGCATATTTTTTGATGCCTTTTGGCTGCTACCACTCCTCGCCGCTACTAGTACAGCAAACCTTGAAGGAACATTGAAGGAACACCCACATTGAAACTGTCACCAAGCACTTCGCTTTTTTATACAGGCAGGTGACCAGCAATACTACTCAATGACCACAGTGGTCATAAACTCTAATCTTTTCTTTCCTGGTATCATCAGTAATGAACGGTTAAGATAAGAATATAACTTAGTTTGAAACTTCCTAATCACAACTATGGTGTTCTTAAAGAAAGTAAAGAGGAAAGCATCATTTGGTATGAAATAAAGGGAATCTATGCACAACGTTTGTCCCAACACCCTGAGTATAGACACAGCAAGGTTGAAAGAAGTCCAAGAGAGAAGGAAAAAGTTGGAGAAGAAATGAAAAGGTTTGAAAGAAAGGAAAGCAGAGAACAGAAAAAATCAGTCATGAAACAAAAAACCTCACATCTACCTCTTGAAAGCGCTGATTCCCTTATGTACAATGGTTGAAACCCCTTCAAGAGCCAATAATGAAAATTGGATTGAAAACGTACACCTATCCCCGTTGCACAAAAAATTTTGTTGAAATTCATAGATGCACAATGATTTATCAAGGTAAGAACAACAATTCAGTTTCACACAGCTGACCACGGTTGTAGGCCCACAAAAGGCGGGAATTCAACTTTCAGACCAAGGGATGGAATTGTACCACAAAAGCGCGGCTAATCAACGCGACCGATGTGCGGCCACTCCGAGCTCCGGAGCACGTGCCAGCACGGGCGCCATGGTGTGGCGCCAACTTCCAGGTTACAAAGAGGAGTTTGTGAAAATTTCCAAACAGAACAGAGGTGTTCCTCAGTCAATAAACGAAATAATTCCCACGCAAAACACCAAAAAAAAGAAAGCACGAACAAGAAGATTGCACTTCAGAGAAACGGCCTCACAATGGTGAGTACATAAACTGTTTCCACTAGGAAAATGAAACAGAGCTAACAAAGCTAACTTACTGATCGTACATTACCACGTCGAATTAAGCACCTTAAATGAATACAATTCGTTCAGATACCTAGTGTGACCTACCTATCATATATTCTGCGGAGACCGTCCGAGAATAGAATTTACGCATGCTTTCTAAAAAGGCATCAAGTAATGTAAAATAATATGAGCTTTGAAACGTGTTCAGTTTTTTGTTAAAGATGTAAATACAGAATTTCCCTCGATTCACACTCTACAGGCAGAGATGCAACATTTATTCAATAATTGGAGTTCAAAAATAAGAATTTATCTTAACTGGAAGCACTCAGCAACAGCCAGCTAAATGCTTGTCGAAGTGTATAACAGGCCCTAAAATCAGAATTCAATTTTATTCAAGTCCATTTTATTCTGCTTCCTACTGATACTAATGAAGGCAGCTATTCGATACATTGTTTACAAGAGCAGCATATGAGTTAACACTTCATTCCTAGTTAAACTAATACTAAACACCAAGTAAAATAATAGTAATGCACACTCTTCCACACAAGCATTTGAAAGAAGGGGATGCATGAAGTTTTAGAGTACAATAACTTTTTTTTAGAATTATTGATTTAGTTGTCATTATGAGCTAAAACGATGGACACTTTTTTACCAGCTCTTTCTCTGCCGATTCATTACAGCGCAGAAGCTTCCGTCCCCACTTAAAATTAAACACTTCATGAAAAGAATAAACATAAGGTACTGAATAAATGCTGAATTCAATATACGGTATGAGTGACCGAAATCAGGATTTAAGATGCTGCAGGTGTACTGACCTAAGATATCGTTGCCCCTGTCAGGGTAACCGTTGATGACAAGGCCATGGCTGTGATCGGCAGTGACGATCACGAGGGTGTCGCTGAGGTTGACGAGCTTCAGCGCCTCCTCCACAGCCGAGTCGAATGCCAGCACCTCCTCCAACGCAAGCTGGGCTTTGCCGTCGTGCAGCGCGTGGTCTATACGCCCACCTTCAACCTGCAGGCGATTCAACGTCATCACTAACTAGCAAATTAAATACGCACAAACTTAAAACAATATAAGGACTAAAATATGACAGAGGAATTATGAGAGCAAGCCTGTCGTAGAAATAAAAAAAGCCTAAATTCCTACGTAATAACAACGGCTTCAGAAAAAAATGTAAACATCAAAATTGAATTAAATTAATCATTCTCACTAATTCATCTTCTATGAGCAACTTAACCACCGTAGCATTGGAACACCGAGTAATAAGCTGTTATCCACATAGTCAAATGCTTTGCTAATTGCTTTGCGAATGCCGCGAAACAAAGGGAAAACAATATTCCCTTCGTCGAAATTAAAGTAAAGATTTTGCAGATGACTTTAAATGGCTTCCGTAGTCGATTTATTTTAAATTGGAATTTTACCTGGTTATCACACAGAAAAGAGGCTTGTTAAAAGCAATAGAACATCTTTTAAATAATTTTTTCGAATATTTTACTTAAATGGGTCGCAACAGAAATAGGTCTTGAATTGTTTACATTGGTTTTACTCTCATTTCAGAAAACGGGAGGGTCGGTATAAATCTTAATGCGCTGATGGAAATTAAAAAATTTGGTTCCCACGAATCACTAAAGGAGCACTGTTAAGCCATCGCCAAGATAGGTCGACTGGTGCCTCTACTATGGAGGGACAATAATTAAATAATTCTTTCCTCGAATAAACTAAGCTCGCGTACCACAAATACTTGCGAAACGAACGTCTTTCACGATTTACAAATTTTCGTTGGCTTATTAGCTTAATTGCTTTTTCGGTTGACTTAAATTTCGAAAAAATTTGCTACTTAACCATGCAGCCACTTGAAATTCTGAAAAATATTGGAAGTTTACGGCAGCAACAGGAAAACTGCTGACGAACCTCGTCTTAATAAATAACGGTCAGCATACCTGACTTTCTCTCCGATCCCTGAAATACTAGGAAGATTCCAACGGAATAACCAGCCTTAGAAACTGCGGCCTTTTATTGATCAACTGACTCCTCTCAGGTATCCGTAAGATAAGGACATTCTCAAAAGGGCGGCGCCCGAACATGGACCAACCCACATTATCCATCAAGCACATTTAAAAACGTTTTGCATGAATAATATTTTGCTCGCTGATGCGTAATTTTCGAGTTATTCAACTTTGAAGTTATGAGAACGTCATATATAGAAGTTAAGGAACAGACACTAGAATATGCTGTAATACGTTATTGATGTAACGATAGGCGAGGTTAGGTTAGGTTACCTAAATAAACCTAAAATAGCTAACCTTAACTTACCCAAACGGATACTGCTGTCCGCCAAAAAGTGGGCGTGTTGCAACAATGCGGCGACTACGCAACCGATTATATAATTTTATTCCAACCTGAGCGTAATTATTGTTATACCTCGAAAACTACGCATTAGCGAGCGTCATTCATGTGAAACGTTTTTAAACGTGTTCTTCTACCGATTCTTAAAAACCAAATATTTAATTTCCGTGAGCGCATTAAAATCAATATCGACCTATATGAGTTATACAGCAAATTTACAGAGTCGGGAGAAATACCTAAAGAAAGGGAATGATTTAACAAGGTTTTAGATCAGATACATCAAAACTGCTAGGTCTATTTTACATTTTTACTGAGAACGCTTTAAATCTATTTCATGTACGTTTACATTGCCAAAACGTTCATGGAAATTGTTCACATAGCCAAGAACATCAGACGTATTAGTCAATTTGAAGAAAAACGAATAAGTATTTCCTCAAATTTGCTTCGTGTAGTTAAATGATGATCAGCTATGATTTTGTCTGTGATAACAAAGATGTCGAAAAGATACGTGATGGTTTTTACTCTCGCGGTAAGTTGTATTCTCAGGAAAAATATATATAATTTTTCATGGTCATATCATTTTTTGTCCTATAGATTAGATTTTAATTTAGCTAACACGAACGAAGGTGCCTCGAATGTAAGGATGATAGCCCTATTTAGGATGGAGGTAAGGGAACGGGGGAACTCGGCAAAAAGTGTATTCCCGGACAAGATACCCTGAGCATAGAAACAGTAAGTTAAGGCGGAATTTGATGAAACAGATACAAAAATAAAAAAAAAGGAATAGGGGCTGAAAAACGGAAGAGCAGTGAACCGCAAAAAGATGGCCCAGAAGAAAACAAAATACTATTCTACTTCAATAAAAGGAAGGCTTATCTAACTTTCATGTGAGGACCTCACATTTTTAACATGGGAGAGTAAAATTCTACAAATACAATAGTTGTATCAGATGGAAATAGTTTTCAGCACCCGAATTTATTATTTATATTATAGCACAACACGTGCAAGAAACCAAGTAACGTTGAATGTTAGGTATTTTCTTTAATTTGGCAAGACATTTCAAAAGTAGAACAATAACTAATAACTTTTATATATTACCATAACTTTACAAAAACTACAGATTAAGGAATGATTTCTCCAAGAGGCATCTAAAATATTGACACATTGGAGCCAAGTTTAGTCAATTAGTGCAGCGGTCAAAATAATTTTGCGCTTTGGCTAGGAATAGAAACTGGTAAATTCGCCTTAAGAACATTTTTGAAATGAGATGAGTGATTGAGCAGAAGAGAAGTTAGCTATTACTGACAAGAAGAAGGAAGCCGTTCTGCGATCGACGGAGGCGTTTGATCGCCGTCGATGTGAGCTCGCTGAGGCTGGGCTGCCCAGCGTTGCTTTGGTCGCGATTCCGCTCGTACGGTAGGTGGCTCTCGGCAAACAGCCCTGCGAAAACCTTACGCTGGTCAGAGCAACATTTTATACAAAGGCACCTCAATGAGATGCAAAGATAGATAGAGAAATTAGTTTGAGGCTCCCTAACCACAAAAAAGTTGCTGTACAGAGAGGAAAAAGAATTGCACCATTTAGTATAAAGTTAAAGGAATGGGGAATCTATGGACAAGGTGCGCTCTCACAGAAAATCCTCTACGCATAGAGTGTGGCCCGGAATTTATATCCTGGTTCTATGGGGATTACATTAGGACTACTAGCCACATGTAAATGCTGTCAGACGATTATCTGTAATTCACATCCAATAAAATATTTCGAAGTATTTGAAAGTTTCTTTTCCACACTTGCACAACCCGCTTTTCAAAGCAGGAAAGTAGTGGCATGCATATTAAACGTTTATCGACTTTGTAATTGCTTATTAAAAGGTTAGATTATAAGTTAGTTTGGTAAATGTGTAGCGTTGGTCAGTAATCGATTTTCCACTTTTCGGTGCCTAGAAATAGGTATTTAGATCTAAATAAACAATTTTTCTTCCATGCACTTTCCGTCGGAAATGAGTATTTAACAAGTTATGGCGCTAGGTTTAGTTTCGTCTTAGATAAAGAATACACTCGAATAAACAGCTACTCATCGATTTTCGAGTATGTGTTGCTTGAATCATGGTAATAACATCGAAATAAACAACTTTTCTTCTATACACTATTTCGTCAAATGAGTATTTAACGAGGTATAGCGGTAGGTTTGGTTTCGTCTTTGATGACGATCGCGCTGGAAGCGAGACTTCATTGCAGTGATGCCCTACCACGGGATCAGTGAAGTTCTTTCCGCTTCAAACACTGGAGTTGCGGTAACATATTTACCGCTATAACTCGTAAAGTATTCATTTCCGACAGAAAGTGCACAGAAGAAAACTTGTTTATTTCGTTCTAATTAACTACGATTATACACCGAAAACTGGAAAATCGATTACTGACCAACGCTACACATTTACCGTTAGTTTAAGCTTCCCTAACCGCTACAAAAAATGCGTATCGAAGAGAGGAAGGAGGAAGACACCATTTAGTACGGAGATAAGAGAATGGGTAATCTATGCAGAAAAGGCATAGAAACAGTAAGATGAGAAAGAAGTTCATGAAACCAAGATCAAAGTTGAAGAAGAAAGTAGTAGGTGCTGAAAAAAATAGGACAGCAGGGAACCGAAAAAAGATAGTCAGTAACAAAACAAAAACCAATTCTATTTTAACAAAAAGAAAACCTACCTAACCTTTAGCTCGGACCCTCACATTGTCCCCCTGGAAGCGGTAATTCCCATAGATACAATAGTTGTATCCCCCTGAGGGGATTTGTTTATTAAAATATAGTTTAGTTTACACAAAGGGATTTCACTTTAATTAGAAATCCTTTTCACCAAGTTAAAATTTCACGTTTATTTAGAATTTTTGTTAAATGTGTAGCGTTGGTCAGCAATCGATTTTCTAGTTTTCGGTGTCTAATCGTAGTTAATTTGATCGAAATAAACAAGTTTTCTTCTAGGGTACTTATAAAGATAGCGGACGTTTCCAACGTCTTCATCTGAACACACTTTAACCGCCAAATCACGAAGTCCAGCGTAAACCTGGCGCCATAAAACTAACAACAAATGATGCCAGAAGACATTTATGAAATTTCGGTGACTTCGGGTTGATTACTTGCGGCGGGCGAACTTTTATGTGGAAGGTTGCGAGAAAAGACTAAAAATAGTACCCGTGAAAAGAAAAAATTTTTAACAGTGATCGAAATCGCTTGTCGCCAAAAGGTGGAGCATCGAGATAGTAGCAAATAACCCCCCTAATTCGAGCCAATCCACACTTCCCGGGGTCCCAGCGCGACCAAAATTGATGAGCGTGTAGAGCTCAAAATTATAAGACCTATGGACACCTTTCCAGCCCTCTAGACCCCAAGGGAGACCCCCAAAAATCAAAAAACAACCGAAATATGGGTATTTTCAAACAACGAGAAATTATTCCCTATGGGCTTTGAGAACCTCAACGTTTCAGACGTAAAAGAGAAAATGTTGAATTTTATGCCACTACATCCAGTATGTCGAAAAAATGATAAAAAAGTACCCATTTCGGACTTCAAAGTTGGAGAAAAAAAATTTGCGATTTTTTGGAATTTTTTTCCAGCCAAACTACAGCGTCTAGAAAGCACGAAATCTGATAGAACGTAGTTTTCGCAAAGTTCTACAACATATAAAATCACCAACACTAAAAATGTTTCGAGTGTATATTTTATGAGCGTTTGGAAATTTTCCATTAATTTCGAAAACCGCAGAAGGTCACGCATACAACTTTTTCTGGCCTATTGACAAATTCTCAGAGTCTGAGAGTTTCAGTTCTGAAAGAAAACATTTCGAAGTAGTTCCGGCATCTTTTATGAAGCATCAACTCGAAAATAGAAGTTACGCTACTTTGAAAATAGGGTTAAAAAACGCGTTTTTTCGAAGGTCGATTTTGGCAACTATTTGTGACGTTTTTTCGCGTTCAGATCTCAAAATCTGATAGAATGTGTATTCAATCTTTTTCTCAAACCTATCAGGTTTTCGTGGTGATAGGTTGTACAGGTTTTCCAAAATATCAAATCAAAAAATTGTCTCATTTCCACTTACTGTGGTTGAAAGCAAAGAAATGGGAAAACGGTGCGTCGGACAGGAAAAGTTATTTAACACTTTCTGCTTCTCATTAATTGGTACATACCAAACCTTTTTTTGAAAAGGATCCCATGGATAGTTTTTGCGTTATGGAAATTTTTTATTTTAAGACGTGATTTTGACGTTTGTTGCCCTCTGACACCCCCTTCTTTACCCTTCAAGGTTCTGAAAAACGCTGTAGTAATGCGTCTCGATGAGATCTTTCTAATGATACCTGTCTCAAAGTTCGAATGATACCTGTCACGCATACAACTTTTTCTGGCCTATTGACAAATTCTCAGAGTCTGAGAGTTTCAGTTCTGAAAGAAAACATTTCGAAGTAGTTCCGGCGTCTTTTATGAAGCATCAACTCGAAAATAGAAGTTACGCTACTTTGAAAATAGGGTTAAAAACGCGTTTTTTCGAAGGTCGATTTTGGCAACTATTTGTGACGTTTTTTCGCGTTCAGATCTCAAAATCTGATAGAATGTATATTCAATCTTTTTCTCAAACCTATCAGGTTTTCGTGGTGATAGGTTGTACAGTTTTTCCAAAAAATCAAATTCAAAAATTGCCTCATTTTCACTTACTGTGGTTGAAAGCAAAGAAATGGGAAAACGGTGCGTCGGACAGGAAAAGTTATTTAACACTTTCTGCTTCTCATTAATTGGTACATACCAAACCTTTTTTTTGAGAAGGATCCCATGGATAGTTTTTGCGTTATGGAAATTTTTTATTTTAAGACGTGATTTTGACGTTTGTTGCCCTCTGACACCCCCTTCTTTACCCTTCAAGGTTCTGAAAAACGCTGTACTAATGCGTCTCGATGAGATCTTTCGAATGATACCTGTCTCAAAGTTATAGGCCTTCAAGTTTTTGATAAAAATTGGAAAAACGTCGAAATGGAGGGTATTGGCACCCAAAATTGGGCAGTGAAAAAGTCTTTCAATATCCGCAGACTTAAAACACAGATTTTCCGGTGCGCGTTGAAGTCTCCATAATGGAGATCATGGGTGACTGCATTGAGGTCTGAAATGAAGCTTTCTTGAGTTTTGAAGGCTCTATAAGGATGTCGAACATCATGACGCTCATGTTGTAATGTTTTGTGGTTTCATGCGACACATTTAAAGCGATTTTTAAAGTTGAAAGTTTTTTTCAATTTTTGACCATTTGAGGCTTTGTTGCTCACTTTTTAAAGGTTTACAGTGTTGTATGAGTTCATAAAAATTTATTTAGATTCAGAATTGAACCCTGTAACTCGCTTCTTCCGCCTTGAAATTCTTAAAACTTTTAGGCATGGCGTGTAATTGACCCATTTCAAGTGTTTATATTGGTTTCACAGGAGAGTTTATGATAAAGAAATGTGTTTAAAATTAGTGATTTACCTGATGGTTGTGTCATTTAATTTCTAACAAGTTTGGCAGCAGAAGAATAATGTGGGTAACGTGTTCTATTTTCGCTGCTTGTAGGTCCACGAATTTCACACACCTTTTCACCGGTGTGGCAACTTTCAATTGCAATATCTAAAAGAAGTATTGTGTTTGACAGTCAACTCTTCAGGTGTTCTTAATAGTTGTACCATTAGTAATGAGGTTGAAGCAGAATAACGTGCTATAACTCGGAAACCAGCTCCCGCGTAGAGGCGTAAATATTGATTATTATTCGTTTTTACGAGAAACGATGGTCATTTGTTCGAGGTGCCGAATTCAGTTCATTTTTTTTGTATTTTGGTTTAGATAAAGGACGTCGAGATCTCACCATCGTGTCAAGAATCAATTGTTCTATATACTGAATTAGATTTGAGTCCCAGGATCATACATGTTACTTCGTAATTTGAGGTGAAATATGCATTATGAGCATTTTCAGACGCGAAAAATTATGCAAATACTGACGTGGTATTTGAAAGGTGAATTTTCTTACAACCGTCAAATATTTCGACATCGCAAATTCTGCGTACTGAATTTCGTTTATAACGAAAACCAGGCGTTTTCGTTAAAGTTTTGGAAATGAACGAAAATTTAGAGTAATTAAACTTCGAATTCGTCATTTCTATACAGATGTAGCTGATAAATTGTTTCGTTCGGCCCAGCTTTTCGTGCCAATCTGTGTTGTGTTTTCAACAGGTTTTTTGTAGTTAGAAACTAGAAATTAGAAGAGCCCCTAGTAAAAGAAGTGGACTCTTTATTTCGTAAATATAAGAACCTTATTCGGGAACAAATCTCTCGATATTGTGGGTCAAACTCCACGAAAATATTTTTTTGACATGCTTCGATTAAACGAAGCATTTTCTAGGAAAGGTAGTTTGGGTGAATAGTTTTCTAATAAATTACTATGATTAGGACTTGAAATATCAGCATCTTCATGACCAGAAGTTTGGTAATTGCAAACGAAAAATGACATCGACAATGATGATAGAAATTCGTTGTTCGAAGGCCTGAAAATCGCTAACCTGGCATTTGTGAGTTGCAGGAAATGACATTCAAGAGCTTAGACAGTATTTTTAGGTTCAACTAATGGTTATAATATGGTGAATGTGTGTTCCCAATGGCGACTAAATTTTGTAGATGTTATGCGTGTTTAAATAATGTTATTTAGAGAATTTCAAATGGTATACCTGGTATATTTTCAAAAATTTGTATATTCCCTCTCAGCCTAATTTAAGGTTTCTCTATCGATCGATCTTATATATAGAGGAATAGAAGGAGGTTGGAGATGTTTCCATTCATGAAATATTTGATTGTGGCGAGAAAAATGTCGACTAAGAAACATCCGTGATTCGAAGCTATAGCCGCTGATGTTAACAGACGCATACGTATTATAAACTCGATATATATGTTCGAATACGGTATTGTTATTAATGCGGAATTGAAAATTTTAGTTTGCGATGAAGAGAATAAATTCATGCCACCGATACTTAGAAGGTTTTAGTGAAGTGTACAGTGCACCCAAAATTTTAAAGAATGCCAAATGGTTATGAACTTTATAAAGTTTGTAAATGATTATAAGTGAATGAGTTTTTTTCTTGGTGTAGTTACTGACCAAGACGCAAACGTTTCCACTCGGCGGGAGCTTTAGATCTCGCCGAGCGGTCCCATAATGAAGATTTTTATTTCTTGGGTCCTCAATTGTACAGCGCGATAGCGCGTTGTATACTCGTTTACCTTTTAGTGATGCACAGATTGGAAGTTCAATTATTATACCCGAGTAAAGTTTCGTTGGCCTAGTGTTTTCATGGTGATTGGTTTTGTTTATAATTTCTGTTTTATTTGCAGGTGTTTCTACCGTAAATATTTAGGTTTGAATATTGTAAACGAGCCTATTGGAAAATGATAAAATTTGACTCAATGTTTTCCAATACGTATCGCTTTATTTGACGTCATTTATTCGTGAAAACGAATTTCCATCCCCTATGTAGGTTGGACATCATCAATTGTTCATTAGAACGAAGCGCAGTTGTCATTTTCACATTGTAAACGAGCCTTTTGGAAAATGATCGAAATTTGAGTAATGTTTTTCAATAGACATCGCTTGAATTGAAGTCATTTATTCGTGAAAACGAATATCATTGACTACGTAGGTTGGACATCATCACTTCTTCATTAGAACGAAGCGCAGTTGTCATTTTCGAAACAGAGCAAAATTCGAGTGTTGTAAAGCTATGAAGAAACCGAAATGTAATTTGTTTCGTCAGATTTTGTCGTCAGATAAGGTTTTGAACATGGTTAACCAGACCCTAATTCATGATTTAACGGGAAAATATTGCTATCTGAACTTCTCTGCTGCGGAAGTATTTACGGAGCGCAATACTTTAATGTTAAGATATAGCGTGGTCATTAGTTAGTTGGAAGAAAGATCGTTAGCGTACATAAAGGTTGGGGATTCGTAAAGAATAAGGGCAAAGGCGTAATAATCAAATACGATAAACAAAGTGGGACCTAAATTTCAAGTATAGAACAGGACAGGGCACCCTGCATTGGTAAAGTTTAGTTGTATGTTTTTGAGTTCAAACAATGTCGAGTAAGTTAGTTCACGTCATATATAAGCAAGATAGGTTTACTTAAGTTAGGCTAGAGTAAGTTACGTGAACTTAGGATTGCTTACGTAAGTTTCGATTGTTTCGTTAGTCGAGGTTAGGTGACCTTGCCTTGCCTTAGGTTGGGTGAGCGTACGTTTTATTACTTGACGTGGGGACAGGATAGGGTGTGACATGAAAAGTGGTTTAAAGATTGGATGAATTGTAACACATACGTTTAGTCAGAGTAATACTATGAATGAGGGTACCACCGTTTGTTAGGCTGTATTATTCATGGGAATGCTTTGGAAGAATTATTTCTGACCAGTTAGTTGATGGCAATGTTAGGTTGGGTTTTAATTGTATTACGTTGGTGTTGGTAAATGAAATTTCTTTTCCTAAATGGAATGGTTGAGATGTTTTAGAGTTCAGTAGAATGAGGTTAGAGTGAAATACATTCTATATATATATATTTTGAGTTATCATTTGAGACGATCGCATACCTAAGTGAGTTGCTGCTGAATTGTGGTGATTAGTAAAGTTTGGTAAATTGATAAACGGTTTTGCTGTTGGAAAATGAAATGCTTGTGTATATATGTATATAAATATATATATATATATAAATGTTGTTTGTACGTTTGAGACGATGGTGTATCTCATTGCGTTGCTGCTGATTTGTGGTGATTTGACAAGTGTGCCCTACATGTGAATTTGCGTGTACATGTGTTTGTGTGTGTGTGTTTGTTAAATGTGTGAATGTCTCTGCGTGAGTGTGTGTTTGTGTGTATGTGTTGTGAGTATGATGAGAGTGTGTGCATAAATATCTGTTTGTGTGTTTGTGTCCATGTTCGCCCCCCGTGGGCTTTGCTGGTTCAGTAATGCTCATTTTAACATAGCCCGCAAAATGAGTGATTTTAGTGCTTTGGCGGACAGTTGAATGCTGTCCGGCTAACAGTCTCCGGACACTTGACAGTGTCTGTTTAAAGGCCTTGGACAGTTCGAAAACGTATGAATTTAAATGAGCATTGTATCTTTTCATTAATTTAATTCATATTAGTTTCATATTTATTTAATTTGATAGCCAATACGCATTGTTACTAAATTTTATTAGCGTATATTTCTTTCAGTTCGATACTTGAAGTGGGTCGGTTTGGTGATTTCAGTTGTAGATAATTGACGAAGAAAATATATAGTTAACACCAAATTTGCATCCGAAATAATGGTGACAGAGGCAGTTGAGATCTTATTGGATACAAATATTTATATAAAAAGCATGTTTTTATGCTGAACATGGGTAAAATATACAATCCCATGATGGTTGACATTTTATTCAATCCACAATTGGTTGTGTAACAGTCAACCCAGCTGTTGGTTACTATGAAATAAAGTATAAACAATGCAACGAAAATTATTTCCTTTACATTCACCCTCTTGCATGGTTAACTTATACAGGTACTGCAAAATGAAATAAATTGTCGTAGAACATAAAATTAGGTACCTATGCTATCATTAAATTTCTTCGTCACATCCTTAAGCATGATAACCGCAAAATGAAACATTTTAAAACCAACTAATAGGCCTATTTATTGAATATTCATCCTCAATGCAAAATGAAAAATTAACGCTAGGCCTGTAACGAAAAATTACGGCTTATTATTTTTCTTGGCAGGCCTCGATTTATTCTTCAGAATTTCACAAACTTTGCATGTGAAATTTAATTTTTGTATTTCACGATTTGTCATTTTTTCGATTTCTTCTAATACACATTTTTTGTGGCACCAACGGTGACATGACGAACATCCAATCCATCTATTTCCAACATCCCAGTCTTCATTTCCCTCGCAAACGATGCAAAGATTCTCTTGCTGTAATAGGTAAAATCCATGTTGAACTCGGCAAGTTATCTTGGAATTTTCTTTCTGCTGGAATTTCGTACCCATTAGCCTCTGCCTGGTCAAGAAGATCTTTGACGACTAATGGAATTTCTTTCCTAGGCAATCCATAACCAATTTTGGCGATAGTCATGACCCAGTTTACGAGCCGGGTTTCTTGATCTGCTGTCAAGAAAGATGTTGGCCCTGTAATAGATATGTCAAAAGGAAAAATATTAGTGTCAGTATGCCCCCAATCCGGCGAATACTTTATATGTGCAGCATACTGCAGGCATTTGTAGGCAACAAACAAATATTTAAAGCAGGATTGATTCATATAGTGTCGTAAAAACGCATTACAAAGCGTATAAAATGTGATATATATACAACTATTGAACCAATTTTGCGTTGCCTGGGTATCAATCATCAATATAATAACTAAATTATTGTGTTCAATTTCATCAATGGAAAATTATGTAAACTGTATGGCTTCTAAACATACCAGGTCGCTCTATTGAGAGTGCAGTTTTTTCTCCGATCTTGTCACTTAATGTGGACTTCGGAATTCCGCACTTTTCTGAAGCCTTGCGGTACGACATTCCATTCTTAATGGCTGCCACTGCAGTAAGTAACTGCTCTTCATTATACACCGGCTTCTTCCGTTTAGGGGCCATCTAATAAAGATATAAATGGGTAAATTCATAATATGTCCGATATACTTCAGACCTGATTATTACCGGACACCTGGCGTCCGGACACCTAAAATGATGATAAAATTTTTCAGGTTCCCAGACACATCAAAATTGTGTTCTGTCATCAATGCGTGGCGCTACAAACGTTTCAATAACAAACATGACACTCGAGCTTCAATTTGGCGGCAGGATCGTTTGAATGAGCAACACCTTCACACTTAAATTTCATCTTTCCCGCGGTCTATCCTTATTTTTTTTGGCAGAAATTGCAGCAATGTGAAGTTGGTACGTAATTAGATGCAATTTTCATACGTTCGAAACTTATTTTATTATGATTAACCACTTTCAAACGAGAAATGAAGTATCACTTATACGAACCTGTCACTGCCGATGCACAGAATCTACGAAGTGCGCCAATAGAAAGAAATAGAGCGTAAGTGTCCGGTATGCTTCAGTGTCCGCGATCCTTATAACTACCCTATGCACTTTCCATCTCAAATGAGTATTTTCTTAGCTATAGCGGTAAATAAGTTACCGCAACTCCAGTGTTTGAAGCGGCAAGCAATTCAAGGAGCACGTCGGACAGCAACACTGCAATGCGCACTCGTTTCCAGCGCGATCGTCATCAAAGACGAAACCAAACCTACCGCTATACCTCGTTAAATACTCATTTGACGAAAAAAGTGTATAGATGAAAAGTTGTTCATTTCGATGTTATTACCATCATTCAAGCAACAAAAATTCGAAAATCGATGAGTAGCTGTTTATTCGAGCGCATTCGTCATCAAAGACGAAACTAAACTTACCGCTATAAATTGTAAAATACTCTTTTGAGACTGAAAGTGCATAGAAGAAAACTTGTTTATTTTGATTCAATTAATTAGGTTCAGGCACCGAAAAGTGGGAAAATCGATTACTGACCAACGCTACACATTAACCGAATTTTTTTTCGAAAAGTTAAAAATTGTTTCAAAAGTACAGGTGAAAACAGAAACTTGTGAATTTATTCGCACCTGACACAAAAAACTACGTTATGGTGCTTGGTTGACTTGATTAACTTGAGCGCACTAGATCACAGAGGCTTAAAAACGGGAGCAGCCCGCAGGCGAACAGTACAAATACCGCCCAGACACTGGCGCCCGCACGTGCAGCAAATAACGCACGGCGTACGAGTAGAGTGACTATCGACACTATGGTGATCAGCGCATAAAGTTTGCAACTTGCGCCGCACTAAAAATCCACTCCACTGATTAACTTCTGACTGGCGCGCTCATCCGCCCGATGTTTACAGCGGCTGCAGCCTCACTAGTTCTTAGTTTGAGCCTCAGAAATATGGGTCAAGTTAAAATTCCTCGCTCACAACAGTAAGTTGGGAAAGAAGTTTATGAAATAAGATGAAAGTTGAAGGAGTTTATGAAATAAGATGAAAGTTAAAGAAAAAAGTAGTAAGAGCTAAATAACAAGACAGCAGTGAACTGGAAAAAAACTGTCCGTAAGGACACAAAACGAATTTTAAGTTCAGCAAAAGAAATGCCTACCTAACCTCTAGCTCGGGATTTCACATTACCCTGTACGCATTAATTTCCATCGATACAATAGTTGTATCCCCTGAGGGGACTCAAGCACAACAACAAATAATTGAATCTTTAAGGAAATAAAGAGAAAAGTAAAATTTAGAACACCTACGCTCTCTATGCGCCTTTCGTAATGGTTCTTTCCACAACTGAGTTAAGATAAACGTAACAGATACACGACACCATTCCAATACACACAAAAGTAGTATCAAATGCTATCGTTGCTGTGGGCATAGGAGTACCAGCACGGGAAGGTGCGAGTGCGATGGATACCCGCACCTCAGTACGGGTAATCTGTATCAAAGACTTGTTTGCCGGTTGTTTCCTTAGCCACTAAAATATTTAACTTTAAATAATACAAGTCACTTTTATTGCTACATTCGATGTCGGTATAAAGAGAAAAAGGAACAGTGAAAATTTTATAAGGAATCTTTCCAGATGAGAAATCCATATTGTATTCACAATTTAAAGTGGAGACTTAATGACGCACCCCATTTTGCAGAGAAAGTACGCTCGTCACGGAGCATCCCTTGTCTTTGCCGATTAGATTAGATGAGTCAATTTAAGCCTTCCTAACCAAAGGAGTTCATAAGTGAGGCAGGAGGAATGCACCATTTAATATGAAGTTAAGAGGACAGAGCATCTAGGCAATAGACGTGTTCCCATATTCTGCATATGGAAATAGCTGGACTTAAAGAAGTTCAAGAAACGAGTAAAAGGTGATTAAAAATGGACAACCATGAATCGAAAGGAGATGGTCCATAGCAAAACAAAAATCTTAGTTTATTTTAACAAAAATAAAGCCTTTCCAACCTTCAGGTAGAGATTTCATGCAATCCTTCAGCGAGTTTTTTGAAGGCCTGTTTTTATTTCAATACTTTTACTCATTTCACTTTTCACTTCAGAAAATCTCTCGGTTTCCTGCACATGCCCTCAGTCACAACAGATCTTTCCATCAAATTTAAACATTATTCCTGTATACGAGTCTATCTTTTCCAACAAAAGTGTTTCTAGAATGTATAATTTTCAAGATTTCTCTATACCCTCCCTCTTTTCCACATATAAGCCCGCTCTTTTCTCTGTTCAAGATGCAAATACTCCCAAAGCTTGTCACTTTGGTATACTTACATTTTCCCATGCATGTTCCGTCGTTTCTCCATACATTATTATCATTTTTGCTATTATTACTATATTATACTTGGGATTTTAACAACGAGAAGGCTGCATTGGCGTTTCACTAAAAATATTTTTCCAATAACATATTTTATTCATGGGCCATTACTATCAATCGTTTGAGCATTTACAACGACAGCCATTTTGTATTTCAGGCAAATAAAGAAAAAGTCTACCAATTTTACCCAATATGTACTCGGTGGTGTCCGTGTCGACAGCTCTGAGTTGGCTGGTGTCGGTAACGTAGGCGTACGAAGAGCCCAAGGCAAGCCGTATTTCTTGCCAATTCTCTACTAGGTTCCGGCCGTCCACACGACGGCAAGCCGATGAGGTCGAGTCGGGCAGCTGGGCCCCCAAAGGCTGGCGCCCTCCACCGAAGATCACCTGCCACACAATGGAGGATCACCCCAGACTTGGACAAGCCGTTGGTCACCACGGTAGCAGGATGTCAACGGTACACCAACAACTACAATAAAACCACTAAACAACACGACTTATATTTACGTGAATAGTATAACCTCTGTTGAATAAATAGCACAACCGGATCAGAGGCGGAGAGAAATACGATCTCCCCTGTCTCCTGAGAAATTTTGAACTGAGTGGAAATACTTGCACACAAGAATTAGAACCTATCTATAACACCGCAGGATAAATTCCCATCTGCACGCCTTCAAGAAAAACAAACGCGCAAAGAAACGACATCCTCATTCCATATAAAAACTTGTATAACATTCGAATTATTAATAGGAAAATTGCTGTGCGGCTCAGAAAGAATAAGAACCGGTGCATAAACACTCTCACTCAATGAACTACCACTGGGAGGATCACCCATGTGAGGGAATAGCGACGAGGCAAGCTATGCGGGCAAATTTGCGAAAGCAAAATATTTACCTAGGTGAGATCCTCAAGTTTATGGTAGAAAATTTGTAATATTTCCTAACGTATCCATCATCTAACCCACTGAAATCCTTCACACGAGTAACAAAACAAAACAATGGCGATTCTTCCACCAGGGTAGTTTTTTGTGCAGGAATTTTACACACCAAGGCAGTTTCCTTGAGACAATTTTCACACACGATCAGTTTAACCGGTGGCAGATTCTCGCACATGTTGCAAGATACCTCCTGAAATCTTGCCCCTATCAACCGATCAAACGAAAGAACATTATCTGTGTACACCAGAACTGAAGCAGCAAGAACCATTTCCACCATGCAGGCAGGCCTTGTTCCGCAGTACCTTCCTACTCAGCCTTCCAGGAAGTCCAGGCCTCCGGCACCCTCCTACCTAGCCTATTAGCAAGCCCAGTCCTTCTCCACCTTCCTACCCAATCAACCAGCAAGCCCAGCTCTCCTGCATCTCTCCACCCAGCAAACCAGCGAGCCCACCTCTCTTAGTTAGATTAGTTAGTTAAGCCTCCCTAACTGCTACAAAAAAAGGAGCGTATTGTCGAGAATCTGTTCAGAATGACCAAATTCTTGCGAATTTAAAATAAAAATTCTTGTAATCACATTTTTGCGAATTTAAAATGAAAATTCTTGTAATTGCGTAAAAAGTTGTGTCTTGAAATATCTCAGAAAAACCCAGCAGCCAGAGGGGTCGCTTCAACATGTATGTTTTTACGCCTGTATGTTTTCTTTCAACTCGGCAATGTTAGGAGGCTGTGATAAGGTGCGAGAGCCAAACGATGTATGTTTACAGTGTGTCTTGTTTCTGGAGGGGCCTATGTTGTGGTTATGCGAGCGAGCCTTGGGAAACTCGATACGGTCGAAAAATGCCTACCCAAGCGCGAACAAAGTCGCCTTGTAGTCAAAGATAAATCGAGACACTCAGACCGAGAGAGTCGGCAAACCAACGGTCGGTTCGAAGGAGCTGAGCGTGAGAAGAAAAATGATGCTAAGAAAGAAATAAAGGCAAGCGGCGGCACTACCAATTAGAAAAGAGGTAGGCGGGCACTCCGAGGCTCCTAGGATTCTCATAGGCCGAAGGTGAGAGTTCTCAACCCTCGAAGAGAATGCGCCAGGGCTCAAGGCGTCGGAGGAACAATGGACAGTTCGACCGGCGTAACCGTAACGTGAGGTGCAACCAAGAAACGCGGGTGTGTTCACAATAACAAGCGTGCTTAATGCAATAATAAGAAAAGTGGCTATATTGAAAATTATACTAAGTTTCACGCTATAATGTAATCCAGAAAGTAACACATTCTCGTTTCACTTGCAGAAATTTTACGTGTTCCCATCACCACGTTCAAAAAGGGGAAATTTATCAAAACATGACACACCGTGGGAGTTATTGATGGAACATGGAGATGCTGCACTAGAAGGGAGGGTAAGAGATATTTTTTTTTAAAAAAAAGAAAGAGTAAAGATAGTGTTGAGATAAATATTGCGATAATTCATTGTCATTCACACATTGATGCGCTTAAAAAGTAACGAGTTAAATTTTTATCTTTGACAGGCGGGACGGTAATTCAGTCACACACCTGAGGATTGATCAGCTCGAATGAAGGGAATCAACGTGTAAACATGCTGAAACGAAATGAGCAAGATAACGTCCTCACTAGACATTTTCTGAACAGTGTATAAAACAGGCCTTTGAACTGAAGCGAGTCGCGGACGAATTTTGTGGTTGAAGTGACCTTCGCCTACTGGGCTGCTGGGGGCGCTGAGATATTGTAGGCATCATTTGTGTTATGTTTGGGTGCATAAGCAATCTGCGGTTAAAGGTTAAAGGCTGGCCAGCCAAATTTCTGTGTAATTATGTGCAGTAGATCATTTGACGTATGCTATTTGCTTTCATTACTTAATTGGAATTGTTCCTAACACCAATCATTGTGTGTGCGCTCATTGATGTTTGTATCACGTATAGCTGGGAATTATAAATGTTAAGCATAATTCACCCTGTGTATCATGCCCCACAATATTAGAAGCAATCCATCGTAATGCAACGGAGGGCGCCCAGAAAATGCGCTGCGTAAGTGGGTCAACGATCCCCGGTGAGTACCTTTATTTTAGTATATGTGCTGTAATTGCCGATGATGATTCATTTAATTTGTGTTGTGTATATAGCCTGGAGGTGTTATTCCTCTATTCCGAGAACCTGATCTTCTTGTTAATGAATTGTTAACAAGGAGGTGAAGGGAACACTTCTCGTGACAGTATCGAAGAGAGGAAGGAGGAAGGCACCATTTAGTATGGAGATAAGAGAATGGGGAATCTATGCAGAAGGGCCATAGAAACAGTAAGATGAGAAAGAAGTTCATGAAACAAGATCAAAGTTGAAGAAGAAAGTAGTAGGTGCTGAAAAAACAGGACAGCAGTGAACCGAAAAAAAGTTGGTGCATAACAAAGCAAAAATCTATTCTATTTTAACAAAACGAAAGCCTACCTAACCTTTAGCTCGGGCCCTCACATTGTCCCCCTGGGAGCGCTAATTCCCATAGATACAATAGTTGTATCCCCCTGAGAGGTCCTGCACCCCCAGCGAATCAGCAACCCCACCTCTCCTGCACCCCCCATCCAGTGAATCAGCAAGCCCACCTCTCCTGCACCTCTCAGCGAACCAGCAAGCCCACCTCTTCTGCACCTCTCAGCGAACCAGCAAGTCCACCTCTCCTGCACCTCCCAGCAAACCAGCAAGCCCACCTCTCCTGCACCTCCCAGCAAACCAGCAGGCCCACCTCTCCAGCAACCCTTTGCGAACCAGCAAGCCTACCTCTCCTGCAACTCCCAGCAAACCAGCAAGCCCACCTCTCCTGTACCTCCACCTAGCAAACCAGCAAGCCTAGTCCTGCTGCAGCCTCCTACCCAGCACAGTCTTATCTGCTCCCTCCTACCACGCTCATCATAGAGCCTGGTCTTGACTACACACGCAACCACACCTTCAAGCCTTGCCCCGGCAGCTCCTCAACGAGCTGGCGCGCAATATCCTTGCAGTGCAGCACGGCGGGATCATCTTCCTTTATCATCTTGGCGTCACACTCCCACTCGCGATGGGCGCAGGCAGCGTACGAGGCGCCGGGCGTCGCGTGTGTGACGCGAGTGGTCGTCACCAAGCCTGCTCACATGTTATTTTTCATTGCCTGTTCCAACTAGAGCAGCATGCACCACAAAAATATGGTAAAACTTGAACATAAACTAAGTAAAATTGATATTCATAGCATTGAATAAGTGTTTAGAAAGTCTCCGTAGTTTCAGGATGGTTTGAATGTCATTTTTTTTTGGATTTTGGAATTTACAATTTCCATTGCTAAAAAACAACATAGTCAATTATTAGGGGAACAGGATTTCTTCAAAATATTAAGATTTACAAAATGTATTCAATTCCCTATGAGATAAATCACAATTAACCTTCAATGTTGAGTGAAATGAACATTCTCCACTGCAGATCTCTAATTTGGATGAAGCTGAATATTTAACGCATATACGATTAAAAGTTTAATGCGAACTCATTTCATAATCAAAATTAACATAAAGATGCTAGTATTAGCAGCATTGAAGGAAAACTTTTTTATTAATTTTCTGAAGCATAAAATTTTTTTAGCTGTGGAGAGATGTAAGACACGCAGAACACAACACTCATAAATTCGGTTTGCAGCCGTCATAGCTACAATGTTGACAAGCAGCCCTAGTTCTCATTAAACGACTCCAGCAAGAGCCAAAATCCTACTACTCTCGCCCAAGGCATAACACGTGACTCTCTCATGTGTTCATGCTAGACATCCTCCCATACTTTATGAAGAACGCAAGTTACTCTTTAAAGATTAAAGGGCAATCCCCTTTGCGAGAAAGTTGTTTTGGCTTTTCATTTTCGCTCCGGCGGCTGGCCAGCTCTGACAGCAACACGAAAGTTTTTCAAAGATAATTAATTATTCACCTACATAGGTACCTCTGTCTACTACGTTTCTTGTTAATATATTGAAGATTAGATTCAATCAGATAAGTTGATTTAAGCCTCCCTAATCACAACAAAGCTGTTATATTTTCTTTTTTTTTACTTAGAATCCGAGTTTATGATTTTTCAAATTTTCTTTCCTTTCAAGTCTAATCTTCAAATCAAAGGAGTTATTTTCCGAAAGAAAACACGATTCTTTCAACGTGGCCACATCGTTTTACTTGTTATAATGAAAGATGTACACAAAATATGACAATGGGGTAGATGAGACTAGCAAACTTAGGAACAATTGCTACAAAAGTCTTACGCATCTTTTGGGTACGCAGCGATGTCGAAGTAAGATAATAAGGTCTCGAATTGTACGTTAAAGTCTTTTACGTGAAGATTAACACAGAGTCAGGGTCTAATACGGAGTGCCTGCCGTATGCAAACAAAATGAATGAAGTGGCACGACGAGACCTTCTAGTGATGGAGCTTCGCTCTCTAATGATGATGCCCTAGCCCTCGTCGTACCCTTTAAGTATTCTCGCGCTGTGACCGTCACTTTTGGAGCGTGCAGCAAAAGCCGCAGCTGAACACCGTTGTCGTCGCTTAGGCCCTGCCGTTCTCGGGCAGCACCAACCGTTGCCATCCACTGCCATCTGCGTTGCCACACTGCCACGCTGGTGCCACGTCGTTGCCACGCTGCCGCTGGGAGCGTAGGTATTGCCTCTTTTTTTGTAACGGTCGAGCCCTCGCTGTGTACACATCGACATCTGGCGCGTTGTATACTGCTGAGCTTTGAGATTTCCTGATAGCAGAGTCCGGTGTAAGCTCTCACGTCCAACCGCCTTTTACTCTTTTTTGTGGTGAAAACTTAACGGTTCGTACTCGGGACACAACAGAATCCCCCCAACCTATATTAATCAACATCCTCCTGGATGTAAAATGGAAGTTTCCGTCTACTGAAGTCACGCATCTGAGATTCGTACTTCATTGCAGGGGCGAAATTAGACAAGCCTTGAGATTTGTGCTTCTGACGCACTTCTGAATCGAAGATCCTGAACAAGCGATAGCTTACTGTAGTCGTCGGGACGTCCTATTCCAGTTCACTATCGAAGATCTTCTCTCTTGGCTAATGACGTTCTATCAGAGGCCTTCTGAAGACGTTCAAAGGGGTAAAAACCATCCTATTAAAATATCGAATATGCATTCGATCAGTCTAAACTCAACCTCCTGCGTGTAGTTACTACGGACATATTGCTGTCCAACGGTATCTTCTTCATTTTTTCTTCGCCGTTGTTGAATCCGTGTCCGGCGAAAATATAGATGTTCAGGAGGAAATCTAGTCCTTTGTAC